>JAECXV010000020.1:1937018-2582690 GCA_018153235.1 Drosophila malerkotliana malerkotliana | reverse complement strand
TTATTATTTTGCCGTATTTGATCAAATCGTAAGTTGATTCCCCGATATTTACTTTCATTTTTAAATGAAAATGTTGTTTGATTCTAATTCTTGGACCTTTGCCAAAGCATTGGGCAAATCTGGTGGATTTAATGAGAAATAGATCCATTAAGTCCGGATATAAATACTCGTAGAGCATTTCCCCTTATTGAATTGTTTGTTTCTTTGGTAATTACACTGTCCTTTCCGTATGTCATTATGGTTTTGTTTATTAGTAAGGTCATTTTTTTATTGACTTCGTTATAGTACTCAGTAATTGTCATTCGTCCTTGCCTGAGGATACTTAGTTCTGACTCGAGAACATGTATTGGTCGTTTGTCACTATATATAAAGTCCAATCGGGATAAGATTGCTTTAAAGTTTAAAACTGTGCCATGATTGGTAAGAGCATCATGGGCAGCTCCCATAATTTTATTTCGTAAAATTGTTAGGGCGATAAAATATTGTTCACTTTCAATTTTATAGAGACTCATTGCAGTTTCTGCAGCTTCCCTCCAACCTACATATTGTGTTGCTTCCCCTGTGAAATTTGGTAAGGATTTTACCACTTCAAGTGTTGTATCGCATTTTATAGCTGGGTCAATTGTTTGTACTTTATAATCTTCCACAGTGTTTGCATCTGTGGCTAGCCTTCCTTCTAAACATTCTACTTTCCTGCTAACTTCATTCAATTGAGCGTTTATTAATCTGTTTATCAATTCTACTGTTAAACTGCCGGCTGTGGCTACACTGCCTGCAGAAAAATTTGGTGCTGAACCTCCGGTTGCCATTGTTAGATTTAGTTCACAAAAGCTATTTATCAAATCTTCCAGAATTATTCTTTATATTTTTTTGTTAAATCGCGAATCTTACTTTTTGCAATATATAAATCTTATATTATTTTTCTCGAATTTACAGGTCTTAAATTTTAGTCTTTAATTTTTTTATTTTAAATTAATTCCTCACGATATTGTCCCGTTGGGGTCTTCCTTCTGTGTGGTTGGTGGTTGATAGAGAATGTCCTGTCTTCCTTCCTTGGGTTTTTTTGTTGGAGCGAGTTGTCGTTTTTATTTGAGAATGTCCTGCCTTCCTTTCCTGGTTTTTCTTGTTGGAGTTGTCGTTTTATTTGTTTTTGTTGTTCTTGTTTGTTTTTTTGTTGTGCGTTGATTTTTTTTTGTTTTTGTGTTCTTGTAATTGTTTGGTTTAAAATTTCGGTCCACCTTTGTTTTAATTCACTCTTTATGGATTATTACATTAATTAATTTCCATTTACTTTATTGTTAACGATCACTGTCACTTGGTAGTGTCGTTTGGTGGATGTTTTAATTTTTCCACTAAAAATGTTGAGTTGTTGACCGCGCGAGTTCCGTTTATGTTTAACTTATTTTTTATTAAACAATTTTTTTGAGCTTTGTGTGACGCGGCCCACTAGTTGGGCGCCAGTTAAATGGCTTGTAGTTCGGTGAATTAAAAAAATGTAAATTTTTTTTTTAATTATACAACTTGGTGTTAAACCTTTATTTATTAAACGTAATTATTACAAGACACTTTTGATTTTTCTTAAATATTTTTTGTCAACCGTTCGCGGTCTCTGTCAAAAAGGGACTGGCTTCTTAATTCTAAATCTGATCCAAAGAACCTCGGCCATCAGTTGTGTTTAGATTAGAGGCTTAAGATGAAAATGTCGCATCTTATTGTGAAATTCGATTAAGCTGATCGATGCAATTTGGTGGGTACTTGAAACGCAAAAGGCGTAATTGATTGGGCTTCGGAGGGAAGCTGATGTGTACTTTTGATTTTGATTTGTTTATGGGGAACCGAGATTGGACCTCAGAGCCAAAGACAAAGCCGAAAGCAAATGCAGAGTTTGAAAATATTGTTTATAAAATTCATAAGTGGAAAGCCATAAGTGGCCTGAGTTTATGGGTTGGATAATTGAGCCAAAGACAAAGCCAAAGACAAATGCAGAGATTGAAAGTATTGTTTATAAAAGCCATAAGTGGCCTGTATTAACGGGTTGGATAACTTGCATACGAGAAGACTTTGTATCTTTTTTGGACGCATTCGGTCAACTTTCGAAGAATACTCTCGCGGAAGGCACAGAGTCAGCAGAAAGCGAGGATGAAGATGGATCAATGGCTTATAGGACTACTGGAAAAAATGACCGAACCGATGAAGAATTGTCTCTAACTGGATCTGCCATCGGGAGGATTGTTCTTGGAGACATGAAAAAAATGAATCTCCGAATGGAGAAATGCGCTTCGATAGGGACTGATGGATATGCGGTCATGCTGTCAGATATCGGAGCAGTTAACGAAATTAGGAAAGAAGCAAAAAATGCTGTCATGACTCCGTGTTTCTCGCACAAACTCAACAACAGTAGTGCCAGTGCCATACGAGAAGTGGACAAATTCTTCAAGAACTCATTTGCAAAACGTGTGACTGTATTAGAAAAGATACTTGGTTAAATTGTCAATTTGTACTTGCAATTTGTTGCGAAGTTACCGTTGTTAATCGAAGCTCTGTCAAAAATCAGTGAGTGGAAGAATAGAGAAACAGCAGGAAAAGCAACAATTCTCCTATCGGCTTTGTGCAAGTTCGAAATCATCGTCGGGCTCTTCTGTCTCAGCGACAATCTATCGCTCACCCATCCGCTCAGCGTAGTTCTTCAGAAGGAAGCAATTGATTTGGCGAAGGCATAAAAAAAAATTGGGACGTTGCTTGCCACGTTGAAAAAAAAGAGGGAAAAAGTTGATGAAATATTCCGACTGATTTATTCAGATGCCAAGAAAATGGCGGAAAACTCGATGTTGATGAAGCAAAACCGAGGACATGTGGTCGACAAACGAAACGCGAAAATTACGACGTAAAAGCTTGCGAAGATTACTACAGGGTCTCTGTCTACATACCTGCAGGATACCATCAAAGAAGATTTGGAAGCTCGTTTTTCAAAAAAAGTTTTGGATGGTTACCAATTGAGTGTGTTGCTCCCAGAAAAAGTGAGTCTTTTAAAAGAAAACGAAATGGATGTTTTAATCGGATGCTTGATAGAAAGATTCGGAAATCTTCTGGATGATGACAAGAGCGTAAAAAAATTGAAATTCAAAGGTGAATTGAGTAACTGGCAATGTCACTGGCAGCAGAAACAAAAAACTGAAGGCAATGAAATTCCAACTTCTGCACTGGAAACTCTAAGAAAATGTGATGTCAACATATTCCCAACAATCCACACCTATCTCCGAGTATTATTTACACTTTCCATAACAAACGCGAGCTCTGAGCATTCTTTCTCTTGTCTTCGCCGCATCAAAACATGGCTTAGGGCGACCATGCTTCAAGAAAGACTAGTTGGATTAGCGTTGCTTCATACGCATTATGACATCGAAATCAACGCCGAAGAAGTCATAGAAAGATTCGCAAAACTTGGCAGACATCGTTTTGCATTATGAAACACGCAATGTAAAAGCATTTTTCTGTTTGAATTTCGAATAAAATGAGCCACTCTGTAATGCATGTATGACTTTTCAAATATGACCACTTTGTTTACCTAAAAATTGGGATGGATAACTTTTGTTTTATAATTTGTACTGTATTTCTCTCGCAATAATACGTTTGAACCCCAAACCGAAGAATAAGTTCAATTTCCCCCTCCAAGAATCGTCTCTGGATCCGCCACTGAGAGATATAATGTCTTTTTCAACGAGCAACGGCTCATATCGCTTCACGCGATTACCCTTCGGATTAAAAATTGCTTTTAATTCGTTACAGAGAATGATGACTATTGCGATCTCTGGTCTAGAACCTTCTCAAGCGTTTCTTTATATGGATGACTTAATAGTAATCGGTTGTTCCGAAAAACATATGCTTAAAAACTTAACAGATGTATTGGAGAAATGTTGGAAATTCAACCTAAAGCTACATTCAGAAAAATGTTCATTTTTTAAGCATGAAGTGACTTTTCTAGGTCATAAATGCACTGATAAAGGAATACTTCCAGATGACAAGAAATACGATGTCATTATGAACTACCCAGTTCCGCACGACGCGAACAGTGCTAGACGTTTCGTAGCATTCTGTAACTATTAGAGACGTTTTATAAAAAATTTTGCCGATTATTCATGGCACATAACAAGATTATGTAAAAAGAATGTTCCTTTTAAATGAAAGGATGAGTGTGAAAATGCATTCCAATACTTAAAAACAAAACTTATGGAACCTACCTTGCTACAATATCCAGATTTCACTAAAGAATTCTGTATATTAACAGATGCAAGTAAGCAAGCATGTGGAGCGATTTTAACTCAAAATCATAATGGTCTCTAACTTCCCATTGCATACGCATCAAGAGCATTTACAAAAGCATATGCGTATACTTTGTATTTACAGCATATGCATATATATACAGCATATATTATTATATTCCTTTATACATAAGTACATAGCCGTCTCTTTGCCGCCGCCTGCGAGCAGCGCAGCTACGAGACTTAGCCTTACTTAGACTTAAAAAATATTGTAAAAGAACAGAGACATTTTGATCATTGGAGCGGCACCTCAGCTGCTTCTTCTAAATAAAAACGCAACAAAATTCAAACCCTGGAGTTATCCTATGACAACATATCGCTTTAGTTGGTCGCAAACCGACTCTTTCTCGGCTGCTCGACTTCAACGAGACTATCTTAAGAGAGCTTTAGCTCCGTAATGTTTATGTCGGGCCGCTCACTTCGCTATCGAGAGCCTTAGCCTCGCAATGACTAGTGTGACGAACTCGCTGAAGTGGATACCGATTGGTAGCCTACGCCTACTCTACTCTGCCTACGGGAGCGTTTCAGCTCAGTGATGACTCCAGGGGGTTGGGTTACTTCCTAATCAGGATCACCGCCACATAATAAAATTTTGTAGACAGAGTTGGAAAGGATTAGGAGGGGATAAAGTAATTTTGGGTGGACATGAATATGAGACAAACAGCATTTGTTATTGAAGTAATAATTAATAATTATTTCTACCTTTAACCATATAAAGAGAAATCGTTTAGCTCAGGTGCCCATAAAAAAAATCTAATTTACTTCATCTTAACTGTTCTTCAGTTCACTATCCATTACTTAATTACTCTAATTTTCATATTTCTTCTTTCTCCTTACAATCTATTTAACCTACTTTACTCCTACTAGTTTTCTTTTATCCTAATCTATTGAAAACTAGCGACCCCGGCAAAAGTTGTTTTGGCCTTTTTTGTTTTCTATAAGGGCTAGCTGTTTTTTCTTCATTTATTTTGGTTAATAAATGTTTTTCAGTATTTCAAGTACATCCAGTATTTTCACGTACAACAAAATTCCCCTCGCCAATATCTAACAGTTGTTTAGAGAAAGGATGGATCCTGAAGCATTTGATCGCGCATATTCTTGGTCAGTTCTTTTTCAAAATTACGCCACAGTTTCGATGATTTTAAGCAAGCATTGAATTCATCAGCGTACGTTAACCGTGAACACCTGAAAGGAGTAACAAAGGGCCGTAAAATAGTTTATCATTGTTCCTTATATCCCTAAATGACCAATCCAATTCCCCAAGCGAATTTTTACGTCCTATAGTGCATTCATCCAAAATATGGGCACTATGCCCATAGACGATTGTTTTTATGTTGCACACTGCATCTGGATTATTTTGAATGTTCAATGACAGCTTAAGTGCTGAATGAGCTGTTATGCCTCCATCTAATAAGGTTGCTGCAACGCCAGAAGATGCAATGGCCAATGCGTTGCCATTTTTTTTTAATCGTAACTCGGCAGGAAGAAGCGAAATAAGGAATGTTCACTTTGGAACTTTCACTTGGAATGTTCACAGTAATCACTTTGGAATAAGCTGAATTTTCAACATCAGGCTCTTACTGGAATGCTAGTCGAAGAAATTGCCCAGATGTGAATCCTCGATAAACTTGTTGCCGTTGTTAGTTAATTCTTCTTCTAACTATTAATCTGTGCGCTTCTCTTCTTTGAAAGTGGTCTTTGTTGATTATGTTCATCTCGTGCATCTTTCGATTGTGATTCACGTAACTGCGCCATGCTTACACGCGCCTTTTCATTACCTTTATAAATTTGTTCTCCTGATCTCGTATTCTTCTATCTCGCGCAGCTCTAGAATTGACTGTTTGATGACTAACATTGGCCCAATTGCGTTTTCTTGGCATTGGTGACTGTAGATAAGTAATCGGCGGACCCCTATTTCAGGGGCATATGACACACACATAAATGTACAATACGTTACGCTCACAGCCTACTTATTGTTATTCATTACTATAAAAGCAGCCATTTCGGAGGAGTATAATTCCCGTTGTCGAACGGGATGAAAAATATCCTATGTCCGTCTCCTGGCTCTAAGCTACCTCCCTACCAATTTTCAGCCAAATCTGTTCTGCCGTTCTTGAGTTATAAGTGGTGTAACTAACACGACTTTCTTTTATATATATAGATAGTTTTAATATTGATTTCTTACAAATATCAATAGAGAGTGCAGAGGCTCTGGTGGTGCTTCAAGTTGAGGCAATTTCACTTTCCCGGAAGCGCAACACAATCCTTTTGGTTCGTTGTTAAATTTGAGAGCCTGACTTTGAATTTGACTTCGTTTCTAACTGACATTTTGACATTTGACATTTTGACATTTGACATTTTGACATTTGACATTTTCTTCTTAGCTGTCTGCCTAAATAAAAAAGTATGGGCACGGGAGGAACGCTGTCGAACGGGATAAAAAGTATCCTATGTCCGTCTCTTGGCTCTAAGCTACCTCCCTACCAATTTTCACTCAAATCTCTTCTGCCGTTCTTGAGTTATAAGTGGTGTAACATAAAACGACTTTCTTTTATATATATAGATAATTTGTCTTAACTACTAGATCTTTGATAAAATTTGAATACAATGACTAAAGGCAATAAAGTGGGGTAGATTAAGAAAGAATATTTTGGAATCTTACATCGAGATAGTTTATTAGTTTTATAGATTAATTTTTCATACGCTTTCTTTTATAATGACATTGTTAGGCAATCAAGACTGTATGAGTACTCACAAACCAATCCCTCGACGTTTGCAGGCGTTAAGACTGTATGGCTTGATGAATGAGGATAAAATCAAGGTAAAACAAGAAAGGAAACCTAACTTCGGACGGAGCTAAAGTTAATATACCCTTGCAGCTAAAACCGGATATATATCACTAACATCGGATATAGTGGCCGACGCTTATGAGAATATCAATGAGAATATCATGATAAAACCAATTTAATACAATTAAAAATCTAAAACAAAGTCCCAAACTTCTATCTTCAAAAATACCAAAGTTGGTATATCTACCAAATACCATTTCCGATCATTCAGTTATATGGCAGTTTCCGAACTTTAAAAAACCAAAGTTATACCATTTCCCAGCAATCAGTTATAGGGAAGCTATAGGATATAGTCGGCCTATCCCGGCCGTTCCGACTTATGTATATACTGTGTGCAAAGGATAGTAGGTTGTGAGCAAAATTTCAAGTCGATAGCCTTGAAACTGAGATACTAGTTCGCGTAGAAACAGACAGACGGACAGACAGACAAATGGATAGACGGACCTGCTCATATCAACTCATGAGGTGATCCTGATCAAGGATATATATACTTTATAGGGTCGAAGATGTCTCCTTCACTGCGTTGCACACTTTTGACTAAAATTATAATACCCTCTGCAATGGAATAAAAACAATATAATATTGCCACCCTTATGTTATTTACCACTTGTCCACAACTTTTAAGGTTGTATATCCCTGTAGAGACAATTTTTTTCTTGCGAATCTCTAGTAGGCTTACCCATCTCTGACCGATTTGGGCATCTCTCAGAACTGCAGTCTTAAATTTCCGAAGCATAATCGCGGAATTCCCCGCGATATGAGTTTCCTTCGATATTTTGAGTAAAAACCGGCGCTACATTAACCATTGGTGTTGAAAATTAAATATTTTTTTCTGTTGATAAAGGAGTCAGAATATTTCTTTGATTTGAGACTCTGCATCCGATTATTTTGCCCCCAAGCGTTGGGCAAATCTGGCTTATTAGCTAATAAAAGTACCGGAACACTCTATAAAAATGAAACATAATAAATAAATTTAATTAAAACATCATTTTTTGCAGAGATTTTTGTAAAATATGTATGTAAATCTATTACGAATAGACAGTTGAATTCATAAAAACATACTCTCGCTGGTTTTTGTTTTGATAAATTTCTAGCCATTTTCCAAAGTTTTAAAATTATTGACTTATCATTAAAAGAATAATTTAAAAGGTATGTCAGGCAGCAGCATAGCGGTTTAATGTTAATTTTTAAATAATGTTAATGTAATGTTTATTTATTAGGCTTAAGTTTGTGCAAATCACTTAGTTGGTCGCAAGTTGACTTTCTCTCGGCCGCTCGACTCAATGGGCATTTCTTTAGAGAGTTTTAGCTCCGCAATGTCTAAGTCGGGCCGCCCTTTCCATTATCGAAAGCTTTAGCTTCGCTATGTCTAGTCGAGTCGCATTCCATGTTCATATCATTAAGTCACAAAGAATGTTCCTTTTAAATGAAAGGATGAGTGTGAAAATGCATTCCAATACTTAAAAACAAAACTTATGGAACCTACCTTGCTACAATATCCAGATTTCACTAAAGAATTCTGTATATTAACAGATGCAAGTAAGCAAGCATGTGGAGCGATTTTAACTCAAAATCATAATGGTCTCTAACTTCCCATTGCATACGCATCAAGAGCATTTACAAAAGCATATGCGTATACTTTGTATTTACAGCATATGCATATATATATAGCATATATTATTATATTCCTTTATACATAAGTACATAGCCGTCTCTTTGCCGCCGTCTGCGAGCAGCGCAGCTACGAGACTTAGCCTTACTTAGACTTAAAAAATATTGTAAAAGAACAGAGACATTTTGATCATTGGAGCGGCACCTCCGCTGCTTCTTCTAAATAAAAACGCAACAAAATTCAAACCCTGGAGTTATCCTATGACAACATATCGCTTTAGTTGGTCGCAAACCGACTCTTTCTCGGCTGCTCGACTTCAACGAGACTATCTTAAGAGAGCTTTAGCTCCGTAATGTTTATGTCGGGCCGCTCACTTCGCTATCGAGAGCCTTAGCCTCGCAATGACTAGTGTGACGAACTCGCTGAAGTGGATACCGATTGGTAGCCTACGCCTACTCTACTCTGCCTACGGGAGCGTTTCAGCTCAGTGATGACTCCAGGGGGTTGGGTTACTTCCTAATCAGGATCACCGCCACATAATAAAATTTTGTAGACAGAGTTGGAAAGGATTAGGAGGGGATAAAGTAATTTTGGGTGGACATGAATATGAGACCAACAGCGTTTGTTATTGAAGTACTGAGGTGGGATGGTTCTTCAGCTTGGCCCGCCTTCCTGTGAAGACTTAATAATTATTTCTATCTTTAACCATATAAAGAGAAATCGTTTAGCTCAGGTGCCCATAAA
Organism: Drosophila malerkotliana malerkotliana; assembly: GCA_018153235.1. Taxonomy (NCBI): domain Eukaryota; kingdom Metazoa; phylum Arthropoda; class Insecta; order Diptera; family Drosophilidae; genus Drosophila; species Drosophila malerkotliana. The sequence continues at coordinate 2,573,166 of JAECXV010000020.1, read as the reverse complement.
AAAAATCTAATTTACTTCATCTTAACTGTTCTTCAGTTCACTATCCATTACTTAATTACTCTAATTTTCATATTTCTTCTTTCTCCTTACAATCTATTTAACCTACTTTACTCCTACTAGTTTTCTTTTATCCTAATCTATTGAAAACTAGCGACCCCGGCAAAAGTTGTTTTGGCCTTTTTTTTTTCTATAAGGGCTAGCTGTTTTTTCTTCATTTATTTTGGTTAATAAATGTTTTTCAGTATTTCAAGTACATCCAGTATTTTCACGTACAACAAAATTCCCCTCGCCAATATCTAACAGTTGTTTAGAGAAAGGATGGATCCTGAAGCATTTGATCGCGCATATTCTTGGTCAGTTCTTTTTCAAAATTACGCCACAGTTTCGATGATTTTAAGCAAGCATTGAATTCATCAGCGTACGTTAACCGTGAACACCTGAAAGGAGTAACAAAGGGCCGTAAAATAGTTTATCATTGTTCCTTATATCCCTAAATGACCAATCCAATTCCCCAAGCGAATTTTTACGTCCTATAGTGCATTCATCCAAAATATGGGCACTATGCCCATAGACGATTGTTTTTATGTTGCACACTGCATCTGGATTATTTTGAATGTTCAATGACAGCTTAAGTGCTGAATGAGCTGTTATGCTTCATCTAATAAGGTTGCTGCAACGCCAGAAGATGCAATGGCCAATGCGTTGCCATTTTTTTTTAATCGTAACTCGGCAGGAAGAAGCGAATGTTCACTTTGGAACTTTCACTTGGAATGTTCACAGTAATCACTTTGGAATAAGCAGAATTTTCAACATCAGGCTCTTACTGGAATGCTAGTCGAAGAAATTGCCCAGATGTGAATCCTCGATAAACTTGTTGCCGTTGTTAGTTAATTCTTCTTCTAACTATTAATCTGTGCGCTTCTCTTCTTTGAAAAGTGGTCTTTGTTGATTATGTTCATCTCGTGCATCTTTCGATTGTGATTCACGTAACTGCGCCATGCTTACACGCGCCTTTTCATTACCTTTATAAATTTGTTCTCCTGATCTCGTATTCTTCTATCTCGCGCAGCTCTAGAATTGACTGTTTGATGACTAACATTGGCCCAATTGCGTTTTCTTGGCATTGGTGACTGTAGATAAGTAATCGGCGGACCCCTATTTCAGGGGCATATGACACACACATAAATGTACAATACGTTACGCTCACAGCCTACTTATTGTTATTCATTACTATAAAAGCAGCCATTTCGGAGGAGTATAATTCCCGTTGTCGAACGGGATGAAAAATATCCTATGTCCGTCTCCTGGCTCTAAGCTACCTCCCTACCAATTTTCAGCCAAATCTGTTCTGCCGTTCTTGAGTTATAAGTGGTGTAACTAACACGACTTTCTTTTATATATATAGATAGTTTTAATATTGATTTCTTACAAATATCAATAGAGAGTGCAGAGGCTCTGGTGGTGCTTCAAGTTGAGGCAATTTCACTTTCCCGGAAGCGCAACACAATCCTTTTGGTTCGTTGTTAAATTTGAGAGCCTGACTTTGAATTTGACTTCGTTTCTAACTGAAATTTTGACATTTGACATTTTGACATTTGACATTTTGACATTTGACATTTTCTTCTTAGCTGTCTGCCTAAATAAAAAAGTATGGGCACGGGAGGAACGCTGTCGAACGGGATAAAAAGTATCCTATGTCCGTCTCTTGGCTCTAAGCTACCTCCCTACCAATTTTCACTCAAATCTCTTCTGCCGTTCTTGAGTTATAAGTGGTGTAACATAAAACGACTTTCTTTTATATATATAGATAATTTGTCTTAACTACTAGATCTTTGATAAAATTTGAATACAATGACTAAAGGCAATAAAGTGGGGTAGATTAAGAAAGAATATTTTGGAATCTTACATCGAGATAGTTTATTAGTTTTATAGATTAATTTTTCATACGCTTTCTTTTATAATGACATTGTTAGGCAATCAAGACTGTATGAGTACTCACAAACCAATCCCTCGACGTTTGCAGGCGTTAAGACTGTATGGCTTGATGAATGAGGATAAAATCAAGGTAAAACAAGAAAGGAAACCTAACTTCGGACGGAGCTAAAGTTAATATACCCTTGCAGCTAAAACCGGATATATATCACTAACATCGGATATAGTGGCCGACGCTTATGAGAATATCATGATAAAACCAATTTAATACAATTAAAAATCTAAAACAAAGTCTCAAACTTCTATCTTCAAAAATACCAAAGTTGGTATATCTACCAAATACCATTTCCGATCATTCAGTTATATGGCAGTTTCCGAACTTTAAAAAACCAAAGTTATACCATTTCCCAGCAATCAGTTATAGGGAAGCTATAGGATATAGTCGGCCTATCCCGGCCGTTCCGACTTATGTATATACTGTGTGCAAAGGATAGTAGGTTGTGAGCAAAATTTCAAGTCGATAGCCTTGAAACTGAGATACTAGTTCGCGTAGAAACAGACAGACGGACAGACAGACAAATGGACAGACGGACCTGCTCATATCAACTCATGAGGTGATCCTGATCAAGGATATATATACTTTATAGGGTCGAAGATGTCTCCTTCACTGCGTTGCACACTTTTGACTAAAATTATAATACCCTCTGCAATGGAATAAAAACAATATAATATTGCCACCCTTATGTTATTTACCACTTGTCCACAACTTTTAAGGTTGTATATCCCTGTAGAGACCATTTTTTTCTTGCGAATCTCTAGTAGGCTTACCCATCTCTGACCGATTTGGGCATCTCTCAGAACTGCAGTCTTAAATTTCCGAAGCATTATCGCGGAATTCCCCGCGATATGAGTTTCCTTCGATATTTTGAGTAAAAACCGGCGCTACATTAACCATTGGTGTTGAAAATTAAATATTTTTTTCTGTTGATAAAGGAGTCTGAATATTTCTTTGATTTGAGACTCTGCATCCGATTATTTTGCCCCCAAGCGTTGGGCAAATCTGGCTTATTAGCTAATAAAAGTACCGGAACACTCTATAAAAATGAAACATAATAAATAAATGAATTTAATTAAAACATCATTTTTTGCAGAGATTTTTGTAAAATATGTATGTAAATCTATTACGAATAGACAGTTGAATTCATAAAAACATACTCTCGCTGGTTTTTGTTTTGATAAATTTCTAGCCATTTTCCAAAGTTTTAAAATTATTGACTTATCATTAAAAGAATAATTTAAAAGGTATGTCAGGCAGCAGCATAGCGGTTTAATGTTAATTTTTAAATAATGTTAATGTAATGTTTATTTATTAGGCTTAAGTTTGTGCAAATCACTTAGTTGGTCGCAAGTTGACTTTCTCTCGGCCGCTCGACTCAATGGGCATTTCTTTAGAGAGTTTTAGCTCCGCAATGTCTAAGTCGGGCCGCCCTTTCCATTATCGAAAGCTTTAGCTTCGCTATGTCTAGTCGAGTCGCATTCCATGTTCATATCATTAAGTCACCTTATTGTTGATCATCCAGTTTATCTGTCTGCAAAATAAATTATTTATAACATGCAATTATTAAAATTGGCCCTTTTATTTTAAGCATATTAACGTCATAAAAAACCCTATATGACCAAAAAATGATTGTTATACTAAATTCTTGGTTGCCCTTTTTAATAGTACTGATATTATTTATGCCGCAGTGAGGGTATGAAAATCTTAAGAACTTCCTTGGTATAGGTTAGGTTAGGTTGAGGCGGCGATGCCGGGCCAGTCACTGACACCCCCTCCACTGGAGCCGCTGGGGCTCCTTGTGATACCGCACAGGCAAGAGGTCCTACACGGGGACCTTCCCCCTGCTATCTACTACTGTGCCCACTATATGCTATCTTGACTGCGGCAGCTTGCGGTCCCATCCAGATTCACGAATGAAGGTTATTAGTCTGAGTGGAGCGATCTCCGCGAGGTCTGTTAGGTCCGAGAGTGCTGCTGCACCAAAGAAATTGAGTCGGCTGCGCCCCAGCGCAGGGCAATGACACAGGAGGTGTGCGACCGTCTCTTTCTCTTCTACATCCCCACAGCTCCTGCAGTAATCATAATGTGGCACCGCTAATCTAGCTGCGTGTGCTTCTATTAACCAATGTCCCGTGATGGTCTTGACTGCCAGACTGCAGTGCTGCCTGTTGAGGGCGATAAGCATCATTGATCTTTTCCTAGAGCGGATAGGCCATATTATGAGTGAGTTCCTGCAGTTTTGGAGATTTCTCCATTTCCTCAGTGCTACGCGGTCAAAGGGATCCCTACATTTTAGCCTGCACGTAGCTAAGGAAATGCCTACTGGTTCCTTCTCCGGGAGGAGAGGATTGATAGTACCTGCCCCTACCAGCTTTGTCAGCGGCGCAATTTCCCTCGTGGTCCTTATGTCCGGCACCCATATAGGGTGGATGTCATACTGTTCTGCCATATTATTAAGAGATATGCGACAGTCGACAGTTCACTGTCCTGGAGTTGGATTGAAATCCGTCAAGAGCTTTGACTGACTGAGAAGATACAGATTGTATCTGTATCTGTATCCGATAGCTATTACTATTGCTTGGAACACACTACAGCCGTTCGCAATGGAAACTGGCTGGTCCCGGGATTTGTGTGGCCCATTCCTCCCTTGCTGGAATGTGTTTGGGGGCGATGCTGCCGCAAAAAGATTCCAGATGTGGTCGTAGAAGGCACAGAGGGACAAATACCACATCGAAAAGAAGAAGTCGGGGACGTCATGGGTAAAAAAGGGAGCATTCACGTCAGCTTTATTCTGCTGCATACATGTAACTAACTTAACTTAGGATAGAAACGCTTTTCAGCGCGGATGCGCTCTTAGCTCAGATGGGCGGCGGCACAACGGCCCCTCACCTAAACAGAATGTATACCTTATATTTTAAAGTGGGATGATCAACAGGTATACAGTAGTCTGTAGCCCCCGTTGAAGTGCAGTGATGTAGGTCCAACTTGGTATGTCCACAGTTGGTCCTTTTCCAGTTGGCCCGTCTCCAGTTGGCCCGTCTCGCGACGCGTAGACTCGCTTAGCCTTATTGCCGATAGCGTGGCTATCTTGGCCCCCACTTTTCCAGAGAAGGCAATTGCGACATCATCCGCATAAGCAATAACCTTGCAACCACCACCTTCTAGGGATTGTAGCAGGCTATTAACCGCCACGTTCCACAGTAGGGGTGAGAGTACACTTCCTTGCGGAGTGCCTCATCTGACGTAACATTGAATAGATTCTCCTCCTAATGACGCCTCAACAGTCCGGTTTACCAAGATTTGCTTTATAAGGCGTACGGATTAATCATTTATTCCTAGTCTCGTCAGCGCATTGATTATCGAGCATGGCAGGATGTTGTTGAAACCACCTTCTATGTCTATGTCGGGTCAAGCAGCAAGGGACTAGTTTAAACATAATAATTAATTATAAGCTGATGTATTGTTGGTTTCAAGCCGACTCTCTTTCGGCCGCTTGGCTTTACTAATTCGGCATGTAAAGTTAGCAAGCATCCGCTCAGCCTATACTGGTAGGTTGGCGCCACTATTATTCGTCTTTCTATTGCGCTCGCACCCTAAATTGGATTTCACATATTAAACATATATCACAATTTCATATGCGGCCCAAATAAAGATTTATATTTATAACGTTTATCTTAATACAAGCTGATTTTATTTACTGGCATTAAAAATTATCAATTTAACTCCGACGTGATCGTTAATATATTTACATATGAAACATAAACAAATTACTAAAACAAAAACAAAACAATTTTGTAAACAGTGTTACGTGAACAATTTTTATACGTGGCTAATAAGTCTGTTCATAATAATAAACAAATTATATTATATAATATATTATACATACATACAGATATAAACATAAACGTTACGTAAACATAAACACACATACATATTTACGTTCCACAACGCAAGTGCATTCGCCCGCGCATAGACTTCATACAAACATACGTTCCACAACGCAAGTGCATTCGCTCGCACATAGCTTCATATATATATACATTCCACAATTCCGCTACGGTTCTGAGCGTACAGTGGGAAAGATCGTGTTCGCCGCGAGCAAATAAATTTTACTTCGGGTTGTTCGGAATTTAATATAATCAATCATGAACTCCAGCGGTGCCGTCACAGGAGCACCCACTCCGACCCACTCCAACTCCAACCCCACTCTAATTTTAAAGTACAAGGCCCTGGGAATTCTCCAGGACTTACAGAGAATCCAAGAAGCTCTTCAGCCTGTTTCTAAGGTGGATGATGCCATTCTATTTTTTTCTCCGGGGGGGTTGGGGTTTTGGAATTTTTGCAGTAGAGCCTTCGAAGGACTGTTTCGGAGCTCGTAGCGACGATGCTGGCCGAAATTGAGCAAGAGATGACCCTTCGCTCTTCTCGAATTGCTGCCCACTCCACCCTTGCCAACGGAATGTCCACCATGCAGGCTGACCCAGGGTTAGGTCAAAGTTTTCAAGTGCTGCCTCCTCTGCCGCTCCCTACGTTCAGCGGTGGATACTCGGAATGGGCTGAATTTTACTCGATCTTCTCTACAATCGTCGGCAGCAATCCTCGTATTAGTAAGGTGGAAAAGCTGCCAAGGTTGCGACCTTGCCTTCGAGATTCCGCTTTCGAAGCCGTTCGTTCCTTGGAAGTCTCCTACGAGAACTACGATGTTGCGCTGAACTTATTGTAGAAACGATTTAATATGCGTCGCTTAATATTTCAGGCACACGTGAACGAGATTCTGGGCCCCAGTCTGTTGGAAAGTGGCTCAATAGCAGCTCTTCGAGGTCTTTCGGACAAATCCAATGCCCATATACGAGCCTTAAAGAATTTGGGTTCATCAGTTCAGATCGCCAGCTGCATCATCGTCCAGGTTTTGCTTCAAAGGTTGGACCCAGGCTAAGTGGGAGGAGAGTCAAAACTTCTCAGGTTCAGACGCCATCCCTACTTGGGAGTCGATGGCCGAATTTTTGGAGCAGCGGTGTAGGACGCTGGACGCTATGGACGTGGCCATGGCTGCATACGCCCCGGGCGCTCACGTGGGAAGGCGTCTAGTTGCAAATAATAGTAGATCATCCTTTATTGTTACTAATTCGCTTCCCTCTGCCTGTGCTCTATGCGGTGGATGGTCCCATTTAATGTCTGCATGCCCCCGATTTCTATCAATGCCCCCTGAGATCCGCCTTGGTGAGGCCAGGCGACTCAGTCTTTGTCGAAAGTGTCTGCAAACGGGCCATCACATGCGTGAGTGCCTCGCTGCTAGTTGTCGCAGTTGTGGAAGGAGGCATCACAGCCTGTTGCATTTTCTGGAGCCTCAGGCATCTAGCCTTTGGTTGGTCCTCCCACGTCAGCCATAACCGGGGTCACTGGGCCTGTAGCCTCTTCGCCGTCCACTGCCAATGCACTAATTGCTCAAGGTCGCAGCGGCGATATATCGTTGCTTGCTACAGCGAACATTCTTGTTCGTAGTCGCGCTGGATCCCTTGTTCCATGCCGAGCTCTGTTGGATTCTGGATCGCAGGTGCACGTGATCACTTCCCGGCTGGCAAGTCAGCTGCAGCTCCGGAGGTACAAATCATTCATGGCGGTGTCTGGTATTGGCGATACCAGTTTTGCGACAGATGGATTCTCTGTTGATGCTCTCCTGCGTTCCCACTGTTCCGAATACTCGGCCCTGGTTAACGCCGTCATTGCCGCCAATATCACGGACCTGCAGCCTAGCTTCAGTTTGGATGTCTCCAGCTGGAATATTCCTGGCAATCTTTCTTTGGCTGATCCTGAATTTTTCCGCCCACAGCGGATCGACCTTCTTATGGGAGCCAGTCTGTTTTACGAGCTGCTGTGTGTTGGGCAAATTAAGCTGTCAGCTGGCCTGCCATTGCTGCAGAAAACCCGACTTGGATGGGTCGTGTGTGGAGGCGGTTCACATGTCCAGAGAAAATCATTCGTTTCCACTGCCCACAAGGATGTTTTGGAGTGCGCAACAATCCTGGATGATCAGTTGCATTCTCTGCTCCGCCGGTGTTGGTAAATCGAAGACTGCTCCGAGCCTATTGTGAACCGGACGAAGGAAGAGCTAGATTGCGATGCGCATTTCGTGCAACATGTTGCTCGGCTGGATTCCGGCGCTTACGCTGTGAGGCTTCCGTTAAAATGCGACTCTTACCCCCAAGCCGTTCGACGATTTCTTTCCCTCGAAAGGAAGCTCTGTCGCCGGCCTCAGTTGAAGGAGCAATATACTGCCTGAGAATTTGGAGTTTGGTCACATGTCTCCAGTCTCTGCTGATGCGAGAGTCACTGGCCAATACTTTCTGCCACACCATTGTGTTTTAAAGGAGGACAGTTCAATAACCAAGCTCAGCGTTGTTTTTGATGGATCTGCTGTCACCACTTCTGGATGTTCATTGAATGACGTGTTGATGTCTGGCCCAGTTATTCAGCCAAAGTAACTGCATATTCTGTTAAGGTTCCGATGCCATCGGGTGGCCATTACTGGAGATATTCCTGAGGTTTTTCCTGAAGACAGCTATCTTCAATGTATTCTTTGGCGGGATTCCACCCAGGATGAAATACAGCGTTTTAAGCTGGATACTGTCACCTATGGAACGAAGCCTGCCTCATTTTTAGCAGTTTGGACAATGCATCAGTTGGCAGATGATGAGCAATTAATGTTTCCAAAGGGGGCCGAAATTCTGCGTCGTGACTTTTTTGTGGATAATCTACTTTCCGGAGGCGACTCTATAGATGAAGCTATTAGCATAATGCAGCAAACATCCGGGATCCTTGCCAAAGGCCAATTTCGGTTAAGGAAGTGGTGCTCCAATGTTTCTGACGTGCTGGATAAGGTGCCTGAAGAAGATCGAAAGCCTTTCCTAAAGTTTGATGATGGCAGCATCTTCACAAAGACACTGGGTCTTGCTTGGGATCCTGCAACTGACCGCTTGCTATTTTCTTTTGAAGGGATTTAGTCAATCTCAAAGCCCACTATGGTCATCGTTCTTTCTTCAGTCGCTCGGCTTTATGTAATTTCATTCCTGTAATTTCAAAGGCGAAGATCTTTCTCCAGAAACTGTGCCGTGAAAAGTTGTCCTGGGATGAAAGTCTTCCTCAAGCTCTTCATTGCGACTGGAATATGATTTGTAGCAGCTTTGTTAGTACGCAGCGCGCCGAATTCCCTAGATGGGCGCTAACATCGAAATCCGAGGTGGAGGTCCATGAATTCTTTGACGCCAGCATTGAGACTTATGGGGTATGCGTTTATGTTTTTCAAGGGCGCAGGATCTGCAAGCTATTTACTTTGCTCGAAGTCCCGAGGTGCGCTGTTAAAGACTGTAACGATGCCGAATTTGGAGTTATCGGGAGCCGAGTTGTTGGCTCGACTTATGTCGGAAGTAGCCCAGTTGAAGGTCTACGTTGGAAAGTATTTTTGCTGGTGCGATTCTGCTGTGGCTCTGTCTTGGATTCGAGAAGAACCCTCTCGGTTTAATGTTTAACGCCAATCGAGTTTCGACCATTCAGAGGCTAACTAGAGAAATGGAGTGGCGGTATGTTCCCACTTCTTTGAACCCAGCAGACATCCTGTCGCGTGGTGCTCTCCCCAATGAATTGGTTGAGATTAAACTGTGGTTTCGCGGTCCTCCGTTTCTTATTGGATCCCGAGAGGCGTGGCCAACCGCGGTCCCATCTGAGAGATCAACCCTGGAGTTACGTGCAAGGGTCCTGCTCATTCAGTCTCCGAACGTGGATATAACAGCGGTTTCTAAGTACACTAATTCGTTTCCAGCACTGCAGAAGGTATTTGCTTACGTATACAGATTCTCTCAACGAATTCACCACAGCGGTGTTAGGGCTAGCGATATAAAATCTGGAACACAGCTGTTATTGCGACTAGTGCAGTGTGTGCGTTTTTGGGAGGACATAAAGGCTCTTCAAAATGGAAAAGAGATAGCGGTATCCAGTGCCCTTACCTCATCCTCTCCCTTCTTGGATGAATTTGGTTTGTTGCGCGTAGACGGACGGCTAAGAAATTCGTCGTTGGATTTTGACAGTCAGCATCCAATTATACTTCCAAGAAGCCATCCAGTTACGCTGGCTATAATTGTTGACTTCCATGAGCGAAATTTATATACGGGGCCTCGCGCACTGTTGGCAATTATTCGGTCCCAATATTGGCCAACTGGGGGGAGAAAAACCGTGACGAAGACAAAACACAAATGCATCCGATGCTTCCGGACTAAGCCTCGGTTGTTGGAGCACATTATGACTGATATCAAGGCTCAAGTAAAATGTTACTTTAGCATTTTTATTTGTTTTGCTACCAAAGCCGTCCATCTGGAGCTGGTAAGGGCTCTGTCCACAATGTCTTTTTTACAGGCTTTGAAGCGGTTTATATGCACCCGCCGAAGGCCTCAACATAGTTGGTCGGACAACGCAACTTACTTTGTTGGAGCCAAAAACGAGCTGAAGGAGCTGCGCCGATTGTTTCTAAGCGAAGAACATCAACGGGCACTGCTGAAGTTTTGCTCTATGGAGTATATCGAATGGCATTTTATTCCTCCTCGATCTCCGCATTTCGGTGGTCTGTGGGAGGCGGCTGTTAAAACCGCCAAGCACCATTTTTACCAAGCGGTCGGATCCGCAGTTCTTGGATTCGAGGAGCTGCGAACGCTGCTGTGCCATATTGGGGCTGTTATAAATTCACGACCCTTAATGTCTCTCTCAGAAAATCCTGCAGACCTTGATGTTCTGATCCCGGCTCATTCTTTAACTGGTGGTCCGTCAGTCAGCTTTATCAAGCCTGATGTCACAAAGCTGAACTTCAACCGGTTGGACAGCTGGCAGCGCGTGTCATTCCTGCAGCAGTCTTTCTGGTCCCGATAGAAAGAGGAGTACCTAAACCTTCTCCAGCAGCGCTCCAAATGGCGTGCCTCCGGTCCTGCCCTGGCTCCGAACGATGTGGTGCTAGTAAAGGACGAGAATCTACCTTCGATGAAATGGCCACTTGCCAGAATAATGGAGTTAATCCCTGGTCGAGATGGAATCTTTCGAGTGGCGGTGATAAAAACCTCATCTGGAGTTACCAAGCGAGCAGTGACTAAGCTGTGCCTTTTGCCCCTTAAGGATGAAGGTGGAGTAGAAGCCCCAACTGGGGGGAGAATGTCGGGTCAAGCAGCTAACAACTAATTTAAACATAATAATTAATAATTAACTGATGTTTTGTTGGTCGCAAGCCGACTCTCTTTCGGCTGCTCGGCTTTAGTATTTCGGCATTTAAAGTTAGCGAGCATCCGCTCAGCCTATTCTGGAAGGTTGGCGCCACTCTCGTTCGTTTTCTTATTGCGCTCGCATCCTAAATTGTATTTCAAATATTTTAGTTTTCACACCAGGTGTTGGCGATATTTTTAAATTATTTCTCAAGTCTTGGCTCGTTACAAATGCATTATAATAAATAGGATATGGAAATGGGGATTGGGAATGGTAATGGTATGCTTCGGAGCAAATGATGATGAGTTTTCAGGAACTATAGTTCGGTAATAGAATCTTTACTTGGCGTTGCCATTGCTGGTTCCATTCTCGCTACCCATCTCCTTCTGCTCACTGGCATTCGCCTTGATGTTGAGGTGAGCAGGTCCCACCTGCTGGATCTGGATGATGCGCTCCTTGGACTTGTCCTCGATGGCCTGCGGCTTGGGGATGCTGACGGTGAGCACGCCATTGGAAGATAGCTTCGAGACGACCTTGTCCGCCTCGTAGCCCTCGGGATATGGCCATGATCACCCTGGCGCTCCTCGTGCTTGCCCTCGACCAGGATGGAGTTGTCCACCACCTTGACGTTCAGCTCGGAGGGCTTGAATTGGGCCACGTCCATGCAGACCTGGAATCCGACCTTGCCCACCTGCTTGATGGCCGGCCAGTGGATGTTGTTTTGGTTCTTCATCTCCCGGCGCAGGGCCAGCACCTGGCCGGCGGGCGAGGAGGGGCAGATGGGCGAGGCGCAGGGGCAACTGTTAATCGAACGCCGGTTGGGTGTGTGCGGCTGCAGGTAACGGGTGTTGGGACCAATGCCCCAGTCGTAGATGGAGTTGCCCGGCTCCTGCAGATCCTCCACCAGCGAAAGGAGTGTAGACAGCGACATCTTGAGTTTTGTTTTTTTTCAGTTAAATGCCAAAATATTTTCAATTTCCTGTTAGGTTAGGTTGAATGACCTCTTCTTTCTCGCAAATTCCTTTACTTTCGGTCCTTAGGTTGAGTTGCTTGAACTTTTCCGGTTTTTTGCGTTTGATGTTTGCAGAATGACTTTTTTTTTCGATCTGATAAATCCTTATTTCATATGCAGCCCAAATAAAGTTTATAACGTTTAACTTAATTAAATTCTGATTTTTATTTACTGGCATTGAAAATTATCAATGGCCAAACATTGGTGAACCCCGGCGTGATCGTTAATAAATTTAAATATATATACACATAAACAAAAACAAAACAATTCAAAACGTTTGTTTATAATAATAAACAAATTATAATATATAATATATTATACATACATACAGACAGAAACATAAACGTTAGTTTGCAAGCACACATACATATTTACGATCCAATATACATTCCACAATCCCGCTACGGTTCTGAGCGCACAGTGGGATAGATCGTGTTCGCCGCGAGCAAATAAAATTTACTTCGGTTGTTCGGAACTTTATACAATAAGTTATGAGCTCCAGCGGCGCCGCCACAGGAGCATCCACTCCAACCCGTAGTGTTATTTTAAAGTGCAAGACCCTGGGTATTCTCCAGGACTTGCAGAGGATCCAAGGAGCTCTTTAGCCTGTTTCCAAGGTGGATGATGCCATGCTACACGTGCGACAGGGTCAGATAGCCACCATGTTCAGCGACTTCAAGGCCATCCACGGGGAGCTTGAGGATTTGGACATTTTGCAGATCAGCAGTGACCTTCGAAGGACTGTTTCGGAGCTCGGAGCGACGATGCTGGCCGAAATTGAGCATGAGATGACCCTTCGCTCTTCTCGAATGGCTGCCCACTCCACCCTTGCCAACGGAATGTCCACCATGCAGGCTGACCCAGGGTTAGGTCAAAGTTTTCAAGTGCTGCCTCCTCTGCCGCTCCCTACGTTCAGCGGTGGATACTCGGAATGGGCTGAATTTTACTCGATCTTCTCTACAATCGTCGGCAGCAATCCTCGTATTAGTAAGGTGGAAAAGCTGCCAAGGTTGCGATCTTGCCTTCGAGATTCCGCTTTCGAAGCAGTTCGTTCCTTGGAAGTCTCCTACGAGAACTACGATGTTGTGCTGAACTTATTAGAGAAACGATTTAATAACCGTCGCTTAATATTTCAGACACACGTGAACGAGATTCTGGGCCCCAGTCTGTTGGAAAGTGGCTCAATAGCAGCTCTTCGAGGTCTTTCGGACAAATTCAATGCCCATATACGAGCCTTAAAGAATTTGGGTTCATCAGTTCAGATCGCGAGCTGCATCATCGTCCAGGTTTTGCTTCAAAGGTTGGACCCAGCTACCCAGGCTAAGTGGGAGGAGAGTCAAAACTCCTCAGGTTCAGACGCCATCCCTACTTGGGAGTCGATGGCCGAATTTTTGGAGCAGCGGTGTGGGACGCTGGAGGCTATGGACGTGGCCATGGCTGCATACGCCCCGGGCGCTCACGTGGGAAGGCGTCGAATTGCAAATAATAGTAGATCATCCTTTATTGTTACTAATTCGCTTCCCTCTGCCTGTGCTCTATGCGGTGGATGGTTCCATATAATGTCTGCATGCCCCCGATTTCTATCAATGCCCCCAGAGATCCGCCTTGGTGAGGCCAGTCTTTGTCGGAAGTGTCTGCAAACGGGCAATCACATGCATGAGTGCCTCGCTGCTAATTGTCGCAGTTGTGGAAGGAGGCATCACAGCCTGTTGCATTTTCTGGAGCCTCAGGCATCTAGCGGCCAGCCTTTGGTTGGTCCTCCCACGTCAGCCATAGCCGGGGTCACTGGGCCTGTAGCCTCTTCGCCGTCCACTGCCAATGCACTAATTGCTCAAGGTCGCAGCGGCGATATATCGTTGCTTGCTACAGCGAACATTCTTGTTCGTAGTCGCGCTGGATCCCTTGTTCCATGCCGAGCTCTGTTGGATTCTGGATCGCAGGTGCACGTGATCACTTTCCTGCTGGCAAGTCTGCTGCAGCTCCGGAGGTACAAATCATTCATGGTGGTGTCTGGTATTGGCGATACCGGTTTTGCAACAGATGGATTCTCTGTTGATGTTCTCCTGCGTTCCCACTGCTCCGAATACTCGGCCCTGGTTAACGCCGTCATTGCCGCCAATATCACGGACCTGCAGCCTAGCTTAAGTTTGGATGTCTCCAGTTGGAATATTCCTGGCAATCTTTCTTTGGCTGATCCTGAATTTTTCGGCCCACAGCGCATCGACCTTCTTATCGGAGCCAGTCTGTTTTATGAGCTGCTGAGTTGGGTCACATGTCTCCAGTCTCTGCTGATGCGAGCGTCACTGGCCAATACTTTCTGCCACACCATTGTGTTTTAAAGGAGGACAGTTCAACAACCAAGCTCAGCGTTGTTTTTGATGGATCTGCTGTCACCACTTCTGGATATTCATTGAATGACGTGTTGATGTCTGGCCCAGTTATTCAGCCAAAGTTATTGCATATTCTGTTAAGGTTCCGATGCCATCGAGTGGCCATTACTGGAGGTATTTGTAAAATGTATCGTTTCGTCAGGGTTTTTCCTGAGGACAGCTATCTTCAGTGTATTCTTTGGCGGGATTCCACCCAGGATGAGTTACAGGTTTTTAAGCTGGATACTGTCACCTATGGAACGAAGCCTGCCTCATTTTTAGCAGTTCGGACAATGCATCAGTTGGCAGATGATGAGCAATTAATGTTTCCAAAGGGGGCCGAACTTCTGCGACTTGACTTTTATGTGGATAATCTACTTTCCGGAGGCGACTCTATAGATGAAGCTATTAGCATAATGCAGCAAACATCCGGGATCCTTGCCAAAGGCCAATTTCGGTTAAGGAAGTGGTGCTCCAATGTTGCTGACGTGCTGGATAAGGTGCCTGAAGAAGATCGAAAGCCTTTCCTAAGGTTTGATGATGGCAGCATCTTCACAAAGACACTGGGTCTTGCTTGGGATCCTGCAACTGACCGCTTGCTATTTTCTTTTGAAGGGATTTAGTCAATCTCAAAGCCCACTATGGGCATCGTTCTTTCTTCAGTCGCTCGGCTTTATGTAATTTCATTCCTGTAATTTCAAAGGCGAAGATCTTTCTCCAGAAACTGTGCCGTGAAAAGTTGTCCTGGGATGAAAGTCTTCCTCAAGCTCTTCATTGCGACTGGAATATGACTTGTAGCAGCTTCGTTAGTACGCAGCGCGCCGAATTCCCTAGATGGGCGCTAACATCGAAATCCGAGGTGGAGGTCCATGGATTCTGTGACGCCAGCATTGAGGCGTATGGGGCATGCGTTTATGTCGTGTCCAAGGGCGCAGGATCTGCAAGCTATTTACTCTGCTCGAAGTCCCGAGTTTCGCCTTTAAAGACTGTTACAGCGCCGAATCTGGAGTTATCGGGAGCCGAGTTGTTGGCTCGACTTATGTCGGAAGTAGCCCAGTTGAAGGTCTACGTTGGAAAGTATTTTTGCTGGTGCGATTCTGCTGTGGCTCTGTCTTGGATTCGAGAAGAACCCTCTCGGTTTAATGTTTAACGCCAATCGAGTTTCGACCATTCAGAGGCTAACTAGAGAAATGGAGTGGCGGTATGTTCCCACTTCTTTGAACCCAGCAGATATCCTGTCGCGTGGTGCTCTTCCCAATGAATTGGTTAAGAATAAGCTGTGGTCTCACGGTCCTCCGTTCCTCATTGGATCCCAAGAGTCGTGGCCAACCGTGGTCCCATCTGAGAGATCAACCCTGGAGTTACGTGAAGGGGTTTGGCTCATTCTGTCTCCGTACGTGGATATAAAAGCGGTTTCTAAGGATGCTAATTCGTTTCCAGCTCTGCAGAGGGTATTCGCTAACGTGTACAAGTTTTCTAAACGAATTCGCCACAACGTTGTCACGGCTAGCGATATAAAATCTGGAACACATCTGTTATTGCGTCTAGTGCAGCATGTGCATTTTTGGAGGACATAAAGGGGCTTCAAAATGGAAAAGAGATAGCGGCAGGGATCCTCTCCCTTCTTGGATAAATTTGGTCTGTTGCGCGTAGACGGTCGGCTAAAAAATTCGTCGTTGGATTTTGATAGTCAGCATCCAATTATTCTTCCAAGAAGCCATCCTGTGGACACTTCCTTATTGCCGGAAGTGCGCAATAAGGCTCAAGTAAAATGTTACTTTAGCATTTTTATTTGTTTTTCTACCAAAGCCGTCCATCTGGAGCTTGTAAGGGCTCTGTCCACAATGTCATTTTTACAGGCTTTGAAGCGGTTTATATGCACCCGCTGAAGGCCTCAACATATTTGGTCGGACAACGCAACTAACTTTGTTGGAGCCAAAAACGAGCTGAAGGAGCTGCGCCGATTGTTTCTAAGCGAAGAGCATCAACGGGCACTGCTGGAGTTTTGCTCTATGGAGTCCATCGAATGGCATTTTATTCCTTCTCGATCTCCGCATTTCGGTGGTCTGTGGGAGGCGGCTGTTAAAACCGCCAAGCACCATTTTTACCAAGCGGTCGGATCCGCAGTTCTTGGATTCGAGGAGCTGCGAACGCTGCTGTGCCATATTGGGGCTGTTATAAATTCACGACCCTTAATGTCTCTCTCAGAAAATCCTGCAGACCTTGATGTTCTGATCCCGGCTCATTCTTTAACTGGTGGTCCGTCAGTCAGCTTTATCAAGCCTGATGTCACAAAGCTGAACTTCAACCGGTTGGACAGCTGGCAGCGCGTGTCATTCCTGCAGCAGTCTTTCTGGTCCCGATAGAAAGAGGAGTACCTAAACCTTCTCCAGCAGCGCTCCAAATGGCGTGCCTCCGGTCCTGCCCTGGCTCCGAACGATGTGGTGCTAGTAAAGGACGAGAATCTACCTTCGATGAAATGGCCACTTGCCAGAATAATGGAGTTAATCCCTGGTCGAGATGGAATCTTTCGAGTGGCGGTGATAAAAACCTCATCTGGAGTTACCAAGCGAGCAGTGACTAAGCTGTGCCTTTTGCCCTTAAGGATGAAGTTGGAGTAGAAGCCCCAACTGGGGGAGAATGTCGGGTCAAGCAGCTAACAACTAATTTAAACATAATAATTAATAATTAACTGATGTTTTGTTGGTCGCAAGCCGACTCTCTTTCGGCTGCTCGGCTTTAGTATTTCGGCATTTAAAGTTAGCGAGCATCCGCTCAGCCTATTCTGGAAGGTTGGCGCCACTCTCGTTCGTTTTCTTATTGCGCTCGCATCCTAAATTGGATTTCAAATATTTTAGTTTTCACACCAGGTGTTGGCTATATTTTTAAATTATTTCTCAAGTCTTGGCTCGTTACAAATGCATTATAATAAATAGAATATGGAAATGGGGATTGGGAATGGTAATGGTATGCTTCGGAGCAAATGATGATGAGTTTTCAGGAACTATAGTTCGGTAATGGAATCTTTACTTGGCGTTGCCATTGCTGGTTCCATTCTCGCTACCCATCTCCTTCTGCTCACTGGCATTCGCCTTGATGTTGAGGTGAGCAGGTCCCACCTGCTGGATCTGGATGATGCGCTCCTTGGACTTGTCCTCGATGGCCTGCGGCTTGGGGATGCTGACGGTGAGCACGCCATCGGAAGATAGCTTCGAGACGACCTTGTCCGCTCCTAGCCCTCGGGATATGGCCATGATCACCCTGGCGCTCCTCGTGCTTGCCCTCGACCAGGATGGAGTTGTCCACCACCTTGACGTTCAGCTCGGAGGGCTTGAATTGGGCCACGTCCATGCAGACCTGGAATCCGTCCTTGCCCACCTGCTTGATGGCCGGCCAGTGGATGTTGTTTTGGTTCTTCATCTCCCGGCGCAGGGCCAGCACCTGGCCGGCGGGCGAGGAGGGGCAGATGGGCGAGGCGCAGGGCCAACTGTTAATCGAACGCCGGTTGGGTGTGTGCGGCTGCAGGTAACGGGTGTTGGGGACCAATGCCCCAGTCGTTGATGGAGTTGCGCGGCTCCTGCAGATCCTCCACCAGCGAAAGGAGTGTAGACAGCAACATCTTGAGTTTTGTTTTTTTTTTCAGTTAAATGCCAAAATATTTTCAATTTCCTGTTAGGTTAGGTTGAATGACCTCTTCTTTCTCGCAAATTCCTTTACTTTCGGTCCTTAGGTTGAGTTGCTTGAACTTTTCCGGTTTTTTGCGTTTGATGTTTGCAGAATGACTTTTTTTTTCGATCTGATAAATCCTTATTTCATATGCAGCCCAAATAAAGTTTATAACGTTTAACTTAATTAAATTCTGATTTTTATTTACTGGCATTGAAAATTATCAATGACCAAACATTGGTGAACCCCGGCGTGATCGTTAATATATTTAAATATATATACACATAAACAAAAACAAAAAAATTTTGTAAACAGTGTTATGTGAACAAGTTTTATACGTTTGTTTATAATAATAAACAAATTATAATATATAATATATTATACATACATACAGACAGAAACATAAACGTTAGTTCGCAAGCACACATACATATTTACGATCCAATATACATTCCACAATTCCGCTACGGTTCTGAGCGCACAGTGGGATAGATCGTGTTCGCCGCGAGCAAATAAAATTTACTTCGGTTGTTCGGAACTTTATACAATAAGTTATGAACTCCAGCGGCGCCGCCACAGGAGCATCCACTCCAACCCGTAGTGTTATTTTAAAGTGCAAGACCCTGGGTATTCTCCAGGACTTGCAGAGGATCCAAGGAGCTCTTTAGCCTGTTTCCAAGGTGGATGATGCCATGCTTCACGTGCGACAGGGTCAGATAGCCACCATGTTCAGCGACTTCAAGGCCATCCACGGGGAGCTTGAGGATTTGGACATTTTGCAGATCAGCAGTGACCTTCGAAGGACTGTTTCGGAGCTCGTAGCAACGATGCTGGCCGAAATTGAGCATGAGATGACCCTTCGCTCTTCTCGAATGGCTGCCCACTCCACCCTTGCCAACGGAATGTCCACCATGCAGGCTGACCCAGGGTTAGGTCAAAGTTTTCAAGTGCTGCCTCCTCTGCCGCTCCCTACGTTCAGCGGTGGATAATCGGTCTGTTGGAAAGTGGCTCAATAGCAGCTCTTCGAGGTCTTTCGGACAAATTCAATGCCCATATACGAGCCTTAAAGAATTTGGGTTCATCAGTTCAGATCGCGAGCTGCATCATCGTCCAGGTTTTGCTTCAAAGGTTGGACCCAGCTACCCAGGCTAAGTGGGAGGAGAGTCAAAACTCCTCAGGTTCAGACGCCATCCCTACTTGGGAGTCGATGGCCGAATTTTTGGAGCAGCGGTGTGGGACGCTGGAGGCTATGGACGTGGCCATGGCTGCATACGCCCCGGGCGCTCACGTGGGAAGGCGTCGAATTGCAAATAATAGTAGATCATCCTTTATTGTTACTAATTCGCTTCCCTCTGTCTGTGCTCTATGCGGTGGATGGTCCCATATAATGTCTGCATGCCCCCGATTTCTATCAATGCCCCTTGAGATCCGCCTTGGTGAGGCCAGTCTTTGTCGGAAGTGTCTGCAAACGGGCCATCACATGCATGAGTGCCTCGCTGCTAATTGTCGCAGTTGTGGAAGGAGGCATCACAGCCTGTTGCATTTTCTGGAGCCTCAGGCATCTAGCGGCCTTTGGTTGGTCCTCCCACGTCAGCCATAGCCGGGGTCACTGGGCCTGTAGCCTCTTCGCCGTCCACTGCCAATGCACTAATTGCTCAAGGTCGCAGCGGCGATATATCGTTGCTTGCTACAGCGAACATTCTTGTTCGTAGTCGCGCTGGATCCCTTGTTCCATGCCGAGCTCTGTTGGATTCTGGATCGCAGGTGCACGTGATCACTTCCCTGCTGGCAAGTCTGCTGCAGCTCCGGAGGTACAAATCATTCATGGTGGTGTCTGATATTGGCGATACCGGTTTTGCAACAGATGGATTCCCTGTTGATGTTTTCCTGCGTTCCCACTGCTCCGAATACTCGGCCCTGGTTAACGCCGTCATTGCCGCCAATATCACGGACCTGCAGCCTAGCTTAAGTTTGGATGTCTCCAGTTGGAATATTCCTGGCAATCTTTCTTTGGCTGATCCTGAATTTTTCGGCCCACAGCTCATCGACCTTCTTATCTTACTTTCTGCCACACCATTGTGTTTTAAAGGAGGACAGTTCAACAACCAAGCTCAGCGTTGTTTTTGATGGATCTGCTGTCACCACTTCTGGATATTCATTGAATGACGTGTTGATGTCTGGCCCAGTTATTCAGCCAAAGTAACTGCATATTCTGTTAAGGTTCCGATGCCATCGGGTGGCCATTACTGGAGATATTCCTGAGGTTTTTCCTGAAGACAGCTATCTTCAATGTATTCTTTGGCGGGATTCCACCCAGGATGAAATACAGGGTTTTAAGCTGGATACTGTCACCTATGGAACGAAGCCTGCCTCATTTTTAGCAGTTTGGACAATGCATCAGTTGGCAGATGATGAGCAATTAATGTTTCCAAAGGGGGCCGAAATTCTGCGTCGTGACTTTTTTGTGGATAATCTACTTTCCGGAGGCGACTCTATAGATGAAGCTATTAGCATAATGCAGCAAACATCCGGGATCCTTGCCAAAGGCCAATTTCGGTTAAGGAAGTGGTGCTCCAATGTTTCTGACGTGCTGGATAAGGTGCCTGAAGAAGATCGAAAGCCTTTCCTAAAGTTTGATGATGGCAGCATCTTCACAAAGACACTGGGTCTTGCTTGGGATCCTGCAACTGACCGCTTGCTATTTTCTTTTGAAGGGATTTAGTCAATCTCAAAGCCCACTATGGTCATCGTTCTTTCTTCAGTCGCTCGGCTTTATGTAATTTCATTCCTGTAATTTCAAAGGCGAAGATCTTTCTCCAGAAACTGTGCCGTGAAAAGTTGTCCTGGGATGAAAGTCTTCCTCAAGCTCTTCATTGCGACTGGAATATGATTTGTAGCAGCTTTGTTAGTACGCAGCGCGCCGAATTCCCTAGATGGGCGCTAACATCGAAATCCGAGGTGGAGGTCCATGAATTCTTTGACGCCAGCATTGAGACTTATGGGGTATGCGTTTATGTTTTTCAAGGGCGCAGGATCTGCAAGCTATTTACTTTGCTCGAAGTCCCGAGGTGCGCTGTTAAAGACTGTAACGATGCCGAATTTGGAGTTATCGGGAGCCGAGTTGTTGGCTCGACTTATGTCGGAAGTAGCCCAGTTGAAGGTCTACGTTGGAAAGTATTTTTGCTGGTGCGATTCTGCTGTGGCTCTGTCTTGGATTCGAGAAGAACCCTCTCGGTTTAATGTTTAACGCCAATCGAGTTTCGACCATTCAGAGGCTAACTAGAGAAATGGAGTGGCGGTATGTTCCCACTTCTTTGAACCCAGCAGATATCCTGTCGCGTGGTGCTCTTCCCAATGAATTGGTTAAGAATAAGCTGTGGTCTCACGGTCCTCCGTTCCTCATTGGATCCCAAGAGTCGTGGCCAACCGTGGTCCCATCTGAGAGATCAACCCTGGAGTTACGTGAAGGGGTTTGGCTCATTCTGTCTCCGTACGTGGATATAAAAGCGGTTTCTAAGGATGCTAATTCGTTTCCAGCTCTGCAGAGGGTATTCGCTAACGTGTACAAGTTTTCTAAACGAATTCGCCACAACGTTGTCACGGCTAGCGATATAAAATCTGGAACACATCTGTTATTGCGTCTAGTGCAGCATGTGCATTTTGGAGGACATAAAGGGGCTTCAAAATGGAAAAGAGATAGCGGCAGGGATCCTCTCCCTTCTTGGATAAATTTGGTCTGTTGCGCGTAGACGGTCGGCTAAAAAATTCGTCGTTGGATTTTGATAGTCAGCATCCAATTATTCTTCCAAGAAGCCATCCTGTGGACACTTCCTTATTGCCGGAAGTGCGCAATAAGGCTCAAGTAAAATGTTACTTTAGCATTTTTATTTGTTTTTCTACCAAAGCCGTCCATCTGGAGCTTGTAAGGGCTCTGTCCACAATGTCATTTTTACAGGCTTTGAAGCGGTTTATATGCACCCGCTGAAGGCCTCAACATATTTGGTCGGACAACGCAACTAACTTTGTTGGAGCCAAAAACGAGCTGAAGGAGCTGCGCCGATTGTTTCTAAGCGAAGAGCATCAACGGGCACTGCTGGAGTTTTGCTCTATGGAGTCCATCGAATGGCATTTTATTCCTTCTCGATCTCCGCATTTCGGTGGTCTGTGGGAGGCGGCTGTTAAAACCGCCAAGCACCATTTTTACCAAGCGGTCGGATCCGCAGTTCTTGGATTCGAGGAGCTGCGAACGCTGCTGTGCCATATTGGGGCTGTTATAAATTCACGACCCTTAATGTCTCTCTCAGAAAATCCTGCAGACCTTGATGTTCTGATCCCGGCTCATTCTTTAACTGGTGGTCCGTCAGTCAGCTTTATCAAGCCTGATGTCACAAAGCTGAACTTCAACCGGTTGGACAGCTGGCAGCGCGTGTCATTCCTGCAGCAGTCTTTCTGGTCCCGATAGAAAGAGGAGTACCTAAACCTTCTCCAGCAGCGCTCCAAATGGCGTGCCTCCGGTCCTGCCCTGGCTCCGAACGATGTGGTGCTAGTAAAGGACGAGAATCTACCTTCGATGAAATGGCCACTTGCCAGAATAATGGAGTTAATCCCTGGTCGAGATGGAATCTTTCGAGTGGCGGTGATAAAAACCTCATCTGGAGTTACCAAGCGAGCAGTGACTAAGCTGTGCCTTTTGCCCCTTAAGGATGAAGTTGGAGTAGAAGCCCCAACTGGGGGGAGAATGTCGGGTCAAGCAGCTAACAACTAATTTAAACATAATAATTAATAATTAACTGATGTTTTGTTGGTCGCAAGCCGACTCTCTTTCGGCTGCTCGGCTTTAGTATTTCGGCATTTAAAGTTAGCGAGCATCCGCTCAGCCTATTCTGGAAGGTTGGCGCCACTCTCGTTCGTTTTCTTATTGCGCTCGCATCCTAAATTGGATTTCAAATATTTTAGTTTTCACACCAGGTGTTGGCTATATTTTTAAATTATTTCTCAAGTCTTGGCTCGTTACAAATGCATTATAATAAATAGAATATGGAAATGGGGATTGGGAATGGTAATGGTATGCTTCGGAGCAAATGATGATGAGTTTTCAGGAACTATAGTTCGGTAATGGAATCTTTACTTGGCGTTGCCATTGCTGGTTCCATTCTCGCTACCCATCTCCTTCTGCTCACTGGCATTCGCCTTGATGTTGAGGTGAGCAGGTCCCACCTGCTGGATCTGGATGATGCGCTCCTTGGACTTGTCCTCGATGGCCTGCGGCTTGGGGATGCTGACGGTGAGCACGCCATCGGAAGATAGCTTCGAGACGACCTTGTCCGCTCCTAGCCCTCGGGATATGGCCATGATCACCCTGGCGCTCCTCGTGCTTGCCCTCGACCAGGATGGAGTTGTCCACCACCTTGACGTTCAGCTCGGAGGGCTTGAATTGGGCCACGTCCATGCAGACCTGGAATCCGTCCTTGCCCACCTGCTTGATGGCCGGCCAGTGGATGTTGTTTTGGTTCTTCATCTCCCGGCGCAGGGCCAGCACCTGGCCGGCGGGCGAGGAGGGGCAGATGGGCGAGGCGCAGGGCCAACTGTTAATCGAACGCCGGTTGGGTGTGTGCGGCTGCAGGTAACGGGTGTTGGGGACCAATGCCCCAGTCGTTGATGGAGTTGCGCGGCTCCTGCAGATCCTCCACCAGCGAAAGGAGTGTAGACAGCAACATCTTGAGTTTTGTTTTTTTTTTCAGTTAAATGCCAAAATATTTTCAATTTCCTGTTAGGTTAGGTTGAATGACCTCTTCTTTCTCGCAAATTCCTTTACTTTCGGTCCTTAGGTTGAGTTGCTTGAACTTTTCCGGTTTTTTGCGTTTGATGTTTGCAGAATGACTTTTTTTTCGATCTGATAAATCCTTATTTCATATGCAGCCCAAATAAAGTTTATAACGTTTAACTTAATTAAATTCTGATTTTTATTTACTGGCATTGAAAATTATCAATGACCAAACATTGGTGAACCCCGGCGTGATCGTTAATATATTTAAATATATATACACATAAACAAAAACAAAAAAATTTTGTAAACAGTGTTATGTGAACAAGTTTTATACGTTTGTTTATAATAATAAACAAATTATAATATATAATATATTATACATACATACAGACAGAAACATAAACGTTAGTTCGCAAGCACACATACATATTTACGATCCAATATACATTCCACAATTCCGCTACGGTTCTGAGCGCACAGTGGGATAGATCGTGTTCGCCGCGAGCAAATAAAATTTACTTCGGTTGTTCGGAACTTTATACAATAAGTTATGAACTCCAGCGGCGCCGCCACAGGAGCATCCACTCCAACCCGTAGTGTTATTTTAAAGTGCAAGACCCTGGGTATTCTCCAGGACTTGCAGAGGATCCAAGGAGCTCTTTAGCCTGTTTCCAAGGTGGATGATGCCATGCTTCACGTGCGACAGGGTCAGATAGCCACCATGTTCAGCGACTTCAAGGCCATCCACGGGGAGCTTGAGGATTTGGACATTTTGCAGATCAGCAGTGACCTTCGAAGGACTGTTTCGGAGCTCGTAGCAACGATGCTGGCCGAAATTGAGCATGAGATGACCCTTCGCTCTTCTCGAATGGCTGCCCACTCCACCCTTGCCAACGGAATGTCCACCATGCAGGCTGACCCAGGGTTAGGTCAAAGTTTTCAAGTGCTGCCTCCTCTGCCGCTCCCTACGTTCAGCGGTGGATAATCGGTCTGTTGGAAAGTGGCTCAATAGCAGCTCTTCGAGGTCTTTCGGACAAATTCAATGCCCATATACGAGCCTTAAAGAATTTGGGTTCATCAGTTCAGATCGCGAGCTGCATCATCGTCCAGGTTTTGCTTCAAAGGTTGGACCCAGCTACCCAGGCTAAGTGCGAGGAGAGTCAAAACTCCTCAGGTTCAGACGCCATCCCTACTTGGGAGTCGATGGCCGAATTTTTGGAGCAGCGGTGTGGGACGCTGGAGGCTATGGACGTGGCCATGGCTGCATACGCCCCGGGCGCTCACGTGGGAAGGCGTCGAATTGCAAATAATAGTAGATCATCCTTTATTGTTACTAATTCGCTTCCCTCTGTCTGTGCTCTATGCGGTGGATGGTCCCATATAATGTCTGCATGCCCCCGATTTCTATCAATGCCCCTTGAGATCCGCCTTGGTGAGGCCAGTCTTTGTCGGAAGTGTCTGCAAACGGGCCATCACATGCATGAGTGCCTCGCTGCTAATTGTCGCAGTTGTGGAAGGAGGCATCACAGCCTGTTGCATTTTCTGGAGCCTCAGGCATCTAGCGGCCTTTGGTTGGTCCTCCCACGTCAGCCATAGCCGGGGTCACTGGGCCTGTAGCCTCTTCGCCGTCCACTGCCAATGCACTAATTGCTCAAGGTCGCAGCGGCGATATATCGTTGCTTGCTACAGCGAACATTCTTGTTCGTAGTCGCGCTGGATCCCTTGTTCCATGCCGAGCTCTGTTGGATTCTGGATCGCAGGTGCACGTGATCACTTCCCTGCTGGCAAGTCTGCTGCAGCTCCGGAGGTACAAATCATTCATGGTGGTGTCTGATATTGGCGATACCGGTTTTGCAACAGATGGATTCCCTGTTGATGTTTTCCTGCGTTCCCACTGCTCCGAATACTCGGCCCTGGTTAACGCCGTCATTGCCGCCAATATCACGGACCTGCAGCCTAGCTTAAGTTTGGATGTCTCCAGTTGGAATATTCCTGGCAATCTTTCTTTGGCTGATCCTGAATTTTTCGGCCCACAGCTCATCGACCTTCTTATCTTACTTTCTGCCACACCATTGTGTTTTAAAGGAGGACAGTTCAACAACCAAGCTCAGCGTTGTTTTTGATGGATCTGCTGTCACCACTTCTGGATATTCATTGAATGACGTGTTGATGTCTGGCCCAGTTATTCAGTCAAAGTGACTGCATATTCTGTTAAGGTTCCGATGCCATCGGGTGGCCATTACTGGAGATATTCCTGAGGTTTTTCCTGAAGACAGCTATCATCAATGTATTCTTTGGCGGGATTCCACCCAGGATGAAATACAGGTTTTTAAGCTGGATACTGTCACCTATGGAACGAAGCTTGCCTCATTTTTAGCAGTTTGGACAATGCATCAGTTGGCAGATGATGAGCAATTAATGTTTCCAAAGGGGGCCGAAATTCTGCGACTTGACTTTTTTGTGGATAATCTACTTTCCGGAGGCGACTCTATAGATGAAGCTATTAGCATAATGCAGCAAACATCCGGGATCCTTGCCAAAGGCCAATTTCGGTTAAGGAAGTGGTGCTCCAATGTTTCTGACGTGCTGGATAAGGTGCCTGAAGAAGATCGAAAGCCTTTCCTAAAGTTTGATGATGGCAGCATCTTCACAAAGACACTGGGTCTTGCTTGGGATCCTGCAACTGACCGCTTGCTATTTTCTTTTGAAGGGATTTAGTCAATCTCAAAGCCCACTATGGGCATCGTTCTTTCTTCAGTCGCTCGGCTTTATGTAATTTCATTCCTGTAATTTCAAAGGCGAAGATCTTTCTCCAGAAACTGTGCCGTGAAAAGTTGTCCTGGGATGAAAGTCTTCCTCAAGCTCTTCATTGCGACTGGAATATGATTTGTAGCAGCTTTGTTAGTACGCAGCGCGCCGAATTCCCTAGATGGGCGCTAACATCGAAATCCGAGGTGGAGGTCCATGAATTCTTTGACGCCAGCATTGAGACTTATGGGGTATGCGTTTATGTTTTTCAAGGGCGCAAGATCTGCAAGCTATTTACTTTGCTCGAAGTCCCGAGGTGCGCTGTTAAAGACTGTAACGGTGCCGAAGTTGGAGTTATCGGGAGCCGAGTTGTTGGCTCGACTTATGTCGGAAGTAGCCCAGTTGAAGGTCTACGTTGGAAAGTATTTTTGCTGGTGCGATTCTGCTGTGGCTCTGTCTTGGATTCGAGAAGAACCCTCTCGGTTTAATGTTTAACGCCAATCGAGTTTCGACCATTCAGAGGCTAACTAGAGAAATGGAGTGGCGGTATGTTCCCACTTCTTTGAACCCAGCAGATATCCTGTCGCGTGGTGCTCTTCCCAATGAATTGGTTAAGAATAAGCTGTGGTCTCACGGTCCTCCGTTCCTCATTGGATCCCAAGAGTCGTGGCCAACCGTGGTCCCATCTGAGAGATCAACCCTGGAGTTACCTGAAGGGGTTTGGCTCATTCTGTCTCCGTACGTGGATATAAAAGCGGTTTCTAAGGATGCTAATTCGTTTCCAGCTCTGCAGAGGGTATTCGCTAACGTGTACAAGTTTTCTAAACGAATTCGCCACAACGTTGTCACGGCTAGCGATATAAAATCTGGAACACATCTGTTATTGCGTCTAGTGCAGCATGTGCATTTTTGGAGGACATAAAGGGGCTTCAAAATGGAAAAGAGATAGCGGCAGGGATCCTCTCCCTTCTTGGATAAATTTGGTCTGTTGCGCGTAGACGGTCGGCTAAAAAATTCGTCGTTGGATTTTGATAGTCAGCATCCAATTATTCTTCCAAGAAGCCATCCTGTTGCGCTGGCTATAATTTGGAGTCTTTGGAATCACTGGTGTGGATTTTTGTGGGCCGTTCTATTATTAGCCGGAAGTGCGCAATAAGGCTCAAGTAAAATGTTACTTTAGCATTTTTATTTGTTTTGCTACCAAAGCCGTCCATCTGGAGCTTGTAAGGGCTCTGTCCACAATGTCATTTTTACAGGCTTTGAAGCGGTTTATATGCACCCGCCGAAGGCCCTCAACATATTTGGTCGGACAACGCAACTAACTTTGTTGGAGCCAAAAACGAGCTGAAGGAGCTGCGCCGATTGTTTCTAAGCGAAGAGCATCAACGGACACTGCTGGAGTTTTGCTCTATGGAGTCCATCGAATGGCATTTTATTCCTCCTCGATCTCCGCATTTCGGTGGTCTGTGGGAGGCGGCTGTTAAAACCGCCAAGCACCATTTTTACCGAGCGGTCGGATCCGCAGTTTTTGGATTCGAGGAGCTGCGAACGCTGCTGTGCCATATTGGGGCTGTTATAAATTCACGACCCTTAATGTCTCTCTCAGAAAATCCTGCAGACCTTGATGTTCTGATCCCGGCTCATTCTTTAACTGGTGGTCCGTCAGTCAGCTTTATCGAGCCTGATGTCACAAAGCTGAACTTCAACCGGTTGGACAGCTGGCAGCGCGTGTCTTTCCTGCAGCAGTCTTTCTGGTCCCGATGGAAAGAGGAGTACCTAAGCCTTCTCCAGCAGCGCTCCAAATGGCGTGCCTCCGGTCCTGCCCTGGCTCCGAACGATGTGGTGCTAGTAAAGGACGAGAATCTACCTTCGATGAAATGGCCACTTGCCAGAATAATGGAGTTAATCCCTGGTCGAGATGGAATCTTTCGAGTGGCGGTGATAAAAACCTCATCTGGAGTTACCAAGCGAGCAGTGACTAAGCTGTGCCTTTTGCCCCTTAAGGATGAAGTTGGAGTAGAAGCCCCAACTGGGGGGAGAATGTCGGGTCAAGCAGCTAACAACTAATTTAAACATAATAATTAATAATTAACTGATGTTTTGTTGGTCGCAAGCCAACTCTCTTTCGGCTGCTCGGCTTTAGTATTTCGGCATTTAAAGTTAGCGAGCATCCGCTCAGCCTATTCTGGAAGGTTGGCGCCACTCTCGTTCGTTTTCTTATTGCGCTCGCATCCTAAATTGGATTTCAAATATTTTACATAAATCCTTATTTCATATGCAGCCCAAATAAAGTTTATAACGTTTAACTTAATTAAATTCTGATTTTTATTTACTGGCATTGAAAATTATCAATGACCAAACATTGGTGAACCCCGGCGTGATCGTTAATATATTTAAATATATATACACATAAACAAAAACAAAACAATTTTGTAAACAGTGTTATGTGAACAAGTTTTATACGTTTGTTTATAATAATAAACAAATTATAGTATATAATATATTATACATACATACAGACAGAAACATAAAAGTTAGTTTGCAAGCACACATACATATTTACGATCCAATATACATTCCACAATTCCGCTACGGTTCTGAGCGCACAGTGGGATAGATCGTGTTCGCCGCGAGCAAATAAAATTTACTTCGGTTGTTCGGAACTTTATACAATAAGTTATGAACTCCAGCGGCGCCGTCACAGGAGCATCCACTCCAACCCGTAGTGTTATTTTAAAATGCAAGACCCTGGGTATTCCCCAGGACTTGCAGAGGATCCAAGGAGCTCTTTAGCCTGTTTCCAAGGTGGATGATGCCATGCTACACGTGCGACAGGGTCAGATAGCCACCATGTTCAGCGACTTCAAGGCCATCCACGGGGAGCTTGAGGATTTGGACATTTTGCAGATCAGCAGTGACCTTCGAAGGACTGTTTCGGAGCTCGTAGCGACGATGCTGGCCGAAATTGAGCATGAGATGACCCTTCGCTCTTCTCGAATTGCTGCCCACTCCACCCTTGCCAACGGAATGTCCACCATGCAGGCTGACCCAGGGTTAGGTCAAAGTTTTCAAGTGCTGCCTCCTCTGCCGCTCCCTACGTTCAGCGGTGGATACTCGGAATGGGCTGAATTTTACTCGATCTTTTTTACAATCGTCGGCAGCAATCCTCGTATTAGTAAGGTGGAAAAGCTGCCAAGGTTGCGATCTTGCCTTCGAGATTCCGCTTTCGAAGCAGTTCGTTCCTTGGAAGTCTCCTACGAGAACTACGATGTTGTGCTGAACTTATTAGAGAAACGATTTAATAACCTTCGCTTAATATTTCAGACACACGTGAACGAGATTCTGGGCCCCAGTCTGTTGGAAAGTGGCTCAATAGCAGCTCTTCGAGGTCTTTCGGACAAATTCAATGCCCATATACGAGCCTTAAAGAATTTGGGTTCATCAGTTCAGGTCGCGAGCTGCATCATCGTCCAGGTTTTGCTTCAAAGGTTGGACCCAGGCTAAGTGGGAGGAGAGTCCTCAGGTTCAGACGCCATCCCTACTTGGGAGTCGATGGCCGAATTTTTGGAGCAGCGGTGTGGGGCGCTGGAGGCTATGGACGTGGCCATGGCTGCATACGCCCCGGGCGCTCACGTGGGAAGGCGTCTAGTTGCAAATAATAGTAGATCATCCTTTATTGTTACTAATTCGCTTCCCTCTGCCTGTGCTCTAGGCGGTGGATGGTCCCATATAATGTCTGCATGCCCCCGATTTCTATCAATGTCCCCTGAGATCCGCCTTGGTGAGGCCAGTCTTTGTCGGAAGTGTCTGCAAACGGGCCATCACATGCATGAGTGCCTCGCTGCTAATTGTCGCAGTTGTGGAAGGAGGCATCACAGCCTGTTGCATTTTCTGGAGCCTCAGGCATCTAGCGGCCTTTGGTTGGTCCTCCCACGTCGGCCATAGCCGGGGTCACTGGGCCTGTAGCCTCTTCGCCGTCCACTGCCAATGCACTAATTGCTCAAGGTCGCAGCGGCGATATATCGTTGCTTGCTACAGCGAACATTCTTGTTCGTAGTCGCGCTGGATCCCTTGTTCCATGCCGAGCTCTGTTGGATTCTGGATCGCAGGTGCACGTGATCACTTCCCTGCTGGCAAGTCTGCTGCAGCTCCGGAGGTACAAATCATTCATGGTGGTGTCTGGTATTGGCGATACCGGTTTTGCAACAGATGGATTCTCTGTTGATGTTCTCCTGCGGTCCCACTGCTCCGAATACTCGGCCCTGGTTAACGCCGTCATTGCCGCCAATATCACGGACCTGCAGCCTAGCTTCAGTTTGGATGTCTCCAGTTGGAATATTCCTGGCAATCTTTCTTTGGCTGATCCTGATTTTTTCCGCCCACAGCTCATCGACCTTCTTATCGGAGCCAGTCTGTTTTATGAGCTGCTGAGTTGGGTCACATGTCTCCAGTCTCTGCTGATGCGAGCGTCACTGGCCAATACTTTCTGCCACACCATTGTGTTTTAAAGGAGGACAGTTCAACAACCAAGCTCAGCGTTGTTTTTGATGGATCTGCTGTCACCACTTCTGGATATTCATTGAATGACGTGTTGATGTCTGGCCCAGTTATTCAGCCAAAGTTATTGCATATTCTGTTAAGGTTCCGATGCCATCGAGTGGCCATTACTGGAGGTATTTGTAAAATGTATCGTTTCGTCAGGGTTTTTCCTGAGGACAGCTATCTTCAGTGTATTCTTTGGCGGGATTCCACCCAGGATGAGTTACAGGTTTTTAAGCTGGATACTGTCACCTATGGAACGAAGCCTGCCTCATTTTTAGCAGTTCGGACAATGCATCAGTTGGCAGATGATGAGCAATTAATGTTTCCAAAGGGGGCCGAACTTCTGCGACTTGACTTTTATGTGGATAATCTACTTTCCGGAGGCGACTCTATAGATGAAGCTATTAGCATAATGCAGCAAACATCCGGGATCCTTGCCAAAGGCCAATTTCGGTTAAGGAAGTGGTGCTCCAATGTTGCTGACGTGCTGGATAAGGTGCCTGAAGAAGATCGAAAGCCTTTCCTAAGGTTTGATGATGGCAGCATCTTCACAAAGACACTGGGTCTTGCTTGGGATCCTGCAACTGACCGCTTGCTATTTTCTTTTGAAGGGATTTAGTCAATCTCAAAGCCCACTATGGGCATCGTTCTTTCTTCAGTCGCTCGGCTTTATGTAATTTCATTCCTGTAATTTCAAAGGCGAAGATCTTTCTCCAGAAACTGTGCCGTGAAAAGTTGTCCTGGGATGAAAGTCTTCCTCAAGCTCTTCATTGCGACTGGAATATGACTTGTAGCAGCTTCGTTAGTACGCAGCGCGCCGAATTCCCTAGATGGGCGCTAACATCGAAATCCGAGGTGGAGGTCCATGGATTCTGTGACGCCAGCATTGAGGCGTATGGGGCATGCGTTTATGTCGTGTCCAAGGGCGCAGGATCTGCAAGCTATTTACTCTGCTCGAAGTCCCGAGTTTCGCCTTTAAAGACTGTTACAGCGCCGAAGCTGGAGTTATCGGGAGCCGAGTTGTTGGCTCGACTTATGTCGGAAGTAGCCCAGTTGAAGGTCTACGTTGGAAAGTATTTTTGCTGGTGCGATTCTGCTGTGGCTCTGTCTTGGATTCGAGAAGAACCCTCTCGGTTTAATGTTTAACGCCAATCGAGTTTCGACCATTCAGAGGCTAACTAGAGAAATGGAGTGGCGGTATGTTCCCACTTCTTTGAACCCAGCAGATATCCTGTCGCGTGGTGCTCTCCCCAATGAATTGGTTGAGATTAAACTGTGGTTTCACGGTCCTCCGTTTCTTATTGGATCCCGAGAGGCGTGGCCAACCGCGGTCCCATCTGAGAGATCAACCCTGGAGTTACGTGCAAGGGTCCTGCTCATTCAGTCTCCGAACGTGGATATAACAGCGGTTTCTAAGTACACTAATTCGTTTCCAGCACTGCAGAAGGTATTTGCTTACGTATACAGATTCTCTCAACGAATTCACCACAGCGGTATTACTGCTAGCGATATAAAATCTGGAACACAGCTGTTATTGCGACTAGTGCAGCGTGTGCGTTTTTGGGAGGACATAAAGGCTCTTCAAAATGGAAAAGAGATAGCGGTATCCAGTGCCCTTACCTCATCCTCTCCCTTCTTGGATGAATTTGGTTTGTTGCGCGTAGACGGACGGCTAAGAAATTCGTCGTTGGATTTTGATAGTCAGCATCCAATTATACTTCCAAGAAGCCATCCAGTTACGCTGGCTATAATTGTTGACTTCCATGAGCGAAATTTATATACGGGGCCTCGCGCACTGTTGGCAATTATTCGGTCCCAATATTGGCCAATTGGGGTGAGAAAAACCGTGACGAAGACAATACACAAATGCATCCGATGCTTCCGGACTAAGCCTCGGTTGTTGGAGCACATTATGGCTGATCTCCCGGAGCAAAGAGTTAGTGGCTCCCAGGTCTTTGGAGTCACTGGTGTGGATTTTTGTGGGCTGTTCTATTATAAGCAGGAAGTGCGCAATAAGGCTCAAGTAAAATGTTATGTTGGCATTTTTATTTGTTTTGCTACCAAAGCCGTCCATCTGGAGCTTGTAAGGGCTCTGTTCACAATGTCTTTTTTATAGGCTTTGAAGCGGTTTATATGCACCCGCCGAAGGCCTCAACATATTTGGTCGGACAACGCAACTAACTTTGTTGAAGCCAAAAACGAGCTGAAGGACCTGCGCCGATTGTTTCTAAGCGAAGAGCATCAACGGGCACTGCTGAAGTTTTGCTCTAAGGAGTCCATCAAATGGCATTTTATTCCTCCTCGATCTCCGCATTTCGGTGGTCTGTGGGAGGCGGCTGTTAAAACCGCCAAGCACCATTTTTACCAAGCGGTCGGATCCGCAGGAGCTGCGAACGCTGCTGTGCCATATTGGGGCTGTTATAAATTCACGACCCTTAATGTCTCTTTCAGAAAATCCTGCAGACCTTGATGTTCTGACCCCGGCTCATTCTTTAACTGGTGGTCCGTCAGTCAGCTTTATCGAGCCTGATGTCACAAAGCTGAGCATCCGCTCGGCCTATTTTGGAAGGTTGGCGCCACTCTTATTCGTCTTTCTATTGCGCTCGCACCCTAAAATCACAATTTCATATGCGGCCCAAATAAAGATTTATATTTATTACGTTTAACTTAATGCAAGCTGATTATATTTACTGGCATTGAAAATTATCAATGGCCAAACAGTCTAGAAAAAGCAATGAGTGCGTATTCCTTGTCAATAAGTGTTTTTTTTTTTTTTTGTGAGCCACACTTAGAGGGCCATTTGGGCTCTCTATGGCTGCGGCTAAGTGGTCTTCATTACTGAAATTGGGTAGAAAAATTATGCTAAGGTTCTTTTTTGTGAGGATGCAGGTTCGCCTTTTACCTGTTGTAACGGCTTTGCAGAGCCTATATTCCGACGCCCCCAACCCAAGAATCCTTTCTCCAAGGATCCAGGGTTCCTGGATGAGGGCCACATCAG
Organism: Drosophila malerkotliana malerkotliana; assembly: GCA_018153235.1. Lineage (NCBI taxonomy): Eukaryota > Metazoa > Arthropoda > Insecta > Diptera > Drosophilidae > Drosophila > Drosophila malerkotliana. Next base: position 2,538,837 of record JAECXV010000020.1, on the reverse strand, counting down.
CTCCACTCTCGGCGAGGTGGAGTAGGAGAGCAGCTGACGCTTTACTGTGATAGAGGTTTATCTGCTATATTGTGCTTCTTGCTGTCTTCCAACAGCTGTTTGAGTTGCAGGAGGGCAGCTGCGGAGGCAGGTCGTCCTCACACTCAACGAGGAGACCGTGAAAGCCCTGGAAAGGTCGGAGCATCGGTTAAAGTATGGATTTGAGCATGTGACGGTCCGTATTTATAAATCCGATGTGAAGAGGAAACCAGGGAGACTCTCCAGTCTGCCGTTGGAAGCGTCGGATTGCACATCCTAAGCATCGTTAGGATTGCCTTAGGGTCGACTGTCTTTTCTGTGAGCCACACTCACGCCGTCGGTTTTCTTGGGATCTCTTACCAGTCAACCGCCACCAGCTTTGCCCCGGGGTGGATCTCCCCAAGCGATGCTACCATTCGCTTGTAAGTCTCTACCGATCACGCGTCTTGGCACGCAATTACCTTGACGCTACCCTGATACCATCCTGCGTCTTCGTATTCTTGTGGGGGTTCTCCGCTCTGTAGCATATCCCCCACGAAGCGCCGATGCAACTCGTTAACCACTCGTCGCCAAAGATCCTTGGGGATGAGCCCATCCTTGGATCCCTTGTCCAGGACTCCAATAAAGGTTCTTCCCTTCATCACTTTGGCGAACGAGCGGTTTGACGGCTGCGGCTGGGCGTTTTCCGGTTTGAAGTCAGGTAGGACAAGGGAGCGAGCAAGGGAGTCCACTTCAGTCTGCATCTAGTTTTCTTTGAGCTCGGACGTTTAGTTTTTCGCTCATGTCCCCTCTCGTGTGCACAGAGTGCAGTGCAGAAGTTACTGCTACCTAACTTCGTGGGTGTGAGGCCATCCGGTGCGCGTCGATCTGCCGGCGTGCCTACCACACCGCTTGTGTGGACTTGCCCTCAGAGGCTATTAAACTACTTATCAACATTCCGAACTTAATGTGGCAATGTGATAGCTGCGTCATTGGAAATGATTCGCATTCCAAAATTGATGAACTAAATCATAAAGTTATAATTCTGGAATCCCTTTTCGAAAGCCCTAATGCCAAAGTGGACCATGCCCTGGTAAATGGAGCGGCTTGACCCGCTGGACTCGCCTTTTCGGCTGGGGTGCATGTTGTTGCTCCACAAAAAGGCTACACTGGGCCAGGCCCCAACGGCATCTAGAGGGGTGTCCCGAGGAAGAAGTGGATCAACCCTAATAGGCACATTGTGGGACAAGCACCCAGTTGCGCTCAGCTTCAAGTGCTTCCCACCTTGAAATACCTTCATGTTGGTAAATTCGCGACGTTTACCCAACCTGATGCACTGTGCAAGTTTGTTGCGGAGTGGAGCCCAGTGATTTAGCCTGTTCTAGGCTGATCAAAAAAGATGATGACATCAACGTTTGTCAATTTTAAATTGGGAGATCCGGAGCAAAATTTCCCTACAATCTTCAATGATGATTTTTGGCCTATGTCGGTAAAAGTCAGCCGGTTTGTTCATAGAGAGCCTGCTAAGGTTATTGACCCCCCGTCGATTCTACCTTTACCGCAATCGCAATCTTCAAGAAACCCCCAGTAAGCGGCGCCGCTGGCGTCGTTACTTCTTATTCTTCTCAAGCTGCAGTCTGTCACCCCGATTGCTCTCTGCTGCGCTACCAACAACAAACGGTGTGGGCGTTAATGGTAACGGTTGACGCTTTCTTCAATTCCTCCAATAATTTGCTTCGTTTGCTGATCCATATTCTTCAACAACAACAACTTTTTTCAAGGCGAGTTGTTTATTTCTTATCTTCACTTGTGGATGCCCAGCAATAACAAGACGATGGTAATCGTCGGAGATGGAGATGTTGGCAGCGCATCGCTCATCTTATCTCTTTTCGCTGGGCCACTCGCTGGTGCTTTCTTTTCGCCGATGGAAGATGTTTATTTACGTTTTGGACGTGAGGGTGGATCTTTGCTCCGTTTGGATGTGCCTGACTATGAACGCTCAATGTTTTCACCTGGCACTGGATTTGCCTTGCATCTCGACTATCGCAGGTCTACTGATGATTCTAATGGAAATTTCTATGTGTCCTCGTCGGCGCTTTTGCAACCTATGCGTTTTGGATATGCCTCCACATGCCACATGCACTTTCATCATTACCGCCTTGCCGTCCAATTCCCAGTTTGGACTGTAGCTACTCGTCGTCCTCGGACCCCAATCCGTCTAAAAGTCTAAAAGTTCTATTCCAAAATGAGAACCATGACCCGGATGGTATTCCTCAATTCTTCTGCCTGCGATTTTGATGTAATCATCCTTGTGGAAACGTGGCCCAATGACAAATTTAGCTCCTCTGAGTTCTTCGAGCCTAACTTGTACCATGTATTTCGAAAAGACCGAGATGCATTCAGTACCCAGTGTGCGCGAGGTGGTGGTGTGCTATTCGTCGATCTTTTCAGGCTACACCACTGCGCCTTCCGGTGGCCGACCCTCTACTGGATCAGCTTGCGGTTTCAATCCAGGGCGCCCATAGCCCGTTGTCATCATTGCATCATACATCCCTCCGAACAGCGCATTTAATATATATCATGCGCATATGGAAAACATCACTAGTGTCTGTGCTAGAACGTCGGACCCTACCGCTTTGATGGTAGCTGGCGATTTTAACTTAATCTCCATTATCTGGTCTTGGGACCCAGAATCTCCCTGCATGCTACCTAGCAACGTTCACCAGAGCCATAAAATTGTAGTTTTAAATGATATTTTTAGTCTGGGCCTCTCCTAAGTAAATAATGTTTTTAATGATTTATCCAAAATTCTTGATCTTATATTTTTAAATAATGTGGTTAATAGTAAAGTAGAATTATGCAATGTACCATTAAGTCCTTGTGATATGCACCATAAGCCGTTAGTAATTCATATTGAGTTTAATAGATTTTGCCTTCTGCTTCACCTATTTCATATTATCATCTGAATGATACTAACTTGTCACTTATTAATGCCTCTATTTCAGCCTTTGATTGGGTTTCCCTTTTTTCGGATGGCTCAATCGATGATTTTTATACTAAGTTCTTGATTGCCCTTTTTAATGTTATTAATATTTATGCCCCTGTGAGGGTACTAAGATCCTATAGGCTTCCCTGGTATACAAAAGTTTAAAAAAACTTAAAGAATAGAAGGGATAAGCATTACAAACGATTTATAATGACAGGGGAGTCTCGAGCAGGTGAGCTGTACGGGCAATTTAAGCGGGAATTTGATTTCCTTAATAAGTTCCTCTACAATCAGTATATATCCGATTTCGAAGCTAGCCTTCGATCCAACCCTAAAGCTTTTTGGCGGTTTGTTAACAGCAAAAAGTCAAAATCGGACATACCTTCATCCATATGTTATGTTAATTTAGCAGCCGACTCGGATCAGGGCGTTTCTGATCTTTTTGCAAAATACTTTGCCTCTAACTTGGAGCCGAAGGTTCCTTGGAGTGATAATGAAACTCTTCTTAGCATCGGGCCTTTTCTCAATGTTAGTAACATGGACGTGACCTGTGACCTGTGACCTGTGACATTTGACCGAGTCGCTCACACTTGACGTGGATGGTATCTCCCCATTCTTTCTTAAAAAGAGTATCGCTTCCCTTTCTACTCCCCTCCAACTGCTGTTCTTCCTGTCGCTTTCATCTGGTAGATTCCCCTACCAGTGGAAGTGGGATGTCACTAGAACTAATTTGGCGGTCTTTTCTAAGCACTGCATTGAAGCTTTTGAAACCCGATTTCAGGTTGATGCCATTTACACTGTCTTCACCAAAACCTTTGACAAAGTTTGTCATGCTGCCCTTCTGACCAAGTTATATAAATTAGGTATTCATTCCTCCTTATTAAGTAGGTTCGAGTCTTTTCTGGCAGACCGACCACGCCGCGTTCTTATTGGAGACTCTACCTCAAGTCCATTTGTCAAGTTCACCGGTCTTCCAGAAGGCAGCTCACTGGGACCTCTCCTATTTATTATATTCATCAATGAAATCTCGTGCTGCTTTCGTCATGCCTTCTTCTTGATGTATTCGGATGACCTTAAAAAGGCCATTAGCTGTATCAGTGATAGTAACTTGTTAGGGGGGGATATATCCAGAGTTTTCTCATGGTGAAACAGTAATCTTCTCCCATTAAACTTATCAAAATGTTTTTTTGCCCGCTACAGTAAGCTCACTTTTGATATCTGCAGGGCTTTTTCTATGAATTATTATAGTTTAACAGCTAAAGAAGAGGTGTTAGAACTAGGTGTCTTATTTGAAAGCAATTTTAATTTTCTTGTCACTTCGAATTTATACTGCCTAAAGCGTATGCTATGCTGGCTCTTGTGAGGAGGTACATGAACCAAGTTAAAATTTCACACTCGAGCCTCAGAGTCAATGCTGCATTTGCTCAGTCAAGGCTGGAATATGCTTCAATCTTTTGTAATCCGGCTTGTAAAGTTCGTTCCAAATCAATAGAGAGACTACAGGAGAAATTTTTAAAATTGTCTCATTTACCTCTGGGTTTTATGGTCCTCTATCTTTATACCAAAGGCTTCTTCTCAATGTTTGCTTCAGTCATTTGGAATCCGGCTTGTAAAGTTCGTTCCAAAAGAATAGAGCAACTCCAGAAGAAATTTTTAAAATTTGCTCTTTTACCTTTTATCTTCTTTTCAATGTTTGACGGATCGGCAGCTACACTGTCAGCTTTAACATTTGTTAATAATGTAATCGCTGATAACTTTCTTACTGGGACTTATTAATTTTAATGTTCCACATAGTGATCTTCGTACAATTGCGTTGGCCACTCATCATTCGGTTCCATTATAAACGATTGACCTGTAAACCAGATCGATTCTATAGTCTCCTTTACGCCTCCACCTCTGGACATTATATGTGCCGGGTCGTATTTAGTTGGTACAAAAAACCCCAGCACGTCAGGGTTCTGACATAACCTCAAAAAACCTCATACAAAATTATATTGGAGTCCGTGGGTCAGACCATGTTTATCAGATGTTTTCAGGGTCGCTGAATCCGAATCCGAGGTCTAAAAAACTCCAGAATGTCAGGGTTACGACATAACCTCAAAAACTTGATAAAATTTTTATTTCCGAGTTCTGGGCTCAGATCATGTTTACCATATGTTTTTGGGGTGACTCGGAAAATAAAAATTTTATCAAGTTTTTGAGGATTGTGTTTTTGGCATATATGGAGGTGTTGGAGGTATGGAAGTAAATTTAATTTCTGTGTGTAGAGATATTACGTTTGAGAGTTTGTTGTATGCAATGAGAAATAGGATTACCGATATAGGTGATCCTGTGGGATACCGTGGGATAATGGGATAAATTTGACATGTGCGGACTCTGACATTTATTTTACGTTTGAGCATAAAATTTTTGACATAATTGATTATTTTAGGGCCTGTTTTCCATTCCTGGAGTTGATCAATTATAGTGTGCACCCCTACTCGATCAAAGGCTCTTGAAAAGTCAAGAGTGACGAGGAAGGTTTGCCTCTTCGACTTCGTTATTAATCGATTTGCCTTTTTTGAAGCCGAATTTGTTTGTATTTAAAAGTTTGTTGTGGGTCACAAACCACCAAAGTCTTTTCGCTATGATTTTGTCTAGTTTTTTTTCCTAGACAGCAATTGAGGGAAATGGGTCTGTACGAGGAGATTTTTGTTTTGTCAGTTTTTGGTTTAAGTATCGGTATGACTAAGCTTATTTAGTGGGCTTGAGGTATGTGGCTATCGAAAATTTGGTTAAAGAGATTTTTAGTTCTGTTTTAAGTGGTAAGGGAGCTGTTGCTTAACATTTCGTACGAAATTCTGTTTATTCCTGGAGTGGATCCTTTAAGTGTTTGTAGGGCTGCAATTATTTCAAAGTTAGTTATATTTTAGTTTAAACTCGATAGTTTTGGCTGTTGAGGTCGGTGTATAATTGGTTGTGTTGATTTTATATTTGTTATTTCGGAATTCGTCTGAGAAGTTTAGGTCGCTTGAGAGCACTGAGAAGTGTTGCGAGAGGGAATTGACTATTTCGAGAGTATCTGTTGTTGTTGTGTTGTTTTTGGGATTATGTATAGCGTGAATTTGTTTGCTTGGGTTAAGACCGCAGAAGCGCCTTATGTTGCTTCATATTTTAGATGAAGGGGTTTCTGGTTGTATGGTGGATGTAAAGGAGCTGGAAGATTCGCTTTTACTTTTTTTGATTTCGAACTTGTACTTGACGTTTAAGTTGCAGTTTATACCATTTGTAAGGTTGATGTTGCTTTCCAAGCTAATTGTTTTTCTTTTTTTAGCTGTGCTAGTTTTTTGATCCACCAGGGAACCTTGTAGGGATTTGTATTTACTGAGGTTTGTGGGATGGAAATGTTTGCGCTATGTAATATAATTTTGTTAAGTTGTGCGGCTTCTTTGTTGACGTTTAGTGAAGTGAGGAGTATTTCGTTATTTTTGTGTGTCCTGAGTTGATATGAGCATGTCCGTCTGTCCGTCTGTCTGTTTCAACGCTAACTTGTCTCTTACTCTCTCAAACTTTGCACACGACCTTCTTTCCTTTGAACGCAGTATATAAGTCGGAACGGCCGGGATCGGCCGACTATATCCTATAGCTGCCATATAACTGATTGATCGGAAATGGTATTACTTTGGTGTTTTTAGAGTTAGAAAGTTTTTACACGAAATTTTCAAATTCTTACACGAGAGCTATTTTTTAGCAAAATAATACGACATGCCAAATTTCATAGGGACCGGCGGCCTATATGGCTTTTAAACCGATTCGCTGTCGCTGTTAGTGAAATGTTTGCTTTTGATAGAGGATTGTTGAGATCCGTATGATGTTGATATTCTGGTGGGGTTCATGTTGTCCGTTTCCATGTCTTTGGTGTCGTCTTGGTCGTGTTGGTTGCGGAATATTTTTTTCGGTGTTGTTTTAATTGATGCAGATGAGGTTGAAGGTGTGTTTGATTGTTTGTGATCGCAGGATGTGGATGTAGTTTTTGCATTTGAAAATGTTGATGTGAGCTTGCTTGGAGATCGAGTTCTTATTGTGGTTGTGGGGTTTGTAAGTGTGTTTGCATAAGAGTTTCTTGTTTTGTATCCGTGTCGCTTAAGGATGTAGTCTCATGTGTGAGGTTGAAAAATTTTTTTTAATTTTTTTTTTTTACACATATTTGAAAGTACTGTTTATTAAGAATGTACTGTTAAAGTTTCAAATAAAAATATCAAATAATGGCAGAGATACAGCCCATAATCGAGAGCGTGCCTTCACCGAATAGTATGAGTTACTCGGTAGCGTCTTAACTTTAAACGCGTTTCTCTCGGAACGACATTTTTGTGTGCGGCGCAGGTGCTTCACAAAATTTTATGGTACCGATCTAGCTGAAATTTGGATCTGTTGTACTAAAAAGTAACACCTCTGAAGGCTGGAACATGAGACTACATCCTTAAAGTAAATACCCAGAGCAGTTTTATGATCGACTTTATCGGTGGTTTTTATGGCACTGAGTTCTTGTTGTTTAAGGAATGAGGGGCATTTGTGGTCCAAAGGGCTGTGTTGGGGGTCAATTTCCGGATTGTTTACGCAATTTAGGCATTTTTATACCCTTGCAGAGGGTATTATAATTTTGTCCAAAAGTGTGCAACGCAGTGAAGGAGACATCTCCGACCCTATAAAGTATATATATTCTTGATCAGAATCACCTCCTGAGTTGATATGAGCATGTCCGTCTGTCCGTCTGTCTGTCTGTCTGTCTGTCCGTTTCTACGCGAACTAGTCTCTCAGTTTTGAAGCTATCGTCTTGAAACTTTGCACACACCCTTCTTTCCTTTGCACGCAGTATATAAGTCGGAACGGCCCGGATCGGCCGACTATATCCTATAGCTGCCATATAACTAATTGATCGGAAAAGGTATAACTTTGGTGTTTTTAGAGTTAGAGAGTTCAAATTTGACACGAGAGCTATTTTTGGCAAACCATTATGACATGCCAAATTGCATAAGGATCGGCCGACTATATCTTATAGCTGCCATATAACTGAACGATCGGAAATGACCCAACTTTCGTGTTTTTGAAGATAGAAAGCTGATTATATTTTTGGCCTGTTGATCCAACCTACCAAATTTCATTAGGATCGGCCGACAATATCCTATAGCTGCCATATAACTGAACTATCGGAAATGGTACTTGGTAGAAATACCAACTTTCGTATTTTTGAAGGTAGAAGTTTGGGACTTTTTTTAGATTTTTTATTTTAGTTAATTAGTTTTAATATGATGTAATCATAAGGATCGGCCAACTATATCCGATGTTTGCGATATATATCCGGTTTTAACTGCAAGGGTATATAAACTTCGGCTCCGCCCGAAGTTAGCTTTGCTTTCTTGTTTTTTTTGTTTTTGCAGAGTTCTCCTTCGCTGGTGTGTTTTTCATCTGAGCTGTTTAAACATTTTTCGGTGCGATTGTATATGGGTGTGGGGTGTCCGAAGCGGAGGCACTTTCTGCACCGCAGTGGAAGAGGGATGTAGTTACGTACGCGAACCGTTTCATAGCCGACTCGCAGTATTTCAGGGAGTTCATGAGTTTCGAATTTAATTATTATGAGTCCGGTTTCTTTTAGGTTGTTGTTGTTGTTGAGGCTGTTGTTGTTGGTGTTGTTGTTGTTGTTGTTGGTGTTTTTGTTGTAGATGGTGTTGCTGTAGTTGGTGTAATTTGACTTCAATTACTTTCTGTGGTTTTAGTTTTCGCAGAATTGTTTCTTCGTGTATTTATGTAAGGTCATTACAGTAGATAACGCCTTTTGCAAAATAAAGTGTCTTGTGTTCGGTAGCTGTTATATCCATATCTGCGATTTTGGTAAGTTTTAGAAGTTTTGTGGCTTGTGTGTTGTTTTTATCAAAAGTCCGCCGTCTCTGGTTTTTTCCCAGAATCAACTCTTCCTCCGCAGGCGAAGTCCACAGATTTCTCGATGATGAAAGGTGAAAAAGTTTTAAATGAGGATTCATTTTTACTTTTAATGACAATAAATTTGGGTTCTCCTAGTTGATACGGTCTCGTAGTGTGTTTAGCTATGTCTGGTGGTTCGGGCATGGTTGCTTGTAAAGGGCTTGCGCCCGAGTGGTAAGAAATTGTGTGTTTTTATTTTTTGTTGTCTTTTTAGTTTTGTTTTGTGTTTAATATTTGTTTTTTAACTTTTGCTGATAAGCTCAATGGGTTTTTTGCGAACGCGGGATCGATGATGGTCAAATACGACTTGTCTCTTCGAAGGTTGAAGTGGTAAAGATGGATCCGATTTAAATGGAAGACTGACTTCAAATGGACCTGAAGGCAGTACAACAGTATTCTTCTGATAATGTTCCACGCATAACTCTTTTTCAGGTGAAAAAAACTTTTCACCAGAGAATCAAGAAGTTAAATCGGATCTTAAATTATAATAGTCAGTGTAATAGGTAACAATTCTTGTCTCTACAATCTAACGGTTGTTTGTTAGTACACTTTGTTTCATCTACTCGCCAGATGGTCAGGATAGTTCGATGCGAATAAGTGAGAGAAATGTTGCTAACCTTGCTTACCATTCAAAAATTAAACATGGCAACCGGTGGTGGACCAAACATGTTAGGTAGTGGAATGGGATCCAGTTCTATTAAAAAAGAATTAATAAATAGATTGATAAATGTCCAGATAAATGAATTGACAACAAAAATTAATGAATTATCGGCAAATTTAGAAAGTAAGGAAAAAACGGGAGAAGATTATAAAATTCAGACAATTGATTCAAATATAAGATGTAAATATTACTTAATTAATTACTTAATTAATATTAGTAATTACTTAATTAAAATAATTACTTAAGGTTTAATTCGGTCCAACCAAAACAAAATTTTAATAAACCTAAAAATCAATGGGGAAACGACCAAAACCAAAGTTGGCCCCAACAGACTAATTTCGACCAGAATAACGTTCAGGGACAGCAAACCGCGGAACCAATGGAAGTCGATCCTTCCATACTGTTCGTAAACCAAAGGCAAAATATTTACTTAAGGTTTAATTCGGACCAACCAAAACAAAATTTTAATAAACCTAAAAATCAATGGGGAAACGGCCAAAATTAAAATTTGGCCCCAACAGACTAATTTCGACCAGAATAACGTTCAGGGACAGCAAACCCCGGAACCAATGGAAGTTGATCCTTCCATACAGTTTGTAAACCGAGCAAAAGGGCAATCTAATAATTATCGTCAGGAATATACCCAAAAATTTAGGACAAACCAAAACCAAGATTGTCCGTATTCAGGTCGACCAAACTATTATCCACAAAATTTTGCAAATCAAGCAGCTGGCCCAAGTCATTTTCCAGAAAAGCGAGAGCTTGAGAATACAGTAAATCAACCACAAAATAAAACCATGAAAATTAATAATATTCAGGAGGACCATTTTTTAGGGCAAGAGTAAGATAACCTTACTTAATACGATTTAAAAAAAAAAGAAAATAAAAATTTTAAAGTACTAATTGATACAGGCGCAACCGCTTGTTACATTAAAAAGGGAATATATCTAAATAAAAATGAACTCCCTATTTATAAAAGGGTTTCAACACTAAACGGATATTCGGTAATAAAATATTATCACATGATAACAATTTTCAATATTTTTTTTTTTTTTTTTTTTTTTTTACCGGTCGACCGAGGGGCGCTCAAGAAACGATTTGTTAGAATATATTAAGTTATTTGTTAATTATTAAGCTAAGAGGAGTTAGTAAGGAAATTTAAAATTCTATATTTTAAGTTAGAGGGACAGGAAAGAGATGTAATAGAGTAGAGACCATTGAAGTTCGAACATAATACCCTAAAAGGGTCATGCAGTGCATATGTCGAACTACAACGGCTAAGGAACAGAGGACTAAAGTTTCGAGTCCTTCTATTAGGAATGTTAAAATTTAAGCGTGTTAGTAAATGCTGGCTATCTACATCCCCGTTAATAAGGTTATGCAGAAAAACTATACCGAGCATTGTCCTACGATTTGTTAAGCTAGGTAAGTTTATGAGTAAGAGTCTACTACTATAAAATGGAAGTTGAAGATTTGCATCCCAGTTTAGACCTCTAAGTGAAAAAGTTAGGAAATTCTTATTGTACGGATTCTATGCGGTCCTGATGTACTCCATATTGGGGACTCCAGACACATGAACCGTACTCCAGTATAGGACGGACCAAAGAAATAAATAGTGTTTTGGTTATATAGGGGTCATTAAGTTCTTTTGACCACCTTTTGATAAAACCAAGGACTCCTTTAGCCTTATTAACCATTAAGGAAATATGGTCGGCAAATTTAAGTTTGATGTCTAATAGGATGCCGAGATCATTAACCTGGGTTAATTTTTCTAAGGCAATCCCATTAATAGAATAAGTAGCTTGCAGAGGGCAAGAACGATAAAAAGACATATGTTTGCATTTAGATCCATTAAGTATTAGATCATTAGCTAAACACCATTTTTGAAAGTTATCAAGGTCAGACTGAAGACTGCATTGGGCAGAGATGGATTTGTACTGAAGACAAAGCTTTACATCATCTGCATACATAAGAACTAGAGAGTTCGTTAAAGCAGGGGGCAAGTCGTTTATAAAAAGCGTAAATAATAACGGGCCAAGATGACTTCCTTGAGGGACGCCGGATGTAGCACGGACCAGACGGGACTGAATGTTTTTAAATAAAACTCTTTGTGTCCTTCCATCTAAATAGCTGGAGATCCACGTTAAGAGGTCTTTAGGAAAACCCAGCATGTTCAGTTTACTCAACAAGAGTGAGTGATTAACTGAATCAAATGCTTTGCTGAAGTCTGTGTAAATTACATCGGTTTGATATCCCTTACAAAAGCCATCTATGACAAAGGATGTCAACTCCAATAAGTTTGTGGTGGTGGAGCGACGCTTAATAAAGCCATGCTGAAGAGCAAAGGTGTTGCAAATGAGGGGTAATTAATTTTTCAAATAACTTTGGAATTGCCGACAACTTAGAGATGCCTCTGTAGTTGGCAGCCTCAGACTTTTTAGACTTCCCTTTTTTATGTAGGGGAATTATAAATGATAAATATATATAGGGGGAATATATAAATTTTATTATAAGGGGAAAATCGAGGTTTCCAAAGATAAATTGAAAAGTCTAAGTAGAGGTTTGCACAGAGCCCTGGCACAGTATTTTAGCACACAGCCTGGTACTCCATCGGGGCCTGGCGAATAAATGGGTTTGACCCTTAAAAGACCAGATAATAAGTTGTTCTAAAAAACGGACAGAAAATAAGATTTGCTGCTTGAATGTTATATGCGTAAGGCTGATCAGTCAATTTTGGAGGAGAATAAGTTGTTTGAAAAAATTCTGCGAATAGATCGGCAATGGCCTGATCAGAAGTCGCAGAGGAATTTTCAAACGTAAGCAGGGGTGAAAAAGATACGTGTTTACGCTTAGTGTTTACAAAATTATAAAACTGCTTTGGATCCTGAGTAAATTGTATCCGGCAGCGGTCAATATAATTCCTATAACATTCAGCGTTATGCACGGTAAAATTCGACCGAGCTAGTAGGTATCTTGAGAAATCAACACTACAGCAGGTTTTTTTATATTTAAGTAAAAGCTTATTTTTTTATTTTTAAGTTAGCGAGGCACCTTGTAAACCAAGGAGGATTTGTTGAAGCGGACGGATATTTCAAAGGCACACATGAGTCAAAAAAATTTTTGAAAAAGCTAAAAATCAGCTTTACGGACACAGCGAATCTTATTTACCACGTTCGGAGACATCTGATCGATACCAGGAGTGGTTTCGATTGAGACCTCCAGTGTGGGGTGATATGGATCCTCTGGGGATGAAAGGGGAAAAGCTCTGGAGAGAGCAGTACCATCAGGATCAGATACAAAACATAAGTCTAAAAGCCGACCTAGCGAATTTCTAACATGATTGATCTGACCTAGGGACATGTCAAACATGCCCGCGGTAAAGTCATGGTAAGTTATAAGTGACAAAGATGGTGAGTTATCGACGTTGGACCACTTTAATTCTGGGATATTAAAGTCGCCCACCGCTACGAGTTGGTCACGATCCGTCATAAGATTAGAGACGTATCGAATGGCGGACAAATGCTGCCAATATGTAGGCGGTTCAGACATAGGAGGTATATATGAACATGTAATGTATAAAGCTTTAACGGACATAGTGATTTTAACGCAAATAAATTCTATGTCACCAAACTCATGGGATTTCACCTCTTCAGAAGCAAGAGTAGAGTCTACCGAAATGAGGACTCCACCTCCTCTTCGCTGAGATCGATCCCGTCTTAAAGTGGTGTACTTACTTGGAAAAACTTCGGAGCTAAAGATCTCCGGATTTAACCAAGTTTCTGTAAATGCTATTATATGGGATGCAAAGAAAGAACTATCAGAATACAGCTTGGGGAGTTTGCTACGTAGCTCCCTAGTATTCTGATAGGTAAGAGTTAATGAGGAAACTAGTTTTTTGGGTTAGTAGCCAAAGAAGAGGTGGAGGGTTGGTCAGTGGTTCCGATATTGGGGAGGTTTAGATATGTTTATTGTATTAAACATATCTTTTATGAAATCGAGGGTTTAGAAACTGACTTGTTAGTCGGTTATAATATACTTAAAACAAGAAAGGAAAGCTAACTTCGGGCGGAGCCGAAGTTTATATACCCTTGCAGTTAAAACCGGATATATATCGCAAACATCGGATATAGTTGGCCGATCCTTATGGGAATAGGAATATATAATCCAATTTATTACAATACAAAATCTAAAAAAAGTCCCAAACTTCTATCTTCAAAAATACGAAAGTTGGTATTTCTACCAAAAACCATTTCCGATCGTTCAGTTATATGGCAGCTATGGGATATAGTCGGCCGATCCTAATGAAATTTGGTAGGTTGGATCAACTGACTAAAAATAGAATCTGTATTAAATTTCAGCTTTCTATCTTCAAAAACACGAAAGTTGGGTCATTTCCGATCGTTCAATTATATGGCAGCTATAGGATATAGTCGGCCGATCCTTATGAAATTTGGCATGACGTAATGTTTTGCCAAAAGTAGCTCTCATGTCAAATTTGAACTCTCTTACTCTAAAAACACCAAAGTTATACCATTTCCGATCAATCAGTTATATGGCAGCTATAGGATATAGTCGGCCGATCCGGTCCGTTCCGACTTATATACTGCGTGCAAAGGAAAGAAGGGTGTGTGCAAAGTTTCAAGACGATAGCTTTAAAACTGAGAGACTAGTTCGCGTAGAAACAGACAGACAGACGGACAGACAGACGGACAGACGGACAGACGGACATGCTCATATCAACTCAGGAGGTGATCCTGATCAAGAATATATATACTTTATAGGGTCGGAGATGTCTCCTTCACTGCGTTGCACACTTTTGACCAAAATTATAATACCCTCTGCAAGGGTATAAAAATTGAGGCTATAATCGACATAAAAAAGGAAGTAAACAATATCATGGGAAAGAGGAAAAATTACTTTTTTATAATAAAGTGTTTAAAGAAAATCTATGCTCACCGAGGAAAAATTTAATCACCCTCTTAACGAATTCTTAATAAACAAATATTTTAACCAGTTAATACAAGTTAAATCAAATTCAGTCTGCGTCGAAACAAGCGACTATGACTACAGCTCCGAATCAGAGCGTTCAAAGGATTTTAGTTCAATTATATATTAAAAGGGAATATATCTAAATAAAAATGAACTCCCTATTTATAAAAGGGTTTCAACACTTAACGGATATTCGGTAATAAAATATTATGATCACATGATAACAATTTTCAATATTTTTTTTTTTTTTTTTTTTTTTTACCGGTCTTTCAGAATTTGGAAATGGCTTGTGCATCAATAAGAGCATCAGCTAGCATTCCTGTATTCATCATAAAGCTTAGAGGCCCAGACGACAGAGGGGCGCTCAAGAAACGATTTGTTAGAATATATTAAGTTATTTGTTAATTAGTAAGCTAAGAGGAGTTAGTAAGGAAATTTAAAATTCTATATTTTAAGTTAGAGGGACAGGAAAGAGATGTAATAGAGTAGAGACCATTGTAGTTCGAACATAATACCCTAAAAGGGTCATGCTGTGCATATGTCGAACTAATTTAAGCGTGTTAGTAAATGCTGGCTATCTACATCCCCGTTAATAAGGTTATGCAGAAAAACTACACCGAGCATTGTCCTACGATTTGTTAAGCTAGGTAAGTTTATGAGTAAGAGTCTACTACTATAAGATGGAAGTTGAAGATTTGCATCCCAGTTTAGACCTCTAAGTGAAAAAGTTAGGAAATTCTTATTGTACGGATTCTATGCGGTCCTGATGTACTCCATATTGGGGACTCCAGACACATGAACCGTACTCCAGTATAGGACGGACCAAAGAAATAAATAGTGTTTTGGTTATATAGGGGTCATTAAGTTCTTTTGACCACCTTTTGATAAAACCAAGGACTCCTTTAGCCTTATTAACCATTAAGGAAATATGGTCGGCAAATTTAAGTTTGATGTCTAATAGGATGCCGAGATCATTAACCTGGGTTAATTTTTCTAAGGCAATCCCATTAATAGAATAAGTAGCTTGCAGAGGGCAAGAACGATAAAAAGACATATGTTTGCATTTAGATCCATTAAGTATTAGATCATTAGCTAAACACCATTTTTGAAAGTTATCAAGGTCAGACTGAAGACTGCATTGGGCAGAGATGGATTTGTACTGAAGACAAAGCTTTACATCATCTGCATACATAAGAACTAGAGAGTTCGTTAAAGCAGGGGGCAAGTCGTTTATAAAAAGCGTAAATAATAACGGGCCAAGATGACTTCCTTGAGGGACGCCGGATGTAGCACGGACCAGACGGGACTGAATGTTTTTAAATAAAACTCTTTGTGTCCTTCCATCTAAATAGCTGGAGATCCACGTTAAGAGGTCTTTAGGAAAACCCAGCATGTTCAGTTTACTCAACAAGAGTGAGTGATTAACTGAATCCAATGCTTTGCTGAAGTCTGTGTAAATTACATCGGTTTGATATCCCTTACAAAAGCCATCTATGACAAAGGATGTCAACTCCAATAAGTTTGTGGTGGTGGAGCGACGCTTAATAAAGCCATGCAGACAGGGGGAGATAATCGAAAAGCAAAGGTGTTGCAATTGAGGGGTAATTAATTTTTCAAATAACTTTGGAATTTCCGAAAACTTAGAGATGCCTCTGTAGTTGGCAGCCTCGGACTTTTTCCCTTTTTTATGTAGGGGAATTATGAATGATTCCTTCCACTAAAGGGGAAAAATCGAGGGAAAAAAATTTAAATTTTTTTCTCAAGAAACCAACATTCTTGGACACGTAGTCTCTTATAATGCAATCAAAACAGACCCAGTTAAGACGCAGCAATACAAAATAACCCAATTCCAAAAAATATTAGAGAGCTTAGGAGCTTTATTGGCCTAACAGGTTATTATAGAAAGTTTGTCCGTAATTATGCTTACATAGCAAAACCACTTACCTCATATTTAGGAGGCCATAATGGTAAAATATCTAAAAATATGTCGAAAAAAATGTCGGTACAGTTGGACGAACCAGCTGTAAAAGCATTCAATGAACTTAAGCAAAACCTTACTAATCAACTTGAATTAGTACAACCAGGGGCGGATACAGGTATCTGCCTGGGGGGGCAATCATAATTTTTTTTAAATAGTTATAATTATAAATAAATATAATTAATAATATTTAAATAATTAAATTAATAATAATTATAAATAAGTAGCAGGTGGCAAATAATCAAAAATTATACGCAGTTTCCAACAATAAACAATAAATCTTTTTTCAGAAGCTGGGCGGGGCGATCGCCCCCCTTTGTATCCGCCAATGAGTACAACCAGATTATAGTAAACAAGAAAGAAAAGCTAACTTCGGGCGGAGCCGAAGTTTATATACCCTTGCAGTTAAAACCGGATATATATCGCAAACATCGGATATAGTTCGCCGATCATAAGGATAATCATAAGGATCATAATAAAATCAATTAATTAAAATAAAAAATCTAAAAAAAGCTTCTATCTTCAAAAATACGAAAATTGATTTTTCTACAAAATACCATTTCCGATGGTTCAGTTATATGGCAGCTATAGTCGGCCGATCCTAATGAAATTTGGTAGGTTGGATCAACTGACCAAAAGTAGAGTACGTTTCAGCTTTCTATCTTCAAAAACACGAAAGTTGGGTCATTTTCGATCGTTCAGTTATATGGCAACTATAGGATATAGTAATGTTTTAGCAAAAATAGCACTCGTGTCAAATTTGAACTCTCTAACTCTAAAAACACCGAAGTTATACCATTTCCGATCAATCAGTTAAATGGAATCTATAGGATATAGTCGGCCGATTCCGGTCGTTCCGACATATATACTGCGTGCAAAGCAAAGAAGGGTGTGTGCAAAGTTTCAAGTCGATAGCTTTAAAACTGAGAGACTAGTTTGCGTAGAAACAGACAGACGGACAGACAGACGGACAGACGGACATGCTCATATCAACTCAGGAGGTGATCCTGATCAAGAATATATATACTTTATAGGGTCGGAGATGTCTCCTTCACTGCGTTGCACACTTTTGACCAAAATTATAATACCCTCTGCAAGGGTATAAAAATTCATTCTTACAACAGACGCTTCAAATATAGCATTAGGAGCGGTTCTGTCACAAGAGGGTAAACCTATAACCTTTATATCAAAAACCCTCAATAAAACAAAACAAGCACACGCCACAAACAAAAAAGAATTATTAGCAATTGTTTGGGCAATAAAAAACCTGAAACTACTTACATGGCGTGGTAGGAATTGAAATTCACACCGATCATCATCCATTAGCGTATTCAATATCTGACAAAAACCCAAATATTGACATGAAAAGTTGCTATTCATTCATAGAAAGTTTTACACTAAAAATTCAATACAAACCAGGTACAACTAATGTTGTAGCGGATGCTTTATCCAGAGTCCAAATTAACAATTTTTGAGACGCAGATATATCAGAGAATAGTTCAGATGAAAATACAATTCATTCTGCAGAAAGCAGCTTTGAAAATGTAATCGAAGAAACTAATAAGCCACTTAACCAATTCAAAATTCAACTCTTAATCACTACTGGCAGATTAACAGTCCACGAATCAATAAATGTCTTCAATAATGTTAGACATATTATTGAGTATGATACTCCAGAGAATTTAGTAACGTTACTAAAAGAATAAATTTCACCAAATATAACCATAGGCCTGCACTAAGGGTCTACAAGACGTCGAAAAGACGTCGAAAATGAGAAATAAGCCAATTATTATTCAAGAGTCTCATTGTCGCGCCCATAGAGGATTAGACAAAAATTACAAACCAATATCTAGACTTTATTATTGGCCAAAATTATTAATAAAATTAAAAGAATATATAAAAAATTGCGTCATTTTTAACCAAAATAAATATTGCAGACATCCTGTAGAATTTCCGATAGGTGAAGCACCAATTTCAACTAGTAAAGGTGAAAATCTTCATATTGATATATTTTACGCTAATTTTTAACATGTATTTTTAACATGCAATTTCGTTCATTTATAAGTAGAAGTGGACTCACAATACACTTTGCAGATCCAACACATAGCACTTACAATGGTCAAATTTAAAGGGCACATTCAACACTCACAGAGATTGCTAGATATATCATAGATGAATACAATCCCTGCAGAACTGGAGGTGTCGATTGGCCATGGGTAAGTGCTTACCTCGCCGATCACTACATGGGTACTTACTAAAGTGACCCTATAGTAAACGACGGTCGAACCACCGAGTCGACTCGAGTTTGCGATTGACCCTAGGTAAGTGCTTACCTCGTCGATCACTACATGGGTACTTACTAGATTAACCCTATAGTAATCGAACGTCGAACCACCCAGTTAATAAATATATGCGCATTAGCGCATAAGTACAAAATAACGACAAGCATCGCTTTTGTTTTTGTTATTTTGTGGAAAGAGCATACACAAGATTAAAGACAAAACTTCGATTATGCTTTACATCGCTGTTTGTTTACGCGTCTTCGGTGCACTGCTTACAAAAAAATTGTCCAGAGCGAACAGTTTGTTTTATTTTGTGCTACTCTTTCGCTTAAACGCAGCTGTGTTTGCTGGCTGACGAAATTTTTGCAAGCATTTGAGTTAAGAAGTGCAAAGCGGATCAATCGATTTTTAGGTGAGTGACTTAAAAAATAATATGGTATATGTTGTAATATAAAATATGTTTATGTATATTTTATGTATAAATATATTTTAGCCAATGAAGTGGTCTTGTTGTATAATGTGGATGGCGTTTCTTTGGCGTTATGATCGGTGAGTATTTTAAAAGATAATTGTTTAATAATCATTATACACTTCAATCTATTAAAACTTGTTTAATCCTTTTTATTTATAGATTCAATAACTGCAGTCGGTGGTATTGGCCCAGCTGAGGAACAATCGAGAGGAGGAACAACAAGGCCCTGCAGCTCCAAAAAAAGAGATTTTAAAAACTCAAGCAGCCTAAAAGTAATGAAAGAACAAACCCCGTTATAAAAAAAAAAAATTTTAGCTAAATAAAAACTGTAATTGCAATTGTACATGTTTTTTAATTTATAATGGCAGGCCCTTCCATGGGGTCTAATGAAAGTACTTACTTCACCGACCTCTTCATGGGGTCCGATGTAAGCACTTATTTTACCGGCCGTTCCATGGGGTCCCATGTAAGCACTTATTTTACCGGCCGTTCCATGGGGTCTAATGTAAGTAGTTTCTTTAAAGATCCTAATATGATGCACTATTTCACTAGTTCGTGGGTAATCGAGGCGGTGGCGATTGACCCTATTTGCGGAGATTTCATACAAAAATGAAAATTAAAAAACGCATGGCTAGACGCCACTTTGTGGCCGAAGTTTATATACCCTTGCAGTTAAAACCGGATATATGTCGCAAACATCGGATATAGTTGGCCGATCCTTTTGGGAATACGAATATATAATGCAATTTATTATAATACAAAATCTAAAAAAAGTCCCAAACTTCTATCTTCAAATATATCAAAGTTGGTATTTCTACCAAAAACCATTTCCAAACGTTCAGTTATATGGCAGCTATAAGATATAGTCGGCCGATTCCGGTCGTTCCGACTTATATACTGCGTGCAAAGGAAAGAAGGGTGTGTGCAAAGTTTCAAGTCGATAGCTTTAAAACTGAGAGACTAGTTTGCGTAGAAACAGACGGACAGATAGACGGACAGACGGACAGACGGACATGCTCATATCAACTCAGGAGGTGATCCTGATCAAGAATATATATACTTTATAGGGTCGGAAATGTCTCCTTCACTGCGTTGCACACTTTTGACCAAAATTATAATAACCTCTGCAAGGGTATAAAAATATGGAGAAAGAAACAAATTCAAACCAAGATATAAAAAACAGGTAGTTAAGGAAAACCAGGGTAATAAAGTAATAATAAAGAATAAGAATAGAATAGTTCAGATAGATAATATTAAGATAGATAATATTAAGTCCCTAACTTACAGATAACAATGCATTCCGCAATACTTCCATTTCTGATCATAGTTAAAACAACATCCGAAATAATTAATTATTCGAATCATGATTTTTTTCTTTATAAAGACAATAAGGACGTTTTGACCTATGGACTCATATGCTGAGCTATTTCATGTTACCAACATTAGTTTCTATAAAAAAATAATGAACACAGAGCTTAACTACATAAAGAAGACTAATCAATTTAACTGGGAAATTTCATGTAATTTTAGAATTCTATATTTAATTCTATCACAATTATTGCCAACAAGATCTAAAAAAGGTATTAATGAATTAGGAACGGTTTTAAAATGGTTAGCTGATCTACATTAAATAACTTATGATCTACAAAATTTAATTGTTTCAATTACATTGGCTGAAATTGACATTTTTAACACAAAGATATTAAATATAGATGATATTCAAGAAATATATAAACATGAATCAAAACCTGTAGTAATCACGGATTTGTTGGACATTTCTGAATTCAAAATTGCTTTGCACAAAGAATTATTTGTAATCTTTTTAAAATATCCCATTATAAACAAGAAAGCAAAGCTTACTTCGGGCGGAGCCGAAGTTGATATACCCTTGCAGTTAAAACCGGATATATATCGCAAACATCGGATATAGTTGGCCGATCCTTATGATTACATCATAATAAAACCAATTAATTACAATAAAAAATATAAAAAAAAGTCCCAAGCTTCTATCTTCAAAAATACGAAATTTAATATTTCTACCAAATACCATTTCCGATCGTTCAGTTATATGTAAGCTATATGTTATGTTATGTTATGTATGTTCAGTTATATGTAAGCTATATGTAGCTATAAGACATAGTCAACCGATCGTTATGAAATTCGGATTATCGGTAGATCGGATTAACTGACCAAAAATAGAATGTGTACCAAGTTCCAGCTTTCTATCTTCAAAAACACGAAAGTTGGGTCATTTCCGATCGTTCAGTTATATGGCAGCTATAAGATATAGTCGGCCGATCCTTATGAAATTTGGCATGTCGTAATGGTTTGCCGAAAATAGCTCTCGTGTCAAATTTGAACTCTCTAACTCTAAAAACACCGAAGTTATACTATTTCGGATCCGATCCGGGCCGTTCCGACTTATATACTGCGTGCAAAGGAAAGAAGGGTGTGTGCAAAGTTTCAAGTCGATAGCTTCAAAACTGAGAGACTAGTTCGCGTAGAAACGGACAGACAGACGGACAGACGGACCGACGGACAGACGGACATGCTCATATCAACTCAGGAGGTGATCCTGATCAAGAATTTATATACTTTATAGGGTCGGAGATGTCTCCTTCACTGCGTTGCACACTTTTGGACAAAATTATAATACCCTCTGCAAGGGTATAAAAATAGATGCGATAAGTATTACGCAAGAGCTATTTCTCATAATGATGGAAAATTACTGCTAAGCAATCAGGTAGCAAAATGCGACAACATTTATTATGAAATAAATATTTTCAAAAAAGAACTATTTAATAATTATTGTGTTCTTAGCACAGAAAAATCATGTTTCACTCGCTTATTGAACGGTAAAAAATCAAAATGTAATAAAATAAGAGAAAAAAATAAACAAATAGATATAATTTAGGAAGGTGCTATTTTAGTAAATGGAAATAATATTGTAAATGACTCTTGCCTAATAGGGTCTTATTTAATAAAATTCAATGCCACTACAAGAATAATATATCATACACAAACGTAGATATTAAAATATTAGAATATGTTACAGCCCACAATTATAATAATTTTTAAATATCCGAATATATTATATCCAACAATTTGGAACTACATATCATTTGATAACATAAATACCCTATATGTTTTTATTCAAATTAAACAAACCAGAATACCACTAAAATTAATTGTAAACACATTAATTTCAACATCTATAATTTGGTTATTAATTTATAAATTTAGAAAATATTGTAAAACCATTAAACCACGGCTTAGCAATATTTTAAAAACCAATCATTTGTACGCAGCAGAATCGCAGCAGAATTAACAGCTCAATTAAACTCCATGACTGCACCATCATTTGAATCGGGACGCTTCAATTTAGAAGGCAAAACGTTATTTGCAAAACGCAATAGGCCCTGCTGAATGCTTCATGTCATTTCTTATCTTGTCTCCTAATTTCCCCTCACTCGTTTCTGATGATCTGTAACGTAGGCGTTAGATCAGTGTAGGTGGCAACCCCGGGGAGGGGAGATGGCAACCGATCTGGGTACTTTTTGCCGTAGTAGGACCATAGCAAGGCGTGAGGCGTTGCCGGAGTCTAGGGTCTGGCCAACGGAGTGAATCGGTTATTGGAAGCTGGAAGCTAGAAGCAGAAATCCGAGCGGGTACAGCACTTTCTTTTTCATTTCTGGCGTGACCCAAGGATGTTAATCCGATTAAAGAAGCCGCAAAATTTACGTGGGAAACGCACAAGCAAGGTGGAGAACAAGTACCTTCGGAAGTCACCAGCAAATCACAGCAGCAAAACCGAAGCGCAGCTTGTGGGCAGACGCGCCAAAGGGTCGGCGCTAAAGTGAGGCAGGTCACGGATCGTAGTGGCGGTGAGTGGTTAGGTTAGGTCAGGGTCGATCGGGTCTGATGAATAATTTTGGCTTTTTAGAACGGAGGGCCTGGTACAAGGAGTACGAGGCGGTCGTGAGGAGAGACGGTGGAGTCGTGCGAGGTTCCCAGTGGAGCAGGCGACGGCGCAAATTGAGACGGTGCGTGGCGCAAAACCGCCCACGAGGCGCGGCCGCGAAAGGGCTGGGTTCCTACCGGAGAGCACGGTCGGAGCAGTCGCCGGAAGAGCTAGAGCTGATTGTGGTCCGAGGCGAGCGAGCCCGGGAGCCAGGCTCGGAGCGTTTGCGGCGTTTTTAAGGAACGCTCCGCCGCAAAAGAAAAAGGGGAGCGTAATCGGTCCAACTGGTGGCCTCGTGGTGCCACAAAGAACTGTGCGGAGTTGGTGAGCGGAGGGTTCCGCTCCGGATAAAGACTTCGGTTGGCTAACTAAGTGAATATTTTTTTTTGTGTGAACGGGTTAGCGAAAGCTCTCCCGAAATATTTCCTTTCCAGCTTCGAGCACGTGGAAGCGCTTCAACCAGCTCGTCGGGGACAAAGGGGTGAGTGAGTACGAGTAGTTTTACATAAAGCCAAACGAAGCGACGCGGAACATTCCGGTCGTCAATCTACCGCAATCTACCGATTCCCGGCCGAAGGGGGTCCACCAAGTGGACGGTTGCCTTCGCCATAGACAACGCGAGCGATCCGATAAAGAGCCCGATCCCGAAAAGTAACAAGGGCATCGCCGAACCGTGCTTATGTAATGCTAGCTCGCGGAGAAAGTCGGCCGAGTCCGTGATAGAAAAACGCGCAGATACGCAGCGAATCCACGTGCGCCAGGCGCAGTCAGCCTTTCACCACGAAGCGGTGCAGAAGAGCTGAGGGTGTAATTTTTATTTTATTATTTGGAGAGCAGAGAAAGAGATACATGAAATGAAACATTATTCGTTAATTCCCTAATTTAAGCTAACTCTAAGATATATTACATTGGAATTCATTGCCCCCGCGCTACTATTTAAGGTTTTTTTATTTTCAAACATTTAACCTAGCATCTAGTTGGTAGATACGTAAGCCAAGAAGGAAAACTGAATTTTTTAGCGAAGTAAGGGGAAACAGGTATGGGGAAAAAGTAAATGTATAAAATTACCTTAGCCTAATAAACATGAATTTTATAATGAGATAAAAGAAAAATAATTCGCCTCGCTTAGTTCGCCACCGCCTTGCCGCTGAACCACCCCCAACTTTCGCGTTCTCGAGGGTCTTGAGGATCTAAATAAAATCTGTTTTGAGAGGACTATGTGTGGCCTTCGCAGTTCGAGAGGCCGTGCAAGTTATCCAACCCCTAAATACATATGGCCACATATGGCTTTTATAAACAATATTTTCAATCTCTGCATTTGCCTTTGGCTTGATCTTTGGCTCAATTATCCAACCCATAAATCCAGGCCACTTATGGCTTTCCACTTATGAATTTTATAAACAATATTTTCAAACTCTGCATTTGCCTTCGGCTTTGTCTTTGGCTCTGAGGCGCGATCTCGGTTCGCCATAAACAAATCAAAATCAAAAGTAAACATCAGCTTCCCTCCGAAGCCCAATCAATTACGCCTTTTGCGTTTCAAGTACCCACCAAATTGCATCGATCAGCTTAATCGAATTTCACAATAAGATGCGACAGTTTCATCTTAAGCCTCTAATCTAAACACAACTGATGGCCGAGGTTCTTTGGATCAGATTTAGAATTAAGAAGTCAGTCCTATTTTGACCGAGACCGCGAACGGTTGACAAAAGTATTTAAGAAAAAACCAAAAGTGTCTTGTAATTTTTGCGTTTAATAAATAAAGGTTTAACACCAAGTTGTGAAATCAAAAAATAAAATTTTTATTTTTTTAATTCACCGAACTACAAACAATTTAACTGGCGCCCAACTCAAGGGGCCGCGTCACATAAAGCTCCAAAAAATAGTTTAATGAAAAATAAGTTAAACATAAACG
Source organism: Drosophila malerkotliana malerkotliana (assembly GCA_018153235.1). Classification (NCBI taxonomy): domain Eukaryota; kingdom Metazoa; phylum Arthropoda; class Insecta; order Diptera; family Drosophilidae; genus Drosophila; species Drosophila malerkotliana. The sequence goes on along the minus strand of JAECXV010000020.1, from coordinate 2,513,638 downwards.
GAACTCGCGCGGTCAACAACTCAACATTTTTAGTGGAAAAATTAAAACATCCACCAAACGACACTACCAAGTGACAGTGATCGTTAACAACAAAGTAAATGGAAATTAATTAATGTAATAATCCATAAAGAGTGAATTAAAATAAAGGTGGACCGAAATTTTAAACCAAACAATTACAAGAACACAAAAAATAAAAAAATCAACGCACAAAAAAAAACAATCAAGAACAACAAAAACAAATAAAACGACAACTCCAACAAGAAAAACCAGGGAAGAAAGGCAGGACATTCTCAAATAAAAACGACAACTCGCTCCAACCCCAAGGAAGGAAGACAGGACATTCTCTATCAACCACCAACCACACAGAAGGAAGACCCCAACGGGACAATATCGTGAGGAATTAATTTAAAATAAAAAAATTAAAGACTAAAATTTAAGACCTGTAAATTCGAGAAAAATAATATAAGATTTATATATTGCAAAAAGTAAGATTCGCGATTTAACAAAAAAATATAAAGAATAATTCTGGAAGATTTGATAAATAGCTTTTGTGAACTAAATCTAACAATGGCAACCGGAGGTTCAGCACCAAATTTTTCTGCAGGCAGTGTAGCCACAGCCGGCAGTTTAACAGTAGAATTGATAAACAGATTAATAAACGCTCAATTGAATGAAGTTAGCAGGAAAGTAGAATGTTTAGAAGGAAGGCTAGCCACAGATGCAAACACTGTGGAAGATTATAAAGTACAAACAATTGACCCAGCTATAAAATGCGATACAACACTTGAAGTGGTAAAATCCTTACCAAATTTCACAGGGGAAGCAACACAATATGTAGGTTGGAGGGAAGCTGCAGAAACTGCAATGAGTCTCTATAAAATTGAAAGTGAACAATATTTTATCGCCCTAACAATTTTACGAAATAAAATTATGGGAGCTGCCCAGTGACAAACGACCAATACATGTTCTCGAGTCAGAACTAAGTATCCTCAGGCAAGGACGAATGACAATTACTGAGTACTATAACGAAGTCAATAAAAAAATGACCTTACTAATAAACAAAACCATAATGACATACGGAAAGGACAGTGTAATTACCAAAGAAACAAACAATTCAATAAGGGGAAATGCTCTACGAGTATTTATATCCGGACTTAATGGATCTATTTCAGAAACTCTTTTCTCATTAAATCCACCAGATTTGCCCAATGCTTTGGCAAAGGTCCAAGAATTAGAATCAAACAACTTCCGTGCTCAATTCGCAAATAGGTTTAATGGATTTAAAAATGAAAGTAAATATCGGGGAAACAACTTACGATTTGATCAAATACGGCAAAATAATAATACCACTAAAATGGGAAATAATTTTAATCATAACCAAAATTACAATTGGCCACAAATGGGAAATTTTTGGCAAAATAATAATCAAAATAATAATCATAAGCAACAAGCTATCGAGCCAATGGATGTTGATCCACCGATTCAACTCCAGAATAAATCTAATAACAATCGGCAGCCGAGCCAAAATTGGCAGCCAAATAATAACCAGGGAAGATATAATAATTGGCAGGCAAACGATAATCAAGGTAGATATAATAATAATTATCATCAAAATAAAAATCGTTCAAATTTTTATAACACAAATCAAAATAGAGAGCAAACTCAAGCTTAAAAAAGGGAATCAGATGGAACAGAAAGTCAGCCAGCTAATAAAGTAACCAGATTAAATAATATTAATGAAGACCATTTTTTAGACCAGACCCCTACAGAGGAATGCCTTATTTAAATAGGATAGATCGAAAAACCAAGAAGCAGCTAAAAGTTTTAATAGATACAGGAGCCACTGCTTGCTGCATAAAAAGGAGAATTTTTGAAAATAAAAACGAGCTACCAATATACAAAAAGGTAACAACAGTTCATGGCTACTCAATTATTAGGTATTACCATATTATAAATATATTTGAAACAAAACAATTATTTTATGAAATCGAAGGTTTAGAATCTGATATTCTAATTGGATTCAATCTATTAAGAAAAATTGGAGCTATAATAAATATAGATAAGGGAATCTTGGAATATAATGGGAAACAGAAGAAGTTAAAATATTATGATAATGAGGAGAAAAACGAAATACGTTTAATTGAAGAAAATAATATTCTTCCGTTACAAGAATTTATTATAAAAAAGTATTTTGATGATAATGGTAGCAAAAACCCAGATTCATTATTTGTTGAAAATAGTGAGAAAAGCTTGGGAGTTAAAAATCCCGAGAACGCCGACGTAGAAATATCCGTCAACAAAAATACAAATATCTTGGGAACAAAAAATCCCGAGAACGCCGACGTAGAAATATCCGTCAACAAAAATACAAATGTCTTGGGAACAAAAAATCCTGAGAACGCCGACGTAGAAATATCCGTCAATAAAAATAAAAATATCTTGGGAATTAAAAATCCTGAGAACGCCGACGTGGAAATATCCGTCAATAAAAACAAAAATATCTCGGGAATTAAAAATCCTGAGAGTGCCGACGAAGTAAATACCGTCAAAAATCAAATAAATAATATAGGTACCGACCAATTAGGCGGACTGAGGGAAAAGATAGTTCACTATATTGAAAAGGAGCATTCAAAGATAAATATGCAAATTCCTTTTAGAACAGACATAAAGGGGGAAATAAATCTAATCCATGATAGGCCAATATACGGGAAGCAATATCCGTATGCTCTATCTGTCAACGATTTCGTGAATAGCGAAATCAAAAGAATGTTATCAGAAAAAATAATAAGGCCTAGCAGAAGCCCTTACAATTCACCACTTCTGGTAGTCCCAAAGAAAGGAGAGAATCAAGACGGAAGCCGTAAATTAAGACTCGTCATTGATTACAAAAAATTGAATGAAAGTACAATACCTGACAGGTACCCAATGCAAGACCCATCAGTAATTCTATCAAATTTGGGAAAAGCAAGATATTTTTCAACAATAGATTTAGAGTCAGGATTTCATCAGATACTAATGAAAGAATCTGATGTCGAAAAAACAGCCTTTTCAATAAATAATGGAAAATACGAATTTTTAAGAATGCCATTCGGATTAACAAATGCACCAAGAATCTTTCAGAGAGCAATGGACGATATTCTAAGAGAACAAATAGGGAAAACGTGTCATGTCTATATGGACGACATTATAATATTCTCAAACTCAATCGAACAACACTATACAGATTTAAACAAAATTATAAATATATTATTGAGGGCAAACATGAAAATCTCTTTAGAAAAATCTAAGTTTTTCAAACGCGAAACCCGTTTTCTAGGATACATGGTATCCTATAACGTCATCAAGACAGACCCAGAGAAAATTGAAACCATTAGAAAATATCCGCTTCCAGAAAATATTCGGGAACTAAGAAGTTTCCTAGGTTTTACGGGCTATTATAGAAAATTTGTTTCAAACTACGCCTACATAGCCAAACCTCTAACAAAATATCTTGGAGGTCATAATGGCAAAATCTCGAAAAGAATGTCAACAAAAATATTGATTCAGCTGGATGAACCAGCAATTAAAGCTTTTAACGAGCTAAAAGAAAATCTCATTGCTCAGGTAGAACTAGTTCAACCGGACTATAATAAAAAATTTACCTTGACCACCGACGCTTCAGACGTCGCAATTGGTGCAGTTTTATCTCAAGAAGGAAAACCAATTACTTTTATTTCAAAAACCTTGTCTAAAACAGAACAAGCTTATGCGACTAATAAGAAGGAACTTTTAGCGATAGTATGGGCTCTTAAAAATCTAAGAAATTACTTATACGGAGTAATTGGAATTGAAATTCAAACCGACCATCAAACTTTATCTTACACAATTTCGGATAAAAATCCCAATGTAGATATGAAAGGATGGTATTCTTTCATACAAAGTTTTACACCGAAAATAACATTTAAGCCCGGTACAATAAATGTAGTTGCAGACGCATTATCTCGAATTCAGATAAATAATATTACAGACAGCGATATAGAACAAACAGACCAGTCAGACTCAGATCAGAACACACAGCATTCAGCTGAAAGTAGTTTTGAAAATGTAATACAAGAGACCCGTAAACCGTTAAATCAATTTAAACAACAACTGTTATTAACAACGGGGAGGTATACAATACATGAGTCACTGAAAATTTTTGACAGGACACGACATTTAATTGAATATGACACACCAGAAAATTTAATAACTATATTAAGAGAGTATCTTCCACCTAACATTACGGTAGGAATTCATTGTACCTTAGAGGACTTATTTAAAATTCAATTACCTTTAAAAAATAATTTCACAAACACATTCCTTTTTACAAGAATCTTTCTACAAGACGTGGAAAACGAGGAAGATAAAGCTATAATAATAGAAGAAACGCACAGCCGTGCTCATAGGGGGGCTAGAAGAGAATTACAAACAGATCAGTAAATTATATTATTGGCCAAACTGTTTTAAAAAATTAAAAGAGTATATTAAAAATTGCGTGATTTGTAACGAAAATAAATATAACAGGCACCCAATAAAAATTCCAATTGGGGAAGCCCCAATTCCAAGTAAAGAAGGAGAAAATTTACACATTGATATATATTAGCAAGGTCTTACTTTCATAACTTGTATTGACGCTTACTCAAAATTTCTAGTAGTAAAAGAAATCAAAAATAAATTAAATATCGAAAATAAAGTAATGGAACTTCTTCAGCATTTTCCACAAGCAAAAGTAATAATGACCGATAATGAACCGAGCTTTACCTCGGCCCAATTTAAATCTTTCGCACAAAGGTGCAATTTAACTTTACATTACGCAGACCCGAGGCACAGCACGTCAAACGGACAGGTTGAAAGGGCACATTCTACATTAACAGAATTAGCTCGATGCATTAAAGAAGAATTTAATTTAACTGACTTTTCCGAAATAATAATAAGAGCCGCTCAAGAATATAATCAGAGCATTCATTCTACAACGAACCAAAAACCTTTTGACGTATTATATAATAAAATAGAGCACGATAACATTCCTGAACTTTTGAAAAATACTCAAGAGAAAATGTTGGAAACACATAATGAAAACAGAAAAGAAAAAGAATATCATGTAGGACAGGTAGTCTATGAAAAGAAACACGGGGAAAGAAATAAACTTAAAACCAGATATAAAAAACAAATAGTTAAGGAAAATTTACCCAACAAAATAATAATCAACAATAGAAATAGAATTATTCACAAAGATAATATAAAATTCTAAGTATTTATATATTATCCTTTTTTCTTTCCTTTCCCAGAAAATTTTTTATCAGGTGCTCATACTACACCTTATTTTATTAACAAAATCAGAAATAATTGACTATACAAGTCACGAATATCTTCTATTTAAGGACAATAAAGACGTATTGACGTACGATTCATACGCAGATTTATTCCATGTAACTAACTTAAGCTTTTATAAAGAAATAATAAATTTGGAATCAGATAATATTAAAAGGGATACTAATAAAAGGTCACAATGGGAAATTAAATATGAAATAAAAGTAATCGAACTAATTTTATCGCAATTAGTATCAACTAGATCAAAAAGAGGGATAAATGAGTTAGGCACCGTGTGGAAATGGTTAGCTGGAACTCCGGACCATGATGATTTTATTACAGTTCAGAATAAAATTAATGAATTAATTGAAAACAATAATAAGCAGTCTATTATCAATTCCCGATTATTCAAAGAAATAGAATCTCTTTCCGATGATTTTAAAAAATTATTTATTGATCAAGATCTACCACTTCGAAAACATCGCTTGCGATTATTAACATTTGATCTGCAAAATTTAATTGACACAATCACTCTAGCAAAAATAGACGTTTTTAATACCAAAATTTTAAACAATGATGACATCTTGGAAATATTAAAACATGAACAAAAACCAGTAATTATAGCTGATTTAATGGACATCTCTTCTTTTAGAATCGCATTGCATAAAGAACTTTTAATAATTTATATAAAATACCCAATAATAAAAAACAGATGTGAAATATATCACGCTAGAGCGATTTCCCAAATCGATGGAAAACTAGTATTAAGCGATCAAGTCGCAAAATGCGAAAATATTTTTTACGAAATGTCTAATTTTAAGAACGAACTTTTTAATAATTATTGCACTCTAAGTAACCAAAAAACGTGTTTTACCCGATTATTAAATGGTGAGAAATCAACCTGTAAAAAAATAAGAGAAAAAAATAAAAAAATAGACATCATACAAGATGGTGCCATCCTTATAAATGGGAACAATATTGTTAACAACTCCCATTTAAACGATTCGTTTTTAATAACATTTAATGGTACAACTAAAATTAATAATATCTCATATACCAATTTGGAAAATAAAATTCTTGAATACGTAACTACGAACCACTTTAAAAATTATGAAATATCCGATTACATATTATCAAATAACTCTGATCTTTCTTTAGATAATATAAACATTTTAAACCCATTCGTTAAAATTAAGAATACTAAAATATCACTTACCTTTATATTATTAATTTTAATCATTATATTTTTGATTCTTTCACTTATTATAAAATACAAAAATGCTATATTATTTGTAACCAAAAAACATCGGCCTGAACCAGAAAAATCTATTAACCAAGAAATTATAACAGAATTAAGAGATCATTTAAACGAGTTTCATATTGAATCGGGACGATCCATTTTAGAAGGGGGAGAGTTATCCAACCCCTAAATACAGGCCACATATGGCTTTTATAAACAATATTTTCAATCTCTGCATTTGCCTTTGGCTTGATCTTTGGCTCAATTATCCAACCCATAAATCCAGGCCACTTATGGCTTTCCACTTATGAATTTTATAAACAATATTTTCAAACTCTGCATTTGCCTTCGGCTTTGTCTTTGGCTCTGAGGCGCGATCTCGGTTCGCCATAAACAAATCAAAATTAAAAGTAAACATCAGCTTCCCTCCGAAGCCCAATCAATTACGCCTTTTGCGTTTCAAGTACCCACCAAATTGCATCGATCAGCTTAATCGAATTTCACAATAAGATGCGACAGTTTCATCTTAAGCCTCTAATCTAAACACAACTGATGGCCGAGGTTCTTTGGATCAGATTTAGAATTAAGAAGTCAGTCCTATTTTGACCGAGACCGCGAACGGTTGACAAAAGTATTTAAGAAAAAACCAAAAGTGTCTTGTAATTTTTGCGTTTAATAAATAAAGGTTTAACACCAAGTTGTGAAATCAAAAAATAAAATTTTCATTTTTTTAATTCACCGAACTACAAACAATTTAACTTGCACGCATTCTATTAACGATAGAATTTATGATCTTTGAGGTAAGCATCAGGGAGAGAGAGGGGGCCCTATATGACTCACCCATTAGCCGACGAGGTCTAGCTGGCAACCGCGTGCAACCCCTTCTCTCAGCCGTTGATCCAAAGATGCCACCTCACCAGGTCGACTGTTCTTTACAGATCCCCAAAAGATTATCCTGACTAAACATCAAGCTCCACCTGTAAACATTCCCATAAAATTTTCCATGGCCCAAGCCAGACATAAACATTAGAGACGACTCGCCGTCACCAGTCCGAATTGGATCGATTTTCCGATCTTATCACTCTTCCCTAAGGACTCAACTACTGCATCAGCAAATTGTCCCTTTCTCTTAGAATCTCTAAGGGCAACTGTTTATTCTCTCCAAGTACCCTTTTGGGTTATTTCTCTTAAGCCGAGGTTTGTTGGTTATCTGGCAATTTAAAAATTGACAGTCTTATTCCTTTCACCTACAATCGATCTAGCCTTAAGCGTTTAAATAAAGTTAGTGAAACAAATAAGAAATAATAAAAAAGTTTTTTAAAATAAAAATTAAAATAAATGAAAAATATTTTTTTTTTGTTAAGTGAACTTCGGGATTAATTAAGTTTGTATGCTTGAGCCACTGCGAGAGACAGAGATACAAGTACGAACGTTGCAGCTTTTCTGGAGAACAATTTTTTTTTGTTTTTTTTTTTTGTTTCACTTGTCTTTCAGAAATTGGAAATGGCTTTTGCATCAATAAGAGCATCAGCTAGCATTCCTGTATTCATCATAAAGCTTAGAGGCCCAGACGACCGAGGGGCGCTCAAGAAACGATTTGTTAGAATATATAAAGCTATTTATCAATTATTAAGTAAGGAAATTTAAAATTCTATATTTTAAATTTGGGGGACAGGAAAGAAATGTTATAGAGTAGAGACCATTGTAGTTCGAACATAATACCCTAAAAGGATGCAGTGCATATGTTGAACTAAAACGGCTAAGGAGCAGAGGACTAAAGTTTAGGAATTCTAAAGTCTTTCTATTAGGTCCTTCTCGAGTCCTTCTATTAGGAATGTTAAATTTTAAGCGTTTTAGTAAATGCTAGCTATCTACATCCCCGTTAATAAAGTTATGCAGAAAAACTACACCGAGCATTGTCCTACGATTTGTTAAGCTAGGTAAGTTTATGAGTAAGAGTCTACTACTATAAGATGGAAGTTGAAGATTTGCATCCCAGTTTAGACCTCTAAGTGAAAAAGTTAGGAAATTCTTATTGTACGGATTCTATGCGGTCCTGATGTACTCCATATTGGGGACTCCAGACACATGAACCGTACTCCAGTATAGGACGGACCAAAGAAATGAATAGTGTTTTGGTTATATAGGGGTCGGACAAATGTTGCCAATATGTAGGCGGTTCAGACATAGGAGGTATATATGAACATGTAATGTATAAAGCTTTAACGGACATAGTGATTTTAACGCAAATAAATTCTATGTCACCAAACTCATGGGATTTCACCTCTTCAGAAGCAAGAGTAGAGTCTACCGAAATGAGGACTCCACCTCCTCTTCGCTGAGATCGATCCCGTCTTAAAGTGGTGTACTTACTTGGAAAAACTTCGGAGCTAAAGATCTCCGGATTTAACCAAGTTTCTGTAAATGCTATTATATGGGATGCAAAGAAAGAACTATCAGAATACAGCTTGGGGAGTTTGCTACGTAGCTCCCTAGTATTCTGATAGGTAAGAGTTAATGAGGAAACTAGTTTTTTGGGTTAGTAGCCAAAGAAGAGGTGGAGGGTTGGTCAGTGGTTCCGATATTGGGGAGGTTTAGATATGTTTATTGTATTAAACATATCTTTTATGAAATCGAGGGTTTAGAAACTGACTTGTTAGTCGGTTATAATATACTTAAAACAAGAAAGGAAAGCTAACTTCGGGCGGAGCCGAAGTTTATATACCCTTGCAGTTAAAACCGGATATATATCGCAAACATCGGATATAGTTGGCCGATCCTTATGGGAATAGGAATATATAATCCAATTTATTACAATACAAAATCTAAAAAAAGTCCCAAACTTCTATCTTCAAAAATACGAAAGTTGGTATTTCTACCAAAAACCATTTCCGATCGTTCAGTTATATGGCAGCTATGGGATATAGTCGGCCGATCCTAATGAAATTTGGTAGGTTGGATCAACTGACTAAAAATAGAATCTGTATTAAATTTCAGCTTTCTATCTTCAAAAACACGAAAGTTGGGTCATTTCCGATCGTTCAATTATATGGCAGCTATAGGATATAGTCGGCCGATCCTTATGAAATTTGGCATGACGTAATGTTTTGCCAAAAGTAGCTCTCATGTCAAATTTGAACTCTCTTACTCTAAAAACACCAAAGTTATACCATTTCCGATCAATCAGTTATATGGCAGCTATAGGATATAGTCGGCCGATCCGGTCCGTTCCGACTTATATACTGCGTGCAAAGGAAAGAAGGGTGTGTGCAAAGTTTCAAGACGATAGCTTTAAAACTGAGAGACTAGTTCGCGTAGAAACAGACAGACAGACGGACAGACAGACGGACAGACGGACAGACGGACATGCTCATATCAACTCAGGAGGTGATCCTGATCAAGAATATATATACTTTATAGGGTCGGAGATGTCTCCTTCACTGCGTTGCACACTTTTGACCAAAATTATAATACCCTCTGCAAGGGTATAAAAATTGAGGCTATAATCGACATAAAAAAGGAAGTAAACAATATCATGGGAAAGAGGAAAAATTACTTTTTTATAATAAAGTGTTTAAAGAAAATCTATGCTCACCGAGGAAAAATTTAATCACCCTCTTAACGAATTCTTAATAAACAAATATTTTAACCAGTTAATACAAGTTAAATCAAATTCAGTCTGCGTCGAAACAAGCGACTATGACTACAGCTCCGAATCAGAGCGTTCAAAGGATTTTAGTTCAATTATATATTAAAAGGGAATATATCTAAATAAAAATGAACTCCCTATTTATAAAAGGGTTTCAACACTTAACGGATATTCGGTAATAAAATATTATGATCACATGATAACAATTTTCAATATTTTTTTTTTTTTTTTTTTTTTTCGGTCTTTCAGAATTTGGAAATGGCTTGTGCATCAATAAGAGCATCAGCTAGCATTCCTGAATTCATCATAAAGCTTAGAGGCCCAGACGACCGAGGGGCGCTCAAGAAACGATTTGTTAGAATATATTAAGTTATTTGTTAATTAGTAAGCTAAGAGGAGTTAGTAAGGAAATTTAAAATTCTATATTTTAAGTTAGAGGGACAGGAAAGAGATGTAATAGAGTAGAGACCATTGTAGTTCGAACATAATACCCTAAAAGGGTCATGCTGTGCATATGTCGAACTAATTTAAGCGTGTTAGTAAATGCTGGCTATCTACATCCCCGTTAATAAGGTTATGCAGAAAAACTACACCGAGCATTGTCCTACGATTTGTTAAGCTAGGTAAGTTTATGAGTAAGAGTCTACTACTATAAGATGGAAGTTGAAGATTTGCATCCCAGTTTAGACCTCTAAGTGAAAAAGTTAGGAAATTCTTATTGTACGGATTCTATGCGGTCCTGATGTACTCCATATTGGGGACTCCAGACACATGAACCGTACTCCAGTATAGGACGGACCAAAGAAATAAATAGTGTTTTGGTTATATAGGGGTCATTAAGTTCTTTTGACCACCTTTTGATAAAACCAAGGACTCCTTTAGCCTTATTAACCATTAAGGAAATATGGTCGGCAAATTTAAGTTTGATGTCTAATAGGATGCCGAGATCATTAACCTGGGTTAATTTTTCTAAGGCAATCCCATTAATAGAATAAGTAGCTTGCAGAGGGCAAGAACGATAAAAAGACATATGTTTGCATTTAGATCCATTAAGTATTAGATCATTAGCTAAACACCATTTTTGAAAGTTATCAAGGTCAGACTGAAGACTGCATTGGGCAGAGATGGATTTGTACTGAAGACAAAGCTTTACATCATCTGCATACATAAGAACTAGAGAGTTCGTTAAAGCAGGGGGCAAGTCGTTTATAAAAAGCGTAAATAATAACGGGCCAAGATGACTTCCTTGAGGGACGCCGGATGTAGCACGGACCAGACGGGACTGAATGTTTTTAAATAAAACTCTTTGTGTCCTTCCATCTAAATAGCTGGAGATCCACGTTAAGAGGTCTTTAGGAAAACCCAGCATGTTCAGTTTACTCAACAAGAGTGAGTGATTAACTGAATCAAATGCTTTGCTGAAGTCTGTGTAAATTACATCGGTTTGATATCCCTTACAAAAGCCATCTATGACAAAGGATGTCAACTCCAATAAGTTTGTGGTGGTGGAGCGACGCTTAATAAAGCCATGCTGAAGAGCAAAGGTGTTGCAAATGAGGGGTAATTAATTTTTCAAATAACTTTGGAATTGCCGACAACTTAGAGATGCCTCTGTAGTTGGCAGCCTCAGACTTTTTAGACTTCCCTTTTTTATGTAGGGGAATTATAAATGATAAATATATATAGGGGAATATATAAATTTTATTATAAGGGGAAAATCGAGGTTTCCAAAGATAAATTGAAAAGTCTAAGTAGAGGTTTGCACAGAGCCCTGGCACAGTATTTTAGCACACAGCCTGGTACTCCATCGGGGCCTGGCGAATAAATGGGTTTGACCCTTAAAAGACCAGATAATAAGTTGTTCTAAAAAACGGACAGAAAATAAGATTTGCTGCTTGAATGTTATATGCGTAAGGCTGATCAGTCAATTTTGGAGGAGAATAAGTTGTTTGAAAAAATTCTGCGAATAGATCGGCAATGGCCTGATCAGAAGTCGCAGAGGAATTTTCAAACGTAAGCAGGGGTGAAAAAGATACGTGTTTACGCTTAGTGTTTACAAAATTATAAAACTGCTTTGGATCCTGAGTAAATTGTATCCGGCAGCGGTCAATATAATTCCTATAACATTCAGCGTTATGCACGGTAAAATTCGACCGAGCTAGTAGGTATCTTGAGAAATCAACACTACAGCAGGTTTTTTTATATTTAAGTAAAAGCTTATTTTTTTTATTTTTTAAGTTAGCGAGGCACCTTGTAAACCAAGGAGGATTTGTTGAAGCGGACGGATATTTCAAAGGCACACATGAGTCAAAAAAATTTTTGAAAAAGCTAAAAATCAGCTTTACGGACACAGCGAATCTTATTTACCACGTTCGGAGACATCTGATCGATACCAGGAGTGGTTTCGATTGAGACCTCCAGTGTGGGGTGATATGGATCCTCTGGGGATGAAAGGGGAAAAGCTCTGGAGAGAGCAGTACCATCAGGATCAGATACAAAACATAAGTCTAAAAAGCCGACCTAGCGAATTTCTAACATGATTGATCTGACCTAGGGACATGTCAAACATGCCCGCGGTAAAGTCATGGTAAGTTATAAGTGACAAAGATGGTGAGTTATCGACGTTGGACCACTTTAATTCTGGGATATTAAAGTCGCCCACCGCTACGAGTTGGTCACGATCCGTCATAAGATTAGAGACGTATCGAATGGCGGACAAATGCTGCCAATATGTAGGCGGTTCAGACATAGGAGGTATATATGAACATGTAATGTATAAAGCTTTAACGGACATAGTGATTTTAACGCAAATAAATTCTATGTCACCAAACTCATGGGATTTCACCTCTTCAGAAGCAAGAGTAGAGTCTACCGAAATGAGGACTCCACCTCCTCTTCGCTGAGATCGATCCCGTCTAAAAGTGGTGTACTTACTTGGAAAAACTTCGGAGCTAAAGATCTCCGGATTTAACCAAGTTTCTGTAAATGCTATTATATGGGATGCAAAGAAAGAACTATCAGAATACAGCTTGGGGAGTTTGCTACGTAGCTCCCTAGTATTCTGATAGGTAAGAGTTAATGAGGAAACTAGTTTTTGGGTTAGTAGCCAAAGAAGAGGTGGAGGGTTGGTCAGTGGTTCCGATATTGGGGAGGTTTAGATATGTTTATTGTATTAAACATATCTTTTATGAAATCGAGGGTTTAGAAACTGACTTGTTAGTCGGTTATAATATACTTAAAACAAGAAAGGAAAGCTAACTTCGGGCGGAGCCGAAGTTTATATACCCTTGCAGTTAAAACCGGATATATATCGCAAACATCGGATATAGTTGGCCGATCCTTATGGGAATAGGAATATATAATCCAATTTATTACAATACAAAATCTAAAAAAAGTCCCAAACTTCTATCTTCAAAAATACGAAAGTTGGTATTTCTACCAAAAACCATTTCCGATCGTTCAGTTATATGGCAGCTATGGGATATAGTCGGCCGATCCTAATGAAATTTGGTAGGTTGGATCAACTGACTAAAAATAGAATCTGTATTAAATTTCAGCTTTCTATCTTCAAAAACACGAAAGTTGGGTCATTTCCGATCGTTCAATTATATGGCAGCTATAGGATATAGTCGGCCGATCCTTATGAAATTTGGCATGACGTAATGTTTTGCCAAAAGTAGCTCTCATGTCAAATTTGAACTCTCTTACTCTAAAAACACCAAAGTTATACCATTTCCGATCAATCAGTTATATGGCAGCTATAGGATATAGTCGGCCGATCCGGTCCGTTCCGACTTATATACTGCGTGCAAAGGAAAGAAGGGTGTGTGCAAAGTTTCAAGACGATAGCTTTAAAACTGAGAGACTAGTTCGCGTAGAAACAGACAGACAGACGGACAGACAGACGGACAGACGGACAGACGGACATGCTCATATCAACTCAGGAGGTGATCCTGATCAAGAATATATATACTTTATAGGGTCGGAGATGTCTCCTTCACTGCGTTGCACACTTTTGACCAAAATTATAATACCCTCTGCAAGGGTATAAAAATTGAGGCTATAATCGACATAAAAAAGGAAGTAAACAATATCATGGGAAAGAGGAAAAATTACTTTTTTATAATAAAGTGTTTAAAGAAAATCTATGCTCACCGAGGAAAAATTTAATCACCCTCTTAACGAATTCTTAATAAACAAATATTTTAACCAGTTAATACAAGTTAAATCAAATTCAGTCTGCGTCGAAACAAGCGACTATGACTACAGCTCCGAATCAGAGCGTTCAAAGGATTTTAGTTCAATTATATATTAAAAGGGAATATATCTAAATAAAAATGAACTCCCTATTTATAAAAGGGTTTCAACACTTAACGGATATTCGGTAATAAAATATTATGATCACATGATAACAATTTTCAATATTTTTTTTTTTTTTTTTTTTTTTTTTACCGGTCTTTCAGAATTTGGAAATGGCTTGTGCATCAATAAGAGCATCAGCTAGCATTCCTGAATTCATCATAAAGCTTAGAGGCCCAGACGACCGAGGGGCGCTCAAGAAACGATTTGTTAGAATATATTAAGTTATTTGTTAATTAGTAAGCTAAGAGGAGTTAGTAAGGAAATTTAAAATTCTATATTTTAAGTTAGAGGGACAGGAAAGAGATGTAATAGAGTAGAGACCATTGTAGTTCGAACATAATACCCTAAAAGGGTCATGCTGTGCATATGTCGAACTAATTTAAGCGTGTTAGTAAATGCTGGCTATCTACATCCCCGTTAATAAGGTTATGCAGAAAAACTACACCGAGCATTGTCCTACGATTTGTTAAGCTAGGTAAGTTTATGAGTAAGAGTCTACTACTATAAGATGGAAGTTGAAGATTTGCATCCCAGTTTAGACCTCTAAGTGAAAAAGTTAGGAAATTCTTATTGTACGGATTCTATGCGGTCCTGATGTACTCCATATTGGGGACTCCAGACACATGAACCGTACTCCAGTATAGGACGGACCAAAGAAATAAATAGTGTTTTGGTTATATAGGGGTCATTAAGTTCTTTTGACCACCTTTTGATAAAACCAAGGACTCCTTTAGCCTTATTAACCATTAAGGAAATATGGTCGGCAAATTTAAGTTTGATGTCTAATAGGATGCCGAGATCATTAACCTGGGTTAATTTTTCTAAGGCAATCCCATTAATAGAATAAGTAGCTTGCAGAGGGCAAGAACGATAAAAAGACATATGTTTGCATTTAGATCCATTAAGTATTAGATCATTAGCTAAACACCATTTTTGAAAGTTATCAAGGTCAGACTGAAGACTGCATTGGGCAGAGATGGATTTGTACTGAAGACAAAGCTTTACATCATCTGCATACATAAGAACTAGAGAGTTCGTTAAAGCAGGGGGCAAGTCGTTTATAAAAAGCGTAAATAATAACGGGCCAAGATGACTTCCTTGAGGGACGCCGGATGTAGCACGGACCAGACGGGACTGAATGTTTTTAAATAAAACTCTTTGTGTCCTTCCATCTAAATAGCTGGAGATCCACGTTAAGAGGTCTTTAGGAAAACCCAGCATGTTCAGTTTACTCAACAAGAGTGAGTGATTAACTGAATCAAATGCTTTGCTGAAGTCTGTGTAAATTACATCGGTTTGATATCCCTTACAAAAGCCATCTATGACAAAGGATGTCAACTCCAATAAGTTTGTGGTGGTGGAGCGACGCTTAATAAAGCCATGCTGAAGAGCAAAGGTGTTGCAAATGAGGGGTAATTAATTTTTCAAATAACTTTGGAATTGCCGACAACTTAGAGATGCCTCTGTAGTTGGCAGCCTCAGACTTTTAGACTTCCCTTTTTTATGTAGGGGAATTATAAATGATAAATATATATAGGGGGAATATATAAATTTTATTATAAGGGGAAAATCGAGGTTTCCAAAGATAAATTGAAAAGTCTAAGTAGAGGTTTGCACAGAGCCCTGGCACAGTATTTTAGCACACAGCCTGGTACTCCATCGGGGCCTGGCGAATAAATGGGTTTGACCCTTAAAAGACCAGATAATAAGTTGTTCTAAAAAACGGACAGAAAATAAGATTTGCTGCTTGAATGTTATATGCGTAAGGCTGATCAGTCAATTTTGGAGGAGAATAAGTTGTTTGAAAAAATTCTGCGAATAGATCGGCAATGGCCTGATCAGAAGTCGCAGAGGAATTTTCAAACGTAAGCAGGGGTGAAAAAGATACGTGTTTACGCTTAGTGTTTACAAAATTATAAAACTGCTTTGGATCCTGAGTAAATTGTATCCGGCAGCGGTCAATATAATTCCTATAACATTCAGCGTTATGCACGGTAAAATTCGACCGAGCTAGTAGGTATCTTGAGAAATCAACACTACAGCAGGTTTTTTTATATTTAAGTAAAAGCTTATTTTTTTATTTTTTAAGTTAGCGAGGCACCTTGTAAACCAAGGAGGATTTGTTGAAGCGGACGGATATTTCAAAGGCACACATGAGTCAAAAAAATTTTTGAAAAAGCTAAAAATCAGCTTTACGGACACAGCGAATCTTATTTACCACGTTCGGAGACATCTGATCGATACCAGGAGTGGTTTACCTCCAGTGTGGGATGATATGGATCCTCTGGGGATGAAAGGGGAAAAGCTCTGGAGAGAGCAGTACCATCAGGATCAGATACAAAACATAAGTCTAAAAGCCGACCTAGCGAATTTCTAACATGATTGATCTGACCTAGGGACATGTCAAACATGCCCGCGGTAAAGTCATGGTAAGTTATAAGTGACAAAGATGGTGAGTTATCGACGTTGGACCACTTTAATTCTGGGATATTAAAGTCGCCCACCGCTACGAGTTGGTCACGATCCGTCATAAGATTAGAGACGTATCGAATGGCGGACAAATGCTGCCAATATGTAGGCGGTTCAGACATAGGAGGTATATATGAACATGTAATGTATAAAGCTTTAACGGACATAGTGATTTTAACGCAAATAAATTCTATGTCACCAAACTCATGGGATTTCACCTCTTCAGAAGCAAGAGTAGAGTCTACCGAAATGAGGACTCCACCTCCTCTTCGCTGAGATCGATCCCGTCTTAAAGTGGTGTACTTACTTGGAAAAACTTCGGAGCTAAAGATCTCCGGATTTAACCAAGTTTCTGTAAATGCTATTATATGGGATGCAAAGAAAGAACTATCAGAATACAGCTTGGGGAGTTTGCTACGTAGCCCCCTAGTATTCTGATAGGTAAGAGTTAGTGAGGAAACTAGTTTTTTGGGTTAGTAGCCAAAGAAGAGGTGGAGGGTTGGTCAGTGGTTCCGGTATTGGGAGGTCTCCCTCTCACTGGTTTGTTAACTTTTTTTTTCACGGAACTAGGCTGATGTTCTTGGACGAAAAGATTCTCTGGCCAAAAACTGGGAGAACAAATCGTCTTGAACATCAGCGCGGGCACACGAATCTTGAAAGAAGACGTGCGCCGT
Source organism: Drosophila malerkotliana malerkotliana (assembly GCA_018153235.1). NCBI lineage: Eukaryota > Metazoa > Arthropoda > Insecta > Diptera > Drosophilidae > Drosophila > Drosophila malerkotliana. The sequence goes on along the minus strand of JAECXV010000020.1, from coordinate 2,495,916 downwards.
GTATAATTATATTTAAATTTAGTTATATCCTCCACCTTTACCATATATCGGCTTTTGTTTTGGCTTTGATACAAGCCGAGATATCAATCTCTGAAGTATCAGGGGCACGCCGAGAAACAAATATATGTTTCGATGGAGGAATCACCTGTAAGGGTTTTGGTGTCGCAGGTACAAGAACTGCAGCATCAGTCGGTGCCGGTGGTCCGGACTGTGGAATACCCTTTTGGGTGACCCTAATGGGGGTTTCGTTCCCTAGGACCTGTGGCATCACTTGAAGGGATGCCATGGCGGACATATCGGGCAATTGCTCATTATCCCTGAGAAATTCGGACGAATTTTTCTCAGTTCTAGCCCTTGGGGTGGCCAGAGATATAAGCGGCTGCATTAATGTCGGCTGAGCAGGCTGAGGCGGATCAGAAACAGCGGATTTCTTACGCTTAGGGAACTCATTTAGCAGCTGAAGGCCACTAAACTGAGTGTCAAGCGCACAGAGTTGGTCATTGACTTTACGAAAACCAGTGATCAACTCTTTAAATCCATTTTTGGTCTGTCTCAAGAACGACCTCATTTCGCCTTGGACAGCACGACAATTTTCACAACAATAGTGTATACCCGACCTACGGGAAATGGCATCCGAAACTGAGGCAGTGAAATCGGGACACTTGGCGTGCACGACGTTTTCACATAACCAGCAATGGATGGTAGGCTGGGATGCGGAAATTGTCTTGTTCTGCTGATTCCCAGGTGCCGCGAGGTCGATGTCTCGGACGTGATTAGCTGCTACTCCTGCTGCTAAACTCCAAGCGTCCGTCTCCTTCTTCGGGGGACGACGGGCTCTGCCTGCTACCTTAAGGCGTGGTCAGAACTCAGTGTTTGTTTGAGCCTGCTTCTCCAAACACCTATCCTGGCAACTTTCCCGTCTGTTAGTTATGGAAGATGTCTGAGGTCGTTTGCGTGGTAAGATGATTCCTCTTATCACCTAAGTTCCAAAGCGCAACTTCGATCTCACCAAACTACTCCTATTCTGTGGGGCTGTTGCGGTATCGTGGTCTACTCTTCTTCTTTTTAAAAGTAGAATTCCCAACCGATGTTAGCTTCAGCTCCTGGGTGTTTTGGTCGTGGTTAATGCCATGCCATTATAACCAGCCGAAAAACGTATCTAAACGTTGTTAATTCAAAACATGGTTGCTTTTATAGCCATATCAAAAAACTATGAAAAAACTATGATGATGAATGATGAAAAAAACGCCAGAAAAACTATGATGAATTATATAAATGATTATAACTGTAACGAACATGAATGCCGCGGAAACCTTGCTATCGACGGTATCGGGAGCTGCACGCGTTTGCCGGCCTAGATCTCGTCGGCTAGTGGGTGGGTTCCCTGAAAATCTCATCTCTCCCCGCAAGGTTCCTGATGTTCATCATAGCAATCGAATTTGTTCGAGTGCGTGCTTGGCCTAACGAACGACGTAGGCCTGACCATGTTCCCTACTGTAGCTCCCCTCCGGGCTAATGTTTGGCCCACTACGGTATCCTGGAACGGCTGGGTGAACGCATGGCGGCTGCAAACCAGACTGGGACTACTCTATTTACCACATTATAAAGTTTTATTGACTAAATTCATAAAAATATTCCATCTAGATCTCTACGTTAAATGCTATTAAATTTAATTCGAAAAATCTCTTATGATCTAAAACGACGGCCTAAGGATTTAACTAAAACTAATCAACTCCATTCGAAAAATCTCTTAAAATCTAAAATGTTTTCCTTAACTTAAAGAATGAACCAAATGTCTTAAACGTCTAATAGTAATCCAAGCAGAAATTAAAAATAAAGGAGGTAACAGGGGAGAGGCGGATGTTTCACATCGGTCTTCGGCCGATTTTGTTGATAAATATTGGTATGCGATCGATGATGGAGACGGGGCTACAGGGCTCCGAGTTGGAGAGTGATGGACAGATTGCTTGCTCAGCCTGACCGGAGCTGCCGCGGTAGGGATATAGCGAAGGATCAAACCCCAATTCAGGGAGGATCCAAGGTACGGACGCCGACAAACGGACCTTTTTCTAAGCCTACTTGACACTCACCAATTATTTCCCACGTCGCAATGATGAAAGCGCTTCCAACATGCCACCTGTAGGGGAGTTTTTTCAAGATTTAAGGGTCGCCAAACGCTTCCCGTAACGATAAAAAAAGGTTTTTTTACGAAATGTTGAGGAAAACCGCACGTGAATGCCCGCCTTGGGACGACTCTTCCCTCATCGGGATATTACACATTCGACTATAACCTATAAGCGGTCACATCCGACAGGGTCACATTGGGCCCGCCTTCGCCCGGGTCAATGCCCTGATCACTAACGGTCGGGGTCGAGCGCGATCCTTGATGGGGGTTAAGGGGGTCTCTTGCGCCGCTGCTTTTCTTGTCTCGCGTCTCCTTGTTCCTCCTCCTTTTGGCTGCCGCTAGAGCTCTTTCTCTTCTCGCCCTCCCTGGGGGCTCACGGAGACAGCTACTTAAAGTTTCACCGCTCGTGACGCACACCACCGTACTTGCTGGGCTCCGGTTCTCTCTGTCCCTATGCAAAATTCCATTAAAACCTCCACTTGATCTCTCGTTCTCAACACTCACCTCAATACTTTCAAAAAACCCGCACTCAGGGATTATTATTTGTCGGAGGGTCGAATGCCTCCTTTCCTCCCTCTTTGCAAACGTTTCGCTTTTCCAATTGCTCAAAATTCCGGCTCAGAAATGAAAAATATCGCCCTTTCTCTATCTTTTCCCCTCTTTCCTTTCTCCTTCGATCCTACCCGATCTTACCCGATTGCAGGGCTGCCAACTCTTGCCGCTTCTACCACTATCGATAACATCCTACGCGTTGCCACCTAGTTCCCTTATCCGGCTGCCTCTGTTACATCTTTGTCCGCGATGATTTAAGAGAATTGCAATCAGTATACACTACAAACGTACGACCAACTTAATAATGACGCAACTGTCAAACGGATTCCAAGGAGTCTTATTCGTATGAATGGTATCTAGACTCTGCAGGGGAAGAAGTTTTACCAAAGTACTCTATTACATGAGGACTACCATTGATTCGATGCATTAACATTGCTCCATAACCGTAAGAGCTTGCATCTGTGTGTAACTCTATTGGATGTTGTGAATCAAAAATAACAAGTACAGGATGATTTACAAGAATAGCAATAATATTTTTTCTAATATTTTCCAACTCGTTATTCCAAATAAACACACTTTTACTCGAAGTTAAGGAATATATCGGTTTCATAATCTGTGAGAACCGATGCACGAATTTTCAAAAATAAGACGCCAATCCATTAAACTGTCTTACGCTACAAACTGGAATTTAACGCAATAATTTTTCATGGATTAGGCCCTAACTCTCCAGCTCGTACTTCATACCCAAAGTATTGTACAGAAGTTTTTAAAAATCCACATTTTGCTATGTTAAAAGATTATCTTGCTGCAGTCAATACATCCAAAACAATCCTCTTTCCATACCTGATTCTATGGTAGATGACACCACCATTATATCGTCCATATAGACTATTACATAAGAATATGAAAGATTTCCCAATGCGTTTATAATGGCTCGCTGGAAAAAAGACGGGGCGTTCTTGAGGCCAAATGGCATTGTCAGATACTCATAGTGCCCATCAGGTGTAACAAACGCAGTATATTCAACAGAATCGGGATGAATGGGTTTAGCCATATCCATACTAGTAAAATATTTTGCACCCGCAAGTCTAGCAATCTAATCATTGATTAGTGGTTAGGGATGTCTGTCAGAAACAGTATTGCTGTTCAGTTCACGATAATTAACACAGAGTCGATCGGATCTGTTATTCTATTTAACCTAGAGTATAGGGCTAGCATAGGGAGAACAACTAGGTCGAATAATGTTACAATTTAACAACTCAGTTATCCTTTCACGTACAATTTCATTTTCATTTGGACTCAAACGATATGGACGCCGCTGCACAGTTTTGTTTGGATCAATTAATCTAATAGTCATTTCACCAGTATTGACCTTTGTGCAAGGGATTCCATCAATAAATGCAGCTGATTAGTCTTTAAGTAATTTAATTAAGTTTTCTTTGTCATTACCAATCATTTCAGTATCAACATTAAGTAACAAGGCAGATGGCTCAGATACTTTACAGACGTTTACAGATTTAGACTAACCAATTTAAATTTATCACGTGTCAAGATGATTTCGTATCCTGGACTAAGGATTTCCCTACCAATTACATTATCTAATCTGCTATGAAGTGAAACAGTATTTCTACAATATTTCCATTAATAATAAATTAAGATAGATTTTGTAGCTTACTGGAAATGCCAACGTCGAAAATACCTCATATTATGACAATATTATTAATAAGTTTGCCATCAAATTTTTCGGCAACACTACTTCGAATAAACGAACATTCTGCTCCAGAGTCAAAACAAATAGGAGAGATCTCACCCTGGTGTGTCAAAACACCTTTTGGCTCAGCCACAAAACATTGAATACATTTCTTCTCAGTAACTGCTCCAGATTTAGCTGCATTGTTCGTGCACCGATTCGCAAGATGCCCTAGTTGTCCACACCGGTAACAGGTCACATTCTGGAAATCGCGATGCTACTTATTCTCCGATCCAGACTGCTTTATTTACACTCCGCCATTTTATGTCCTGGTTTCTTGAATAAGTGCCACACAATTTTGGCTCGCTTGCAGTCGGCGCTATTACCATCAGTATTTCCAGCACTCCGCTTTTTGTCAAATGTAAATGCTTTCAGTTCCATTTGAAGTTGACGTCTAGTTTGTACATTAGACGAAAACACCATAGACTGCAAATTGGCCATATGCGCAAGTATAGTGGATACAGCTATTTCCTCGACATTCATATTGCGCCATTTTGTGGTCAATGACGTCACCATACGGCTTGCGTACACTGCAGGGCACTCATTGTGGGCTGGACGGCTGTTCAGCAGATTCAGGAACATAGCTGCCGGAACAATCTCGAAGCGCTGTATAAATATTTCTTTGAACTGCTCCCAATTAATGCCGGGATAGCAGATCTGTGCAAGCCACGCTGAAGCACTGCCCTGCATGCAACTACCCAACATTATGATAAGTGCGATGCCATTAATCTGCTATTTGTCCATAATAATGCTTGCCGTTGCACACCATTGAGTCGCATCCGCTTTAGTTACCAGTAAAAATTTGGGACTCTACCAGCAATTCTAGCTTAACTTCCCTCTCTTTCTCTTAAGCGAACGGTCGTGTTTTTTTTGTGTGCACTGCGTTTTATTATAAATATTGGTAAACCGGTGTTTACTCACTTAATCAATTGCATAAATATATTGTGAATCTTAAGCTTAAACCGTATCGAATTAATAAATTGAATAATTTCAATTCCAAGCATAGCTCAGCTCTGCTTCTTCCCCGGCTTATCTCTATTTCTGTTTCTCTTTTGCAGTATTCAAAGCTCCCGCTTCGGCTCCCTATTTGGCACAGTGGTTCAAGGTATTGTGTCCTTTAACTTTTTATATATTAATTTTTGTTTTATTAATTAAAAAAAAAAAAATGGAATTTAAACTTGTATGCGCTATTAAGTCTTGTAACAAGACAATTTCCGCATCCCAGCCTACCATCCATTGCTGGTTATGTGAAAACGTCGTGCACGCCAAGTGTCCCGATTTCACTGCCTCAGTTTCGGATGCCATTTCCCGTAGGTCGGGTATACACTATTGTTGTGAAAATTGTCGTGCTGTCCAAGGCGAAATGAGGTCGTTCTTGAGACAGACCAAAAATGGATTTAAAGAGTTGATCACTGGTTTTCGTAAAGTCAATGACCAACTCTGTGCGCTTGACACTCAGTTTAGTGGCCTTCAGCTGCTAAATGAGTTCCCTAAGCGTAAGAAATCCGCTGTTTCTGATCCGCCTCAGCCTGCTCAGCCGACATTAATGCAGCCGCTTATATCTCTGGCCACCCCAAGGGCTAGAACTGAGAAATTCGGACGAGAAATTCGGACGAATTTTTCTCAGTTCTAGCCCTTGGGGTGGCCAGAGATATAAGCGGCTGCATTAATGTCGGCTGAGCAGGCTGAGTACTCAGAAACAGCGGCATTAAATCGGACACTTGGCACACATTTTCACTAACCAGCATGGATGCAGCTAAACTGAGGCAGTGAAATCGGGACACTTGGCGTGCACGACGTTTTCACATAACCAGCAATGGATGGTAGGCTGGGATGCGGAAATTGTCTTGTTACAAGACTTAATAGCGCAGACAAGTTTAAATTCCATTTTTTTTTTTTTTATTAATAAAACAAAAATTAATATATAAAAAGTTAAAGGACACAATACCTTGAACCACTGTGCCAAATAGGGAGCCGAAGCGGGAGCTTTGAATACTGCAAAGAGTATCTGACAATGCCATTTGGCCTCAAGAACGCCCCGTCTTTTTTCCAGCGAGCCATTATAAACGCATTGGGAAATCTTTCATATTCTTATGTAATAGTCTATATGGACGATATAATGGTGGTGTCATCTACCATAGAATCAGGTATGGAAAGAGGATTGTTTTGGATGTATTGACTGCAGCAAGATAATCTTTTAACATAGCAAAATGTGGATTTTTAAAAACTTCTGTACAATACTTTGGGTATGAAGTACGAGCTGGAGAGTTAGGGCCTAATCCATGAAAAATTATTGCGTTAAATTCCAGTTTGTAGCGTAAGACAGTTTAATGGATTGGCGTCTTATTTTTGAAAATTCGTGCATCGGTTCTCACAGATTATGAAACCGATATATTCCTTAACTTCGAGTAAAAGTGTGTTTATTTGGAATAACGAGTTGGAAAATATTAGAAAAAATATTATTGCTATTCTTGTAAATCATCCTGTACTTGTTATTTTTGATTCACAACATCCAATAGAGTTACACACAGATGCAAGCTCTTACGGTTATGGAGCAATGTTAATGCATCGAATCAATGGTAGTCCTCATGTAATAGAGTACTTTGGTAAAACTTCTTCCCCTGCAGAGTCTAGATACCATTCATACGAATAAGACTCCTTGGAATCCGTTTGACAGTTGCGTCATTATTAAGTTGGTCGTACGTTTGTAGTGTATACTGATTGCAATTCTCTTAAATCATCGCGGACAAAGATGTAACAGAGGCAGCCGGATAAGGGAACTAGGTGGCAACGCGTAGGATGTTATCGATAGTGGTAGAAGCGGCAAGAGTTGGCAGCCCTGCAATCGGGTAAGATCGGGTAGGATCGAAGGAGAAAGGAAAGAGGGGAAAAGATAGAGAAAGGGCGATATTTTTCATTTCTGAGCCGAAATTTTGAGCAATTGGAAAAGCGAAACGTTTGCAAAGAGGGAGGAAAGGAGGCATTCGACCCTCCGACAAATAATAATCCCTGAGTGCGGGTTTTTGAAAGTATTGAGGTGAGTGTTGAGAACGAGAGATCAAGCGGAGGTTTTAATGGAATTTTGCATAGGGACAGAGAGAACCGGAGCCCAGCAAGTACGGTGGTGTGCGTCACGAGCGGTGAAACTTTAAGTAGCTGTCTCCGTGAGCCCCCAGGGAGGGCGAGAAGAGAAAGAGCTCTAGCGGCAGCCAAAAGGAGGAGGAACAAGGAGACGCGAGACAAGAAAAGCAGCGGCGCAAGTTACCCCCTTAACCCCCATCAAGGATCGCGCTCGACCCCGACCGTTAGTGATCAGGGCATTGACCCGGGCGAAGGCGGGCCCAATGTGACCCTGTCGGATGTGACCGCTTATAGGTTATAGTCGAATGTGTAATATCCCGATGAGGGAAGAGTCGTCCCAAGGCGGGCATTCACGTGCGGTTTTCCTCAACATTTCGTAAAAAAACCTTTTTATCGTTACGGGAAGCGTTTGGCGACCCTTAAATCTTGAAAAAACTCCCTACAGGTGGCATGTTGGAAGCGCTTTCATCATTGCGACGTGGGAAATAATTGGTGAGTGTCAAGTAGGCTTAGAAAAAGGTCCGTTTGTCGGCGTCCGTACCTTGGATCCTCCCTGAATTGGGGTTTGATCCTTCGCTATATCCCTACCGCGGCAGCTCCGGTCAGGCTGAGCAAGCAATCTGTCCATCACTCTCCAACTCGGAGCCCTGTAGCCCCGTCTCCATCATCGATCGCATACCAATATTTATCAACAAAATCGGCCGAAGACCGATGTGAAACATCCGCCTCTCCCCTGTTACCTCCTTTATTTTTAATTTCTGCTTGGATTACTATTAGACGTTTAAGACATTTGGTTCATTCTTTAAGTTAAGGAAAACATTTTAGATTTTAAGAGATTTTTCGAATGGAGTTGATTAGTTTTAGTTAAATCCTTAGGCCGTCGTTTTAGATCATAAGAGATTTTTCGAATTAAATTTAATAGCATTTAACGTAGAGATCTAGATGGAATATTTTTATGAATTTAGTCAATAAAACTTTATAATGTGGTAAATAGAGTAGTCCCAGTCTGGTTTGCAGCCGCCATGCGTTCACCCAGCCGTTCCAGGATACCGTAGTGGGCCAAACATTAGCCCGGAGGGGAGCTACAGTAGGGAACATGGTCAGGCCTACGTCGTTCGTTAGGCCAAGCACGCACTCGAACAAATTCGATTGCTATGATGAACATCAGGAACCTTGCGGGGAGAGATGAGATTTTCAGGGAACCCACCCACTAGCCGACGAGATCTAGGCCGGCAAACGCGTGCAGCTCCCGATACCGTCGATAGCAAGGTTTCCGCGGCATTCATGTTCGTTACAGTTATAATCATTTATATAATTCATCATAGTTTTTCTGGCGTTTTTTTTCATCATTCATCATCATAGTTTTTTCATAGTTTTTTGATATGGCTATAAAAGCAACCATGTTTTGAATTAACAACGTTTAGATACGTTTTTCGGCTGGTTATAATGGCATGGCATTAACCACGACCAAAACACCCAGGAGCTGAAGCTAACATCGGTTGGGAATTCTACTTTTAAAAGAAGAAGAGTAGACCACGATACCGCAACAGCCCCACAGAATAGGAGTAGTTTGGTGAGATCGAAGTTGCGCTTTGGAACTTAGGTGATAAGAGGAATCATCTTACCACGCAAACGACCTCAGACATCTTCCATAACTAACAGACGGGAAAGCTGCCAGGATAGGTGTTTGGAGAAGCAGGCTCAAACAAACACTGAGTTCTGACCACGCCTTAAGGTAGCAGGCAGAGCCCGTCGTCCCCCGAAGAAGGAGACGGACGCTTGGAGTTTAGCAGCAGGAGTAGCAGCTAATCACGTCCGAGACATCGACCTCGCGGCACCTGGGAATCAGCAGAGCTAGCGAGAGTAGAGATTAAGGGGGGTTTTTTATTTTCCTGAACGAAGCGGATGGAACCTAGGAACGGGAAGAAGAAGAAAAAACAATAAGGTGGCGTATTGGCGGTGCGCAGATCAGACAGTGGCAAAGTTTGGTTTTGGTTAGCAACAAGTAAGCAATCTTTCAAGAGTTTAAGTGTTAGTTTTTGAGAATTTTAGGAAAATAACAGTAAAATAACAACAGTAAAATAAACCCAGCAGAGTCAGAGAAGGGGGTAGCAACGCCCCAAAAGGTGCCATAATGCATGTTATGCAATAAAGAGATGGCAACAGGCAGGGCCAGAACCAAATGTGGGCATGAGTTCCACAAAGCATGCATAACGGCTCACGCGAAAACCAAGGCAGCATGTCCCACTTGCAAGGTTGTGTGTTTTGAAAAACCTCAGACGACGAGCGAAATGTCTTCAGCAGGCACAAGCCAACAGATTCGTAGGGCCGATTCACCGGGTGGTACAAGCCAGGTAGGTTCTCAAGCAGAGTCCCTAGGTAGTACGGCAGAAATAAGCTCAATGGTGTCTCAGTCGGTTCAAGCCATGCAGGCAACACTATTAAAACAATTGTCAGCACAGATGGAGAGGTTGTTCCAGCAAAGAGCTCAGTCTGAGAGGGAAGCCGAAGGAAGAGCTGGGAGGACAACATCCCGAAATGAACAGCCTAGCGAACCCTTTGATAACGAGGGAGGGTTTCGAGACCAGGGAAATACCATCATAGACGAATTAAGACAGCCAGCATATCGTCCAGACAAGGTTGGCCACATACTAAACAACTGGAAGATCAGGTTCAGCGGGAGTCCAGATGGCATGACAATAGACAATTTTGCAGCACTCTGCGCGAATGCAAGTCTCTTATTCGATGGCAAGGCCGGAGATTTCTATTGGCGCTTCCACAAAGCGAATAGGGGCATGAGATGGGGCGAGTTGTGTGATGCTCTTAGGAATCACTTTCGCGATAGTCGGTCGGACGTAGACATACGCGAAGCCATGAAGGATAGAAAGCAGCGCGAAAAGGAAGATTTCGACACTTTCTATGACGCAATAGAGCAATTGATGGACGGGTTGGAAACGCCTCTTAGCGAGGCCACGATAGTAGAAGTTGTGAGGCGAAATTTGAGGTCCGAGATACGACACGAGTTGCTAAATGTGTCAATTCGATCCATCAGTCAATTGAGAGAAATCTGCAGGCGCCGCGAGAGGTTCTTGGAGGAGGTAAGGCACGAAAGCAGCTTTTACAAGCCCGGGTATACGAAGAAGGCGAATTCTGAGGGGTTCAGACGCCAATTCGATCGATCAGTCAATTGAGAGAAATCTGCAGGTGCCGCGAGAGGTTTTTGGAGGAGGTAAGGCACGAGAGCAGCTTTTGCAAGCCCGGGTATACGAAGAAGGCGAATGCTGAGGGGCTCAGACGCGAGGACAGAGGACATCATAGGAGCTATCCTGCCGGAAAGGCGGTAGCGGAGTTGAATGAAGGAATGGAAATGGAGGATGCAAGTGAGTTTTCGGACGATGGAGATCCGGACATCGAAGCAGTGGCTCTCATTTGTTGGAATTGCCGGAAAGAAGGGCATAGGTACCACGACTGTGCTGGGAAACGTAAGGTATTTTGTTTCGGATGCGGAGCGCCTAATACCTACAAACCGTCTTGCGCAAACTGTTTAAAAAACGGGCGGGTGAATGCGCAAGACCGTCCGACTCAGCGTGTTCAGATAGGGCAGAGCAAGGACAAGTAGAAGATCCAGAGAATCCATCGTTAAAAAATTTAGAAGTAGACAGAATCATTAATGAAGTTGTAGAAGTTAACAAATTAGATACTAAGTCGAAAAAATCTAGGAATACAAACAGATTAAAACTATATTGGCAGGCGGTGAAAGAGATTGAAGCAATAAGGTACAAGGAGGCGGATAAGCGACCGTTTGCGGAAAATTATTTGTTAGGGGAAAAAGTCCTAGGGCTGCTAGATACGGGAGCTGCGATTAGCTGCTTGGGAGGCAGGTTGGCAGAATGGTTTATCCAAAGTGGAGCGGAGTTCAAGCGAAAGGAATCGTGTGTGAGAACAGCCGATGGACAACGACAGCAAGTGCTAGGCCAGGTGACAACCGAAATAAAGTTTAAGGGGCAAGGCAAAAAGCAAAGTCTATACCTGGTGCCCACACTGAGTCAGGACTTATATCTGGGCATCGACTTTTGGAACAGTTTTGAGCTTCTGCCGATGGAGTTCCTCTAATCGAAGAGGCCGAGAGCGCTTGGTCGTCACCAGTTGTCTTAGTCCAGAAACCAGGCAAGGTCAGACTATGTTTGGATTGCAGAAAAGTGAATAGTTTTACGCAGGGAGATGCATACCCGCTGCCGCAAATCGATGCAATTCTTAGCAGGCTTCCGAAAGCAGTTTACATCTCGAGTTTGGATCTAAAGGACGCCTATTGGCAGATTCCTTTAGATCCAACGTCACGGGACAAAACGGCATTCACCGTACCAGGCAAGCCTTTGTACCAGTTCACAGTGATGCCTTTTGGATTGTCGAACGCATCGCAGACGATGACGCGACTCATGGACAAGGTCATCCCGGCTTCACTGAGGAACGAAGTTTTCGTCTATTTGGGCGATCTATTAGTAGTATCAGACTCCTTCGAGTCGCATTTGGCAGTCCTAACGACGGTAGCAGAGCATATCCAACAGGCAGGGCTAACGTTAAACGTCGAGAAGAGTCACTTCTGCGTACGTTCGGTTAGGTACCTGGGTCACGTGATCGGGGAGGGAGTCATCAAGACCGATCCGGAAAAGATAGCAGCAATGGTGGAGTACCCAATTCCACGGACTCTGAGAGCTTTGCGTAGTTTTCTAGGCATGACCGGGTGGTACAGCAAGTTTATCAGCAACTACGCGGACATAGCTGCCCCACTGACGGATCTAGTTAGACCGAAGTGCAGGTTCACAATGACGCAGGCTGGAAATGAGGCGTTCGCAAAGTTGAAGGAAGCGATGTGCCAAGCCCCAGTGTTGCACAGCCCAGATTTTACGAAGCCATTTTTCATCCATTGCGATGCAAGTAGCTATGGAATAGGAGGGGTGCTCGTTCAAAAGACAGAGGGAGACCGAGGGGACGAGTATCCTATTGCCTTCGTCTCAAGGAAGTGGAGCAAGGCTCAGAAGAACTATTCGGTCACAGAACAAGAGTGCCTGGCGGCGATCATCTGCATCAATCGTTTCAGACCGTATGTCGAGGGGCATAGATTCACCGTAGTTACGGATCACGCGTCGCTGCAGTGGCTTATGTCCCAGCCCGATTTGAGGTCGCGTTTGGGTCGGTGGGCAGCCAAGTTGCAAGGGTACAAGTTTAAATTCAAGTATAGGAAAGGGAAGCTACACGCGGTTCCAGACGCGCTATCCAGGGTTTTTGAAGGCGAAGACGAAGGGATAGATGTTTCGGGCATAGACGTTGACTACGAGTCGCCGCACTTCGAGTCGTCTGAATACAAGACGTTGGCGGAGATGGTGGAGGCAATAAGGATATGACGCCTGATTTGAAAGTGGTGGAGGGTAAGGTCTTCCGGAGAGCGAGATTGGCCCAGGAAGAAGGGTTGGCTGATCAGTTTGTTTGGAAGTTGTGGCTTCCTAAGGAAGTTATTCCAGAGGTCCTAAGGGAGGCGCATGATAGTTCAATGGCAGCTCATGGGGGTCTCAATAAAACGCTGGAGAGGATTCGGCGCATGTATTATTGGCCGAAGTTAGTGGATGATGTTAGAGACTATGTACGAAATTGTGAGGTGTGCAAGGCAACGAAAGCACCCAACTATGTTACGAGACCGACGATGGGCAGAGTGGCTGGATCTCAGAGATTCTTTCAGAAAATCTACGTAGACTTTCTGGGACCGTATCCAAGGTCGCGGTCAGGTAATGTGGGTATATTCATTGTTTTAGATCATCATACCAAGTTCGTTTTGCTGAGGGCGGTAAAGAAGCTGTCGGCCGATACGGTGGTCAGGTTTATGAAGCAGGAGCTGTTTCATATGTTTGGCGTGCCGGAGACTGTTGTGTCGGACAATGGGACCCAATTTAAAGGAGAGGCGTTCAAAGGTTTGATGCGTGAGAATCGGGTGACTCAGGTCTTTACGGTAGTGCACTCACCGCAGGCGAATGCGTCTGAGCGGGTGAACAGGTCCGTAATAGCGGCGATTCGGTCTTATGTGAAGCCAAATCAGAAGAATTGGGACGAGCAGCTCAGCGAGATCAGTTGTGCTTTGAGAACAAGCGTTCATTCGGGTACAGGGGCTTCGCCATACAAGCAGTATATGGGTTCAGGGGGCTCGTATAAACTTCTGAGGGCGTTGGGTCTGTTAGAGGACCAGAGCGTTATGCTCTCGAAAGAGGACTCTTTGGACGTTGTCCGCAGCCAAGCGCAAAAGGCTTTGGAGATGCAAGGCGAAAGGAATAAGAGACGGTACAACACCCGAGCGCGGGAGGTCGAGTTTCAGGAGGGGCAGGAGGTCTTCCGTAGGAACTTTAAGCAGAGCAACTTTGCAACTGGGTATAGTGCCAAGCTTGGCCCGAAGTATGTCAAAGCCAGGATAAGGAAAAGGACCGGTAAGGCGACCTATGAGTCAGAAGATAGGCAAGGACATTTTATAGGAGTGTACCATGCTAAGGACTTGCGGCAGTAAGTCCTGCCTCTGTGGGTGATCTGATTAGGATCCATAACGATCCTAATTCAGCTCTTGAGAAGGGGGCATTTTGTAACAGAGGCAGGCGGATAAGGGAACTAGGTGGCAACGCGTAGGATGTTATCGATAGTGGTAGAAGCGGCAGGAGTTGGCAGCCCTGCAATCGGGTAAGATCGGGTAGGATCGAAGGAGAAAGGAAAGAGGGGAAAAGATAGAGAAAGTGCGATATTTTTCATTTCTGAGCCGGCATTTTGAGCAATTGGAAAAGCGAAACGTTTGCAAAGAGGGAGGAAAGGAGGCATTCGACCCTCCGACAAATAATAATCCCTGAGCGCGGGTTTTTTGAAAGTATTGAGGTGAGTGTTGAGTACGAGAGATCAAGCGGAGGTTTTAATGGAATTTTGCATAGGGACAGAGAGAACCGGAGCCCAGCAAGTACGGTGGTGTGCGTCACGAGCGGTGAAACTTTAAGTAGCTGTCTCCGTGAGCCCCCAGGGAGGGCGAGAAGAGAAAGAGCTCTAGCGGCAGCCAAAAGGAGGAGGAACAAGGAGACGCGAGACAAGAAAAGCAGCGGCGCAAGTTACCCCCTTAACCCCCATCAAGGATCGCGCTCGACCCCTACCGTTAGCGATCAGGGCATTGACCCGGGCGAAGGCGGGCCCAAAGCGCGGGCGAAAGGCAACATAGCGGTGCTAGTGCTGTCGGATGTAACCGCTTATAGGTTATAGTCGAATGTGTAATATCCCGATGAGGGAAGAGTCGTCCCAAGGCGGGCATACACGTGCGGTTTTCCTCAACATTTCGTAAAAAAACCTTTTTTTATCGTTACGGGAAGCGTTTGGCGACCCTTAAATCTTGAAAAAACTCCCCTACAGGTGGCATGTTGGAAGCGCTTTCATCATTGCGACGTGGGAAATAATTGGTGAGTGTCAAGTAGGCTTAGAAAAAGGTCCGTTTGTCGGCGTCCGTACCTTGGATCCTCCCTGAATTGGGGTTTGATCCTTCGCTATATCCCTACCGCGGCAGCTCCGGTCAGGCTGAGCAAGCAATCTGTCCATCACTCTCCAACTCGGAGCCCTGTAGCCCCGTCTCCATCATCGATCGCATACCAATATTTATCAACAAAATCGGCCGAAGACCGATGTGAAACATCCGCCTCTCCCCTGTTACCTCCTTTATTTTTAATTTCTGCTTGGATTACTATTAGACGTTTAAGACATTTGGTTCATTCTTTAAGTTAAGGAAAACATTTTAGATTTTAAGAGATTTTTCGAATGGAGTTGATTAGTTTTAGTTAAATCCTTAGGCCGTCGTTTTAGATCATAAGAGATTTTTCGAATTAAATTTAATAGCATTTAACGTAGAGATCTAGATGGAATATTTTTATGAATTTAGTCAATAAAACTTTATAATGTGGTAAATAGAGTAGTCCCAGTCTGGTTTGCAGCCGCCATGCGTTCACCCAGCCGTTCCAGGATACCGTAGTGGGCCAAACATTAGCCCGGAGGGGAGCTACAGTAGGGAACATGGTCAGGCCTACGTCGTTCGTTAGGCCAAGCACGCACTCGAACAAATTCGATTGCTATGATGAACATCAGGAACCTTGCGGGGAGAGATGAGATTTTCAGGGAACCCACCCACTAGCCGACGAGATCTAGGCCGGCAAACGCGTGCAGCTCATCTCTCACCCGATACCGTCGATAGCAAGGTTTCCGCGGCATTCATGTTCGTTACAAAAATTGATCTTACTACAAGAGTGCATCGTTGGTGGGCGTATTTGCAGTCGTTTGAATTTAAAATAGAATATAGAGGAATTTTTCATCGCATGTGGATTTTTCATCGAGAAATCATATTCAGGAAGCCAGCAAAGTTGAAAAGTCTTTAGTCGCTGAAAAGAGTCCAATACTATTGGTTTGCTAAGATGAATAAATATGTTAGGAAGTTTTTCGATAGTTTTTTTTTTTTTTTTTTTCGCGTTCTTTCAGAATTTGGAAATGGCTTGTACATCAATAAGAGCATCAGCTAGCATTCCTGTATTCATCATAAAGCTTAGAGGCCCAGACGACCGAGGGGCGCTCGAGAAACGATTTGTTAGTACATATTAAGGTAATTGAAATTTGTTAAGCTAAGAGGAGTTAGTAAGGAAATTTAAAATTCTATATTTTAAATTAGAGGGACAGGAAAGAGATGTAATAGAGTAGAGACCATTGTAGTTCGAACATAATACCCTAAAAGGATCATGCAGTGAATATGTCGAACTACAACGGCTAAGGAACAGAGGACTACAGTTTCGAGTCCTTCTATTAGGAATGTTGAAATTTAAGCGTGTTAGTAAATGCTGGCTATCTACATCCCCGTTAATAAGGTTATGCAGAAAAACTACACCGAGCATTGTCCTACGATTTGTTAAGCTAGGTAAGTTGATAAGTAAAAGTCTGCTACTGTAGGATGGAAGCTGAAGATTTGCATCCCAGCATAGACCTCTAAGTGCAAATATTAAAAAGTTCTTTTGTACGGATTCTATGCGGTCCTTATGTACTCCATATTGGGGACTCCAGACACATGAACCGTACTCTAGTATCGGACGGACCAAAGAAATGAATAAAGTTTTGACCACCTTTTAATAAAACCAAGGACTCCTTTAGCCTTATTAACCATTAAGGAAATATGGTCGGCAAATTTAAGTTTTATGTCTAATAGGATGCCGAGATCAATAACCTGGGTTAATTTTTCTAAGGCAATCCCATTAATGGAATACGTAGCTTGCAGAGGGCAAGAACGATAAAAAGACATATGCTTGCATTTTGATCCATTAAGTATTAGATCATTAGCCAAACACCATTTTTTGAAAGTTATCAAGGTCAGACTGAAGACTGCATTGGGCAGAGATGGATTTATACTGAAGACAAAGCTTTACATCATCTGCATACATAAGAACTAGAGAGTTCGTTAAAGCAGGGGGCAAGTCGTTTATAAAAAGCGTAAATAATAACGGGCCAAGATGACTTCCTTGAGGGACGCCGGATGTAGCACGGACCAGACGGGACTGTATGTTTTTAAATAAGACTCTTTGTGTCCTTCCATCTAGGTAGGTGGAGATCCACGTTAAGAGGTCTTTAGGAAAACCCAGCATATTCAGTTTACTCAAAAAAAGTGGTGTACGCCTAAAAGTGGTGTACTTACTTGGAAAAACTTCGGAGCTAAAGATCTCCGGATTTAACCAAGTTTCTGTAAATGCTATTATATGGGATGCAAAGAAAGTACTATCAGAATATAGCTTAGGGAGTTTGCTACGTAGCCCCCTAGTATTCTGATAGGTAAGAGTTAGTGAGGAAATTAGTTTTTTGGGTTAGTGGCCAAAGAAGAGGTGGAGGGTTGGTCAGTTATTCCGATATTGGGAAGTCTCACTCCCACTGGTTTATTAACTTTTTTTTTTACGGAACTAGGCTGATGTTCTTGGACGAAAAGATTCTCTGGCCAAAAACTGGGAGAACAAATCGTCTTGAACATCAGCGCGGGCACACGAATCTTGAAAGAAGACGTGCGCCTTGTATAATTGTATTTAAATTTTTGTATGTCCTCCACCTTTATATCGGCTTTAGTTTTGGCTTTGATATAAGCCGAGATATCAATCTCTGAAGTATCAGGGGCAAGCCGAGAAACAAATATCTGTTTCGATGGAGGAATCACCTGTAAGGGTTTTGGTGTCGCAGGTACAAGAACTGCAGCATCAGTCGGTGCCGGTGGTCCGGACTGTGGAATACCCTTTTGGGTGACCCTAATGGGGGTTTCGTTCCCTAGGACCTGTGGCATCACTTGAAGGGATGCCATGGCGGACATATCGGACAATTGCTCATTATCCCTGAGAAATTCTGACGAATTTTTCTCAGTTAAGGCCCTTGGGGTGGCCAGAGATATAAGCGGCTGCATTAATGTCGGCTGAGCAGGCTGAGGCGGATCAGAAACAGCGGATTTCTTACGCTTAGGGGACTCATTTAGCAGCTGAAGGCCACTAAATTGAGTGTGAAGCGCACAGAGCTGGTCATTGATTTTACGAAAACCAGTGATCAGCTCTTTAAATCCATTTTTGGTCTGTCTCATGAACGACCTCATTTCGCCTTGCACAGCACGACAATTTTCGCAACAATAATGTATCCCAGACCTACGGGAAATGGCATCCGAAACTGATGCAGTGAAACCGGCACACTTGGCGTGCACGACGTTTTCACATAACCAGCAATGGATACTAGGCTGGGATGTGGAAATTGTCTTGTTGCAAGACTTAATGGCACAGACCAGTTTAAATTCCATTTTATTTATTATTATTTTTATTATATTTATATTTTATTTTTTTATTATTATTTTTAATTTAATAAGACAAAAATTAATATTTAAAAAGTTAAAAAACACAATACCTTGAACCACTGTGCCAAACAAGAAGCCGAAGCGGGAGCTTTGAAAGAGTGCACAAGAGAAATGCAGAAAATATAGATAAGCCGGGGAAGAAGCAGAGCTGAGCTATGCTTGGAATAGAATTTAGACAAATTATTAATTCGATTCCAAATATACCAAAGCACTCGCGAAGCGATACGGTTTAGGCTTTAAGATTGTTATGATTCACAAGATTTAATTCACAAAGTATGTAAACACCGGTTTACCAATATTTATCAAAAACGCAGTGCGCACAAAAAAAACACGACCGTTCGCTTGAAAGAAAGAGAGGGAAGTGATGCATTATATGTAAAACTGTTAAGGGCTCATGTGGGAAGATACAAGCCGAGTTACATCCAATTCCAAAAGTGAATGTGCCTGGGTGAGGGCGATCATAATTATACCCTTGCAGAGCGTATTATAATTTTGTCCAAAAGTGTGCAACGCAGTGAAGGAGACATCTCCGACCCTATAAAGTATATTCTTGATCAGGATCACCTCCTGAGTTGATATTAGCATGTCCGTCTGTCTGTTTGTCTTTTTCTACGCAAACTAGTCTCTCAGTTTTAAAGCTATCGACTTGAAACTTTGCACACACCCTTCTTTGCACGCTGTATATAAGTCGGAACGGCCGGGATCGGCCAACTATATCTTACAGAAATACCAACTTTCGTGTTTTTTAAGATAGAAAGCTGGAACTTAGTACAGATTATATTTTTGGTCAGATAGCCCGAACTACCAAATTTCATAAAGATTGGTCGACTATATGGTATCTTATAGCTGTTATAACTATAACTGAACGATTGGAAATGGTATTTGGTAGAAATACCAACTTTGGTTTTTTTGGAAGATAGAAGCTTGACACTTTTTTTTAGATATTTTATTATAATGAATTTGTTTTATTATGATATTCTTATAAGGATCGGCCAACTATATCCGATGTTTGGAATTTATATCCGATTTAAACTGCAAGGTTATATAAACTTTGGCTTCGCCCGAAGTTAGCTTTCCTTTCCGGTTTTAAATAATTCAAATAGCAGGTGGCAAATATTCAAAAATTATACGCAGCTTTAAACATTAAAGTGATTCTATAGTTTTATTCAAAACACACTGTACATTGCACATAAGGTATAATTCACAACCTCATTCGATATCTTAGGAACATATATGTAACTAAAATTCTAACGCTATTCATAAATGCAAATTTGTATTAATGTGATGTACATTGATGATTATTGATGCGACGTGAAATCGTTTAAGCCATGACACTTTAGAAAATATACTCCTTGTTCGCCTACACTCAACACACTTAGATAATGCGATCGACAACTTCAGTTTATTTGAAGACGGCGATTAATTTTTTACTAAATAAATTTTTGAATAGAATAATAAATACATGACTGAATAGCATAATTTTTTAATTTTGATTTAATTACGAGCTATTAATATTTATTTGTTGTTTCTGAATGAACTAAGTATTAAATATTATGATTTATTAATATTTGTTATTACAAATCATTCTTACAGTGGTAATGAAAGTGGGTAAGGAAGAAAGGAAGTAAAGAAAGTGGTCACAGAGTGACGGTGCATAAAAATCAGGTGAAAAAACAAAAACAAAACTACGATGGAGCAGTAGCACATACAAAAATATTTTTTGCACAATTTGTTTTCTGTTTTTGTTGTAGCTCAAAGCTATAAAGTTCAAAGCTATAACTTTTCGTAGCTCGGAGCAGAGCAGAGCAGACAATTTTCTTTTTCTGCTACGGCTCTGCTCCCGCTCTCGGAAAAGTGACAGCGGTAGCAATAGCAGAGCAATATTTCTATGCATCTCGCTGCTACGGAGTAGTAAATGCAAACCCTGCACAGTGGTTGCTCCCATAGGCCAAAAATAAAAAAATTGATAACGACAAAAATAATCGAAAAGTAAACAAATCGCCTCTAAAATGTCCAAGTTTCTTCATGACAAACCAGATTTGTCTAAAAATCTAACTGGATTTTCTAAAAAATGATTTGAAGATGCTCATTTGTAAAGCGCGGCTGCGCGCATCACGAATATTTCACAACTATACCGCACTTTGAAGTGGTCAGATCATTATTAACGTGTTCAAATTCAAATTATTTGTAATGGATTTTGAAGTTGAAGGTATTTTCTATAAAATGAGATATAATTTGATATATTTATAATAATTATTGTTATTATTATATTACTATGAACTAATGCATGTTTTTTTCCTATATTTTGAACGTATTTTTCATGTTTAGCTGAAGTTTTAGTAGTGATCCCACAAAATTCTACAATTCGTTTATATACCAATGTGTTTGTCGGTCTCCAAGGGTAACAAATGTGCAAAAATTTTTTGCCAAAATTTGCCTATGTGTCTAATATCGTAAAAATACTAACACCATCTTAACATGAAAGTTGGGTAATTTCCGTTTTTTCAGTTATATGGCAGCTTATATGGCAAATCAGAATTCTCTAGCTTATAAATATTGGCATGAAGATTTGATAGTTATAATATATCCGTGTGAGAGGATATGTTATGTGAAAACCAAATGTCCGTATAGAGCAGTGGTGGGCAAAACTAACACATGTTTAAAATTTGAGTGTGTGCGTAGCAGAGAAAAACAATGAGAGCAGAGAATTCACTGAGCGAAAAAAACTTATTTTTTTATTTCATTTTTCGTTAATTCAAAAGTTGGAATGGGCACTAAAATAGTGTATTTTGTTTTAAAGAAAGCTTTGCTAGCCAGAGTTTTAAACAAAAATGAAAATCTACGCTTCTCTATCTATATTTTCTATGGACAAAACTTTTTCCAACCCAATTTCTGAGAAAATTTTTCTCAGTGGAAACATTTTGATTTTTAATTTGTGCTGTCAAATGAATCAAAATGAGAGCAAATGAGAGAGTTTTAAAAAATATTTGAGAGAGTGCTCACACTGTCAGTGTGCCGGCAGCGCTGCGGCAGAATTTCCTACCCTATACTCGCGTGCTATGTAAAATGAGAGTTTGCCCACCACTGGCATAGAGTATGGAAAGATTAAACTGAAGTTGCAATAGACTTCGATAAAAAATTTTTGTGAATGGCGGATGTGTTTGAGAATTCGAATGGAAATAACCTGGCTCATGTAAAGTTTATGCATGGTTTATGAACCATGACAATGTTTGATTGAAATGTATGAGATAAAGATACGGTTTTGAGATTTGAGCTATTCGTCTTTGGGAAAGTACAAGTTTTTTTTCTTTTTTTGGATAACGTTTATTTAAAGCTGTCCTTTAGGGACAACCATTAAATTTTATTACATGAACATCATTTATAGATAATTTTACATATTAATATTGGAGAACTAAATTAGAGTAGTAAGTTAGCTTAGCATATGGTATTTAAAGATTATGGTTAGGATAAAGGGAAGTCCAGCGGGTGCGTCCTTTTTAGTCCTCTGCTCGCTGTTGTCCAGCAGGTCGATGGCCAACGGGTTCGGATGATTATGGAGCCTCTGCATGTAGCGTGCACTGCTTCTTTGGATCTCGTCCTTAACCCAAGGAAAATTCAGAACCTCGTGGATGGTACGATTGTCCTGATAGACGTGGGCCCCAGTGGCAATTCGAAGGGCTCTATTTTCGAACGTTTGTATAGTTCGGACATTCGTCTTGCTCGCAGTGCCCCAGAGCGTTCTCAGCATCGATCTCCTACCCATGAGCCAGTAGAAGAATCGAAGTCTTTGATCAGCCTGTTTTTTCTTCTTAATCAGATGGGGCCTCCAGATGAGCCTCCTGTCTAGGGCGAATCCCAGGTACTTGGGATTGTCTTCCGGAGATAGCCCATGCACGTAGAGAGTGTCTCCGAACCAGAAGGCTGCATCAAAGAGCCAGAAGAAGGCCGGACTTTAAACAGAAAAGAGAAGACTTTGCTGCGATGAGGAAAATCCTGAAGAAGATAATAAGGGAGGCAAAAACGAGATTCAAGCAAAACCCAGTCTTACTATTAGCTGATTGTCCAAAATTTACCAAGCAATATGGTTTGCTTGGCATTTCTAACGGATCTTTCTAAAAATAGCATGACAAAATGGTAGTCATATTTATGCACTTTTAATTTGTCCGCACTGGACATAATTTTTATAATATAAAACTCTGTTAAACCAAAATCGATTGGAATGGGTATGGTATATAATGGTAAATACTTTATTTTTACAGATATATATATAAATTAGTTGTACTGTGTTTCGTGTAAATCTTTTTTAAAAATGTGCGTCTTTTTAGTTCGTATATGTAAAGTTTTTAAGTATTTTCCCCCGGTTGCCTCCAAATGAAATTTATTTGCTGTTATATACTTATATTTAAAGATTATAAAAATGTTAACTTCAGCTGCGGAAGCCTGCCGCAGCACATTTGCAATTAAAAAATGCAACCTAACCTCTTTTTCCATCTCTATCTAGGACGGAAGCACTGTGTCAGCACTGTGTGGAAGCACTTTTGTTCTGTGTCTGTTATGTTGTTGAAATATTAATATTGAACATTCTTTGCAACTTTCCATTGTTGATGGTAAAGTTTGTAATGAATAAAGTGAAACAACATCCACAAAATGCTTCATAGCCAACCCAACAGAAATGAACAACCTAAAAGTTTTTAAAAAAAAAAAAGTTTATGAGGAGCGATTTGAGTTTGGACTGTCACCGCTCCATGCGTATATTCGATTCTTTGAATATTTTCTTCACCTATCGTACAAATTGGAGGAAAAAGTATGTCGAATTCGATCCTAAGAGGCTAAAGATAAGACTTCATTGAGAAAACAATTTATTCATGATGAGTTCAGGGCTAAAATGGATCTAGTAGTAGATCAACCTAGAACTGGAGGTTTTATCTCCTCCCATCGGTTCACAAAGTTTTACTTCATGCTCCTGATATTATAAAATATTCTTTATTATCGATTGGAGAGCTTTCTGAAGAAGCCGCAGTTAATCAATCGGTTAATAAACTGCAGTAGTTAATCAATCATTCCAATATTTTTTTATTTTAGTATTATATTTGTAAATAACTTACAGTCAAAATATTAGCCTGATCTGACCATTAGAAATGATTTTATGACAGCTCTCTCATGAAAGCTCCATCTCTGATGAAATCGTTCCTATGGAAGCTATAGGATATAGTGGTACGATCTGGTAACTTTTTTTTTATCATATGTTTATAATATTTTTCTAGATTTTTGGTGAAAGTTTCATACCGATAGCACATCTATAAGTATTAATGGCCGCGGTTCCATACAAGCTCGACCACTGTGCTGTGGTGTCTCTCAAGGCTCAGTCTTAGGCCCAGCCTTA
The DNA here is from genome assembly GCA_018153235.1 of Drosophila malerkotliana malerkotliana. Taxonomy (NCBI): domain Eukaryota; kingdom Metazoa; phylum Arthropoda; class Insecta; order Diptera; family Drosophilidae; genus Drosophila; species Drosophila malerkotliana. The sequence continues at coordinate 2,472,113 of JAECXV010000020.1, read as the reverse complement.
TGGCCCAGCCATGTATGACGGGGTGCTCATTCCCGAGCTCCCGGAACGTACACACCTAGTCGGGTTCGCGAACGACATTGCAGTAGTGGTTGTCGCCAAGACAACCCAGGAAGTCGAGGATTCCTGCAGTGCTGCAATTGCAAGCTGTATCGGTTGGCTCGACCAGGCAGGGCTAAGCCGAGCCCACGACAAGACGGAGGCTGTCCTGATCTCAAGAAAGAAGCGGTTGGAGACGGCCACGATCAATGAAAACGGACACGCGGTTACATCTATTAGGGCCATCAGGTACCTGAGCGTAACGCTGGACACGAGGCTTAGCTTCAGTGAGCACTTCGCAGAAGCCAATCTTAAGCAGCGAATGTCGCTAGAGCACTGGGGAAGATTGTGCTCAACTGTAGGGGCCCAAAGCAAGGACACAGACTACTGCTCCAGACCGTCTGCAGCGCAACGACGAACGACACAGCCCTCGTGTGGGCGGCGGCAGCGAAAACAAGGTCGTACACCAAGGGATTTAACAGCACAAATAGACTATGCGCTTTAAGGGTGTGCTCTGGCTTCTACACGATCTCGGATGACGCAGCCCTCGTCATGGCAGGCATGGTCCCAATCGACCTTCTCGCGGCGAAGCGACAAGAACTATACCAGGCTCTAGTAGCGCTGAGCGGGCAAACTCCGGCGACGACACGCCGTCAGCTAAAAGTGAGCTCGAGAGCATCGAGCATCCAGAAGTGGCAACGACGATAGGACGAGTTGACCAAAGGACACTGGACCCACCAACTGGTTCCCGACTTTGAGAAATGGCTCCAAAGAAGTCACGGGGAGGTAAATTTCTGGCTACTGGCTACTTCTGGGTACTTTTACAAATTGGGACACGATGACGACCCAAGGTGCCCTGAATGCGGGGTAGGCGAAACGGGGGAGTATGTGGCCTTGGACTGCCCACGCTTTTTTGTCCCCAGGCGGAGATTCCTAGGGGAAATAGCGACGGCGGACATCATTGGAAGGAAGTTGCTGGAGGACACCAAGTTCTGGGCAGGCGTGAGCAGCTTTGCCTCCTCAACAATGAAGGAGCTGAGTCGGCTTGGGCGTTAAAGCACGCCAATCCTGGCCCTGCGAAGTAAAGCCTAGCGGCATTACCGCAGGGGACAGGGACTTAGGGGGCTCTACTGTTAGCTTTCAGTTTTAAGTATTTGTTAATAAACGATTAAAAAACAAGAAAGGAAAGCTAACTTCGGGCTTAGCCGAAGTTTATATACCCTTGCAGTTACAACCGGATATATATCGCAAACATCGGATGTAGTTGGCCGATCCTTATGATTACATTATAATAAAACTAATTAACTAAAATAAAAAATCTAAAAAAAGTCCCACACTTCTATCTTCAAAAATACGAAAGTTGATATTCCGATCGTTCAGTTATATGGCAGCTATAAGATATAGTCGGCCGATCCTAATGAAATTTGGTAGGTTGGATCAACTGGCCAAAATTGAATCTGTATTAAATTTCAGCTTTCTATCTTCAAAAAACGAAAGTTGGGTCATTTCCGATCGTTCAGTTATATGGCAACTATAGGATATAGTCGGCCGATCCTTACGAAATTTGGCATGTCGTATTATTTTGCCAAAAATAGCTCTCGTGTCAAAGTTGAACTCTCTAACTTTAAAAACACCAAAGTTATACCTATTCCGATCAATCAGTTATATGGCAGCTATAGGATATAGTCGGCCGATCCGGGCCGTTCTGACTTATATACTGCGTGCAAAGGAAAGAAGGATGTGTGCAAAGTTTCAAGACGATAGCTTCAAAACTGAGAGACTAGTTCGCGTAGAAACGGACAGACAGACGGACAGACAGACAGTCGGACAGACGGACATGCTCATATCAACTCAGGAGGTGATCCTGATCAAGAATATATATAATTTATAGGGTCGGAGATGTCTCCTTCACTGCGTTGCACACTTTTGGACAAAATTATAATACCCTCTGCAAGGGTATAAAAAACAAACGGTAGATCCGAAAACAAGAAGTGTACCGCTGCATACATTTGTATGTACGCCAAATTATTTATTCATGTAAGTATGTACAGGGTGCGCCATCTAGACAGGACCTATAAAAATGTTTAATAACTCCGCCATTTTTCAGCCTATTTTGACAAGCCAGCCAGATTCTGAAACGTCAGCTTATGCCATTTTAGACATGGATCGACTCACAGCAAAAAATCTGGCTGAAATTGTAGCGCTGTACATCGAAAGCAATCGTTCAATTGTGAAAACTGTGCGATGCCGAGGCTGATTTTTGGGGCCGAATTTTGATGACGGACGAAGCTCATTTTTCGCTCTCTGGCGGGGTCAATAAACAAAACTGTTGAATTTGGGAACAGAGAATCATTCACATCATTCACGAAACACCATTGCACGACGTAAAAGTTACTGTTTTGGCCGGAATGTGCTCGAAAACGATTATTGGACCATTTTTTTTCAAAGTTGGAGAAATGTTGGATGTTGGCGCATTTTTTTTGTCCGGAAATGCGTAAACAAGACGGCGCACCTTGTCACACCGCAGTGGCTACTATGAGTTCCCGGGCAGGTTCCCGGGACGCGTTGTGTCAAAAAAAGGGTGATTTTGAGTGGCCTCCTCGTTCGCCGGATTTAACGGACCGGACTTTTTTCTGTTGGGCTACTTGAAGAGTAAGGTGTATGTCAGAAAACCGAAGACTTTTGAACAACTAAAAGCTAATGTTAAAGCGGAAATTGCGGCTGTTACGCCTGAAATGTTGTCGAATACAATGCGAAATGCCCAAAAAAAGGCCGCTTTTTGTGTTTCTAATGAAGGCGGTCAATTGATCCATATTGTATTCTGAGTGAATTGTCAATAAATGGCATTCTATACCCTAAATGAATCTTGTTTATTTCCAAAATGGGCTAAAAAATGGAAGAGTTATTCAACATTTCATTAGGTCCTGTCTAGATGGTGCACCCTGTATTATATGCAGTGCATCATTCTTTCGTCACCCATTAAATCATAATCACACAACCAAATCCAAAATTTTTATTTGTTTACTATTACTTACTTAATTCTGAATCAATTCTTAACAAAAACAATTATGCTATGGATGAATTCGAGGATGCATAAATTAAAAACGAAAAAAACTCACATAAACTAAACTTTGTACGTTTTAAAGAGTTTTAATTTCCAAAATAATAATAATATTTTGTTCAAAGAAATTTATTTGAGATAACTTCCTGTACGCGGTCAAACATGCTCTCTACCAAAAATTCTCGTATATCTTTAGGAATACGTATCTGTACGGGCGTTATTTATCTTTTTGATTTGGCGCTCAATCTTCCACGATCTTAGAATCCACCCAGATTTCTCCTTGTAATCTTCGCAGAGCTTTAGTTGTTTTTCCTCTTCCCTAGTAAAGTAGTTGTTTAAGAAGAGTCGTAGAGCAAGCAAGGCGATCGGAGTGGTGGTCAGGGATAAACCACGAGTAATTAAAGCTGACCCATTCAGAAATAATTGTTTTTTAACCAACATAAACAACATTAATTAATTAGCAAGTAAATAAATAAATGAAGTTCCATGCAAACCTCTGGCTAGTCGTTTGGATTCCAAGCCCCCGAGGAGAACTGTGCTCAACTATGGCATTCCCCCCATGAAAGGCATTTGACAAAACGAATATCCGACATATCCAAATATTCGACAACTTTACAAGCCTGGGAACATTGCTTGTGAAACTCCAGTGACATTCCGAGTTTCCTCGCCTTGGAAACCTTCCTCAACAATCTCCTCGTCAGCATGAACACCATTGAGAACCGGAAATGTTCACAGCCCCCGCAAAACTCTACGATCAACAAATCGACAAATTATCCACGCCATCTCTTGCATAAACTGTAAGAGGCATAAACACATTTTGCAGCGATGTCCTGATTTTTTTTCGAAGGATTGCTTTGCCCGGAAATGAATTGTTGACCATAAAAAGGCATGTCCAAATTGCTTCAGCATCAATCATCCCTTGTCGCAGTGTGGCAGCAATAAGAATTGTTTACAATGCGGACACCGTCAACATACCTTGCTTCACACGTATACCAGCACATCACCGATCACTCAGAACGCATCAAGGCAGAGCTCCGATCCTGCTCAACCTTTCGATTTCACTACAATGCTGATGGCCACTGCCGCGCAGTCAATTTGATCCATTTTGCTGGCCTCAGCTCTAGTACAACTACATTATAACAGCACCGGACAAACTGCCGTTATTCGAGCCTTGATCGATCATGGCTCTGAGGGCACGTTAATCACAGAACGTCGCACTTAGTTACTGGGACCTTCTCATGTACGGACCCCCAATATCACCATCTAGTACGACCAGCATATGTCCTCAACTTGATAACCTCTCATTTACCAAGAAGCAATGTCAACGTGGACACTTGTCAGCATCTTCAGGGATTACACTTGGCCGATCCCAGGCCAGGCCGCATCGACGCGTTATTTGTCGTCGATCTAATACCATATTTGTTACTGCCAGATTTACGGAAAGGAGCTTCAAATCAATCTATTGCTCAACTCACTCAATTAGGTTGGATCGTGTTTGGCCGTAGCAGTGAAACAAGGGCAAATGTGGTAACCATTCGATGCCATCAGAATCTGACCACCAAAATCTGGATGCACTGGTAAAGGGTTTCTTCGATTTCAATCAACTCAGCTCTGAGAGGACGTTAACAGCAGACGTCCGGCTTTCGTTAAAAACTGAATTTGACAAGAAACAAGTCATCGGAAATTCTTACTTAATCGCACTCAATAGATTCCACCTCTTAGAACATCAGCTAAACAGAAACGACACGCTTTAGCAACAATATCACTCCACCATCAAGAAATATTTTGACCTTAATCAACTCTCCAAAGTCACTACCGCTGAAGCTCGAGTGATTAAATGCTCACTTCAAGAGGTCAACAGTATTTCTCATCATGTACTCTCCCACACCACGCCGTGGTTAAGGAGGACAGTACAACGACCGGACGGTATACGATGTACCAATTCGAAAGGAAAATCCCCTAACGACATATGGTGCATCGGCCCACTGCTACAAAATGATTTGGGAGGAGTCATCATGAAGTGGAGGCTACATCCTGATGTGCTTGCAGCAGATATCCAACGAATGTATCGCTGTATCGACATGCACCAGGATGATGCTTAATTTCAACGAATCTTATGGAGGAATGGTCAAAACGAAATAGCCGAGTATAACCTAAATACTGTCACCTTTGATACTGCATCAGTACCGTATACAGCCATAGGTGCTCCAAAAACTGCGAACAGATTAATGAAACCCTTCATTAATGATTAATGAATAAAAAAAATTAATGAAACCCTTATAACAACAAAACCTCCATCACCCAAGCCATTGCCAAAACTTAAAAAGACATGCCCGAAGGATTGCCCTGGACCACTGGACAGCCCCCCAACGCCTGAGCTAAAAGGCCCCGGACAGCAGCAGCAGCAAATAGAGTGCGGGAGCGCCACCGAGGGAGCGTCAGCGTAGCCAAACCGCCGACGACCAGCTGACGTGGAAGAAAGAAAGGAAATCAACCGAGCTGAAAATTTTTTGACCCATGCACTGCGTTGCATAATTTTTTTTGATTGCACTACGATGCATATTTTTTTTATATAATATAATATTTTGAAAAATTGAGCGGAACCTCTTCTGCCCAATTAGAAAGTATGGCCCGTATAGCCGTACAAATAACAGGTAGGAAAAAGATGTTAGAGAAAAACTAAGATTTTTTTTAATTTCTTCACTCTTTTCTAATGCGAAGTAATACCATAAGTAAAACAGATCAAATAAATGATTCTGACTATTACTTTCTAGAAACATTATATGACATTACAAAGTATGACACAAAGAAAAATAAAATATAAATTGAAAAAAGAAAAATAGATACAATATCTAAAATGGGTTTGGTAGATACAAGAGTTGTAGATTCCACGGCAAATGTCGTTAATAAATTTGAATCCGAAAAAATCGAACAATAACGATATTGGTAATGATAATCGTTATTATAATGTATACTAAAAGCGTATTACTAAAATTGTATATATTACACAACAAATGTTTGAAGAAAAAATTTCAGAGTCAAGCAAATGACCTGGACAAAATCTAAAAAAAAAACAGCACAAACAAAAATTATTACACATAAATGTCAACACCTATTATGTGTAATGTGTAATATAGACCTATTCAAAAGAACGGTTAGGAAGGATGTTGAAATATTAGTAGAGTGCTTTAATGAAGCGCGAATGCTAATACATGATCATAGGGAAAGATTAAATCAAGATCATTGGTCACAGGTATCGAAACTTTTGATACGACTACGATCTAATTTAATATTTGTTAAACAAAAGTTCAGTTTAGAAATATCATTACCAACCGTTATAAACACTCCAATAGCAGTAGACACTGCACCTGACTCGGAATCAACAGAAACGAACGAATCGGAGTCAGAAGAGCTTCCCAAAGTAAACCCCAAAATAGAAGATGAAGATTTAAATAATCTTACTATTCCGGCGGTATACACTGATCTGGATAATTCAACAGATTCAGATACTTCGAGTGTAATAGCAAACAAAATAGGTAACTCCATCACAATGGCACAATTAAATATTGATTTTATTAATACAGCATCCAAGCTTATACCAGTTTTTGATGGTAAGGCTGAAAATTTAACAAGTTTCATTGATGCTTTACAAATAATACAATCAATAAAAGGCGAGCACGAAGAATTAGCTGTCTCCATTATTAAAACAAAGCTAAAAGGTGTCGCCAGGAATCTAATCGGTAACGAAACAACCATTACTGAGGTGATTTCCAGACTAAGAAGCAACGTCAAAGGCGAAACTGTTGAGGTATTATCAGCGAAGCTTATGAACCTACAGTAGCGCAATAAAACTGCTAACCAATACACAAAAGAAGTTGAGCAGAAGATGAAAGCCGTAGAAGGTGCATATATATCAGATGGTTTACCTTTAGAGCTAGCCAGGAGTTATTCCATGTAGCATGCAGTCAAAGCAATAACTAAAAATTGCACAATCGATAAGGTAAAACTTATCATGCAAGCTGACACATTCAGTACTATTAACGAAGCCATTTCCAAATTTGACAATAGTTGCACTGAGGCAACTGGGCAGTCGACTTTACAGTCGAATATTTAAAGGGAAAAGATAATCATGTGGTGGATTATCAAGGATAACCATCAAAGATCTACAAAATATAACTGGAAATATATTAAAAGTCACTACTAGAAATCTAAGTAGACAAAAATTCCGCGCGGAAAATCCAGAACAAGATTTGCCAATGCAAACTTTAAATAAAGCTTCTAAGCCCAACGTATACGACGTCATAATCAATGATGACCTTGCAGATAAAAAATACGTTATGTTTATCTAAACAAGGCAGAAAAATTACTGCAAGATATGATGTTAGCGATTTATATACTAATGGAGTTATTAACTATGATTTAGATCAATTTTTCCAAAGGCTTGAAATGCAAGCCGGTATACATAAAATCAGGCAACTCAAAGTGGCACCGTGGGAAAATATCTTTGAATATACTTCAATAGATAAATTTAAATTAATGGGCAATAAAATATTGAAAACATTAGGAGTAGCGCTACTCAACCCGGTGACCCAAATAACAAATTTAAAAGAAAAAGAAGTAATTTTGTCTACATATCATGATGATCCAATTCAAGGACGTCATACTGGCATATCAAAAACTTTGGCCAAAGTAAAAAGACACTATTACTGGAAAAGCATGTCTAAAGATATAACTGAGTACGTAAGAAAATGTCAAAAATGCCAGAAATCAAAAATAACTAAACACACAAAGACCCCTTTAACAATTACAGACACACCAATAAATGCTTTCGACAGAGTGGTAGTGGACACTATTGGTCCACTGCCATAATCAGAAAATGGCAATGAGTATGCAGTCACTTGAATATGTGATTTACCTAAGTATTTAGTTGCCATACCTGTTCCGAATAAAAATGCCAATACTGTCGATAAAGCAATATTTGAATCTTTTATCCTGAAGTACGGTCCAATGAAGACGTTCATTACGGACATGGGAACAGAATATAAGAATTCAATGAAAGACGATTTGTGCAATTATTTAAATATTGCAAATTTTACATCCACAGCACACCACCACCAGACAGTTGGAACAATAGAAAGAAGTCATAGAACTTTCAATGAATACATACGATCTTACATATCGGTTGATAAAACTGATTGGGACGTATGGCTTCAATATTTTGTCTTCTTTTTCAACACGACCCCCTCTATGGCACATACATATTGTCCATATGAGCTAGTATTCGGTAAAACAAGTAATTTGGCAAAACATTTGAATAGCATAGATAGTGTAGAAGCACTATATAATATAGATGACTATGCTAAGGAGAGTAAGTATAGATTAGAAGTAGCCTATAAAAGAGCTAGAGTTATGTTAGAAGCAAATAAGAATAGAAATAAACTACTATACGATCATAAAGTAAGGGATATAGATATATCAGTAGGTGACAAAGTTTTATTAAACAAGAAAGGAAAGCTAACTTCGGGCGTAGCCGAAGTTTATATACCCTTGCAGTTAAAACCGGATATATATCGCAAACATCGGATATAGTTGGCCGATCTTTATGGGAAAAGAAAAATATAATCCAATAAAAATAATAAAAATAAAAAAACAATAAAAAATCCAAAAAAAAGTCGCAAACTTCTATTTTCAAAAATACGAAAATTGATATTTCTACCAAATACCATTTCCGATCGTTCAGTTATATGGCAGCTATAGGATATAGTTAATCCTAATGAAATTTGGTAGGTCGAATCAACTGACCAAAAGTATAATCTGTACCAAGTTCCAGCTTTCTATCTTCAAAACACGAAAGTTGGGTCATTTCCGATCGTTCAGTTATATGGCAGCTATAGGATATAGTCGGCCGATCCTTACGAAATTTGGCATGACGTAATGTTTTGCCAAAAATAGTGTCAAATTTGAACTCTCTAACTCTAAAAACATCAAAGTTATACCATTTCCGATCAATCAGTTATCAGCACATATATTGAATACCCACTGTACCGAGAGTACTTAAAGGGTGCGCACTGTAAGACTTTGTTGCAGTGTTTACATAATCCAAAATCCCGGTCATAAACCCTAAGTGGCCGAAATATGAACCGATCGTTATGGCTTATCCCGCATACAGAAAATGCTAGTGTCAGCATAATCGTAACAAACGGTCAGCATATGCATACCCCTCGCGCCTCCACTTGAGAGCGCATTACAACGTATATTATTATATTCCTTTATACAAAAGTACATAGCCGTCTCTCAGTCGCCGCCTGCGAGCAGCGCAGCTACGAGCCTTACCCTTACTTAGACTTAACAAATATTGGAAAAGAACAGAGACATTTTGATCGTTGGAGCGGCACCTCAGCTGCTCCTTCTAAATAAAAACCAAACAAAACTCAAACCCTGGAGTTATCCTATGACAAAGAACTTTATGATTTAGCTTTTTGGAATGCGAATTGTGGGAGCCGGCAATGAGCGGCGATGTCATGCAGGAGAGCGGCGAGAATGGCAAGGAGAGCGCGAGCGGAGTGACAGAGCAGGGGGAGAGTTAGTTGTAATTGACCGAGCGTGCGGAGCAGACGCGACACGATTATTACTTAAATAAATCAATTGTTCTATAATCTAAATTGGAAATAACCTGTCCTTATTGAGGGGGAACTTGCGGGTTACTACATTGGCGACGAGGTAAAACTGTTCTAAAAATATATACAAGAAATAGCAATAATTAATCTCATTTAAACGTACATGCGTATGTATGTATGTAAAACGAAAAACTGCGTATGGCAGTGCCATCCCAAAAAAAAAAAAGGGGAACGGAAAGAAGAACCATAATGTATAACATAAATGAGATTAGTAATTGTTATACTTGTAAAGTTCAGCGCAAAACCAAATTACGAAACATAAGTAAAAAGAAAAAAAAACAATAAAGAGAGGCTGAGTTTAAACAAGCCAGATAACTTAAGAGAAATTTACTCTGAAAAAAAGGGCTGAGTGAAAGATTTACATTTTTGCAAGCCGCATGTGTATGCATGTGTAACTATGTATGTACGCAGGTGAAAACGTGCATAGGAAAGGCTGTGCGGAAGAGTTTTGTTTTCCGTAAGCTGTATAATAAATCGACTGCGTGTAAATACAAGTCGAAAGAGGCTGCGTGTAAACAAGCCCAAAAGAACAATTTTTAGTAAAGGCTGTGCGGAAGAGTTTGGTCTTGCGTAAGCTATATAACTATAAAAAAAAAGAGAGGCTGCGTAACAACAAGCCCAGAATTTCAAGTCTAAAATGAAATTTTGTTTCGTTGTCTAAAATCTAGCAAACACAAACGCACGACCTCAGGATGGCGGAAAATTATTTAAAACCATTCCTATGTGAAGCAATTGAGAAATCGGTCCTTCGAAATGAATGGGAGAAATGGTTTAGAGCGTTCACTATCTTGATGGAGGCTGAACAGATCGTGTCACCCAAAATGAAGAGAACTAAACTCCTTCACGTAGGTGGGGTACAATTGCAAGCTGTCGCGTTCTCGTTACCGGGTGCACTGGTAGAGGATGACAAGGACGGGGAGATCGACGACTTCACTGTTTTGGTCGAGAAATTAAATGCCTACTTTTCGCCGAAACAAAATTCAACGTTTGAAAGGCATCTATTTCGAAGTATATCACCACATGCGTCAGAGAATTTCTCAAAGTTTATTTTACGACTAAGACAACAAATGTATAAATGTTCTTTCGGCCAATCTAAAGTGAAGATTGAGGAAATCTGCCTAAAAGACAAAATAATTGATTCGTGGGCGCCGCTGGAGCTAAAGAAGAAACTCTTGGGTAAGGAATACTCCTTGGACGAAGTTATTGAAGCGTGCCAGGTCGAGGAACAAATAAGCAAACAATCTGAAGCCATGCTGACGAAACCTATCACTAGCGATTCAATCAATAAAATTACTGCTCGGAAAATAAGGCCAAATCTGGAGTGTTCGAGATGTGGTCGAATGGGGCATGCAAATAGTGATTTCTCCTGTCCGGCCCGAGCAGCTAAATGTAACAAATGTTCCAAGATAGGTCATTTTGCACGACAATGCAGAACAACACAATATGCTCAGCCGAAACACGAAAATAGGAAGCGCCGCCGAAATGATATTCGTTGTGTGGAAGATGAGAGCGCTGATCCCAAACGGAAGAAGGAATGTGCGAATTGTTTTAAGATCTACAGCGACGAAGAAGAAGAACTCATAAACTGCCAAATAGGGGGTCACAACATTGCTCTCATTATTAACTCTGGATCGAAATTTAACCTTATTAGTCAATCAGAAGGAACCTACAGCAATCTTCAACATTAGATCGCATTCTCAGAAACAATTTCGAGGATATGCTTCTGAACAATTACTTGAAGTAATTTACGTTTTTGAAGCGCCGATATCAGCTGTGCCGAATGTCGAGGTGATTGCAACATTTTTCGTAATTAAAAATGGACGGCAGTCGCTACTGGGCCGAGAGACCGCCATTAAGCTGAACGTTCTTCGGCTAGGTCTAGATGTCAATCGAGTGGAAATGACCACGCCATTCCCTAAATGGAAAGGGGTTAAAATAAAACTATGGATTGATCCCCAAGTCATTCCAATTCAGCAGCCAGTTCGAAGAATCCCGGTGGCACTCGAGGAAAAAGTTGCCGCTAAGCTGGAAGAGAGTTTAAGTCGGGACATCATCGAATCAGTTACTGGTCCGAGCTCGTGGATATCCCCCATTGTCCTGGCTTTTAAGGAAAACGGCGATATTCGGCTGTGCATTGACATGCGTCGTGCGAATAAGGCCATTCGTCGAGAAAATTATCCACTACCGACCTTTGAGTCTTTTATGCCCAAGCTAAAGGACGCAAAATACTTTTCGCGCTTAGACCTAAAAGACGCTTATCACCAGCTGGAACTGGACGAAGCCAGCAGAGAAATTACGACGTTCATAACACCAAAAGGACTCTTTCGGTACAAGCGGCTGATGTTCGGAATTAACTCTGCTCCAGAAATTTTCCAACGTTACCTCGAGCAGCTATTAGCACCCTTTACTAATGTCATGAATTATATAGACGATGTAATAATCTTTGGAGCTAGCGAAGAAGAACATGACAAGACTGTAAGAGAGGTTTTTAACACATTTAAAGAAAGCGGCGTTTTACTAAACGATCAGAAGTGCATCTGGAAAACAAACAAACTCAAGTTCCTTGGTCATATTATATCTGACGAGGGAATCGAAGTGGACCCGGATAAAATTAATGTGATTAGAATGTTTCGAGAACCACTTAACAAGGAAGAGACTCGGAGTTTCCTAGGTTTGGTGACATACGTGGGAAAATTTATCCCAGACCTGGCAGATTACACGGATCCGCTGAGAAAATTACTGAGGAAGGACTCGAAATTCAGCTGGGGCGAAAAAGAAAGAGATGCTTTTCGGAACTTAAAGGATCGACTGGAAAAAGTACCAAACCTTGCATACTTCAACCCGCTAAATCGAACTCGCCTAATAACAGATGCCAGTCCTGTAGCACTGGGAGCGGTGCTGTTGCAGTTCTCTGTAAATGCGGACCCCTTAATTATTTCATTCGCTAGTAAAGCTTTGTAAGACGTTGAGAGACGTTATTCTCAAACGGAGAAAGAGTCTGGCTCTAGTCTGGGCTGTTGAGAAATTTTACTTTTACTTAGCAGGACTTCATTTCGAGCTAGTGACAGATCACAAACCGTTGGAGGCCATTTTCAAACCGACATCGAGACCTCCTGCGCGCATAGAAAGATGGTTGCTACGGCTACAGTCCTTTGATTTTAAAGTAGTCTACAAAGCGGGAAAAGAGAACATCTCCGACGCTCTATCCCGACTTTGTCCGTTATCAGCATCCGACTCTGGTGAAAAAGAAATGGATTGTAGCATATTACAAGTGATCGAGAACAGCATTCCCCAATCAATGACTATCTCGGAAATTGCAAAGCATTCGGTAAAGGACGAAGAAATTATCGATGCAAAGGCCTGTCTGGAGTGCGACTCATGGAAACCAGGATCCCTAAAACTGCTGTACCCATTTCGATTTGAGTTATCAGCAATAGGACCCCTTCTTTTGCGAAGTAACCGAATTTTTATTCCTCAATCACTTCGGAACCAAGTGCTTGAGCTGGCTCACGAAGGACACCCGGGAGAGTCAGCTATGAAAAGGCGTCTGCGATCCAAGGTATGGTGGCCTCTAATTGATCGTGATGCAGAGAACTATGTCAAACGCTGCAGAGATTGTCTTCTGGTCTCCCAATGCCCTAGGCCAGCACCAATGGATAGGAACCCATTTCCAACAGGTCCATGGATTTGGGTAGCATCAGACATATTGGGGCCCCTGCCAAACAACGAGTTTGTTGTAGTGTTTATTGACTACTATTCCCGATATATGGAGTTCAAATTTTTACGCTCAATTTCCACAAAAAGCTTAATTGAAGTAATGAAGCAAATATTCTGTAGATTAGGCTACCCAAAATACTTGAAAACTGACAATGGACGGCAGTATATAAGTCAAGAATTCGAGGAATACTGCAAAACTTGCGGTATAGAACAGGTGAAGACTCCACCTTATTGGCCCCAGGCTAATGGGGAAGTGGAAAACATGAATCGGTCTTTAGTCAAACGGTTAAAGATAGCACACTCTAATTCAAAGAATTACAAGGAAGAAATCCAGAAATTTGTACTCATGCACAACGTTGCACAACGTTGGAGGCACAACAGGAGTGGCACAACAGGAGTAGCCCCCACCCAACTGATGTTTAATAGGGTTATCCGCGACAAGGTTCCATGTATAGGTGATATTGATGAAGAGGTTTCAGACTCGGCCGAAAGGGACAGGGATTGTATGTTAAAAGAAAAAGGAAAGGAAGAGGCAGATAAGAAGAAGGGAGCACGGGAAGCCGTGATAAACGTAGGGGATAAAGTACTCTTGAAAAATGTAGTTTTTCCTAGTAAGTTGACTCCGAATTTTAAGGATACCGAAATCGAGGTTGTTGAAAAAGACAGAAACATAGTTAAAATTAGGGCAGGGGGTAGGACTCTCACGAGAAATGTATCGCACCTCAAGAAAATACCAATCAACGCAAGTCACCTGGATACATCTGGAGACTCATCGTTAAGCAGCCCTCAACCGAAGATGACATCTACTCAGGATCACCAAGACGTCGAAGAAGGAATAGGTCATCGGCTTAGACAGTCCCCAGAAGATTTGGCTCCTTTGGCTGGCCCATCCTTGAAGCTAAAACTTGTCAATAAAGGGGGGATGTGGGAGCCGGCAATGAGCGGCGATGTCATGCAGGAGAGCGGCGAGAATGGCAAGGAGAGCGCGAGCGGAGTGACAGAGCAGGGGGAGAGTTAGTTGTAATTGACCGAGCGTGCAGAGCAGACGCGACACGATTATTACTTAAATAAATCAATTGTTCTATAATCTAAATTGGAAATAACCTGTCCTTATTTGGGGGAACTTACGGGTTACTACACGAATCATTTCCAATGACGCAGCTATCACATTGCCACATTAAGTTCGGAATGTTAATAAGTAGTTTTATAGCCTACGAGGGCAAATCAACACAAGCGGTGAGATAGGCACGCCGGCAGATCGATTCGCACCGAACGGCCTCACACCCACGAATTTGGGTAGCAGTAACTTCTGCACTGAACTCGCTGCAAACGAGTGGCGACATGAGCGAAAAAGTAAACGTCCGAACTCAAAGAAAGCTAGATGCAGGCTGGACGATCTAGTTATAATTATTAGTTAGTTGTAATTATTATTAGTTATAATAATAAATAAAAATTTATAATTTATTGATTTTTTTAAATTTATTTGTTACGCCGTCGGCACCCTGTACGTAGTTCACCCTAAAGGAAAAAAACAGCACCGAAAAAGACACAACACGGCGACAACAGCGACAACAGCGACAAAATCACGGATTTGTAGTGAAATGGCGTTTTATAATTGGGAGTTTTAATAAAATTTGATTTTTTTTAATATTATCAGTTATATATTTCCTGAAATTGGAAATTATTTGGAAATGTATGGACATGCATGCAAGTACGGAGATATGTAAGGGCCTGTGGGGCATATGTTGGCACAGTGGAGCGTTGATAAGTGGACTGTATAATTGGGGGAACAGAAAAGTTATGTGGTGTAAATAATGACACTGATTTGGGGAAAAAAAAAATATTACGACAGCGGCGGACTGTTCGGTGAATTTGGAAATTCCGGAACTAATTCACACCGGCTGGCCAATATTAATTATGCCTTCTTTTTGTCACCACACAATATCACTGTTCACTTGCGAATTTTTCGCGGATTAATTGCACCACAAAAATATGTTTTTTTTTTTTTTTTATTGCACCATTGAGGTGAAAATCTATCCTAGATACTATTTGCCCGTACCAATAGCATGCACTTGGATGTCTAGCCGGCGCCTACGTACTAAAGACATACACACCACACGGTACCACTGCAAAGTATTACTTCGCAGGGAAGGGTTGCCTAATCTAGGCATTCTTAAGCGACGTTCATTTTCAAGCCATCTTAAGTCGCCCTGTGTATAAGCTATCAACTAGCTTACCCAGTCCCATTGCTCCTGAGAGCTACACATGAATTCCACAAGCTGCTCCGGGTCTGGTAGCGATCCGACGATGGCACAATATCTTCTACAATTGTACAAAATGTGCTCTGGGTCCTCGTCTGCTCTTGGGCAGTTGGGGCACACTGGACTTTCGTAGTGTCCGAATCTATGGAGGTATTTTCTGTACCCCTGTAAGAAACTGGTTAAGCTGGTAACTAACCTGACCGTTGTTTCTTCCGATCCACTCCTGGATGGTTGGGATTAGCCTGTTAGTCCATCTTCCTTTGGTCGTTGAATCCCACCTCTCCTGCTATGCCGCTTGCCGGGCTGACCTCTTGATGGCCTCTCGGGATGAATTCCTTCCCCGTTGCCGATTGGATGCGTAGATTTCCTCCACTTCATTAGCCAGTATATCAATTGGAATCATTCCGACTAGAACGAGGGAGGCTTCTTTGGATATGGTTCTAAAGCGTAGGGCCGCTAGTCGGTACGATGCCCCTAGCTTTTTCTTAAGCCCCTGTTGTCTTCTGACTGACGCAGCCCATATCAGCGCTGCGTACAGCAAGACCTGGCAAGAAGACGTCTCCTGCCTTCCTTTGGGCCTCCTACGTTTGGCAGCATCCTTGAGAGTGCTCCATGGATTATTGCAGCTCCACGTGAGCTCCGTAGGACATCCTGTTGTCCAGCATTACCCCTAGGTATTTAATTGCTTCCTTTGACGTGATGTAGCAGTTGCCCACCTGGATGGTAATGTACTCCACCTTCTTCCTGCTCGTGAAGAGAACTGCCTCCTCCTAGGTCCAGTCCAGAGTCAGACATCCAGGTTGAAATTCTCCGTATTTCTTCATTCGCATTGGTCTCCACGTCCTTGGTTTCCTTCGCCACCACGAGCAGCCGATGAGATCCTATCAGTCACCTCATAGTATTTTGGTCCTTCGTCCGTGTCGTACAGCAGTTTCCTTTCTGAAATGTAGCTGGATAATATTAGTTGTAGGTATCTAGGAGTGCCTGCCAAGAACAAGGCTCGTTGGATACGTGTCCAATTAGCCGAGTTGAAGGCGTTGCGGATGTCTAGTGCGGCGGACCATCGCGCAATACTCCTTTTCTCCCCCATTTCCACCGAGTTCCCGCGATGGCTGCTACCGCCGTGTCGGTCACGGCTTTGAAGGCGTCCACCGTGGAGCGCGCCTTACGGAAGCCGTACTGGTTGACCGAGAGCGTTCCTTTGGCCTCAGCGAATTTCGAGACGCGAGGTGCTATGGCCATATCGAGGACTTTCCCTACCGTGTCTAGGAGACATATGGGCCTGAATCCTGATGGGTCGTCTGTCGCCTTGTTCCCTTTCGGCTGCAGAATGAGGTTCTGCCTCTTCCACTTTTTTGGAAAAGTGCCGTGCTGAAGACACTTGTTGAAGGTCTCAGCAAAGACCTCCTGCATGGCCTGCCTCAGGACGGAATTTGGCACTCCGCCTGGTCCTGAAGTCTTTTCAGCCTTAACCGCTTCGACCACCAACCTTCAAGCCTAAAAAATTATGTATGTGTGTATGCATGTGTGTGAATGCACATATGCCTCGACCGTTGGCAAGCGAATGGATAACGGAGAGGCCGAAAACGGCGAGAAATATGGGCAGCACACAAAACAGAGACGGATGGAAAAATTTGCAGAATTTGAAGACGAATAAGAGTAGAATATCTCTAACTGGCGTTGTATCGGAAAACTCGGACTTGGAGTTGACACGGAGGGAAAAACAATGCAGCAGTGTAAACGAAATTTAATGTTCGGACCACTGCTGGAGACCGGCAGAGAGACGGAGACGGAAAAATGTACTTATCTTTTGGCGGAACAATGCCGAGATTTGCTGGTAGAAGAAAATCCAAGAATTATCCGGCTCGAAGGACCAAAATGTTGTAGAGGGTCGTTACTGACGCAAAAGATTCTGAAAAAAATGATGTAATAGGAAGTCAGGGGCGTTATCGGGTTATACGCATTCAGGTTTATGCCCTGCTTACAAGAGACTAAAAAACTTAACTTAGAAGAATAAACGGACGATCAATGACGGCCAACGAGAGAGCAAGAGTGCATAGAGCGGCGAGCGCGGATGCGCTCTTAAGCTCAGCTGAGCGGCACAATTGCCCCTCACCTAAACAACTCGGATTTAATTTGACTTTTCCCGATTTTAAATTTTTTCCACATATACCTGCGGTTCTGCCTTAGGATTCTTCAATCCTGCTGCCACTTTCCTTTTGCAGTCGATGCAGGTGCAGAACATGGGGCTTGCGATGGAAGTGATGCGATGATCCTGGATCCTGCCTTGTCCTGATTTCACGACGCGGTACATTTTATTTAATTGTGTTTATCACTTAACTTATGTAATGCTTATGTAATTGCTTTTGTAAAGCTGAATAATTTGCTCATTTCGTTCGCAAAGATGAGAAATTCGTCATCGAAAATTTTTTTAGATTTGCGATAGCTTTGTCAAAATTACTCTCGGGGAATTGGATTGCCTGGATATTTCCTAAAGCTTCACCAGAGAGGCAAGAAACTGAAGTCATTTGCTTTAAAAATGGTCTTATGCAGAACCGGAAGCCTGCACTCTAGCTCGGTCTTTACTAAAGAAACTGACCCAGCTTCCAAACATTTTTGTATCCGGCGAATGATTTTTATTCTAACATTTAATTCTCTCCCTAAGTCATCAAGGATCGTGGATTTTAGTTAAGGTTTATTATTACAATTTTTCTAATTTTATATATTTTTTAATAAACAGACAACAACGATAACAATTTTACAATATTTATTATTTTTAATAATTTTAATCTTTTTAAATAAATATGTATATGTATATTTTTTTTTTTGTTTGTTTTTTTTCAGTTTCACTCCGAGCTTCAAAGAGCTAAGACGCGCAACTAACCTACGCTCCAATCTACAGCTTATCAGCTTAATCTACCAACCGATCATCCGATTCAAAAACTTCTTCGCGATTAACCGCAAAAAAACAAAAACTATAAATCAGTGAACTTGCTTTACTTACGCACCAAAGGGCCCAAACCCAAAACAACTAAAATGTCTCGTCCACCCGACCGACCGCTGACAACGATTAACACGATAAAAAGTAAACCAAAGTACATCATAATTGCCAGAACTGATAATGGGAAATTTGAAAAAATATCACCTTATATTATTAAAAAAGTGAAATATTACACCTGTAATGAACCAGTCGAAACATGTAAAAAACTTAGATCTGGTACCCTTCTCATCAAAACAAAAAACCATATTCAAGCTCAGAAATTACTTAAAATGCAATCATTCCACAACTTTCCGGTACACGCCGAAAAGCACAAAACTCTAAACTCCACCAAAGGCATTATATACTCCAACGATTTAAGGAACATTGATGAAAATGAAATCTTGGAAGAACAAAAACCTCAATAAGTTATTTACGTCCGAAAAATATTAAAAAAAGACTAAAACGATAGCAATAAAACGACAGAAACAGGCCTTATCATACTTACCTTTGCAACAATTACCCTACCCGACAAACTCTGGGTAAAATACGAAGTGGTTAACATACGACCATACATTCCTCCTCCAATGAGATGCTTTAACTGTCTCAGATTTGGACACCCCTCCTACTACTGTAAAAGCCCTAAAACATGCGCCAACTGCTCCGAAGAAATTCACATAACAAACAACGAACCATGCACCAATACCCCAACCTGCATCAACTGCAAAAACGAATATGACCAAATTAAACACCACAACGCTATGGACAAATCATGCCCCGCCTTTATCAAACAAAAAGAATTAACGGCCATCAAAATAACGCAAAAAGTAGACCACAAGACAGCCCGTTTCATATACAATACACGCCATACCCACCCACCAATATCCTACGCCCAAAAAGCCGCTATCACTGCACACAAAGAACCAGCTACCGAAACAACAACGCACGCAACCACTACATCAAAAACAAGCCCAGCAACTCCAAATCCTATAACTAGACAAATTATCACCTATGAAGACTCCCCTGAAGAACACATGGACACCACTGCATCATCATCATTATACTCCACACGCTCAGAAATTTCGGAAGAACTTAAATTAACAATATTCACAACCAAATCAAATAAGTTAGGAACTACCTTGAAATCAAAAGACAAAAACAACCAAAAAAACTAAAGCCGAAAAGAAAACTAGTAAGAAATGTAAGATATCTGATAACATGAACATAATGAGCACAGATGAAGATTTAGACCTATGAAATGATATATAACATATTAATTTTAATGATATGAAAATTATTTTAGTTCTAGTTAACCTTAATCTATACCCTTAACATGCTTAAAGTATTATAATTAAATATAAATGGATACCTCAATAAATCTAATCACCTACAAATACTAATAAAAAAAACAACCCTAAAATAATTTCCATTCAAGATACTCACCTTCACTCTACCAATCATATTCCCATCCCAATAAACTACACTTTTTACAACATAAATACCTCAAACAACCCGTACGGCGGGGTAGCTCTCCTAATCCACAACTCTTTGCAACAAGAACAAATCCAAATCCACAATACAAGCTTTGACTCAGTCGCCGTAACAGTACAATATAAAGTAAAATTTACAATAATTTCTAGTTATATACCTCCCAACAAACCTTTCACCCTACAAGAATTACAAGACACTTATAACAATATTAAAGGGGCCCATCCACAGGCGAGCATGTTGGACGAACATGTTGTGCTCGACGAAATTTTTCCTGTGGATGGTAGTGTTCGTTGTCAAATTTTGTGTTCGTAAAAATGTTCGAATGGAATTGAAATCGTTCTATTTTGACAACGTTTGCAACAACATACTCGCCAATGGATGGCAATATTGGCACGAACGTCAGTTTGAAAAACGTTTTGGTAGAGAAAAATGAATAACAAGTTCCTGCTAGATTTTATTTATCGCCTAAAAAATGAGCCTGCATTATGGCACGCCAAAAGCGATAAATATAAAAAAAGCAT
Organism: Drosophila malerkotliana malerkotliana; assembly: GCA_018153235.1. Classification (NCBI taxonomy): domain Eukaryota; kingdom Metazoa; phylum Arthropoda; class Insecta; order Diptera; family Drosophilidae; genus Drosophila; species Drosophila malerkotliana. The sequence goes on along the minus strand of JAECXV010000020.1, from coordinate 2,451,372 downwards.
TTGCGTATTAATGCATAAGAAGTTCAACTCAAAAAATATAAAGAGTTCGATGAGCACTGTGCTTCCTTTTTTTCGCTTCATTTTTTTTTTTTTTTTTTCTAAGCAAATATTTATTGCCATAAGTGCAATTACAGTGCCGCAGTCGTTGTCCGTTAAAATGTTGATAGTTTAAAAATGTATCGAAAAATGATGTTCGCACGATTGTTGGTTCTAGTTAGTGGGGAAAATAAAATTCAAGTAGGCGAGCAGGTTGACGAACATGCTCGCCTGTGGATGGGCCCCTTAACACTCCTTGCCTAATAACAGGCGATTTCAACAGCTGGCACAAAAGTTGGGGATCACAAAATAGTAACGCACGAGGAAACCTGTTGTTTAAATTTATAAACCAAACCTTGCTAACCACACTCAATAATGGCTCCCCAACCCACTTCACCACACACCACACATTTACACATTGTGTAGGGGGGCGTTGGTTCCTCAAAAGTTTCCAGAAATGGGGATGAAATTAAAAGTCGGGGGCGTCTTCAATAATTTACAACGGAAGCGCGTTCAGCTTTATTGGCTGCGTACATCGAATTGATCTTAAAAACTTGTGAAAAAAAAAGAGATCGCCGACTGCCAACGTGCGAGAAGAGAGGGCACAGAGGGGCGAGTGTGCACGCGCTCTTCAGCGCGGGTGCGCTCTTTAGCGTGGGTGCGCTCTTTAGCGCGGGTGCGCTCTTCAGCGCGGATGCGCTCTTCAGGTGAGTGGCACCACAGCCCCTCACCTAAACATTTCGCCCCCCTTGCAATCGCTCGGGTTGCAAAAGCTCCCTCGGTGTTATGGCTGGTGGCAGACTCGGGACACGACCCATCCAAACACAGTGCTCTGGGCCACTGGCAGTCCGTCCTGGATCTTCAGGAAGCCCGGTTGAATAATCCGTGGGTACATATCTGCGCCCAGGACGACGGAGATTGTCGCTGGCAGATGGAATCGCTCATCCGCCAGGGTCACGCCTCGGAAGTGGGCACGCACCGCCTCGCTCAGCTCCCGGGACGGCGTACCTCCAGCCGAACGCTATCATCGGTCGTTGACCCCACGGTGGCGGAACACACCTGTTCGTCCCCCACGCTGGTAGTGGGCAGCCGGAAACACGCTGCGAGCGAGGCGTCGATGCAGCTCGAGGGCGTGCATGGGTCGATAAAGGCCCCCGTGTCGAAGCTCCGGGTCCCGGTGTCGATCCGCACTAGTGCAGTCGGTAGCACGTTGACGCTGTTCCGTTGCTGCAGCGATGAGAGGGTAGGCGCAGCGACCGCGTCCAGCGGGGGCCCTCGACGAGAGGCGGAACTTTGCCTAGGTGCGGATGACGCGGGCGGATGAGTGGTGGTTGGCAACCGAGGAGTGGCGGAAGAAGGCCGAGGATATAACGACGAGTGCCGGGACATCGGTGGCCGTGGATCGGGTTGGGATTGCCGGAAAGTGGCGGACCCAGGCCGAGGAGCACCCGTACCGCGCCGGGAGTTGGCGGATGACGGCCGGGCGCCAGACGAGACACTCTGTGTCCTGACTCCCGAGCTCCGTGACCGGTGCTCCTCTTGGCGTGCCTTGCGCCGAGCCCGCGGCTTCTCCACGAGATGCAGCAGCGTGTGGTGATCCTGTCCACACGTCTTACAACCGTCACCCCGACGACAGGATCCGTCAGAGTGCTCGTGGGCCAGGCAGCTCGAGCAATACCGATTCACAAGAACCGCTCGGAGCCGCTTCTCGGCGCTAAGGCGTAGGAAGCGCCGACACTTCTTTAAGGCGTGGATTCCATTGCAGACTCGGCAACGGTAGGATTGAATACCACGAGTACATCTGCTCTCCAGCGATGCGTGGGTGTTGCGTGGACGTGGCGACATCGTGTTGGCTATGGCTGACGGAAATATGATAAAGGAACAAATAACATGATCAGAATCGGTGTAAATGAAGGTTCGGAACTACGGGCAGAGCTACGGGACAGCACAATGGACAGGAACATCGGAGCGGAAGAAATGTTGATTACTGTGGGTAGGCGGACGCGTCCAACGGAAGGAGCACGACCTTAACAACGGGCCGCTTTACAAGCCCTCGCGCGGTGCGGATGTCGATCACGCATACATGGCCATCAGAGCCGGGATACACCGCGTCAACCCTGCCTAAACGCCACTCATTGGACGGAAGGTTGTCTTCCTTGATGACGACCATATCCCCAACGCGGAGGTCCCTCGTAGGGGCTCGCCACTTGTTTCTCTTATGGAGCTCCTTGAGATACTCCTCCTTCCACCGGAGCTGAAATTGCTGCTGAAGCGCCTTGAGGTGTTGCCAACGATTGATGATGGAATCGGTGTCCCACTTTATCTCGGGCTCGACCGCGGCGAGAAGTGGTCCTCCCACAAGAAAGTGCACGGGTGTAAGAGCTAGCAGGTCAGTAGGGTCTTCGGACATTGGCGCGAGTGACCGCGAATTCAGGCACGCCTCGATCTTCGCCAGGAGAGTAGCCAGCTCCTCAAATGTGTATTTTCGCGTGGCGGCGGACTTGTAGAACAAGGTCTTGAAGCTCTTGACCCCTGCTTCCCAAAGGCCCCCCATGTGGGGAGCTTCCGGAGGAATGAAATGCCTGAGAGGAGGTGCTGGTGACTATAGGCACCGGTCACAGCCCCCTTTAGGTTCTGGAGAAAATCGCGGGATAGTAGAGCAGCTGCTCCCACAAAGGTCTTCCTGTTGTCGGACTGCACTTGACGGGGGCATCCCCGTATAGTTTTTTATCTCGAAGGGACCGGCATAATCCACACCGGTGTGCGTGAACTGGCGCGAGAAGGACGTCCGTTCCTTGAGAAGCTCTCCCATGAGTTGCGTCTGCAACTTCTTCTTGTGGATGACACATACCTTACAAGAATAGACGACGGACTTGACCAAATTCCTCACCCTTGGAATCCAGAATTTGGCCCGGATCAGACGGATCATCAGCTGACTGCCACCGTGCAGCGTGATGCGATGTGTAAAATGAACCAGGAGTCGAGACAGCTGACAGTCGTACGGAAGGATAATAGGGTGCCTTTCGTCATATTGGAGAAGCTCAGATGACGTGACCCGGCCGCAGGCTCTCATAAGGCCTTGCGAATCCACGAAGGGGTTCAGATTCTGAATCGGACTGGATGCTGATATCGGACGCTTTTCGCTTAAGCAGCCCATCTCAGAGACGAAATGTCTGCGCTGAGTGACGGAAACTAGAAGACGTTCAGCCGACGTAACCTCATTAGCGGTCAGGTGCTCTTCAAACGAGGGTCGAATCTTCCGTGCGCGCTGGATGAAGCGATTAAACGCTCAAGGAGATCTTCGGGGGTACTTTCGCGACATGGACCTTGACTGCTCGCTTCTTGAGTTCAGTCACGGGAGCATCATAGCCTTGAGTGGGCCAGTCGCTGCGAGGCCTCTGCAGCCAGTCAGGACCGTGCCACCACAACTGGTTATCTGCAAGATCTTGGAGAGCTACGCCCCGGCTAGCGAGATCCGCAGGGTTATGCTCGGAGCGGACATGTGCCCATTTCTGCACGTCGGTGAACTGGGTGATCTTGGTCACCCGGTTGGCCACGAACGTTGTCCACTGGCACGCTGGCTTATGCAGCCACGCGAGGACAATAGTCGAGTCGGTCCAACAGTATGGGGCGGACGCGGCCCCTGGCATTTGTGGCAGAACGGCGGTGGCCATCTCGGACAACAACAAGGCACCGCACAGTTCTAGTCGAGGGAGCGAAACCGTCTTAACTGGGGCCACTCGAGTCTTTGCAGTCAGCAGGGTCACTATTACCGTGGACCCGATTTCGACACGAACGTAAATTGCTGCGCCGTACGCCTTCTGTGAAGCGTCGCAGAACCCGTGGTGTTCGACCTTTAGGTGTGGTCGGAACGCGACCTATCGAGGAACACGAATCTGATCGAGCACCGAGTAATTCTTTAGGAAGTCAACCCATCGCTGACAGAAATCTTGAGGGAGGGCGTCATCCCACCCTAGATCCAGAAGCCAAATGTCTTGCATGAACATTTTTGCCCGAACAATGAAAGGAGCGAGCCAACCTGCTGGATCGAACAATTTGGCAACTTGGGAGAGGACTTGGCGCTTTGTGAAAACCGAGCCGGAAGTCAATTCTGGCGGGACAAAAAAGAATTCATCAGTCGTCGCTTTCCACCGCACGACGAGTGTCTTGGCCGTGCTCTCTGCATCGATGTCGAGAAAGTCAGCACGGAGACGGTGATCGATCGGAATGTCGGCCAATTGCCTTGTTATTCGACGTCCATTTCCTAAGTGGGAACCCTGCTGACTCTAGGGCCCCTTTCAGCTCCCGAATCGAAGCTTGGGCTTCAGTATTGGAGTCTGCCCCCGCGAGAACGTCATCAACGTACATAAACTGCCGGATAATTTGGCTTGCCTGCGGATACTTCGACTCTTCGTCGTCAGCGAGCTGTCGCAGCACACGGATCGCCAGGAACGGGGCACAATTGACACCGAAGGTGACCGTTTTCAACTCGTAGTCGCGGATATCCCCATCGGGATTGCGAAACAAAATACGTTGGAGCGGAGTATGCTTGGGGTCTACCCAAATTTGCCAATACATCTTCTCGATGTCGGCGTTGAAGACAAACCTAAAGTACCGCCACTTTAGGATTTGAATCGTCAGGTCGGATTGTAAGACCGGGCCCGCGTAAAGAATGTCGTTCAGACTGGTCCCGTTTGCGGACGGGCTCGAAGCATTGAAGACCACTCGCACCTTGGTGGTCGTGCTTTCGGGCTTGAAGACTGCATGATGTGGAAGATAGTAGGTAGCGGAATTGCTCGCGGGAGAGACCTCGGTCATGTGGCCTAAGTCGATGTACTCCTGAATTACCGAGTCATAGCGGGCCTTAAGGGGCGGGTCCCTCTTCAGGCGCTGCTCGTTACGCAGAAACTGAGCAAGGGCAAAGGACCGTGAAGCCGCTAGCTCGAAACCCTTCTGCCCGGGGTCGCGTAAGGGGAGCGTCACAACGTACTTGCCACACTCGTCTCTTTTCGTCGTCTGGACAAAATTGTGCTCGCAAACGGAATCCGATTCCGAACTTATCGGTGTGGGCACATCTTCCACCTCCCAGAATTTGGTGAGGAGCTGATCTAGTGAGTCACCGAGGCTGGGGGCCACTCGTGTGGAAAAAAACAGACACGTTGCTGGGGTTGGCTGGAGATAATGGGCCTGTCAGCACCCATCCAAAAATGGTCTCCTGACCGAGAAGCGACCCGCATATGTTAGCCTTGGCATTACCGAGGAGAATGGACGGAAGAATGTCAGCTCCTATTAGTACATCGACTTGGGAGCTCTCAAAGAAGTTGGGGTCCGCCAGGGGAATGTCGGGCAGCCCCTTGAGACGATCTCGCGGAATCGGGTATGATGGCAGATTTCCTGCCAACTGCGGCAGAACGTAGGCCGCAGTCTCTAATTGTAGCCCGGGTCTAGACGGCGACCGAGTGGAGAAATGGCACAATTTTGTAGACTGCGCGGAAATGGTCTGATTAAGGCCGGAAACTTGGGCTTGAATCGTCTTGAAGGGTGGTTTGACGAGGTTGAACAGTCGTTCCGTTATGAAGGTCGCTTCGGACCCTGAGTCTATCAGAGCTCGTGCCTGGAAGCTGCACCCCAAATGGCACACGTTGATAAGGGCCGTGCCTAGTAGGACGGCTCCTGACCCGGAAGCGAAACACACCTGCACATCCGACTGATCCTCTGAGCCGTTTGTGCTTCTGGCAGTCTGGGCGGGTCGAGCCCTTGCTGTCGTAGGCGGACTTGGAGCGGTGGCGAACGGATTGCCGCGGTGCAGAAGGGTGTGGTGTCGGCTGTGACATGTGAAACAGGTATGGGCGCTCGTGCAGTCTCGTTGCTGGTGCCCTCGGGCAAAACAGTTCAAACATAGCTGCTTCCTTTTAATGTAGTCCGAGCGCCCATTTACGTCCATTTCCAAGAACCGCGGACTAAAACGAATGGGGTGGTTCTCCCTCGAACAGAGATCGCAACCCTTGGGGCCCGGAACCACTCGAGTCTCGTATGAGTGGAGCCTTCGAGCAGGGGCAGTAGGAGTTCCCGACCTTGGCGGAAGTTGCCCGGAGCCACTAGGTCTGACGTCGTCGATCGCTTCCAGAGTGCGATGGCGCTCTGTCAGGAAGTTGTCTAATTCCTTCCATGTTGGAATTTCGGCCTTGTTATGAACGGATTGCTCCCACATGGAAAGTGTGACTTTGGGGAGCTTTGACGAAATCATAAACACCAGGAGGCAGTCCCAAGCCTCAACATTGATGGCGGACATTGCTAGGGCTGTCAGACAACTCTGAATGGTGGCTTGGAGCTCCTTCAGCGCGACCCCGGACTCTTGAGAAATAGCCTGGAGGTTGAAAAGGATTTTTAACTGGCTATTGACCAGTAGCCGCCGGTTCTCAAAGCGGTCTGTGAGGCTTTGCCAAGCGACGACAAACCCCTCATGGGTAAGCGGAGCCTTAGAGACAATGGCGTGGGCGTCTCCACTTGTTTTGGACAGTAAGTGGAACAACCTCTCTACCGGGGTGAGCCGCGAGTTTTGGATGTAAATGGCCGTAAACAAGTCTCTGAAGGTGGGCCACCGAAGATAATCACCCGCGAAGACCTCGGTATCCACCGGAGGTAACCGGCAGCCTGTAGACGCGGGCGTGTGGGCATTGACGGAAGCCTGAGTGGATTGAGAAGCAATTTTTTCCCGAAGCAGGGCAATAAATCTCGAATAGACGGAGTAACAGTAGTTTTACTTTGATTCCAGCACTGTCGAGGTGGCCACATTGTCGTCTGACACGGCTAGTAAATCGGAGCAGCTCTCATAGCTTTTCTCCACCTTCTCCCACAGTGCCCGAAATTGGTCCCGATGAACCTCGCAAATGTATTGGGAGCCTACTTCCGTTTCTCTGGCGCCCGGAGTATTTATGTTAGCCTCAAATTGGCTAATTCGATCTGTTGTGGCGATGAATTTTTTCAGCGCCACGTCGACCGCACTTTGAGCCATTTTCGCAACGGAACGAGTCTGCCTCTGTGAAGGACCGGGGATTGTATTGACGGATTCGTCACTCTTTGCCCTTGGAATGGCCCGGTACGCCTTAGGCTTTAAAAGAGGCGTCCGCGGAGAAGCGGATTGAGATCTGTCCATACGGATGGTTGGGATCGGACGTGGCTTTTGGTCGTCTCCCGTGGGCATTCTCAGACACCAATTCGCTGGTCAGAACTTGTCGACTGACGCGCGCAATGGGTGCGTCGTACGAAGCGGTAGCCGGTAACTAATGTGATGAGACCAGTGAGATCGCGGACGAATTGCGATTGCAAGGCCAAATGGGAATTAGAAGCGCCGATGTCAAGAGGAACGTCGGATGCGGCACAATTCGGATGTGGGAGAAACTGCAGGAAACCAAAAAAAAAACCCAGAAGGGCCAAGGTTCGTTGAGATTCTAGGCGGATTTTGCCAGATGCGAAGTAGAAGCAGCGTTAGGAAAATGACGGAACGGAAAATGGACAAGGCCCGGAAAATTCGTGATCGTTCGGAAAAATAATTGATGACTGTCTATATAGATATGTCTGTATATTTCGACCAGTATGGCTCGTACGTAAATATTCAATTCCTGACTATTTTCGAAATTGCGGAGCCGGAAAGGTGGACTTGACCTTGGCTTGGATTGAACACAGAGAAAAAAAATAAATAATTAATTTTTGCCTAATTGGCGGATTTAATTATTATGGAAACAGACGGGTGGAGTTGAAAATTTCAATTCTTAATCAATGGAGGTTAAGGAACCCGAAGCTGGAACGGTGGAATTGAAACCGCGGCTAGGTTCAGAAAGAAGATCGACAATTAAATTATTTAATTATAATTTCTTTTTTCGATAATTAAATTTTCGATTTAATTATTGAGTGGCCGGAAAGGGGAATTAAAAAACCCTGGCCCTTTGCTCGGACGGAAAATACGAATTAAATAAATTTTTGTAGTTGTAAATATAAATAAATAAATTTATAATTAATTGATTTTTTTTTTTTTAATTTGTTTGGTTATATATTTCCTGAAATTGGAGGCAGAAAATATTGAGAAATATATGGGCATACATGCAAGTAGGGCAAGGGCATGTGGGACATATGATGGCATAGTGGAACGCCGATAAGTGGACTGTATGGTTAAATTTTATCGTTTATATATTTCCTGAAATCGGAGGCAGAAAATATTTGGAGATATGTGGACATGCATGCAGGTACGGATAGATGTAAGGGCATGTGGGCATATGTTGGCACAATGGAGCGTCGATAATGTGTAACGGCGGAAACGGAAAAGTTATGTGGTGTAAAAAATTGGGGATGAAAAACCAATATTACGAAAGCGGCGGACTGTTCGGTGAACTTGCAGATTCCCGGAACCACTTCACACCGGCTGGCCAATATTAATTATGCCCTTTTATTTTTATATATTTTTTTTTTTTCACCACACACTTTCATGTTCACTTGCCGGTTTTTTTTTTTTTTTTTGCGGATTAATTGCACCAAACACAATGTATGTGTGTATGCATGTACATATGCCTCGACCGTTGGCGAGCGAACGGATAACAGAAAAGCCAAAAACGGCGAGGAATATGGCGAGGCACACACAACGGAGATGGATGGAAAATTGCCGTGGTGTCGGAAAACTCGGACTTGGAGTTGACACGGAGGGAAAAACAATCTTGCAGCAGTGTGAACGAAATTTTATGTTCGGACCACTGCTGAAGACCGGCAGAGAGACGGAGACGGAAAAAATTTCGTACTTATCTTTTGGGCGGAACAATGCCTGAACCGCTGGTGGATCCAAAATATCCTGAATATCCTGGTATCCGGCTCGAAGGACCAAAATGTGTAGGGGGGCGTTGGTTCCTCAAAAGTTTCCAGAAATCAGGATGAAATTAAAAGTCGGGGGCGTCTTCAATAATTTACAACAGAAGCGCGTTAAGCTTTATTGGCTGCGTACATCGAATTGATCTTAAAAACTAGTGAAAAAAAAGAGATCGCCGACTGCCAACGAGCGAGAAGAGAGGGCACAGAGGGGCGAGTGTGCACGCGCTCTTTAGCGTGGGTGCGCTCTTTAGCGCGGGTGCCCTCTTCAGCGCGGATGCGCTCTTCAGGTGAGTGGCACCACGGCCCCTCACCTAAACACACATATTGACCTCTCTTTAGCTTCCCCAGAACTATTCCTACACGCTAAATGGACAATTGACAATCAACTCTCAGGTAGTGACCACTTCCCGATCTGAATCAAACTTTTTGGAAATTAATCAACTGACTCCTCCATTTGCAAAGCAAAGTTCAATATTAATAAAGCTACCTGGCCTCTCTATAAAAAACTTAGCAAACAGTTCTCCGATGACAGACCACTCAGCCAACAAATAAAGCAAGAAACAGCACGCCTTTGTACCATCATGAAGCATAGCGCCCATTTATCCATACCACAATATCACCCTAACTCATCTAAACAGGTCCCCTGGTGGGACTCCAATCTACAAATTCTAAAAATCAACAACAAAAAAAAGCCTGGAAAACCATGTGTCGTAATATAAATACAGCCAAAATAATACCTTACAAAAAAGCCAACGCCATTCTTAAACGAGAAATAAAACAGAAAAAACGCAAAGCAAAACACTGTACGAATTTACCTCAGACGTAAACCCACAAACCCCAATTCAAACAATATTGAAAAAAATCAACAGATTCTGTGGCCTTAAAACTAACACACGGATACACTGTCTCATTAACCCTATCTAAAGTCTATCTAAAGTCATGGATATGATAAAATAATATCTAAACGACTATGTTGGCTAGTCAACAACAGCCAGCTACTCGATAGTCGTCAAATGGGTTTCAGAAACACACACAATGGGTTTCACACAATCCTAGACGAACTCATATATTGGAAATTAGGACCAAAAATTATGAAACTTTCTATATATAAACTTTCTAACTAATCGAAAAATTTTCCTTCAAATTTAAGACATACAATCTCAACCCTTGCCACTTAAAAATGGAATCCCCCAAGGATCACCATTATCAGTTATTCTGTTTGCCATTGCCTACAATAAAGTTAATACAATCATAGGTCTTCACAAATCATTTGAATTTACAGCATACGCTGATGACTATACAATTATAGGTCAATAGGCACAAAAGAACAGACAGAACAATAAACGTAAACCCACTGTTAACTGACATTCAAGAATGGTGTAATGACTCTGGAGCCAGGGTTTCTATACCCTAAATTTCTACGCATTTGTCGCAAAAAAAAATGCACTTTCAAATTGGTTAGTACCTTTAACTTAAAAAACGTAAGGTCTCTTAAAATACTGGGTGTTACCATAACCATCAATTATAAATGGAATGCGCACATAGATCGACTAACAACACAAATTTCTAAAAGACTGAATATTATAAAATGTCTATCTAGCACTAGTTCCAACTGCCACATTAAAACTATCATCTATATAATCCACTCAATTATCATGTCAAAAATTGATTATGGGTTATTTCTATACGGAAAAGCACCCAAATCAAAATTTTTTTTTTTTTACTATAGCTTTGCTTTTATTTATTGAATCTACTCTTAATTTTGAGACTAACAATAAGTTGACGAATCTTAACATTAAAATTTAACTAACAGTATGCTAAGACTGCATTCTGGTTGCGCGTCCCTCAGGTCGGTCGCTGGGTGGGTAAGTCATTGCGACGGAGGCGTGATTGGTTGCTCAACCTTGTTAGACCTCTCGCCAGGTGGTTAGAGTGCACCGATAGCTTGATTAAGTACTTTATCTTCTGTTCTGCGATCGCTTCTTTGACTGGTAGAATGTTTAAGTCGCGGTGTATGTTTTCGTTGCGAACGTACCACGGTGCCCCGGTGATTGATCTCAAGATCTTCGACTGAACTCTTTGATGTCAATGTTGCTATTGCTGGCGTTCCCCCATAACTGGGAGCCGTACATCCATATAGGTTTTAGTACCGAGTTGTACAGCAGGACTTTATATTCAAGGCTAAGAGGTGACCGAGCGTTGATAAGCCAATAAAGACCGCTGGCTTTTAGCTTTAGGTGTGTTCTTTTGGCTTCAATGTGCCTGCGCCATGTGAGTCTTCTGTCGAGATGTACTCCTAGGTATGTTACTTTGTTTGCTTGTGGGAGTAGAGTGTTGTTTAATGTTATCGTCGGGCAGTTTTGCCTGTTCAGAGTGAACGTAACATGCTTGCATTTTAGTTCGTTCACTTTAATTCGCCAGTCTGACAGCCATTTTTCGACATCGACCATATGATGAGCTAGCTGCGCAGTTGCTTGAATCGGGCATTTTGAGCGGCTAAGAATAGCTGTGTCATCGGCAAACGTGGATGTTGTTAGACGTGTGCTTGTCGGGATATCTGCTGTGTAGAGGACATATAATATTGGCCCTAGCACGCTGCCTTGAGGAACTCCAGCTCCAACAGTGTAATCATCGGATATAGCGGTATTGCACCTCACGACAAATTTTCTGTCGTGAAGGTAAGACTCCAAAATCTTGTGGGTGCTGTAGGGGAGCATTGTCTTGATCTTGTACATTAGACCTTCCAGCCAGACTCTATCGAATGCTTGAGAGACATCTAAAAAATATGGCAGTACAGTACTGTCGTTTTTCGAACGCGTTCCGAATTTCGGATGTTATCCGGTTGACCTGCTCAATTGTTCCATGCTTTTCACGAAACCCAAATTGGTGTGACGGGATTCCTTCCTGGATTCTCAGGTATGTTTTTATCCGAGTCATTAGGCATTTTTCAAAGAGTTTAGATAGGCAAGAGAGTAGGCTTATAGGACTATAGGACGTGGGGATAGTGTGGTCTTTTCCCGGCTTTGCTATCATTATTATAATTGACTTTTTCCATCTCACTGGAAAGTGGCCAAGTTTTGCGATGGCATTAAATAGCTGGGTGAGAGTGCAAACGGCACAGTATGGGAGCTCAATGATCATTTTGGGAGTTATGAGGTCGCAGCCCGGGGATTTTTTCGGATTCAGTTGTCGTTTGATGATGTTAACGATTTCGTTTGGGCGAAACTCAATCGGCTCATGTTGAGGCTGGGGCTCATCTGATAGAGTCGGCAAAGTAAACGCATTGGTGGCAGGATTTGGTTGGAAGACATTTTTAAGGTGTTTGGCAAACGTACTGGCTCTGTCTGCGTCGCTGCGCGCCCACCCGCCTGTGGAATTTCTAATAGGCATCACGGTTTCTTTCGGTGAGCTCAGAGTTGGGTGAGCTCTCCATAGTGAGTGTTTCGTACTGTTAGTTGACAATTGCTCTATGTAGCGGTGGTGGACATACGTTTCTTCTTGCTGTAGAGCTTGATCAAGTTGACGTGAGGCATGTTTGAAGCGTTGCTTAGCAGATGGCGATCTGTGACATTGCCATTCTCGACGTAAGCGTCGCTTTTCGAGGACGAGCTGTTCGATTTGTAGATTTGTCTTCTTTTAATTGCGTTGTGTGTTTATAATTTGAGGTGTTGAAACTCGAGCTGCAGAGACGAGTACGGACTCCAGCGAATTAACAAAACTGTCTACGTTGGCTTCGTCGCTGAGGTGAGGACTCAGCTCAATGTGTGAGCTGATGTACTTCCTGTACTTAACCCAATTGGTTTTATGTGAGGTCAGATTTGATGATTGATCCCATGTTCCTGGGTGTTGGAGTAGAGTAAAAAGGACAGGCGAGTGATCAGATGAAAGATCCGAAAGGCATTCGGCGCATATCAGATTTTTAGGAATGTTTTTGGTAATCGCAAAGTCAATTAAATCGGGAAGTTTCTTTGGGTCTTGTCAAAATCAAAATTTGACAAAATAAAAACAATATACCATTCAGCTATTAGAATAGCCTTTGGGGCCTTTCGCTCCTCACCAATAAACATCCTACTATACGAATCTAACATAAGACCAATAGAACAAAGAATTAAAAAAACTGCACTAAAAAACTTTAAAATTATTTCCACCGCAAAAAAACGCCCCTAGAACAAATTATTAAAAAAATTTCGAAAACAAAACGAATCCCTAAACTGACATCAACAATAAAAGACACTATTAACCACTGCAAAACTTCCTAGAAATAAAATATACTTTCAATAAGCACACATTCTTATACACAGACCACAGGTTCCAAATCTGACAAGAGAGTTGCCTACAGCGTAACCTCCTCACAACAGGTCATAACTCAGAAAGTACTTCCTTCCTCATCCATTTTCACCGCTGAAGTAGCAGCCATTCTCCACGCATGCAGATATGAGGAAAGGCAAAAAGGAAAATTTGCTATTTGCACTGACTCACTCTCAGCCCTTACAGCACTTGAAAACCCAAATAACTCGACGTACTACATATTAGAAATTAGAAAAATAATGTCAAAATACAAATACAAATACACAATGATATGGGTCCTGGGACCCATACCCATATTATGCCACTGCGGCATAATAGGCAACGAGCTTGCGGACCAAGCTGCTAAGCAAGCAACCTCACAACGCATCTGTTCACTACAAACTAATCAACACATAAAAACAGAACAATATAGATCTTTTAAACCCAACTACTTCCCGATTAGACACCATTAAATTTATTAGACTCCGAATTGGACACACTAAACTGACTTACTGCCACCTATTTGACAAAACACCTCCCCCCACATGCCAACAATGTAGTCAAAACCTTACCCTGTCTCACATATTCCTTGAATGCCCTAAATATATTGAGCAAAGACATAAATTCCACCAACAATCTTTAGAAGAAATAGTTGACCCCATGAATATATCCACAACAATCCAATTTCTTAAGTCCATTAACTTCTATAATAGCATTTAAATTTAATCCGAATATACATACAAACCTAGATTAAATACACATAAACATATACATCAGCACTTTATAATTGCTGGCAATTTCGTTATAATAATAATAATAATATTTTTTTTTATTTATTTTTAATTATTTGATTTATAAAATTAAAATAAGTATGGCGATGAATTATGAATTTATGATGAATGAATTTATTAATAGTCGACTAATGTTGATAGTCGAGGCACTGAGTATCCTAAAACATAGTTTGTGAGCAATGACACCGAAACAAAATGCGCCAAATTAATGCATATACATACATACAGCAGCAGACAACGGTAGAGCCCAGGTCTCCATTTTGGGAGTGGACAATGTGCAGAGTCGAAAAGCGCACGGCCCAGCGTTGCTGCTACAGATGCCTTAGTTTAGCCTTAGTTAGCCTTAGATAGAAGCGATTGGTGCTTCAGACGCTGAAACCTCAAATATTTACGCAGGAACTGAGGATCCCAAATCCTTCGGGCGGCGCTGAACTCTGAAGTTCAGTTCATTTAGATACAGCCGCTCGCAGTGGAAACAGCCTCCCACCTGGCCATTCAACTTTGCACCGTCTGTGCAATTATGAAGGGAACCGGCTGGTCCCGGGATTTGCGTGGCCCATTCCTCTGTAGAATGCACACATACCATATATAAATATATATTGTATATCGACCACCCACTGTACCAAGAGTACTAAAAGGGGCACACACTGTAAAACTTTGTCGTAGTGTTTACATAATTCGAGGTCTCAGTCATAAACCTAAGTGGCCGAAATGCGAAACGCTCGCTGTGCCTAGCCGCACGCCGAAAGTGCATATGTCGTGCATATACCTCCGTCTAATCATTGCTATATACATAGGAATACATAACCGTATCTCCGCTGCCGCTGTTGGCAGCGCAGCTACTAGACTTCAAACTTCTTAAACTCCTAAGAAAACCGTCAAGGAGAAGAATGAGCTTGAAGTGGCAACAACGGCTGCTCCAAATAAAGATCCAAATAAAATAAAGAATCAGTCAAAAGAAATCTGACTTGATAATAAACTGGATGGGATCCTTACTGGTGGAAGAAACCACCCTTCTAGGGATCGTAGTAGGCTATTAACCGCCACGTTCCACAGTAAGGGGGAGAGTCCTTAGAGGTGCAGTGCGATGGATTTTCCGCTTTGGGTATGAATACGACCTTCGTCCGCAACCACATTGCGGGTACGATGCCCATTCTGAAAATTGCTGAGAAAGCTTTCCTGACCCAAGACCTCAGATTGGGTCTGGCTTTAATTAATTGAGCCGAGACAATGCTATCTGGGCTTCGGAATTTGAAAGGCTTGAAGCCGTTTATTGCCCAGCTGAGATACCTATTACTAAATAGGTATTCGAGTTGGTTTGGGAGGGAGAGGCTCTCTGCGTTTAAGGGGTTGTGAGATTCTCTAGGGTTTCTTTACTGGACGTGGTCCAGCTACCTCCGATTTCTGTTGAATGTTCGGGTAGAACTTGGTCCAGGCATTCCTCTTTGCCGTACGCAGTTTTTTGTTGTACTGCCTGAGGTCCGCCATGGTGGTTTCTTTGACTTGGCCCGATCTACTTTTGAGGCAAGCTTTATTGAATGCCCTGGCGCATGCCGTCGTTAGCGTGTCCACCGTTCCTTCCAGGTCTTTCCTGCTGTCAATTTCCCTAGTTGGAGGTTTCTCCAAGGATCTTTCTAATTTTTTCTTGTTTAACTCCCAGTTTTCTTTTCTCGGGTTTCGTATTATTAGTCGATTGAAGTTCTTGAAATTGACCACTTATTCTATGTATCGATGGTCCGAGAAAGAGTTTTTCTCTAGGACTTCCCATCTAACAATCCTGTCAGCTAGGGAGTCAGCGTAGAGAGTAATGTCAAGTATTTCCTTTCTGTTCTTGACTATGAAGGTGGGTTCTGTACCCCTGTTACACACCAGAAGATTTGAGCTAAGGATAAAATCGAATATTGACTCACCTCTCTCGTTTGTGTCAGTGGTTCCCTACTGATGATGATGGGCGTTGGCATCGCAACCGATGATCAGGTCGAGCTTTTGCTTTTCGCTGTCTTCCACCAGCTGTTTGAGTAGCGGGTGCGGGGGTAGGGCGTTCTGGTCATTGCCTATATACGCCGAGTTCACCCTTTGGGGTCCCTTTGGGCTCTCTATTGCTGCAGCTACGTAAGCTTAATTGCTGAAATTAGGTAGCAAAAAAAAGTTAAGGTTCTTTTTTTGCGAGGAGGCAGATTCGCCTTTTACCTGTTGTATCGGCTTTACAGAGCCTATACACCGACGCCCCCAACCCAAGAATCCTGTCTCCAAGGAACCTGGGTTCTTGGATGTGGGCCACTTCTGCGCCACTCTCGGCGAGGTGGAGTAGGAGGGCAGCTGATGCCGCTTTACTGTGATGGAGGTTTATCTTTAAGATTGTCAGGGACATACCTAAGATTCTCCACCACTGTAACTTCTGCCTCCGTCTCGGAGCTCAACAGAGATTCCTCCTTCATTCCGACCCCTCTCAGTGCCCTTGCCAAGTCGCTCTCCTCTGAGGTGTACCCTTCCAGGATGTCCTCCTCCTCATCTGACATTCCTTCTGGGTGCCCCTCTTCGCTCGGCTCGTCCAAGACTGGCTCTTACGCGTCTCCCGATTCCTCCTAGTTTGCTCTTTGCATCAGATTTTAAATACGGACCATCGCATGCTCAAATCCATACTTAATCCAGTGCTCCGACCTTTCCAGGGCTTTCACGGTCTCCTCGTTGAGCGTGAGGACGACCTGCCTCCGCAGACCTACCGCCTCCTCGACCTTGGGGCCTCTCCAGTCCGCCGTTGGAAGCGTCGAATTGCACATCCTAAGCATTGTCAGGATAGTTTTAGCGTCGGCTGGCTTTTTTCGCGCCCTCGGTTTACTTGGGATCTCCTGGGGTCTTCCTCTCCACGCCGTTCGGTGATCCCATGGCTACTCCCTAGCCCCATTGGAAGAAGATGCCTCCAACCTCCTCCGCACCGGCGCGTCCCGCCTCCAGAAGTTGCCCCTCTGTGGGGGGCTTCGAAAAGGGCAAGCGCCCCGGGCGCCAATCCTAAGAGGCGCTAAATCGAGTCCGCCTAGCAATATATGTTTCGAGAATTCATATTTTCCCGCGGCGCTGCGCATGTAACGATACCGACGCTTTTTAGTTGAAATTTTGGACAGCCTTTCAATCGAAGTTAATACTTGCTTTGCTAGCTTGAGAGTGCTGAATGAGCGCTTCGGATTTTTCTTCAACTTCAAAGAATATCTTGATGACGATAAAGAAGTTTTGAATAGAAAACTATTGGAAGTTAACGATAAATGCCAATCATTAGCAGAAATTTATTCTAATGATTTAAATGGTACGGAATTGTTTCACGATATTAAAGATGTAATTTTTCTTCTGAAAAGTGCCAATAAATAAAGAGAAAGTCTTGATCTCACTCCAAAAGGAATACTATTGTATATTTCATCGTCGGGGTTAGAGGCGTACACTTGTGATGGCATTGGAAATTTTGCTGACTCTACCATTGTCCGTGGCTTCGTGTGAGCGATCATTCAGTAAACTGAAATTAATAAAATCTTATCTCCGCACAACCATGAACCAAGACAGGCTGTCAAATTTAGCTATACTATTTGTCGAAAATGGGGGAGAGTGGGGGAAAGCATACAGGTCAAAGTGTCTGATTGCATTCAACTTGGTGAATGCCAGCATGATTCCTGTCACTGCTTTCTTCAAGCCGACGCACTACCTCCACGTGGTTCTCCCTGGATTGTCGCTCGACAGCCGTTGAGTGGCAAACTAAAGCGCGCGACGAGAGCCCTAACTCTACAAACTAGGTTTTGGCGTACGATTGAAATCTACCCATGTGTTTAACGAGATTAGTTTGTCTCACACTTTAAATAACAAAACAAAAAGGTGGCTGCGTAATATTTAATAAAAACTGGGCGAAAACGAAAACGAAAGGTCTTGCTTCTTCAACGTTATAAATTCGAGTATATTTTCTAATCTTTCTCTAATCTTAAGCCTAACTTATCTATTGCGGCGAAGCGGGGCGAATTCGTACAAGAGCGAATATGAGCTTTCGCTCCCGCTCCGCCCTAAGCTATCTAAGAGTAAATTTACGGACTAACAACTAACAAATACAATTCAGCTATAAATATAATTCAAATTTTTTCGACTTCAATAATATAAATCAATTTACACCGGCCCCGTTGAAGGCCTCCATCAGGCTTCAACTAACTGGCAGCCGCGCCAGCTTGTGGACCGCTCTCCTATATTCCGCTCCAGAGCTAGTTCGGACGACGGCGACCCTGACCCTTCCGTCCGCGCCGGCGGTTGTTGCTCCAACTCGTCCCGTGAGCCACTGTTGTGGTGGCTGGTGATCCTCTGCGATCAGGACCAGCTCGCCCGTCCGGATGTCGTCCTCCTGGTGCTGCCACTTCGACCGCGCCTGTAGGCCCAAGACGTACTCCCGGGACCATCGCTGCCAAAACATTTGCTTGATTGACGAGACAAGCCGCCATCGCCGCAAGCACGTTAGACCCTGCTGGTCCGGGGTCCGCGGTGCTGGTGGGGCGATGAGCGGCCCGCCAGTCAACAGGTGCCCGGGATAAAGCGCCTCGCCGTCGCTTGGGTCCTAACTCAGAGCTCCCAGGGGTCGTGAGTTCAGGACGGCCTCGACTCCAACGAGGACGGTCTGCAGCTCCTCCGCAGTCAGTCTGGCGTTCCCTACCGCTCGTAGGAGTAGGGGTTTTGCAGACTTCACACCTGCCTCCCATAGTCCGCCCATGTGCGGAGCCCGCGGCGGTATGAACGCAAACACGCATCCGTTTTTTGAAGCGTATTGCGTGACCGCGTCGACCTCGTCCTCGATTCTCCGACGAAGGTCTGCGAAGTGGCGACTTGCTCCGACGAAGTTCGTCGCGCTGTCGCAGTGCACGATCTGTGGACATCCTCGGCGCCCAACGAACCTTTGAAAAGCCAATAAAAAGGAATCAGTTGAAAGGTCGGAAACTACTTCTAAATGAACTGCCTTGGACGCAAAACAAACAAATAAGGCAATGTAGGACTTATAGGGTGGCCTACCACGAATTTTCAATGTCGTATCTATAGGGCCACAAAAATCAACACCACATATGGAGAATGGGCGGAGAGCACGAATTCTATCTAAGGGTAAATCACCCATGATTTGAGTCATCAGACGAGGCTTGCATTTAAAGCAGCGAATGCATGACCGTACTGTCTGACTGCAGACTTCCTGCGCATTTACGATCCATATGCGCTGTCGCAAAAGACTCACAAGTGCTCGTGGACCCACATGAAAATTCGACTCGTGCAAGTATCGGACGTAGCTCTGAACAAATTGAGAGCGTTTTGTCAACAATACTGGAAACTTGGCATCGTACGATATAGGAGCATTAGTTAGTCGCCCCCCAACCCGCAACAACGAAAAGGTAAGCCCAGCCTCTGAAGATTCGTGTAGAAAGGGATTTAACTTTTGTAGGCTAGGGCTAACACTTAAATTTTTTCGGATCTTTTCTATTTCATCCTGATACTCGTGCTCTTGGACTATTTCGACTATTTTCTTAAATGCTTCATTATATTCGACAGGTGAGGGAACAATATCAGAATTCACTACTAATTTCTTCGATTTCCTTATAAAGCGGAACATATAAACGAACACTCGCAGCAGTTTTAGGTGAGAGGAATAACCTTCTATCACTTCCAATAAATCTGAGGTAGATACGATTGCGGTTAATCCGACCGCATTCTTTTTCGCTTCCATCTGTAGAAGTTCTGGTGACAGATCAAACCGGGGGCTCGTCGGCCACTTATCTTCCGGTTCCTTTAAAAACGATGGACCTGTAAACCAGATCGATTCTACAATCTCCTTTACGTCTCCACCTCTGGACACTATATCTGCCGGGTTCTGTTTAGTTGGTACATGCCGCCACGTGCTATCCTCTGACCACTCTTGAATTTCAGCTACTCTATTCGATACGAACGTTGACAACGACGATGGATGGGAACGAATCCAATGAAGAGTTACTTCTGAATCCGACCAAAATACACTTCGTTCGATCGGAACTTTTATTAGAGGCTTTATCTTGCGGCAGAGATCTGCGAGAAGGTGAGCGGCACATAACTCAAGACGGGGGAGCGTCTTTGTCTTGAGCGGCGCTACTTTGGACTTTGCCGTCAACAATGAAACTTGAATACCTTCTGCAGATTTGCAACGAATATAGACGCAGGCTCCATAGGCTCTCATCGATGCGTCAGAAAAGGCATGAATTTGAATCGGTGACATCGGCTCGGTAAACACGAATCTCGGAATTGAGATGTCCTCTAATTGCGACAGGGCAACTTGTATTTTGTTCCACGCTGTTTCTAAGTGCAGTGGAATTGACTCATCCCAATCTAGCTTATTTAGCCAAAGTTCCTGCAATAGGATCTTTCCTTTTATAAGTATAGGGCTTAATAGGCCAAGGGGGTCAAACAACTTCGATGTCACCGAAAGGATGTTCCGCTTGGTCGCCCTTTGACCCATGACTGAAGCATCAATTTCAAATTTAAATACATCTTCTTTAGGAACCCAAGCGATTCCTAATGCTTTAGTCAGTTCTGAGTCTGAAAGTGTTATTGGCTTAACCGTGCTCTCGGATGCAGTAACTTCAGGCGAGTTTGAAAACCACTTGCTCAATTCAAACCCAGCGTTTTGAAGAACCTGAGTTACTTCAGACTTAATTGTCTTTAGCTCCTCAATGCAACCAGCACCCGTTAACATGTCGTCGACGTAATAGTCGGACCCAATAACTTCGGCAGCTCGAGGAAATGTATTTTTCACAGATTCACTCAACCTCTTCAAACACCTTATGGCCAGGAATGGGGCTGGCGCAGTGCCATATGTAACGGTGTTGAGCTTGCACAGTTTCAAGGACTCTGATGGGTCTTTCCTCCACACTATCAACTGGTATCGCCTATCGGCTTCATTTACCATTACTTGGCGATACATCTTTTTTATGTCGGCTATCAGAGCGAATCTGTTCAGCCGGAACCGAAGAAGAGTTGCATACAATTCTTCCTGGATGGTAGGACCAACCATCAACAGATCGTTAAGGCACTAATGCGTTGATGTCTTACAAGACGCATCAAACACGACTCGTAATTTGGTCGATGTGCTTGGAGGCCGTAAGACACACTGATGGGGTATGACGTAGTGTGGAGTAGCAAGAACATCATTGCTTGTAGGGGACATATGACCTAAGGATTCGTATTCTTCCATGAATTCCACATACATTTTCTTTAAATTCGGATCTCGAGATAATCTTTTCTCGAGCGACAAAAAACGGCGTTTGGCTACCTCGAACGAGTTTCCCAAAACGCTTGGATCCGATTTAAATGGAAGCCTGACTTCAAATCGACCTGAAGGCAGCACAACTGTATTTTTCTGATAATGTTCCTCACATAACTCTTGTTCAGGTGACAAAAGCTTTTTGGAAGTTGGTACTTCTTCCAACGACCAGAATTTTTTCAAATTGCCATCTATCGACTCTAGTAGTTCTTCTTGGCAATTCAGGCTAGAGACAGGCTGTTGAGGAGTTGAGGTATTTGCCTTATATTTTCCCGATACTATCCATCCAAGGAGAGTTTTTTGGAGGATGGGATGGTTTGGCCCTTGTTTTATTTGGCCAACGGACAACAATTCGAAAAATGACTCAGCTCCAATTAACATATCTATCCGCTGAGGTTTGTAGAAATATGGGTCTGCTAGCGGCAAGTTCTTTGGTAGGTCCCAATCTTTCACGTTCACTGACTGGTCAGGGTGATAACCCGAGATAGTTCTCAAAATCCAAAAGTCGAACGGAAACTCACTACCATTAATCGGTGACTTCACCACAGTGTGTATCTTTTTCTTAACCTGGGAATTAGCTTGACCAATTCCAAGCAAGTTGATACACGATTCCTCCCTACGGATCTGTAAGCGTTGAGCAAGTTCTTCAGTAATGAAGTTCATTTGTGACCCAGAGTCAAGTAGTGCTCGGGCCAATATATGCTCGCCATTTTTAGTTCTAACGCTTACGATCGACGTCGCTAACAAAACCCTTTCTAGTGATGACGCATGCAAAGCATGTGACGTAGAAGGGCCATCAAGATGTAGCGCTGGGGGAGGATG
Source organism: Drosophila malerkotliana malerkotliana (assembly GCA_018153235.1). Lineage (NCBI taxonomy): Eukaryota > Metazoa > Arthropoda > Insecta > Diptera > Drosophilidae > Drosophila > Drosophila malerkotliana. The sequence continues at coordinate 2,429,286 of JAECXV010000020.1, read as the reverse complement.
TTCATTTGGTGGTGGTAACGCCAAGTTATTTTCGGTCACAGTAAATCGGTGCAGAAGTTTGTGGTGCGATCTTGCACAAATTTGACATCTAGTCGATTTACACTTCGCAACCGTGTGACCTTTTCGCAGACAATTTAAACATAATGAGGCTGACTTGACAAACTCAAACCGTTGCATTACAGCAAGGCGAGCGAACGGACTACACTGGGCAAGACTATGGTCTTGTGCGTTGCAATAACTGCAAGCTTGTTTATTGGAAGCGGAGCAAGCCAACGAACTCCTATTGTGCTGCTTCCCGAACCCAATTTTCTCCTGTTTTGGCTTGCCAGTCTCTTCAGCGGACAGGTGCTGGTACCTACGGTTTAATATTTTTTCGAAATCGGACCACAGCGGCAATTCCTCATAATCCAGTGACTCTTCCCATTTTTCTCTGGTCACTGGATCTACTCTACTCAAAACTAAATGAATGATCATTGAGTTTGCAATTTTAGTGTCATCTCCTATGGATAAGAGTGACCCATAGATCGATGACACTGTGTCGATGAGACCTCTCAACGACGACGCAGACGGCTGGGAAACTTTCGGAAGGCTGAATAACTTGCTTATTTGGTTCGCAAAGATGAGACATTCGTTATCGTAAACTCTTTTTAGACTAGCAATAGCTTTGTCATAATTACTCTCGGTGACTTGGAATGCCTTGATAGTTCCTAACCTCTGGCTTCACCAGAGAGGCAAGAAATTAAATGGTTAAATTTCTCGATAACAGGAATGTTCACATCCTTGTCTACTAATGTCTCAAAGAGACTCATGAAATTTTTAAACTCCGAATAGTTTCCACTGAATTTTGGCAATGCCAAACTGGGAAGTCGAGCTCGAGTTGGGGCTGCAGAAATTGCAGTAGCTGGTGGGGACTCTTCAGCTAACGTGAAGGCATTTAATAAAGACATCACCCGTGCCTTAGTTGTTATCTCTAATTCTTCCAACTCGGCTCCAAATTCATCTTCCTCATCTAATTGCTCGATCTGGTCTTGAAACTCGTTTGCCTTAAATATTGTCTCATTTAAAACCTGAAGCCGGCACTCTAGCTCGGTCTTCACTAAAGGAACTGACCCAGCTTCCAAACGTTCCTCTAACCGGCGAATGCTTTTTACTCTGACATTCAATCTTCTTCTTAATTCATCAAGAGTCGTGGATTTTACTTTCTGTTTATTGCTTTCCATTTTAAAATTTATTTATTTATTTTTAATAAACAGACGACGATAAAAAATTTAAAATTTTTGTTTTTATTTTTTAAATAAAAAATGTTTTAGTTTATTTGTAAATTAGCAAAAAAAATAAAAATTTTGACTAATATAAAAAATTTTTTAATTTTAATTATTTAATTAATAAATTAAATTCAAAAAACGAAAACGAACGAAAAAAAAAAAATATTTAATTTAATATCTAGCGAAAACGAAAATTAATTAATTAATATGGCGAAAAAAGATAAATAATTAATTAATTATTTGATAGTCGAATTATGTTGATAGTCGAGGCACTGAGTATCCAAAAAAATAGTTGGTTGCCAATGACTTCGAAAAAGGTGTATACCCCACAATTATAGGGTAGCGCGTCACTTGGCGTTCCGGTAAAATAAAATGCGCCAAACTAATGCATATACATACATACATATATAGCAGCGGACAACGGTTGGAGCGAAAACGAAAATTTTACCGCTGCATATATTTGTATGTACGCCAAATTATTTATGCACGTAAATATGTATTATATTTGTACATATATTTGTATATAAATAAATGTTTGGCTGCACTAAATTTAACTATTTTGTTTGGCGAAAACGAACGAGGGGTAAAGGGGAGGGCGACAGTGATGTGGATATGTATTTATGTATGTTTTTGTCAATTTTAGCCACAGGCAGTTTGTTAATAATTTAACTAACTACTCAAATTTTTAAGCTCTACTAATTTCAAGTACGTATGCGCCAAGAATTGAAAGGAGGGTGCAATATTTCAGCACAAGACGAAGATTTAATTTGTCTCTTCTCAACTTTCAATTTTTCGCACAAATTCCTGGGGTTCTGCCTTGGGATCCTTTAATCCCGCTGCCACTTTCCTGTTGCAGTCGATGCAGGTGCACGGCATGGAAGGAGATGGGTTATGATAAGTTCCTGCGGTGATGATCCTGCGAGGCGATGATCCTGCGGTGATGATCCTGCGGTGATGATCCTGCGAGGCTTGAGGGTTTCACGACGCGGTGATGTTGGGTTTTATTTTCCACAGCACGGACGCGTCGCGATCAGCTCTTTAAATTGTATGTATATATATATATATTTTTTTGTGTGTAATTATGTGTAATTACACAGTGTCACTGTCATTTTGTTTTTGTTTATTTATTAAATATCTCGCACTAAGTCCACCCGGGGGCGCCAAAATGTTTAACGAGATTAGTTTGTCTCACACTTTAAATAACAAAACAAAAAGGTGGCTGCGTAATATTTAATAAAAACTGGGCGAAAACGAAAACGAAAGGTCTTGCTTCTTCAACGTTATAAATTCGAGTATATTTTCTAATCTTTCTCTAATCTTAAGCCTAACTTATCTATTGCGGCGAAGCGGGGCGAATTCGTACAAGAGCGAATATGAGCTTTCGCTCCCGCTCCGCCCTAAGCTATCTAAGAGTAAATTTACGGACTAACAACTAACAAATACAATTCAGCTATAAATATAATTCAAATTTTTTCGACTTCAATAATATAAATCAATTTACACACAATTAAAACACAATTTCAGTGAAGGAAGCAAGAGAAGCCTCGGAAAGGAACCGTTCTTACGTTGACGACCATAGCAAGCGTAAAAAGGACAATGATTTGAGAGTATGCACCTGGAACGTACGAACATTGTACAGACCTGGTGCTGCTTAACAACTAGCAGATACCCTCAACAAATGTAGGGCTGACATCACTGCTATCCAGGAAATGCGATGGATAGGACAAGGCTGCATAAAGAAGAAGAACGTACGAACATTGTACAGACCTGGTGCTGCTCAACAACTAGCAGATACCCTCAACAAATGTAGGGCTGACATCACTGCTATCCAGGAAATGCGATGGATAGGACAAGGCTGCATAAAGAAGAAGAACTGCGACATTTACTACAGCTGTCATCCAGAACGCCATGAATTTGGTTGAGGTTTCGTTGTAGGTGCCAGGATGCGGCGCCGAGTCTCTCACTTTCGGCCAACAAACGAGAGAATTGCAACGATCCGAATTACTGCCAAATTCTTTAACATCGGCCTGATTTGCGCACATGCCCCAACGGAGGAAAAGGATGATGCCACTAAGGACACTTTCTATGCGGAGCTCGACCGAGCTTATGGCCGCTGTCCCTCTCGGGGCTATTAAGCCGAGCACCTTCAATACCTAAAGACATAAGCGATATGGATTTAGGATTTAAGACTGGTGCAATGGCGTGCAGGGACGATGATGGAAATCTTGTCACAGAAGCTGAGGTCGTACTGAGGTTATGGAGGGATCACTTCTCGAGTCTGTTATCTGGCTCAAGCACAGACTCTGAAGACTATGATCCACGAACCCCAATCTATGGCACTGATATTGAAGTGCCAATCCCAAGTCATATCGAAGTCAAGGATGCAATCCAACGGCTTAAAAACAACAAGTCTGCAGGTGCTGATGGCCTGCCGGCAGAATTATTTAAGGCAGCTGATGATATGTTGGTAGGGAGCATGCACCAAATAATCAGTAAGATATGGCTCACGGAGAGCATGCCCGAAGATTGGAACCTCAGCATGATCTGTCCCATCCTGAAGAAGGGTGATGCCACGGTGCGCACCAACTACCGCGGAATTAGTCTTCTTCCAGTTGCATACAAGGTCCTAACGAGCGTATTATGTGAAAGACTGAAACCCCATGCTGAAGCATTGATTGGACCTTATCAGTGCGGGCTCAGGCCTGGCAAGTCCACTGTTGACCAGATTTTCACCTTGCGCCAAATCCTGGAGAAGTCTTACGAAAACCAGATCGACACCTACCATCTCTTCGTCGACTACAAAGCCGCATTTGATAGCCCCCGGCGAGATCGCCTATATGCCGCCATGTCTGAGCTTGGTATACCAGCAAAGCTGACTAGACTTTAGAGAATGACATTGAGCAACACCATCAGCTCTGTCAAGGTAGGAAGTGGCCAATCCGAAACCTTTACTACCAAGTGTGGCCTCAGACAAGGTGACTCGCTGTCTTGTATACTCTTCAATATTTTAATGGAGAGTATTATAAGAAAGGCTGGTGTACATCGGACGGGCACGATATTAACCAACAGATGTGTCCAGCTCCTTGGTCACGCTGATGATATTGATATCATTGGCCGCACCAAGCATGATGTTACAGGAGCCTTCGGGGCTATTGAAAAGGAATCAGCAAAAGTAGGACTAGCAGTGAATATGGAGAAAACAAAGAGTATGGTGTGTTCTAGCAGAGAATCGCGGCGTCTTGAGTCTCAGCTGACTGCAGAAAACTATAGCTTTGGGTCCGTCAAGGAGTTTATCTACCTAGGCACTGCTATAACAAGCACAAATGATGTCAGTCTGGAGATTAAGCGGAGAATAACACTTGCCAACAGGTGTTACTTTGGGCTCAGTAGGCAGTTCAATAGTAGAGCTCTCTGTCGACGCACAAAAACCACACTCTACAAAACGCTCATTCTTCCAGTACTTCTATATGGTGCGGAGTGCTGGACAGTGACGCAGTCAGATGCAGCTGCTCTTAGAGTGTTCGAGAGGAAAATTCTTCGAAAAATCTTTGGTCCAATCTGCGTAGACGAGATTTACCGCATCCGATACAACCACCAGCTGTATGAGCTGTACGGTGATGTTGACGTAGCCAGTCGAGTGAAATCTCAAAGACTTCGCTGGCTGGGCCACGTTGCCCGTATGGATGAAGACGCTCCGGCTCGTAAGGTGTTTGATGCGGTGATTGTTGGGACACGAAGGAGAGGACGACCCCGAACGCGTTGGCAAGACCAGGTGGTGGAAACCCTGTCCACAGTTGGGGTTACCAACTGGCGAAGGCGCGCTCAGGACAGAGACGCGTGGAGGCACATTGCGCTTCAAGCCGAGACCCGATAAAAGGGTTGTCATGGCCATATAATAATAATCTATCGAAAATGAAGTAGCAGCATCACTCGACTACAATGATATTATTGCTGAATTTGCGGCAATCAAGGCCAAACAAGTTATATTCTAAAAGTAATATTTTTTTGTCTTGCAAAAACACAAATAATGTTTTTTTCCGTTGTAACTGATAAACGTATCGATATGAAATACAATTTTTCAAACATATAAGCTTTTAATATTTAATAACCTATTTACACTTAAAATACTCCTAATGTTATTCGTGCACGAAACAGGGAGGGGGCGGAATTTTTCGCTTTGCTCCGAGCGCCAGCAACCCTAGATCCGCCACTGGAAGTGTTCTTCTCCCCGCCCGACTGTTGAATGCGAGATCTTGAACGGGTTCCGCGCGCATTTGACGCTTTACTCTCAGATAGACCACTGAAAATGAGACTCTATGCACCGCCTATAAAAATGGTGATTACAAGGTGTTCTAAAAAATTCGGCTGCCTTTCTAACTCTGTCTTGCAAAGGGGGCATGTAGGCTTTGAGCTATCTCCCGAAGCTATTTTACCAGGGGATCGGTCCAAACCCATTTTAAATTTTTCGTAAATATTATATATATATATAGTCAATGTCGGGTAAGGCAGCAGCCGCTAAATTAATTTAGTTTATTTATGAAGCTAAAGTACGGACATATCGCCTTAGTTGGTCGCAAGTCGACTTTTTTTCGGCCGCTCGACTTCCATAGGCCTATTTTAAGAGAGCTCTAGCTTCGCAATGTCTATGTCAGACCGCCCTCTCCGCTTTTTTGAGCTTTAGCTTCGCATATGTCTAGTCGGGTCACACTCTCTGTGCATATCATAGTCATTGCTAAGCACCATAAGCTGGATGATCACAATTGTTGATTTTAGTTTTAATAAAATTTTCGTTCGTTAAGTTTCTACGAAAAAGTTATAAGGGTTCGAATTCCTGTTTAGAGAACTACAACCTCTAATTTTCAGAAAATTCGAAGAGGGATTCAAATAAACTCTGTACTCACAGCCCCTAAACCTTGTTTGTTCCCCACTTTTCTTTATGATTATTAATAAGAAGTACCTTAACGCGTAACGTTGTGTGTTGAGAAGGACCTTTGCTTGCTATAGAGTCCGGCTCTTGCTCGTCGGCTCAAGTTACATATTAATTGAGCGTGCTACCGACAAATTAATGGCAAGATAGAACCGGTAGAAATTTATAGAAGTTCCAATTTTTAACAGAGAGAGTAGAAATGGGTATAGTGTGAACGAAAGTGTGAACGAAGAGATACCACTGGTGTAGATATGGTCACGATTTGCCATCCCAACTTATGATCACTATCCTTGAGATCAACTCTGGTGACTCCTTTTACCCACGGTTACTGACATTGGGCGGGAGACTTGCTTTAGCATGTGCATACATGTACACGGGGAGAAATTAAATTCAAATAAAATTGAAAGCTTTAAAAATATAAATAAACAAGAAAGGAAAGCTAACTTCGGGCGGAGCCGAAGTTCATATACCCTTGCAGTTGAAACCGGATATATATCGCAAACATCGGATATAGTTGGCCGATCCTTATGAGAATATAACCCAATTTATTATAATAAAACATCTAAAAAAAAGTCCTAAACTCCTTTCTTCAAAAATACGAAAGTTGATATTTCTACCAAAAACCATTTCCGATCGCTCAGTTATATGGGAGCTATAGGATATAGTCGGCCGATCCTAATGAAATTTTGTAGGTCGGATTAACTGACCAAAAATATAATCTGTACCAAGTTCCAGCTTTCTTTCTTCAAAAAAACGAAAGTTGGGTCACTTCCGATCGTTCAGTTATATGGAAGCTATAGGATATAGTCGGCCGATCCTTATAAAATTTGGCATGTCGTATTATTTTGCCAAAAATAGCGCTCCTGAAAAATGTTAGACCGATCAGTTTCTTTATTTATTTTCGAGAAAGCGATATCACTAACTTTTGTTTTGAGAAAAATGAGTTCAAATTAATGTTGCACCATTTGAGGCTCTATACCAATGTTGCTCATCCCATTGCTCTCGCTGCTCATTTGTTTTTGCAAATGCTCATACATAACGGAGTTGTGTGTGACTGCTCACGCCATAAGCTTCGTTGGTCCCAGCATAGGCAAAGGGCAATTACAATAAAAATTTTTCGTGTCTTCCCTATTCTCCTTAATCGTGCTAATCCGAATGAATTTTGTTGTTGCAGTGCCGAAAACTTTTCACTGCAAGAAATTCATTCTTGTTTTTGTTTCTGCCATAATGGTCGACCTGAAGCGATGAATTTGTTCTTCGAAGAACATTTTTATACCCTTGCAGAGGGTATTATAATTTTGTCCAAAAGTGTGCAACGCAGTGAAGGAGACATCTCCGACCCTATAAAGTATATATATTCTTGATCAGGATCACCTCCTGAGTTGATATGAGCATGTCCGTCTGTCCGTCTGTCTGTTTCTACGCAAACTAGTCTCTCAGTTTTAAAGCTATTGACTTGAAACTTTGCACACACCCTTCTTTGCTTTGCACGCAGTATATATGTCGGAACGACCGGAATCGGCCGACTATATCCATAGATTCCATTTAACTGATTGATCGGAAATGGTATAACTTCGTTGTTTTTAGAGTTAGAGAGTTCAAATTTGACACGAGTGCTATTTTTGCTAAAACATTACATTTGCTAAGACATGCCAAATTTCATAAGGATCGGCCGACTATATCCTATAGTTGCCATATAACTGAACGATCGAAAATGACCCAACTTTCGTGTTTTTGAAGATAGAAAGCTGAAACGTACTCTACTTTTGGTCAGTTGATCCAACCTACCAAATTTCATTAGGATCGGCCGACTATATCCTATAGCTGCCATATAACTGAACCATCGGAAATGGTATTTTGTAGAAAAATTAATTTTCGTATTTTTGAAGATAGAAACTGGTTTTAGATTTTTTATTGTAATTAATTGGTTTTATTATGATGTAATCATAAGGATCGGCCAACTATATCCGATGTTTGCGATATATATCCGGTTTTAGCTGCAAGGGTATATCAACTTCGGCTCCGCCCGAAGTTAGCTTTGCTTTCTTGTTTTTAAAGTAATAAGCACTGCATATTTGTCATAGTATAATAATAAGCTGTTGTAAAAAATGTAGGTCCTTTTTTTCATTGCTGTAATAAAATGTTATTTTTATATATTGATTTTTTTAGACCCCTTGTAAATGTGACTATAATTTTATTTTTCAGTGCACCCACATGCACAGTGGCCGGATTGACCGATTTTTTTGCATAAAATCCAAAAATGACCCTACAGTGCTGTAACTTGGCACAATTGATGATAAGATCACCACAAGGATATAGCCAAAATTTGAATTCGATATGACCTCGCCCACACCTACCGCCCCCAATTCCATTAATTTAAACAAAACCCATGTACTCATGAATATTATTAAAAGACATTTTATATATTTTATTTTTGTTTTTAATGTTAAAACTTAATATTATTCATAGTAGTTATATTATTTCTACGTCCAGTTCCAATGAAAAAGAATCATTCGAATCAGAGCTGGAATCGCTGTGTTCAGCATGTCTCCCTCATCATGTGGGAGAATTTTTGTTTTGTTTTTGTATAGTCTTTTGTTCAGATAAAGGCTGGACAATAAAGTATCAGAGGAGTCCGTGGACCTATATTGAAGGATGGACCTATAGAGGAGCTATATTTCTATTGTATTTAGCTACATTTTGGCTAAAATATATGTCGAAACTCTTGACTTTTTTCAAAATGTTGCTTTTAGCTTCCGAGTCAAGATTTTTTATGCTCAGTTTTTCCAAAATGTAATCAGATACAGCGTCTTTGTTTTTGTTGCGGCGCAGCCAAACCCCAAAAAGTGTGCAGTGGCTGAATTCGACCTTGTCTTTAATCGACAAGTTTTTAATAAGATTATCAAGAACAAATATACATTAATACTTCAGCAAACTAAAATGGTGACAGAAAATTAGTTATACTCCATAATGCACAGACACTTTTAATACAAATTAACTATTTTAAGACATCACGAAAACAATTCACAGAAAAAACACGTAAGGCTGATAACAAATTGGTTTCATTAAATTATATTTTACATACCACATATAACATTTTCCATTTTGTTTCGTTAAAATTGGTGCCCGTATTACAAATTGCGGAAAGTTCAAAGTCTGTGTACAGCTTTCCGCCTTTTTGTTTGCGATAACCTGCTGATCTGTTAATTAACTTTGCAGCCCTGGTAGAAGCTCAGGGATGCAGATATTTAAATAAAACTAATGGTTTATATCTAGTTGGAGAAGCTACTTTAAGAATCCATTGACCATATACGTTTGTTTTGTCATGAATTTTTGGATTTTATGCAAAAAAATCGGTCAATCCGGCCACTGCGCATTGGTATGGGAGTTTGCTATACCGTATGCAGAGCTTGGGCACCACTGCTCTATACCTTGGGCTGTAAACAAATATAAGAAAAAAAATAATAATTTATAATTAACTCGTGCAAATTAATAATAATTGACATTGGCGTCGATTGACATCTCATTCAGCCCGATCTGATCCGTTAAATTGTTATTTAAGAAATTAACTACATTTTTATATATCGATTTTTCTCCTTCTCAATCGAAAGAATTGTGTCTAGTTTGTCCATCCATTTGTGGGTCGGTCTGTTTTTTTCCTGTACAGTACAATATTAACTAAAAGTTATATTAATTATCATTTTTCAAACATCTTTTGTTATACAATTTTACAATTAACGTTAAAAATTGTGTTATTATAGTAAATACCAAGAAAAATATATTAGAGACACGCCTTCTCGTGCTCGTGCTGATGTTCAAGATGATTTGTTCACCCAGTTTTTGGTCAGAGAACATCTACGTCCGAGAACACCAGCATTGTACAGCATTAGGAAAAAAAATGTTAAGCCCGTTTATCAGAATAAAACGTTCACATATTAGAACCATTTACAACTTTACAGCAACACAACTTTAAAAAAACTAATATCGTCAGCTCCGCAGCTTAATAAAAAAAGCCGCCAAACCTTATTTTTTGCAGTCTTCAACAATTCGGGCAGCATTAACAAAGCTTTGCACATTTAAGGATGTAGTCTCATGTTCCGGCCTAATTTTTAGAGGTTATTTCAAAAAATTTTTTTTGGAATAAAAAATAATGCGATTGTGTTAATTTTCAAATATGTTTTTATAGGCATCATAAACTATTTGAAAATATTTTGTTTAATTTATTCTTGTGTAGTTTAATACACCTTATAGCATGTCAAAGTATGCATATAAAAAAAAGGTAGGTCCCTGGCGCAGGTAATTTCGACTGCTAGAGTCATCCGAAACAAAAAATTTGAATAGATTATTATTTTGTAAGCTTATGGCTCTGTCCCGTACTAGAATGAAATATTTTCATCAATAAACAACAAAATGGCGAACTCACAAAACAAAAAATTAAAAAAATTTCTAAAAAAAAAAAAAAAAAAAAAAAAAAACTAATCATTAAAAATAAATGATTCTAGTACGGGACAGAGGTGTTACTTTTTAGAACAACATATCCAAATTTCAGCTAGATCGGTACCATAGAATTTTGTGAATAACCTGCGCCGCACACAAAAATGTCGTTCCGAGAAAAACGCGTTTAAAGTTTAGACGCTACCGAGTAACTCATACTTTTCGGTGTAGGCACGCTCTCGATTATGGGCTGTATCTCTGTCATTATTTGATATTTTTATTTGAACATTTGACATTCTTAATAAACAGTACTTTCGAAATATGTGAACAAAAAAAATCGATTTTTTCACCTTACACATGAGACTACATCCTTAAGAACAGTCATTATATGACGTCACAATGCATTTCTGCACTTACGACTCGCACTATTACACGGTGGCAACCCTTTTCAGTTCTCGTTAGCACGACCAAACTTTATAACTCACGCGAGTATCGATATTACGGGAGTATATCTCCAACACACTCTCTCCTAACGACTTCGTCAGCTTCGTCCGCCGCCACTGCAAAGTCTTTGCCGCATACATCTCTCGATCATCTTTTTAGTTTTAAATATATGAACAATAACTATAAGAACAGCAAAACTCCTTACCTCAAACTTTCAGTCGATAGACCCGCTGCATCTGCCGTCTTGTTCGCGACCGTCACCTGCTTTCTAACTCTCTTGACTTGGTCTCGGTCGCCCCTCTAGAAAGGGCGGATGGATTGCGAGGGTATGCGATTAAAGACTGTTTCTTACCCGTCCCCGCATTTGTGTGGGCTCCACTGCTTTATAGGGTCAGAGATTATTTTTTCAATGCATTACAAACATCTGAATAAAATTAACATACTTCCAAGGCTCCAACATAGTCTTTTTAAGCTGCCAAATTAAACTACATTTGTTTCTTTTATAAAAATGGGAGTTTTATTTTTTTTGCTTTTATTGTATGATAGAAAAATTTAATTTTACCAACGTCCTCGATTATTTCCACCGGAATTACCCCTTCCTTTTCCTCGGCCATTCCCTCTGAACCCGCCATTTCCAAAGCTATTACGCCCACCGCGTCCACCTTTAAAAATATAAAAATAAATTTAAATTATGTTCTATGTTCTTTTGTGAAGAATTACCTGATGCCCCTCGAAACGAAAAGTTTTTTTGTCCAGAATTATTTGTTGCACGATTTAGAGATTTTTTCTTCTGTCCCTTTGGTGGCCGTGGGTTAGGTAAGAATCTAGCTATCGGTAAAAGCTTTCCAGGGTCGATAAACAAAGCTTGATTTGGTTTGAAACTGTTTGCAACAACATTCTCAGACAATTTTATGGAGACCGAATAATCGCGAACTGTACCAAAAATTTCATCAATTTTTCCAATTTGCTCCTTGTTTTCAAGGTAAATTGGAGCGTTAAAATATGGTACATCCTGAATTTCTACTTTGCATACTAAATCATTTTGGCAAGAGTAAATAAAGTTTCCAAGGGGAATTACTCTTTCAGGTGGCCCTGAAACAAAAAAAGTAATTATATAAAAAATAGAAGAATCTTAAAATTAAAAAAATAACAATAATTTTTTTTTACATAAAAAAAAATGAAAAATTCTAAAGAATATTTTTTATACCCTTGCAGAGGGTATTATAATTTTATCCAAAAGTGTGCAACGCAGTGAAGGATACATCTCCGACCCTATAAAGTATATATATTCTTGATCAGGATCACCTCCTGAGTTGATATGAACATGTCCGTCTGTCTGTTTCTACGCGAACTAGTCTACGCGAAGCTATCGACTTGAAACTTTGCATACAACTTTCTTTCCTTTGCACGCAGTATAAGTCGGAACGGCTGGGATCGGCCGACTACATCCTATAGCTGCCATATAACTAATTGATCGGAAATGGTACAACTTTGGTGTTTTTAGAGTTAGAGAGTTCAAATTTTACACGAGAGCCATATAGAGAGTTCAAAATAATACGATATGTCAAATTTCATAAGGATCGGCCGACTATATCCAATAGCTGCCATATAACTGAACGATCGGAAGTGACCCAACTTTTGTGTTTTTGAAGGTGGGTCTTAGTACAGATTCTATTTTTAGTCAGTTTATCCATCCTACCAAATTTCATAAGGATTGTCCTTATATCCTATAGCTGCCATTTAACTAAACGATCGGAAATATTTTTTGGTAGAAATACCAACTTTGGTATTTTTGAAGCTTGGGACTTTTTTTTAGCTAATTGCCGAAGTTAGCTTTCCTTTCTTGTTTTAATCTAAACTTGTTACATCAATTCCAATTGCAATTTTTCAAATGCTTTCTCTCTCAATTATTGAGCGTGGTCGGAACAGACGATTGCGCTGCCGTCGCCAAATCACGTAAATAGGAAAACGACGGTGGCTGAAACGTTATAACTTTTTTTTTTATAAATTCCGCATAATATGAAAGCAGTCAGTTGCGAATATTGCCAAACGGAGCAAGGTTGTCAGAGGAGGCTTTCGCTGAAAGAAGCAGATTGACGAATGTCAGGAGAAGAAATTAATCAAGAAGACATCTTTTGACGTATCAAACCGTGTTGTCGTGGTGAGGAAGGATATGAGGATATTCTTGTCCGTCCAGTTTCGCATGAATTTTGTTGTTTATTGTTATCCGTTTTTGGGAGCTTATGTAGAGACTTCCCTACCTTGGAATCTACCTTGTCCCTAACCTTAATGGAATGTAAACCATTCCATGGAATTTGGGTTATACACAAATTCGCGATTCAAAAAAGGAGCATTTTTAAATTTTTTACGAAGAGAACTAAAACTGTTTTAAAAAAATTATTATATACTTAAGGGGAGGGTAAGGTATTAAATTTTTTTTTTTTTTTTTTTTTTTTATTTTTAAATTGAATGCATAATATCATAATATTTTTTAAATATATGCATAAAGTTTCAAGTCAATTAAAGCAAAATTGACGAAGTTATTAGTTATTGACAAAGTTGCTTATAAACGTTTTACACTGGATTACACTGGTGTGTAACTGCACCGATCCTTTTGAAATTTTAAACACTATTTCTGTACATATTTTACGAGGTAACGCTGTCGAGTTTTTTTTTTTTTTTGTTCATAATTTTGATTTTGCAATGACAAATTAACCGATTTTTTCCAAAAAAATTAAGTTTTTCACTTCAAAGTCTTCAAAAAAAAAATTAAAAAATTGCAATTTTCAAAAAACCTTCACAGCGTTACCTGGGGCGAACTATTATCTAACGAATGAATTTTCATTTTTTGATTACAAATGATCCAGCACCGAGTTATGAGGGGCACCACAATTCAACTTTTTTTGGCGACACGTCCGGACAATTGCTACCATTGCCATACTTTTAAATATTTTTTTGTAAAAATTTGATAAAACATTCTTCTAATGTCAAACTTTTATATACCGTTGGTTGAATAAATAAATTTTAACTATGTCGTCAGGAAAAAAATCACAAAAACATGGCTTTTTTCGCATGATTTGACCTTACCCTCCCCTTAAGTAGATGCTACTTTTAAGATAATAATAGCATTTCGATTATGTAAAAATCTATATATACGGAGGGCTGACAATAAAGTAAGGTCTCCAATTTTTATACCCTTGCAGAGGGTATTATAATTTTGGTCAAAAGTGTGCAACGCAGTGAAGGAGACATCTCCGACCCTATAAAGTATATATATTCTTGATCAGGATCACCTCCTGAGTTGATATGAGCATGTCCGTCTGTCCGTCTGTCTGTCCGTCTGTCTGTTTCTACGCAAACTAGTCTCTAAGTTTTAAAGCTATCGTCTTGAAACTTTGCACACACCCTTCTTTCCTTTGCACGCAGTATATAAGTCGGAACGGCCCGGATCGGCCGACTATATCCTAAAGCTGCCATATAACTGAACGATCGGAAATTACCCAACTTTGACCCAACTCGTGTTTTTAGAAAATAGAAAGTTGGAACTTGGTACAGATTATATATTTAGTCAGTTGATCCGACCTACCAAATTTCATTAGGATCGGCCGACTATATCCTATAGCTGCCATATAACTGAACGATCGGAAATGGTACTTGGTAGAAATATCAACTTTCGTATTTTTGAAGATAGAAGTTTGGGACTTTTTTTAGATTTTGTATTGTAAAAAATTGGATTATATATTCCTATTGCCATAAGGATCGGCCAACTATATCCGATGTTTGCGATATATATCCGGTTTTAACTGCAAGGGTATATAAACTTGGGCTCCGCCCGAAGTTAGCTTTCCTTTCTTGTTTTTTATAGAAAATTACATTTATTTACAAAAAGCGAGACATCGTTGGAAAGGCCAAGGTCTTGGCTACTTTTCTACATAATCGTCATTTTTTTCCAACACCTTGCGCATCCGCACGATGAACTTGTCTATGCCGGCAGAATACCACACTCCGTCCGCCTCGCGCAGCCAGGTGTTGACCTCTTTCTGAACCTCCGCGTCACTATCAAACTTCTTCCCTCCGAGATGTTTTTTCAGGGCGGGGAACATGTGGTAGAATTGTCGCACGGCGGTTTTTGAACATTTCTGCCTCCACTGCTTGAACAATCGCATCCGAGACCGACGGTCGGCCACTTCTCTCCTCGTCGTGCACATTAGTGCGCCCGGAATTGAACTCGCGGCTCCACTTACGCACGTTTTTTATGTCCATACACTTTTCCCCGTAAACTTCAACTAGTTGACGATGGATTTCACCTTTTTCGCACTCAAAAAACGTATTAAAGAACACAATTCGCACTTGGACGCTGACGCGAGAGGTACCTCCATCGTTGACGGCTGCTCAGCCAAGACTGAGCGGGACGCCTCACACAGCAACAAAGTGCTAGTGGGGAACCAAGAAACACGGCGGTGTTGCCAGATTTCGCCTAGCGCGTGATCCGGCGAAGTTGCAGCGTTGGAGACCTTACTTTATTGTCAGCCCTCGTATAAAAATGAAACCCGTTTTCATTTTTTTTTTTTGTAGTTTTCTAATACTCTTTACAAGGTACTTACGGAAAAAAATATTAAGAAAAGCGTTCTTAAGTTTCCGCGAAAACCATAAAAACAGCTTTTTCTATTTCCTATACACAAGAAAATCAAACTGGCCTGGGGCTGGTTGTCAAATATTATGGTTGCGTCTAGAAATTGGTTGATATTAAGTGACAACACATTAAGTACGTTTGTTTTAAAGACTAAAAAGTTTTTTGTTTGCTTATAGTGTTTGTTATTGTTATCACTTCACTTCATATCGATTTTTTGTAACTTTTGGTACCTACACAGAAACCAATACAAGAAACCAACAATGCCAGCAACCAGACGTACAAACTTAAGCCGCAGAGCTCGAAATACGGCAAGTCAAAGATATATAGGAGCAAACTGATGAGCAACGCGAAGATCGAAATGAACTTCAACGGAATCGAAATCAACATAGAAATGTTGTGTTTAATCCCCACAGAGCTGCATTTAGTTATAGTGTGGCAATTGATTACAGTTCAGAGCAAATTGTGCCTAATGAATTTTGTGTGTCCACATTGCAATACATTGAAATTCAAAACAGAAGCCCCTGGATTGTGTTGCAACAGCGGTTAAGTCAAATTGACGCCATTGGTACCACACCAGAGCCACTACATTCATTAGTTTCCGGAAATGGGCCAGATTCGAATCATTTTTTTTACCGATATGTCCAGAAATATAATAATTGCTTTCAAATGACGTCATTTGGCGCAACAAAAGTTATACAAAACAATTTTTTACCTACTTTCAAGGTAAGTATGAATGTACGAAGGGATGAATGTACGATGGCACACCAAAAATCTTTGGAGGCAAGATGGAAGATTTACGAAATAACAAAAACAGTTTGGTGGTGCAATGATACTATTGACAGGTTATTTTCGACAAATAGTTGCCAGTTGTTCCACGCTCAACGCCTGCTGATGAACCGAATGCATTTTTGAAGTTGAACATTTTATGGAAATACATTAAAATACTTAAATTAAGTATAAACATGAGAGACGAATTGAGGGAAGACCAGTCTGGAGAAGTATTTTCCAAACAACTGCTCGATATTGTTAATGGTATTATTATTGCTATTGCTATTATTATTGGTATTATTATTGATACATCATCTGGATACATTACTTTCCCTTCCAATTTTTGTAACTGGTGAATCAAAGACCGAACTCATGGAGATGGTTTTCCCAAACATTGCTCAAAATTACGTAAATCACGTTTGGTTAAACGAACATGTTATATTGGCAGCAAAAATGTTGATGTGCATATAATGAATTTTCAGATTCAAGAGAAAATAGCTGGCGAATTGAAGAATTACAAATCAGTTGATTCCATAATTAATGAAGATAAAGTTGTCAATTATTCAACAGAATTTTTAAATTCGCTGCAATTGCCCGGCTTACCACCTCATAATCTGCAACTGAAAATCGGATCAGAATTATTATGTTACGGAACACAAACCAGCCACGTCTGTGGCTGGCACCGCAATGTCACCCGGCTTGCGGTGAAGAAATTATTAAACAACGTTATCGAAGCCACAGTTTTGAAAGGGAAGTATAACGGCGAAATTTTTATAGTGAAGGGAGACATCTCCCTATACATATAGCAGTGAAGGAGACATCTCCGACCCTATAAAGTATATATATTCTTGATCAGGATCACCTCCTGAGTTGATATGAGCATGTCCGTCTGTCTGTCCGTTTCTACGCGAACTAGTCTCTCAGTTTTGAAGCTATCGACTTGAAACTTTGCACACACCCTTCTTTCCTTCGCACGCAGTGCGAGCGACCGGGATCGGCCGACTATGTCCTATAGCTGCCATATAACTGATTGATCGGAAATGGTATAACTTTATTGTTTTTAGAGCAGTGGTGGGCAAAACTAACACATGTTTAAAATTTGAGTGTGTGCGTAGCAGAGAAAAACAATGAGAGCAGAGAATTCACTGAGCGAAAAAAACATATTTTTTCATTTCATTTTTCGTTAATTCAAAAGATGGAATGGGCACTAAAAAAGTGTATTTTGTTTTAAAGAAAGCTTTGCTAGCCAGAGTTTTAAACAAAAATGAAAATCTACGCTTCTCTATCTATATTTTCTATGGACAAAACTTTTTCCAACCCAATTTCTGAGAAAATTTTTCTCAGTGGAAACATTTTGATTTTTAATTTGTGCTGTCAAATGAATCAAAATGAGAGCAAATAAGAGAGTTCTAAAAAATATTTGAGAGTGCTCACACTATCAGTGTGCCGGCAGCGCTGCAGCAGAATTTCCTACCCTATACTCGCGTGCTATGTAAAATGAGAGTTTGCCCACCACTGTTTTAGAGTTAGAGAGTTTAAATTTGACACGAGAGCTATTTTTGGCAAATTATTTCAACATGCCAAATTTCATAAGGATCGGCCGACTATATCTTATAGCTGCCATATAACTGAACGATCGGAAATGACCTAACTTTCGTGTTTTTGAAGATAGAAAGCTGGAACTTGGTACAGATTATGTTTGTGGTCAGTTAATTCCTAACAAATTTCATTCCGATCGGCCGACTGTATCTTGTTGTATACGTGCCAACGAAAAAAGGGTGTGTGGAACATTTAAAGTCGATAGCTTTTTAAAAGAGTCAAGTTCGTGTAGAAACATGCTTACATACATATTAATATTAAAAAAAACACAAACAAAGGCGTTTTTCTTGCATGCAAAGTCAAAAAATATGATTTTTTTTCTATGTGTAAACAGTTTCTTGACATACTGTATGTACAAATATCAATCCACGAGGTGATCCCGATCAAGAATATATGTATATATGAACATACATATGTGTATACATTATAGGGTCGTGTTTCTAAGACTGCTTTCAACATATTTGACAAAAATTATAATATTCGCTGCTAGGGTGTAAAAAACTACAAGCCATGAAACACTTTGTGAACACTTATTCCTATTATATCCACTAAACACATTGTTTTTACTTTATTGATACTTGTGTGTCATATATGCATGTACAATATGTCAATAGTTTGTAAAATAAAAATGGCACAAAAATGTATTTTAAAGTAAATATTTAATGGTTCCACATTGTTTTTGATCTCTTGTTATAGTTAATAGTTCTAAGAACATTACAAATAAAAAATAAACAATTTTAAAAACTTAATTCAAAAATTACAATTTTTATTTTTCAAACAATTACTTGACATACTGTACATGCATATACTTAAAAAATGTAAGATGAATGAACACTTAAGTTTAGAGCCATACTTTTTTATTTTTATAATTTTTTATATTGGAATTAAAATATTCAGACTTAAAAAAAGAGATCATTACCATTATCAAATCCATTACGACCGCCCCGAAATCCCTTGTTGAATCCACTGCTAGTAGACTTAAAATTGGATCCACTGTTGCCGCCGCGGAAACCCCTTCCGGCACCAACACGACCTCGAGCAAATCCCATTTTAATGTTCAATAACAACACGTGTAGGTGAGTAATAACAATCCTAACAGCGTGGCCGCATCGATGACGATAAAATTCTTACCAACAAAAAATACTATAAATACTGTTTTTCAAAAATACCATTTTAATGCCCGGTATAAGAACGTCGCTTAGCTAGCGACGAAATGGAATGGTGAAAGAGAATCATGGGTTTGTGCCAAAGATTTTTTTTAAGTTTTATTGTATTATTAAAGGTTGGTACTAAGATCGAATAACATGGACGAATAAAATCGTTCATTTTTATGGTGTGAACGAATTTTTTTGAGTTCACTCTAATTTTTTTATTATGGTCTTAGTGTCAACCAGCCGAGTCAATCATCTTAACCTATAAACTTAAATTTTATATTAATCTAGCTGACCAGGCAAACGTTGTTTTGCCACATAATGACTTTATAATTTCTGTAAAGAATTTACTCAGTTCTAGACTTATGTATTATAAAGTCATCTGGAGCGCTGTGAACTATGAGGGAATATAAAAATAACAAAAGGCAAACATTATTTTTAAGTTATTATTTTATCGTCATTCAGCAAGTCAATCTCTTGGTGCTATAGCGTGAACAATATTTTTTTTTAGTCCATCTTTAGCTAACACAAACAAACTGGATGGTTTACCCACTCGAGAGCATGCCACGTAGAATTGTCCGTGTGAAAAAAATGGTCTTCCTAAATCTAAGCCACAAATAGACATCGTTTGACCTTGGGATTTGTTGAAAGTCTGTTAAGTGTCGATAGTGTCTGCAAATGATAGCTAGAGAAGGGGCACATCGGGGCGAATTGATTGGACCCGAGAAAGAAGAAGCCAGGGCGAACCAGCCGGGATCCAACCGTTGTGACTGCAAGGAAAGCAGGGATCTAGGAGAAAATAAAAAAAGGAAAAAGAACGGCAACAGTAGGAGGACACGTGGGAAAAATTCAATTCAAATTTCTAAAGAATTTTCTACGGAGCTCTGATGTAAGTACGAGAAAAAAAAAATGAAATCGAAGCCAAGATCATAACGATTCTTAAATCATAATTGTAGTTCTTCAGTACATATCGAAGAAATAAGATTTGGAGCTCATCATCCAACTGGAGCCAACTTCCAACTTTCTGGGTGGCCCCAAGGTTTTTTTTTTTGAGAATTTTAATTTTAAAAGTACCTGAAACCCTGTCTGTTGTTTTATATATTTATTTATTTAAATTGTCTATTCAACGATCTATAGATCAACTGAAAACATAAAAGAAAAAAAAATGAAACAATAAATATTAAATTAAGTTATCAATTAAAATGAATTGTGAGTGAGAACATACAAAAAGGGGGAAAATGAAAAGGTGGAATTCAAGATGTGATAGTGCGGATCGGTAAAGGGGAGTATAGGGAAAGCCGGTGATGATCCCAAGGATCCAGGATTTGGACCATGGAAGGGAAGCCTTCGTGGTGACCAATACCGTAGTGTTCTCTTTTCCGCTGTGGGGTTTTTTTTTTTTGGGGATTCGATAAATTATGTTACGTAGTCGTTTTTTATTTTGCTTGTTAGGTGTCGATAGTCGCTGCAAGCGATGACACAGCGGGGCTAGGGATGGCACAACGGGGCTAGGGATGGCACATCGGAACAAACTGAATGGACCCGAGAAAGAAGAAGTCAGGACGAACCGGGCGGGATCCAACCGCTGTGATTGAGAGGAAAGCCGGGATCAAGGAGGCCAAAAAAAAAAAAAAGGAAAGAGAACGGCAACAGGAGGAGGACACGTGGGAAAAATGTAATAACTAAAAATTCCAAATAATTTTCTACGGAGCTCTAAAGTGAGTACAAAGAAAAAATGAAATCGAAATAATTTATAACGATTCATTTGAACCTCAGTATCTTTCGAAAAAAGAGGACTTGGAGCTCGCCAACAAATTGGAGCCACCCGAAGGCAAAAATTTCTACAAGAAAGGAAATTGGTCACCCTTCCCGGGTGGCCCACAGGTTTTTTTTGCAAATTATTTGAAAAGTACCTGAAACCCTGCTCGTATCCTAGCGTAGACTATAAACTTATTTATTTAAATTATTTATTTGTTATTTATTTTTTTTATAATTAATATATTAACTGTATTCGTCCCAAGGTGCCTTGGTTAGGTGTTAGGTTAATTCATGTTTAATATTTAAGAGTATTATCCGCTAAAAATATAAAGGATGAGATAAAAAAACTTAAATTAAAATGAAATGTGAGTAAGAAAAGAAATAAAGGGGGGGGGAAGTGAAACGCGTAATCCAGAATGTGAGAGTGCAGAACGAGTGTGATGATCCCACGGATCCAGGAGTTGGACCATGGATGGGAAGCCTTCGTGGTGTCCCATGTCGGAGGTTCTCGTGTCCGCTGTGTGTTTGTTTTGCTGGTTTAATGAATGGTGTAACGTAGTCGTTTTTACTTTTGCTTGTTTCGAATTTATTTATTTTTTTTTTTGTTGTTGAATTAGTGTATTATTATTTATTCACCATATCTATATTTTTTTGTAAGGCTGTCTTTTGGGTTTTTCCGGGTGTTCCCATCCCTGTAGGTGTTAACGCGTGCTAGCCGGCAAAGTGGAAAAATCCAAACAAGAGAAAAAACAGAATGTATTTATTTATTATTTTTATACCCATGCAGAGAGTATAATTTTGAACAAAAGTGTGCAACGCAGTGAAGGAGACATCTCCGACCCTATAAAGTTTATATATTCTTTATCAGGATCACTTCCTGAGTTGATATAAGCATGTCCGTCTGTCTGTTTCTGCGCGAACTAGTCTCTCAGTCTTAAAGCTATCGACTTGAAACTTTGCACACACCCTTCTTTCCTTCGCATGCAGTGCGAGCGACCGGGATCGGCCGACTAAATCCTATAGCTGCCATATAACTGATTGATCGGAAATGGTATAACTTCGGTGTTTTTAGAGTTAGAGAGTGAGAGATGTTTAACATGAGAGATATACGAATACGTATACGTGTACTAAGCTGAAACTTAGTACAGATTAAATTTTTGGTCAGTTAACCCAACCTACTAAATTTTATAGGGATCGGCCGACTATATCCTATAGCTACCATATAACTGAACGATCGGTTATGGTTTTTGGTAAAAATACCAACTTTTGTATTTTTGAAGATAGAAGCTTGATACTTTGTTTGAGCTTTATTTTTTATAAATTGGTTATATTATAATATTCTCATAAGGATCGGACAACTATATCCGATGTTTTCGAAATATATCCGGTTTTAACAGCAAGGGTATATCAACTTCGGCTCCGCCCAAAGTTAGCTTTCCTTTCTGGTTTTTTATATACCCTTGCAGAGGGTATTATAATTTTGGTCAAAAGTGTGCAACGCAGTGAAGGAGACATCTCCGACCCTATAAAGTATATATATTCTTGATCAGGATCACCTCCTGAGTTGATATGAGCATGTCCGTCTGTCTGTCCGTCTGTCTGTTTCTACGCGAACTAGTCTCTCAGTTTTAAAGCTATCGTCTTGAAACTTTGCACACACCCTTCTTTCCTTTGCACGCAGTATATAAGTCGGAACGGCCCGGATCGGCCGACTATATCCTATAGCTGCCATATAACTGATTGATCGGAAATGGTATAACGTTGGTGTTTTTAAAGTTAGAGAGTTCAAATTTTGGGTGAGAGCTATTTTTGGCAAAATAATACGACATGCCAAATTTCGTAAGGATCGGCCGACTATATCCTATAGCTGCCATATAACTGAACGATCGGAAATTACCCAACTTTGACCCAACTCGTGTTTTTAGAAAATAGAAAGTTGGAACTTGGTACAGATTATATATTTGGTCAGTTGATCCGACCTACCAAATTTCATTAGGATCGGCCGACTATATCCTATAGCTGCCATATAACTGAACGATCGGAAATGGTACTTGGTAGAAATATCAACTTTCGTATTTTTGAAGATAGAAGTTTCGGACTTTTTTTAGATTTTGTATTGTAAAAAATTGGATGAAACTATATCCGATGTTTTAACTGGATGGTTTTAACTGCAAGGGTATATAAACTTGGGCTCCGCCCGAAGTTAGCTTTCCTTTCTTGTTTTTTATAGAAAATTACATTTATTTACAAAAAGCGAGACATCGTTGGAAAGGCCAAGGTCTTGGCTACTTTTCTACATAATCGTCATTTTTTTCCAACACCTTGCGCATCCGCACGATGAACTTGTCTATGCCGGCAGAATACCACACTCCGTCCGCCTCGCGCAGCCAGGTGTTGACCTCTTTCTGAACCTCCGCGTCACTATCAAACTTCTTCCCTCCGAGATGTTTTTTCAGGGCGGGGAACATGTGGTAGAATTGTCGCACGGCGGTTTTTGAACATTTCTGCCTCCACTGCTTGAACAATCGCATCCGAGACCGACGGTCGGCCACTTCTCTCCTCGTCGTGCACATTAGTGCGCCCGGAATTGAACTCGCGGCTCCACTTACGCACGTTTTTTATGTCCATACACTTTTCCCCGTAAACTTCAACTAGTTGACGATGGATTTCACCTTTTTCGCACTCAAAAAACGTATTAAAGAACACAATTCGCACTTGGACGCTGACGCGAGAGGTACCTCCATCGTTGACGGCTGCTCAGCCAAGACTGAGCGGGACGCCTCACACAGCAACAAAGTGCTAGTGGGGAACCAAGAAACACGGCGGTGTTGCCAGATTTCGCCTAGCGCGTGATCCGGCGAAGTTGCAGCGTTGGAGACCTTACTTTATTGTCAGCCCTCGTATAAAAATGAAACCCGTTTTCATTTTTTTTTTTTGTGTAGTTTTCTAATACTCTTTACAAGGTACTTACGGAAAAAAATATTAAGAAAAGCGTTCTTAAGTTTCCGCGAAAACCATAAAAACAGCTTTTTCTATTTCCTATACACAAGAAAATCAAACTGGCCTGGGGCTGGTTGTCAAATATTATGGTTGCGTCTAGAAATTGGTTGATATTAAGTGACAACACATTAAGTACGTTTGTTTTAAAGACTAAAAAGTTTTTTGTTTGCTTATAGTGTTTGTTATTGTTATCACTTCACTTCATATCGATTTTTTGTAACTTTTGGTACCTACACAGAAACCAATACAAGAAACCAACAATGCCAGCAACCAGACGTACAAACTTAAGCCGCAGAGCTCGAAATACGGCAAGTCAAAGATATATAGGAGCAAACTGATGAGCAACGTGAAGATCGAAATGAACTTCAACGGAATCGAAATCAACATAGAAATGTTGTGTTTAATCCCCACAGAGCTGCATTTAGTTATAGTGTGGCAATTGATTACAGTTCAGAGCAAATTGTGCCTAATGAATTTTGTGTGTCCACATTGCAATACATTGAAATTCAAAACAGAAGCCCCTGGATTGTGTTGCAACAGCGGTTAAGTCAAATTGACGCCATTGGTACCACACCAGAGCCACTACATTCATTAGTTTCCGGAAATGGGCCAGATTCGAATCATTTTTTTTACCGATATGTCCAGAAATATAATAATTGCTTTCAAATGACGTCATTTGGCGCAACAAAAGTTATACAAAACAATTTTTTACCTACTTTCAAGGTAAGTATGAATGTACGAAGGGATGAATGTACGATGGCACACCAAAAATCTTTGGAGGCAAGATGGAAGATTTACGAAATAACAAAAACAGTTTGGTGGTGCAATGATACTATTGACAGGTTATTTTCGACAAATAGTTGCCAGTTGTTCCACGCTCAACGCCTGCTGATGAACCGAATGCATTTTTGAAGTTGAACATTTTATGGAAATACATTAAAATACTTAAATTAAGTATAAACATGAGAGACGAATTGAGGGAAGACCAGTCTGGAGAAGTATTTTCCAAACAACTGCTCGATATTGTTAATGGTATTATTATTGCTATTGCTATTATTATTGGTATTATTATTGATACATCATCTGGATACATTACTTTCCCTACCAATTTTTGTAACTGGTGAATCAAAGACCGAACTCATGGAGATGGTTTTCCCAAACATTGCTCAAAATTACGTAAATCACGTTTGGTTAAACGAACATGTTATATTGGCAGCAAAAATGTTGATGTGCATATAATGAATTTTCAGATTCAAGAGAAAATAGCTGGCGAATTGAAGAATTACAAATCAGTTGATTCCATAATTAATGAAGATAAAGTTGTCAATTATTCAACAGAATTTTTAAATTCGCTGCAATTGCCCGGCTTACCACCTCATAATCTGCAACTGAAAATCGGATCAGAATTATTATGTTACGGAACACAAACCAGCCACGTCTGTGGCTGGCACCGCAATGTCACCCGGCTTGCGGTGAAGAAATTATTAAACAACGTTATCGAAGCCACAGTTTTGAAAGGGAAGTATAACGGCGAAATTTTTATAGTGAAGGGAGACATCTCCCTATACATATAGCAGTGAAGGAGACATCTCCGACCCTATAAAGTATATATATTCTTGATCAGGATCACCTCCTGAGTTGATATGAGCATGTCCGTCTGTCCGTCTGTCTGTCTGTCTGTTTCTACGCAAACTTGTCTCTCAGTTTTAAAGCTATCGACTTGAAACTTTGCACACACCCTTCTTTCCTTTGCACGCAGTATATAAGTCGGAACGGATCGGATCGGCTGACTATATCCTATAGCTGCCATATAACTGATTGATCGGAAATGGTATAACTTCGGTGTTTTTAGAGTTAGAGAATTTTACATGAGCGCTATTTTTGGCAAAATAATACGACATGCCAAATTTCGTAAGGATCGGCCGACTATATCCTATAGCTGCCATATAACTGAACGATCGGAAATGACCCAACTTTCGTGCTTTTGAAGAAAGAAAGCTGGAACTTGGTACAGATTATATTTTTGGTCAGTTTATCCGAGCTACTGAATTTCATGAATTTCGACCTACTAACGATCGGCCGACTATATTTTATAGCTGTTATATAGCTCTTATTATAGCTAACTGAACGATCGGAAATGGTTTTTGGTAAAAATACCAACTTTGGTATGTTTGAAGTTAGAAGTTTGGGACTTTTTTTAGATTTTGTATTGTAATAAATTGGATTATATATTCATATTCCCATAAGGATCGGCCAACTATATCCAATGTTTGCGATATATATCCGGTTTTAACTGCACGGGTATATGCACTTCGGCTCCGCCCGAAGTTAGCTTTCCTTTCTTGTTTTAAAGTAAAGTACGTATCTGAATAGATCCCTTTGTGGTGTTTTGCGGTAAGTCCAGCGGCTCGAGGATGTTGGTCCACGTACGATAGATGTGATAAAGAAGGTGAGTTCCGTCCGAGAGATATTATTGACTGTGAACAAAAAAGGTATAAATGAATGTTTTTTTTTATAGAATTAAATAAAAGTAAATCGGGCAAAAAACCCGGCAAGAACAGAATGTGTTTGGACTCACGGAAGCTAAATGCATTGACGGTGAAGGATGCCTACCCGTTGCAGAATATAGATTCCATTCTCAGCCGGGTCGATGACACTATTTTCATCAGCAGCATCGACCTGAAACATGCGTTTTGGCAAGTAGAACTGGCCGCTATATCAGTTCCGGGGGATGCCTTTTGGGTTATTCAATGCGGCGCAAAAACTGTGCAGGTTGATGGATAGAGTCATCCCACAGAGACTCAGAGACCGAGTGTTCGTATACCTGGATGACCTGTTAATGATCTCGAAAGCCTTTGAGGAGCATTGTGAGTTGCTAGCAGAAGTGGGAAGATGCTTACGGAGGGCGAATTTGGCCATCGGGTTGCAGAAGTCAAAGTTCTGCTTTAAATACTTGCGGTATTTAGGGTATGTTCTAGGAGATGGCGCTCTGAAACCAGATCTACGGAAAATCGCAGCCATTAAAGAAATTGAAGCCCCAAAAAACGTCCGACAGTTGCGCAGTTTCCTTGGCACCGCGAATTGGTACAGAAGGTTCATACAAAATTTTTCCGAGATAAGCGCTCCTTTAACCGATTGCCTGATAAGAGGAAAAGGGCTACAGTGGACACCCGAAGTGGAGGTAGCGTTCTAGAGGCTGAAGCAAGCACTGAGCTGTGCGCCGGTTTTAACCCACCCGGACTTCCGGAAACACTTCTGGATTCAGTGTGATGCCAGTCATGTAGGAATCGGCATGGTCTTGTTCCAGAAGGACGACAATAAAGCGGAACGGCCGATCGCTTTCTTTTCGGCAAAGCTGAGGGGCGCACAGCTGAATTACAGTGTAACCGAGAAGGAGTGTCTGGCTGCAGTCAAAGCTGTTCAAAGGTTCCGTCCATACATAGAGATGATGGCGTTCACCATCTTGACGGATCACGCGAGCCTTAAGTGACTGATGTGTTTTAAGAATCTGGAAGGGAGACTTGACAGATGGTTTCAAGCGCTACAGCCTTACCACTTTAACATTGAGCATCGAAAAGGAAAGGGCAATGTGGTGGCTGATACTTTCTCACGCCCCAACGATGTAGAAGAGCTGAGCCTGTTAAACATGGAGACGACGGAAAGAATGAAACTAGTTAAAGAGCAAGGAGATCGATTCCCAGACTTACGGGTGGAAGAAGGCTTACTCTTTAAGAAGACTCGTTTTTGCCGGGAGGACAGCGAGAAGTTCGACTGGAAATTGTGGATCCCCGAAGAACTAACAAGTACATTAGTGCAGCAAGCGCATGAAGGGGAGATGCACTTCATGGAGGAATCCGGTAGACATTAGCGAGGCTACAGCGAATGTACTATTGGCCGAACATGGTGGTACAGGTGAAAGAATTGGTTACTTCCTGCATCAGCTGTAAAGAAAATAACACCACGCACACAACAAGACCTCCGATGGGAAAAGAAGTGGAAACAGGCAGACCGTTGCAGAAGTTTTATTTTGATTTCCTCGGAAAATACCCCCGATCCAGGCGCGGCAACACCATGCTGTTAAAGCTATGTCCAAAGCAACATCGGTGGCGGTGGCCGGATTCCGTAGAGAACATATTTTCACGCAATTTGGAGTGCCGCAAATTATACATATAGACAATGGCAGGGAATTTGTCTCTATGAAGAGGCAGCGCGGAGGTACAACTTAAAATCCAGGGAAGTGAAGTACTTACCGGGGCAAGAAGTGTATAAGCGGAATTTCGTACTCAGCAACCTTCTCAAGAACATCAACGCCAAGTTCTGCAAAAAATATGTGAATTGTAGGGTATTCAAAGTTCTTGGCAACTCACTTTATGCACTGAAGAACCTACAAGGGCTTCCGATAGGCGTCTTTCATCCCAAAGACTTGAAGCAATGAGAGCCCGGATAGCTCCTGAATCAACAGTTATCTTAGGGCGTGGACGAAGCCTACGTTGGGCTAAACATCAAAGCAGTCGACACTTTTTCTTCCACTCCTGTTATCCTCGCAAGCTCAGGAAACCGTAGTGTGCTGTTAGGTGTCGATAGTGTCTGCAAACGATAGCTAGACAAGGCATGGTGGTAATAGAGATGGCACATCGGGGCGAATTGATTGGACCCGAGAAAGTAGAAGCCAGGACGAACCGGGCGGGATCCAACCGTTGTGACTGCGAGGAAAGCAGGGTTCTAGGAGAAAATAAAAAAAAGGAAAAAGAACGGCAACAGAAGGAGGACACGTGGGAAAAATTCCATCCAAATTTCTTTCGCTGTTCTTTACCATCGAACTACCGAACTGAGCGGACGTGCTTTGGCCGAGCTCCGGGAAAACTGCACCATAATACAGCTAATCAAAAAACTGGGGTAACCCAATGTAAGCGAAAAGACGCTGAACTATAATTTATTAAAAGCAATAGACAAGCTATTTATAACAGTTGTGATGTGCTAAACCAAAACTAGTGCATTGTTTACAAAAAAAAAATAAATGCCACGCAATGAGCTCATTGAGCAACGATCAAAAGAACGAGCGTAGAAGTTCAGTGAACCAACGAAACGGCTTCTACTCTTACTTTTCAACCCGCGATCACAGCGACAACCACTGCAACTCAAAGTACCGCGACGTCAATGACTACAGCGAGCCCGCAGAGTTATCCGGCAGGCAATAAAACAAAAATTAATCGTGTACTGAATATCGATAAAGAACCAGATAGATCCACTACTAACAGATTTGCCCTACTGGAGGAGGTTGAGGAAAACCAACCAGCCCAAGACACCGCAAAAAAACCCAAGCCCCCTCCAATCTATATTAGGCAGAAAGGCCCGAGTGCCCTGGTCAACAACATTGCGTTATTGATCGGGAACGGTGACAACTTTTATGTTGTTCCGCTTATCAAAGGGAAAATCCATGAAACAAAGGTGCAAACCTGATGTTGCCGCCGCGGAAATAAAAACCGCCCTTAAGGAAAAGGGCTTCGCCGCAAAGAATGTTATTAACATTCTAAATAAAGATAAAAAGCCACAACCCCTCTTCAAGGTCGAGCTCGAGCCAGAAAGCAGGTCGCTGAAGAAGAACGAAGTCCACCCAATCTACAACCTCCAATATCTTTTGCATCGGAAAATCACTGTTGAAGAGCCACATAAACGCAACGGTCCAGTGCAATGCACTAATTGTCAAGAGAATGGACGCACAAGGTCTTACTCCACACTTCGGGCTGTCTGTGTAGTCTGCGGGGACGTCCACATCTCCGCTTACTGCACTACAATCAAGGACAGTACCATGAAGAAATGTGGAAACTGCGGAAGCAACCATACGGCAAACTATAGAGAATGTATGGTGTATAAGGAGTTAAAGAGTCGCATGCGTCAAGCGACCGCAACGCGCAACCAAAATCCACAGAATGCGTACATTGCGTCAAAAACTTCGCCAGACGTCTTCTTCGCTGAAGCTGCGAGATCCTCATTCGGTCCACTAAACACCACCAACGGCTTCTTCTATGCCGATGCTCTACGATCTGGAAGGGAAATTCCAATTCAGCCTAACTCTCAAAGCGCTCAACAGGCCCCAGAACAGCCACACAGCAAAACGGAAACTATGATGCTTACCCTCCAACAAAATATGATGAAGCTTATGTCATTCATGAAAACGACCAGAACATGGTGATACAGCTGCTCGTAGCACAACAGTCGAAATAATCTATGCAGGCGCTACGAATATCAATGTGAAACGCCAAGGGTGTCTCACGGCATAAACTAGAATTGTCACAATTCTTGACCGAAAACCATATTGACGTTATGCTACTGGTGAAAACGCATCTTAGAAGAAAATACAACTTTCATATAAGAGGCTACACAATCTACCGCACAGATCATCCAGATGGGAAAGCCCAGTTCTAATCAGAGGACGCATTAAACACCATTTTCACAAAAGGTTTGCAACAAACTTCTTGCAGGCCACATCGATACAAATTTAGTCAAGCAACGGAATCCTTTCAATCGCTGCCGTTTACTGCCCTCCTCGTTTCTCAATCTCGGAAGGACAATTTATGGACTTCTACAATTCACTTTGGGATCGATTTATAGCCGCAGGAGACTACAACGCCAAACATACGCACTGGGGATCACGTCTAGTGACTCCCAAAGGAAAACAATTTTACAATTCACGTCTAGTGACTCCCAAAGGAAGACAATTTTACAATTCAATTATAAATGTGAAAAATAAACTGGACTACGTTTTCCCTGGAAGTCCCACATACTGGCCAACAGACTCACGAAAGCTCCCAGACCTTATTGATTTTGCAGTGACAAAAAACATACCTCGCAATCTAATAAGTGCCAAAGCAGTCTCGGACTTATCATCAGACCACTCGCCTGTGCTTCGAAAGCTTCTTCAAAGCCCAGAAATAACCGGACACCCCTTCAGCCTGACGACGCCAAAAACAACTGGCTAAAATACAAAAAGAACGTGAGTGCCCACATAGAACTCGCCCCGGAATTTAACATGGAATCGGACATCGACTACACTACGAGCGCCCTGGAAGAAGTACTCGT
This sequence comes from Drosophila malerkotliana malerkotliana, assembly GCA_018153235.1. Classification (NCBI taxonomy): domain Eukaryota; kingdom Metazoa; phylum Arthropoda; class Insecta; order Diptera; family Drosophilidae; genus Drosophila; species Drosophila malerkotliana. Next base: position 2,398,227 of record JAECXV010000020.1, on the reverse strand, counting down.
TGCGGAAGCTAAAATCTCTACTCCTCATGGGAAAAAAGTAGTCCGAAACAAATACTTCAAATCTAATCAGCAAATCGAACAGCTCGTGCGAGAAAAGAGGCGCACGCGTCGTGATTGGCAAAACAGCAGATCACTAGCTTCAAAACAACGCCTTAAGGAAGCAACCCGATCACTCGACCAGGCTCTTCCCCAACAGGAAAAAAATGCACAACTGAGGTACATCCTGAATCTCCCGCCAAAAAGCACAGTTGAAACGACCACCCCGATAAGAAACACTTCGTGATGCTGGGCTTGCAGCGACGAGGACCGAGCTGAAACATTCGCCAAACATCTCCAAAGTGTCTTCCAGCCAAACCCAGCCTCAAATTCATTCCTCCTGCCAGTAATTCAGCCAAAGTCCTCCCCTCAGCCAGCCGCACCTTCATTCCGGACGAACGAGATCGAAAAAGTCATAAGAGGGCTAAAATCAAAAAAGGCTCCCGGTGGTGACCTATTGACCCCAAAGATGCTGATCGAACTTCCAAAATGCGCTATAGAGGTCGTCTGCAAACTATTTAATGGAATCATTAATCTTGGCTATTTCGCAAAAAAGTGGAAGAAATCCATCATTATAATGATACCGAAGCCTGGAAAAGACCACACCATTCCGCCATCATGCAGACCAATAAGCCTTCTATCTTGTTTGTCTAAGTTGTTTGAAAAATGCTTGTTAACTCGCATAATACCACATCTGGAAGCTTGCAATATTATCCCGGCACACCAGTTGGGAACCATGGAACCATCGAAAAAGTGAACAAATTAACATCCGAAATACGCTCAGCCTTCGAACAGCGTGAATACTGCAGCGCTATTTTCCTCGAAATATCTCAAGCTTTCGACCGAGTTTGGCTCATCGGACTCATCGCATTAAAATAAACGAACAAAAGTGTAAACGTATAACGTTTACTCTTAATAGACAAACATGCCTTCCGCTTTTACTAAATGGTATGCAGATCCCTCAAGCTAACGACGTACCTTGGAGTCCACCTTGATAGTCGACTTACCTGGCGTAAGCACACCGAATGCAAAAAGATGCACCTAAAACTAAAAGCCAGCAGCCTCCACTGGATCATAAACTCACGATCGCCACTGTGCCTGGACTACAAGTTACTAATGTACAATTCAGTCCTAAAGCCAATCTGGACGTATGGCTCCCAGCTGTGGGGGAAAGTGAGCAGCAGCGACATAGACATCATACAGCGCGCACAATCAAAAATCTTGAGAACTATCACAGGGGCACCTTGGTATGTTCGCAACGAAAACATCCACCGGGATCTGGGCATCATCGCAGTGAAAGACGAAATCCAGAAGCGAAAAGAGTCATACCCAGAAAAACTGTCTTCGCAACCAAATTTTCCCGCTCGGGGATTGACTCGTGGTTCTAGCGTATCCCGCCTTAGACGCAACGACCTCCCAACCCGGAAATCGATTTTTAGGGCGGTCTAATTCCGTATCAGTCAATATGACTGATAGTTAAGTTAAAAATATAAGATTTGGTACACCTCTTGTTAGTCTCGCAAAAAGATTCAAGAAATAAAAGCAACGTTCAAAAAAAAAAGAATAAAAAATATAAATAAATTTCTAAAGAATTTGCTACGGAGCTCTGATGTAAGTACGAAAAAAAAAAAGTGAAAGCGAAGCCATAAGATCATAACGATTCTTAAATCATAATTATAGTTCTCCAGTACATTTCGAAGAAATAAGATTTGAAGGTCATCATCCAATTGGAGCCACCCGAAGGCAAAACTTTCACGGTCACCCTTTCTTTTTTTTTTTTTTTTACGGTCTTTCAGAATGTGGAATTTGCCTTGTGCATCAATAAGAGCATCAGCTAGCATTCCTGTATTCATCATAATGCTTAGAGGCCCAGACGTCCGAGGGGCGCTCGAGAAACGATTTGTTAGTACGTATTAAGCTATTTGTAATTTGTCAAGCTAGAAGGAGTTAGTGAGAAAATTTAAAATTATATATTTTAAATTAGAGGGACAGGAAAGAGATGTTATGGAGTAGAGACCATTGTAGTTCGAACATAATACACTAAAAGGGTTATGCAGTGCATATGTCGAACTTCAATTGCTAAGGAACAGAGGACTAAAGTTTCGAGTCCTTCTATTAGGAACTAGCAGTACCCTGCCACGTTTCGCTGTGGCATATTGTTGTTGCACGCATAAAAAATAAGTCAAACAAAAAAGAATAATTTTCAAATTAATTAAATTCTGTAATACTTGTGGGTATACAATATTCTTTGTTTCTCCTCCTTAATCATTCATTATTATTTCTGTATTTTAGTATATAGGTTGCTCTTCACTCAAGCACCTTGTGATACACGACATTTTTTTTTTTATTATCAGGCGCAAAAACAAACAACGCAGATGGTCTTCCGACCCGTGAACATGCCACGTATAATTGACCATGGGAAAAACATTTTTTTTTTTTTTTTTTTTTTTAACGTTGCTTTTATTTCTTGAATCTTCTCTTTGCGAGACTAACAAGAGGTGTATCAAATCTTATATTTTTAACTTAACTAACAGTCATATTGACTGATACGGAGTTAGACGGCCCTAAAAATCGGTTGCTGGGTTGGGAGGTCGTTGCGTCTAAGGCGGGATACGCTAGAAACCCGCGTCAATCCCCGAGCGAGAAAATTTGGGTGCGAAGACAGTTTTTCTTTGTATGACTCTTTTTGCTTCTGGATTTCGTCTTTCACTGCGAGGATGCCCAGATCCCGGTGGATGTTTTCGTTGCGAACATACCAAGGTGCCCCTGTGATAGTTCTCAGGATTTTTGATTGTGCGCGCTGTATGATGTCTATGTTGCTGCTGCTCGCGTTCCCCCACAGCTGGGAGCCATACGTCCAGATTGGCTTTAGGACTGAATTGTACAGTAGTAACTTGTAGTCCAGGCACAGTGGCGATCGTGAGTTTATGATCCAGTGGAGGCTGCTGGCTTTCAGTTTTAGATGCATCTTTTTGCATTCGATGTGCTTACGCCAGGTAAGTCGTCTATCAAGGTGAACGCCAAGGTACGTTACGTCGTTAGCTTGAGGGATAAGCATACCGTTTAGTAAAAGCGGAGGGCATGTTTGTCTATTAAGAGTAAACGTTATATGTTTACACTTTTGTTCGTTTATTTTAATGCGCCAGTCGGACAGCCACCTTTCCACTATTGTGAGATGATTAGCCAGTTGGGTTGTTGCCTGCGTTGGGCATCTGGAGCGACTAAGAATAGCGGTATCATCGGCGAACGTTGACGTTGTTAGTTGTGCGCTCGTAGGAATATCCGCAGTATACAAAACATATAGACACGGTCCGAGTGCGCTTCCCTGTGGAACTCCAGCTTCGATGGTGTAGTCGCCCGAAGTAGCTGCGTTGCATCTCACTGAGAATACCCTATTGAAGAGGTATGATTCCAGTAGCTTGTGGGTGTATGTTGGCAAATACGTTTTAATTTTGTGCATGAGTCCGATGAGCCAAACTCGGTCGAAAGCTTGAGATACGTCGAGGAAAATAGCGCTGCAGTATTCTCGTTGTTCGAAGGCTGAGCGTATTTCGGATGTTAATCTGTTCACTTGTTCGATGGTTCCGTGGTTTCTTCGAAAGCCAAATTGGTGTTCCGGGATGATATTGCAAGCTTCCAGATGTGGTATTATGCGAGTTAACAAGCATTTTTCAAACAGTTTAGACAAACAAGATAGAAGGCTTATTGGTCTGTATGATGACGGAATTGTGTGGTCTTTTCCAGGCTTCGGTATCATTATAATAATGGATTTCTTCCACTTTTTTGGGAAATAGCCAAGATTAATGATTCCATTAAATAGTTTGCAGACGACCTCTACAGCGCATTTTGGAAGTTCGATCAGCATCTTTGGGGTCAATAGGTCACCACCGGGAGCCTTTTTTGGTTTTAGCCCTCTTATGACTTTTTCGATTTCGTTCGGCCGGAATGGAGGTGCGGCTGGCTGAGGGGAGGACTCTGGCTGAATTACTGGCAGGAGGAATGAATTTGAGGCTGGGTTTGGCTGGAAGACACTTTGGAGATGTGTGGCGAATGTGTCAGCTCGGTCTTCGTTGCTGCGAGCCCAGCATCCCGAAGAGTTTCTTATCGGGGTGGTCGTTTCAATTGGGGCACTAAGATTTGGGTGGGCCCTCCACAGGGGGTACTTTGTGCTTGTTGGCGAGAGATTCTGGATGTACCTCAGCTGTGCATTTTCTTCCTGTTGGTGAAGAGCCTGGTCGAGTGATCGGGTTGCTTCCTTAAGGCGTTGTTTTGAAGCTGGTGATCTGCTGTTTTGCCAATCACGACGCGTGCGCCTCTTTTCTCGCACGAGCTGTTCGATTTGCTGATTAGATTTGAAGTGTTTGTTTCGGTCTACTTCTTTCCTATGAGGAGTAGAGATTTTAGCTGCCGCAACGAGTACTTCTTCCAGGGCGCTCGTAGTGTAGTCGATGTCCGATTCCATGTTAAAATCCGGGGCGAGTTCTATGTGGGCACTCACGTACTTTTTGTATTTTAGCCAGTTTGTTTTTGTCGTCGTCAGACTGAAGGGGTGTTCGGTTATTTCTGGGCTTTGAAGAAGCGTTAGAAGCACAGGCGAGTGGTCTGATGATAAGTCCGAGACTGCTTTGGCACTTATTAGATTGCGAGGTATGTTTTTTGTCACTGCAAAATCAATAAGGTCTGGGAGCTTTCGTGAGTCTGTTGGCCAGTATGTGGGACTTCCAGGGGAAACGTAGTCCAGTTTATTTTTCACATTTATAATTGCATTGTACAATTGTCTTCCTTTGGGAGTCACTAGACGTGATCCCCAGTGCGTATGTTTGGCGTTGTAGTCTCCTGCGGCTATAAATCGATCCCCAAGTGAGTTGTAGAAGTCCATAAATTGTCCTTCCGAGATTGAGAAGCGAGGAGGGCAGTAAACGGCAGCAATTGAAAGGATTCCGTTGCTTGACTGAATTTGTATCGATGTGGCCTGCAAGAAGTTTGTTGCAAACCTTTTGTGAAAATGGTGTTTAATTCGTTCTCTGATTAGAACTCCAGTTCCGCCGTGGGCTTTCCCATCTGGATGATCTGTGCGGTAGATTGTGTAGCCTCTTATATGAAAGTTGTATTTGCTTGTAAGATGCGTTTCCACCAGTAGCATAACGTCAATATGGTTTTCGGTCAAGAATTGTGACAATTCTAGTTTATGCCGTGAGACACCATTGGCGTTCCACATTGATATTCGTAGCGCCTGCATAGATTATTTGGACTGTTGTGCTACGAGCAGCTGTATCACCATGTTCTGGTTTTGAACAAGCGTTTGCATGGTCGTTTTCATGAATGACATAAGCTCCATCATACTTTGTTGGAGGGTAAGCATCATAGTTTCCGTTTTGCTGTGTGGCTGTTCTGGGGCCTGTTGAGCGCTTTGAGAGTTAGGCTGAATTGGAATTTCCCTTCCAGATCGTAGAGCATCGGCATAGGAGAAGCCGTTGGTGGTGTTTAGTGGACCGAATGAGGATCTCGCAGCTTTGGCGAAGAAGACGTCTGGCGTGGTTTTTGACGAAACGTACGCATTCTGTGGATTTTGGTTGCGCGTTGCGGTCGCTTGACGCATGCGACTCTTTAACTCCTTATACACAATACATCCTCTATAGTTTGCCGTATGGCTGCCTCCGCAGTTTCCACATTTCTTCACGGTACTGTCCTTGTTTGTAGTGCAGCAAGCGGACTTGTGGGCGTCCCCGCAGACTACACAGACAGCCCGAAGTGTGCAGTAAGACCTTGTGTGTCCATACTCTTGACAATTGGTGCATTGCACTGGACCGTTACGTTTATGTGGCTCTTCAACAGTGATTTTCCGATGCAAAAGATATTGCAGGTTGTAGATTGGGTGGACTTCGTTCTTCTTCAGCGACCTGCTTTCAGGCTCGAGCTCGACCTTGAAGAGGGGTTGTGGCTTTTTATCTTTATTTAGAATGTTAATAACATTCTTGGCGGCGAAGCCCTTTTCTTTAAGGGCGGTTTTTATTTCCTCGGCGGTAACATCAGGTTCTATTCCCTTTACTACCACTTGTAGGCCCTTACTGCTTTTCAGCTGGTACGTGTAATAGTTTTTCTGTACAGTGTCCAGATATTTTGACACTATTCGGAAGTGCTCTTCAGTCTTGGTTTGCACCTTTGTTTCATGGATGTTCCCTTTGGTAAGCGGAACAACATGAAAGTTTTCACCGTTCCCGATCAACGACGCAATTTTGTTGACCAGGGCACTCGAGCTTTTTTCCCTAATATAGATTGGAGGGGGCTTGGGTTTTTTTGCGGTGTCTTGGGCTGGTTGGTTTTCCTCAGCCTCCGCCAGTAGGGCAAATCTGTTAGTAGTGGATCTGTCTGGTTCATTATCGTTATTCAGGACACGGTTAATTTTTGTTTTGTTGCCTGCCGGATTACTCTGCGGGCTAAGCTTGCGCTTAATTTGAATGTAGCGATCCATTCCAGTCTGTGTGGCCGTTGCCGCTTTGGCACTTTCCGAGGTTGTTGTTTTTGTACTCGCTGTAGTCGTTGACGTCGTGGTACTTTGAGTTGCAGGGGTTTCGCTGTTGTTGCAGAAGTCGTAGCGCTGCTTGTTGTTGGTGCGAAATTTGTTTCCGATATTGGAGGGGGTTTTACACTGCGAACTCCATGACGCGGGAGTCGGAGTGAGCAGAGCGGGTGAGCAAGACCGTGCCCTTTGGGTTTCAGCGGTCAGTAAAGCCGGGTTGCTTTTAAGCGCCGATTTTTCCACTTCGGTATCGCGGGTTGAAAAGTAAGAGTAGAAGCCGTTTCTTTGGTTCACTGAACTTCTACGCTCGTTCTTTTGGTCGTTGCTCAATGAGCTCATTGCGTGGTACGAGTTTTTTTTTTTTCAACAATGCACTAGTTTTGGTTTAGCACATTACAACTGTTATTAAAAAAAAAGCTTGCCTGTCGCTTTTAGTAAATTGTATTTCTGTGTCTTTTCGCTTATATTGGCGAAAATATAAGCGAAGTGAAGTTTTCCCGGAGCTCGGACAAAGCACGTCCGCTCAGTTCGGTAGTTCGATTATTATCCAAAACATGAATGGAAAAAACATGAATGGGAAAAACATGAATGTTCTAGATTTAAACCACAAACTTTTAAGGATTGGGCTTGTGATTTGTTGATTGTCATGGCAAATGCAAGACGTATCGGAAATTGAAGTCTTTTAAATTCAAACGGCATATCGGTTGGGATCATCGGGATCCTCGGAATTAGAACTTCCTCACCTTTGAATTTTCCTATCATTATCGTAGCGTAAATTACATTGTTCATCAATTTACTAACCACCAAACGCGTACCGTTGCACAGTTTTGGTTGGTTTATGTTTCGAAGCATGATTACTACGGAGCCAACCTTTAGGCGTAAATTGTGCGGTGGTAAGCCAGGCACGTCCAAAGAGTTTAAAAATTCAATTGGATAGTTGGTGGCTTCATCTTCATTTGTGACGCAGTCAATAGATTTGAATGAATGCATTGTTCCAATGATCTTATTTTGAATTATGTAGTTCAGGTCATCTACATCTTTATTCTTAGCCGCTAAAATTGCTCGCTCACTCAACCATTCATTATTTTTGTAGTTAGAAATAATATTTGGAAATACATTGTTGATAAGTTCGTCTTTTGATGAGACAAAATTACAAAAATTATTTGGAAATGATATTAATCCGCTCGATTCATCGACAGGTACTTGACCATTACCGATAGTCAGCAATTGCTCCGAGAAATCTTCAGCAGATGTATCATTGATTGATTTCTTACAAATATCAATAGAGAGTGCAGAGGCTCTAGTGGTGCTTCAAGTTGAGGCAATTTCACTTTCCCGGAAGCGCAACACAATCTTTTTGGTTCGTTGTTAAATTTGAGAGCCTGACTATGAATTTGACTTCGTTTGTAACTGACATTTTGACATTTGACATTTTCTTCTTAGCTGTCTGCCTAAATAAAAAAGTATGGGCCAGGGAGGAACGCTGTCGAAAGGGGCAAAAAGTATCCTATGTCCTTCTTCTGGCTCTAAGCTACCTCCCTACCAATTTTCACTCAAATCTGTTCTTCCGTTCTTGATTTATAAGTGTTGTAACATAAAACACGTTGTTCTTTTATATATATAGATTTAAATTTTAAGCGTGTTAGTAAATGCTGGCTATCTACATCCCCGTTAATAAGGTTATGCAGAAAGACTACACCGAGCATTGTTCTACAATTTGTTAAGCTAGGTAAGTTTATAAGTAAAAGTCTGCTACTGTAGGATGGAAGCTGAAGATTTGTATCCCAGTATAGACCTCTAAGTGCGAATATTAAAAAATTCTTTTGTACGGATTCTGATTTTGATCCATTAAGTATTAGATCATTAGCTACACACCATTTTTGAAAGTTATCAAGGTCAGACTGAAGACTGCATTGGGCAGAGATGGATTTGTACTGAAAACGAAGCTTTACATCATCTACATACATAAGAATCAGAGAGTTTGTTAAAGCAGGGGGCAAGTCGTTTATAAAAAGCGTAAATAATAACGGGCCAAGATGACTACCTTGAGGGACGGCAGATGTAGCACGGACCAGACGGGACTGTATGTTTTTAAACAAGACTCTTTGTGTCCCTCCATCTAAGTAGCTGGAGATCCATGTTAAGGGGTCTATAGGAAAACCCAGCATATTCAGTTTACTTAACAAGAGTGAGTGATTAACAGAATCAAATGCTTTGCTGAAGTGTGTGTAAATTACATCGGTTTGATATCCCTTACGAAAGCCATCTATGACAAAGGATGTCAACTCCAGTAAATTTGTGGTAGTGGAGCGACGCTTAATAAATCCATGCTGACAGGGAGAGATAATCGAAGAGCAAAGGTGTTGCAAAAGAGGGGTTATTAATTTTTCAAATAACTTTGGAATTGCCGACATCGAAGAGATGCCTCTGTAGTTGGCAGCATCGGACTTTTTCCCTTTTTTATGTTCCTTGTATGTATTCCTTCCACTTAAGGGGAAAAATCGAGGTTTCCAAAGATAAGATGAAAAGTCTTAGAAGAGGTTTGCACAGAGCCTTGGCACAGTACTTTAGCACACAGCCTGGCACTCCGTCGGGGCCTGGCGAATGGTTTTGACCCTTAGAAGATCAGATAATTAGTTGTTCTCAGAGAAAAACGGACAGAAAATAATTTTGCTGCTTGAATGTTAGATGCGTAAGGCTGATCTGTCAATTTAGGCCGAGAATAAGTTGTTTGAAAAAATTCTGCGAATAGATCGGCAATGGACTGATCAGAGGTCGCAGAGGAATTTTCAAACGTAAGCAGGGGTGAAAAAGAAACGTGTTTACGCTTAGTGTTTACAAAATTATAAAACTGCTTTGGATCCTGAGTATATTGTGTCCAGCAGCGGCGAATATAATTCCTGTAACATTCAGGGTTATGCACGGTAAAATTTGACCGAGCTAGTAGATATCTTGAAAAATCAATACTAATGCTGGCTTTTTTATATTTAAGTAATAGCTTATTTTTAGTGTTTTTTAGGTAAGTAAGGTACCTTGTAATCCAAGGAGGATTTGTTGAAGCGGACAGATATTTCCATGGCACACATGAGTCAAAAAATTTATTTAAAGTACAATAAAATTTTTCTAAGGTCACGTTAAGATCAGTGCATGCCAGAATATCGGACCAGTCATATGTATCGATAAGGTTATTAAGTTTATTAAAATCAGCATTACGGAAACAGCGAATCTTATTTACCACGCGTGGAGACATCTGATCGATACTAGGAATGGTTTCGATTGGTACCTCCAGTGTGGGGTGATATGGATCCTCTGGGGTTGAGAGGGGAAAAGCTCTGGAGAGAGCGGTACCATCAGGATCAGATACAAAACATAAGTCCAAAAATCGACCAAACGAATTTCTAACATGGTTAATCTGACCTAGGGACATGTCAGACATGCCCGCGGTAAAGTCATGGTGGGTGATAAGTGACAAAGATGGTGAGTTATCGACGTTGGACCACTTTAATTCTGGTATATTAAAATCGCCCACCGCGACGAGCTGGTCACGATCAGTCATAAGATTAAAAATGGATTGAATAGCGGACAAATGCTGCCAATATGTGGGTAGTTCAGACGAAGGCGGTATATACGAACATGTAATGTATAAAGATTTCTCGGACAAAATGATTTTAATGCAAATAAACTCAATGTCACCAAACTCTTGTGATACCTTTTCAGAAACAAGAGTGGAGTATACCGAAATGAGGACTCCACCGCCCCTTCGCTGAGGTCGATCCCTTCTAAAAGTGGTGTACTTACTTGGAAAAACTTCGGAGCTAAAGATCTCCGGCTTTAACCAAGTTTCTGTAAAGGCTATAATATGGGATGCAAAGAAAGAACTATCAGAATATAGTTTGGGGAGTTTGCTAAATAGCCCCCTAGTATTCTGAGAGGTAAGTGTTAATGACGATACTAGTTTTTTGGGTTAGGGGACGAAAAAGAGGTGGAAGGTTGGTCAGTGGATCTGATATCGGGTAGCTTAACTCCTGTTGGTCTTAACACTTTTTTATTTTACGGAACTAGGCTGATGTTCTTGGACGAAAATATTCTCTGGTCGAAAACTGGGTGACCACTATTTCCATCAGCAGCATCGACCTGAAACATGCGTTTTGGCAAGTTGAACTGGATGAAAAGAGTCGTCCGTATACCGCTTTCACTATACCTGGTAAGCCGCTATATCAGTTCCGGGGGATGGCTTTTGGGTTATTCAATGCGGCGCAAAAACTGTGCAGGTTGATGGATAGAGTCATCCCACAGAGACTCAGAGACCGAGTGTTCGTATACCTGGATGACCTGTTAATGATCTCGAAAGCCTTTGAGGAGCATTGTGAGTTGCTAGCAGAAGTGGGAAGATGCTTACGGAGGGCGAATTTGGCCATCGGGTTGCAGAAGTCAAAGTTCTGCTTTAAATACTTGCGGTATTTAGGGTATGTTCTAGGAGATGGCGCTCTGAAACCAGATCTACGGAAAATCGCAGCCATTAAAGAAATTGAAGCCCCAAAAAACGTCCGACAGTTGCGCAGTTTTCTTGGCACCGCGAATTGGTACAGAAGGTTTTATACAAAGGTATGAAGGTATCGGCGCGGTGTTGTTCCAGAAGGACGACAATAAAGCAGAACGGCCGATTGCTTTCTTTTCGGCAAAGCTGAGAGGCGCACAGCTGAATTACAGTGTAACCGAGAAGAAGTGTCTAGCTGCAGTCAAAGCTGTTGAAAGGTTCCATCCATACATAGAGATGATGGCGTTCACCATCTTGACGGATCACGCGAGCCTTAAGTGGCTGATGTCTTTTAACAATCTGGAAGGGAGACTGACCAGATGGTTTCTAGCGCTACAGCCTTACCAATTTAACATTGAGCATCGAAAAGGAAAGGACAATGTGGTGGCTGATACTCTCTCACGCCCCAACGATGTAGAAGAGCTGAGCCTGTTAAACATGGAGACGACGGCATTCGCAAGTGAGGAGTACCTGGAAAGAATGAAACTAGTTAAAGAGCAAGGAGATCGATTCCCAGACTTACGGGTGGAAGAAGGCTTACTCTTTAAGAAGACTCGTTTTTGCCGGGAGGACAGCGAGGAGTTCGACTGGATATTGTGGATCCCCGAAGAACTAACAAGTACAATAGTGCAGCCAGCCCATGAAGGGGAGATGTCACTTCATGGAGGAATCCGGCGAGGCTACAGCGAATGTATTGGCCGAACATGGTGGTACAGGTGAAAGAATGGGTTACTTCCTGCATCAGCTGTAAAGAAAATCAGCACACAAGGCACACTACGAGACCTCCGATGGGAAAAGAAGTTCTCAGACAGACAGACCGTTGCAGAAGTTTTATTTGGATTTCCTCGGAAAATACCCCCGATCCATGCGCGGCAACACCATGCTGTTAAAGCTATGTCCAAAGCAACGTCGGTGGCGGTGGCCGGATTCCGTAGAGAACATATTTTCACGCAATTTGGAGGCAATTTGGATGAAGAGGCAGCGCGGAGGTACAACTTAAAATCCAGGGAAGTGAAGTACTTACCGGGGCAAGAAGTGTATAAGCGGAATTTCGTACTCAGCAACCTTCTCAAGAACATCAACGCCAAGTTCTGCAAAAAATATGTGAATTGTAGGGTATTCAAAGTTCTTGGCAACTCACTTTATGCACTGAAGAACCTACAAGGGCTTCCGATAGGCGTCTTTCATCCCAAAGACTTGAAGCAATGAGAGCCCGGATAGCTCCTGAATTAACAGTTATCTTAGGGCGTGGACGAAGCCTACGTTGGGCTAAACATCAAAGCAGTCGACACTTTTTCTTCCACTCCTGTTATCCTCGCAAGCTCAGGAAACCGTAGTGTGCTGTTAGGTGTCGATAGTGTCTGCAAACGATAGCTAGACAAGGCATGGTGGTAATAGAGATGGCACATCGGGGCGAATTGATTGGACCCGAGAAAGAAGAAGCCAGGCCACGGCCACACAGACTGGAATTGATCGCTACATCCAAATTAAGCGCAAGCTTTGCCCGCAGAGCAATCCGGCAGTCATAAAAACAACAATTAACCGTGTCCTGAAGGTCGATAAAGAACCAGACAGATCCACTACTAACAGGTTTACCCTACTGGAGGAGGTTGAGGAAAACTAACCAGCCCAAGACACCGCTATCCGCTATGCTATCCCTATATTGGGGAAAAAAGCTCGGAAAATCGGAAAATCACTGTTGAAGACCCACATAAACGCAACGGTCCAGTGCAATGCACTAATTGTCAAGAGAATAGACACACAAGGTCTTACTCCACACTTCGGGCTGTCTGTGTAGTCTGCGGGGACGTCCACAACTCCGCTTACTGCACTACAATCTAGGACAGTACCGTGAAGAAATGTGGAAACTGCGGAAGCAACCATACGGCAAACTATAGAGAATGTATGGTGTATAAGGAGTTAAAGAGTCGCATGCGTCAAGCGACCGCAACGCGCAACCAAAATCCACAGAATGCGTACATTGCGTCAAAAACTTCGCCAGACGTCTTCTTCGCTGAAGCTGCGAGATCCTCATTCGGTCCACTAAACACCACCAACGGCTTCTTCTATGCCGATGCTCTACGATCTGGAAGGGAAATTCCAATTCAGCCTAACTCTCAAAGCGCTCAACAGGCCCCAGAACAGCCACACAGCAAAACGGAAACTATGATGCTTACCCTCCAACAAAATATGATGAAGCTTATGTCATTCATGAAAACGACCAGAACATGGTGATACAGCTGCTCGTAGCACAACAGTCGAAATAATCTATGCAGGCGCTACGAATATCAATGTGAAACGCCAAGGGTGTCTCACGGCATAAACTAGAATTGTCACAATTCTTGACCGAAAACCATATTGACGTTATGCTACTGGTGAAAACGCATCTTAGAAGAAAATACAACTTTCATATAAGAGGCTACACAATCTACCGCACAGATCATCCAGATGGGAAAGCCCAGTTCTAATCAGAGGACGCATTAAACACCATTTTCACAAAAGGTTTGCAACAAACTTCTTGCAGGCCACATCGATACAAATTTAGTCAAGCAACGGAATCCTTTCAATCGCTGCCGTTTACTGCCCTCCTCGTTTCTCAATCTCGGAAGGACAATTTATGGACTTCTACAATTCACTTCGGGATCGATTTATAGCCGCAGGAGACTACAACGCCAAACATACGCACTGGGGATCACGTCTAGTGACTCCCAAAGGAAGACAATTTTACAATTCACGTCTAGTGACTCCCAAAGGAAGACAATTTTACAATTCAATTATAAATGTGAAAAATAAACTGGACTACGTTTTCCCTGGAAGTCCCACATACTGGCCAACAGACTCACGAAAGCTCCCAGACCTTATTGATTTTGCAGTGACAAAAAACATACCTCGCAATCTAATAAGTGCCAAAGCCGTCTCGGACTTATCATCAGACCACTCGCCTGTGCTTCGAAAGCTTCTTCAAAGCCCAGAAATAACCGGACACCCCTTCAGCCTGACGACGCCAAAAACAACTGGCTAAAATACAAAAAGAACGTGAGTGCCCACATAGAACTTGCCCCGGAATTTAACATGGAATCGGACATCGACTACACTACGAGCGCCCTGGAAGAAGTACTCGTTGCGGAAGCTAAAATCTCTACTCCTCATGGGAAAAAAGTAGTCCGAAACAAATACTTCAAATCTAATCAGCAAATCGAACAGCTCGTGCGAGAAAAGAGGCGCACGCGTCGTGATTGGCAAAACAGCAGATCACTAGCTTCAAAACAACGCCTTAAGGAAGCAACCCGATCACTCGACCAGGCTCTTCCCCAACAGGAAAAAAATGCACAACTGAGGTACATCCTGAATCTCCCGCCAAAAAGCACAATTGAAACGACCACCCCGATAAGAAACACTTCGTGATGCTGGGCTTGCAGCGACGAGGACCGAGCTGAAACATTCGCCAAACATCTCCAAAGTGTCTTCCAGCCAAACCCAGCCTCAAATTCATTCCTCCTGCCAGTAATTCAGCCAAAGTCCTCCCCTCAGCCAGCCGCACCTTCATTCCGGACGAACGAGATCGAAAAAGTCATAAGAGGGCTAAAATCAAAAAAGGCTCCCGGTGGTGACCTATTGACCCCAAAGATGCTGATCGAACTTCCAAAATGCGCTATAGAGGTCGTCTGCAAACTATTTAATGGAATCATTAATCTTGGCTTTTTCCCAAAAAAGTGGAAGAAATCCATCATTATAATGATACCGAAGCCTGGAAAAGACCACACCATTCCGCCATCATGCAGACCAATAAGCCTTTTATCTTGTTTGTCTAAGTTGTTTGAAAAATGCTTGTTAACTCGCATAATACCACATCTGGAAGCTTGCAATATTATCCCGGCACACCAATTTGGCTTCCGAAGAAACCATGGAACCATCGAAAAAGTGAACAGATTAACATCCCAAATAAGCTCAGCCTTCGAACAGCGAGAATACTGCAGCGATATTTTCCTCGACGTATCTCAAGCTTTCGACCGAGTTTGGCTCATCGGACTCATGCACAAAATTAAAACGTATTTGCCAACATACACCCACAAGCTACTGGAATCATACCACTTTAGTAGGGAATTCTCAGTGAGATGCAACGCAGCTACTTCGAGCGACTTTGGGCAACAACCCAACTGGCTAATCATCTCACAATAGTGGAAAGGTGGCTGTCCGACTGGCGCATTAAAATAAACGAACAAAAGTGTAAACGTATAACGTTTACTCTTAATAGACAAACATGCCTTCCGCTTTTACTAAATGGTAGGCAGATCCCTCAAGCTAACGAAGTAACGTACCTTGGAGTCCACCTTGATAGACGACTTACCTGGCGTAAGCACACCGAATGCAAAAAGATGCACCTAAAACTAAAAGCCAGCAGCCTCCACTGGATCATAAACTCACGTATTTCTAGCGTATCCCGCCTTAGACGCAACGACCTCCCAACCCGGAAATCGATTTTTAGGGCGGTCTAACTCCGTATCAGTCAATATGACTGATAGTTAAGTTAAAAATATAAGATTTAATACACCTCTTGTTAGTCTCGCAAAGAGAAGATTCAAGAAATAAAAGCAACGTTAAAAAAAAAAAAAAAAAAAAAAATATAATAAAAATAAATTTCTAAAGAATTTTCTACGGAGCTCTGATGTAAGTACGAGAAAAAAACTGAAGGCGAAGCCATAAGATCATAACGATTCTTAAATCATAATTGTAGTTCTCCAGTACATTTCGAAGAAATAAGGCTTGAAGCTCATCATCCAACTGGAGCCACCCGATGGCAAAACTTTCACGGTCACCCTTCCTTTTTTTTTCACGGTCTTTCAGAATGTGGAATTTGGCTTGTGCATCAATAAGAGCATCAGCTAGCATTCCTGTATTCATCATAAAGCTTAGAGTCCCAATAGTCCCAAATAGTAGATTTTAAATTTGAAGGGCAGGAAAAAGATGTTATAGAGTAGAGACCATTGTAGTTCGAACATAATACCCTAAAAGGGTCATGCAGTGCATATGTCGAATTTCAATCTTCAATGGCTAAGGAACAGAGGACTAAAGTTTCGAGTCCTTCTATTAAGAATTTTAAATTTTAAGCGTGTTAGTAAATGCTGGCTATCTACATCCCCGTTAATAAGGTTATGCAAAAAGACTACACCGAGCATTGTTCTACGATTTGTTAAGCTAGGTAAGTTTATAAGTAAAAGTCTGCTACTGTAGGATGGAAGCTGAAGATTTGCATCCCAGTAAAGACCTCTAAGTGCGAATATTAAAAAATTCTTTTGTACGGATTCTTTGCGGTCCTTATGTACTCCATATTGGGGACTCCAGACACATGAACCGTACTCCAGTATCCGACGGACCAAAGAATAAATAATGTTTTGGTTATGTATGGGTCATTAAATTCTTTTGACCACCTTTTAAAACCAAGGACTCCTTTAGCCTTATTAACCATTAAGGAAATATGGTCGGAAAATTTAAGTTTAATGTCTAATAGGACGCCGAGATCATTAACCTGAGTTAATTTCTCTAAGGCAATCCCATTAATAGAATACGTAGCTTGCAGAGGGCAATAACGATAAAAAGACATATGCTTGCATTTTGATCCATTAAGTATTAGATCATTAGCTACAAACCATTTTTGAAAGTTATCAAGGTCAGACTGAAGACTGCATTGGGCAGAGATGGATTTGTATTGAAGACAAAACTTTACATCATCTGCATACATAAGAATCAGATAGTTTGTTAAAGCAGGGGGCAAGTCGTTTATAAAAAGCCGTTATAAATAATACCGGGCCAAGATGACTTCCTTGAGGGACGGCAAATGTAGCACGGACCAGACGGGACTGTATGTTTTTAAATAAGACTCTTTGTGTCCTTCCATCTAAAATTACATCGGTTTGATATCCCTTACGAAAGCTATCTATGACAAAGGATGTCAACTCCAGTAAATTTGTGGTAGTGGAGCGACGCTTAATAAATCCATGCTGACAGGGAGAGATAATCGAAGAGCAAAGGTGTTGCAAAAGAGGGGTTATTAATTTTTCAAATAACTTTGGAATTGCCGACATCGAAGAGATGCCTCTGTAGTTGGCAGCATCGGACTTTTTCCTTTTTTATGTTCCTTGTATGTATTCCTTCCACTTAAGGGGAAAAATCGAGGTTTCCAAAGATAAGATGAAAAGTCTTAGAAGAGGTTTGCACAGAGCCCTGGCACAGTACTTAAGCACACAGCCTGGCACTCCATCGGGGCCTGGCGAATGGTTTTGACCCTTAGAAGATCAGATAATTAGTTGTTCTCAGAGAAAAACGGACAGAAAATAAGATTTGCTGCTTGAATGTTAGATGCGTAAGGCTGATCTGTCAATTTAGGCCGAGAATAAGTTGTTTGAAAAAATTCTGCGAATAGATCGGCAATGGACTGATCAGAGGTCGCAGATTAATTTGCAAACGTAAGCAGGGGTGAAAAAGATACGTGTTTACGCTTAGTGTTTACAAAATTATAAAACTGCTTTGGATCCTGAGTATGTTGTATCCGGCAGCGGCGAATATAATTCCTGTAACATTCAGGGTTATGCATGGTAAAATTTGACCGAGCTAGTAGATATCGTGAAAAATCAATACTAATGCTGGCTTTTTTATATTTAAGTAATAGCTTATTTTTAGTATTTTTTAGGTAAGTAAGGTACCTTGTAAACCAAGGAGGATTTGTTGAAGCGGATGGATATTTCCATGGCACACATGAGTCAAAAAATACAATAAAATTTTTCTAAGGTCACGTTAAGATCAGTGCATGCCAGAATATCGGACCAGTCATATGTATCGATAAGGTTATTAAGTTTATGAAAATCAGCATTACGGAAACAGCGAATCTTATTTACCACGCGTGGAGACATCTGATCGATACTAGGAATGGTTTCGATTGATACCTCCAGCGTGGGGTGAAATGGATCCTCTGGGGTTGAGAGGGGAAAAGCTCTGGAGAGAGCGGTACCATCAGGATCAGATACAAAACATAAGTCCAAAAGCCGACCTAACGAATTTCTAACATGGTTAATCTGACCTAGGGACATGTCAAACATGCCCGCGGTGAAGTCATGGTGAGTGATAAGTGACAAAGATGGTGAGTTATCGACGTTGGACCATTTTAATTCTGGTATATTAAAATCGCCCACCGCGACGAGCTGATCAGTCATAAAATTAAAAACGGATTGAATAGCGGACAAATGCTGCCAATATTTGGGCGGTTCAGACGAAGGCGGTATATACGAACATGTAATGTATAAAGATTTCTCGGACAAAATGATTTTAATGCAAATAAACTCAATGTCACCAAATGCTTGTGATACCTCTTCAGAAACAAGAGTAGACTCTTTTCTCCAGTAGACTCCATCATTAAAATGAGGACTCCACTCCCCCTTCGCTGAGGTCGATCCCTTCTAAAAGTGGTGTACTTACTTGGAAAAACTTCGGAGCTAAAGATCTCCGGTTTTAACCAAGTTTCTGTAAAGTCTTTAATATGCAAAGAGGATGGAAAAAGGATGTAAAGAAAGAACTATCAGAATATAGTTTGGGGAGTTTGCTACATAGCCCTCTAGTATTCTGATAGGTAAGTGTTAATGACGATACTAGTTGTTTGGGTTAGGGGACGAAGAAGAGGTGAAAGGTTGGTCAGTGGATCTGATATCGGGTAGCTTAACTCCTGTTGGTCTTAGCACTTTTTTCTTCACGGAACTAGGCTGATGTTCTTGGGCGAAAATATTCTCTGGCCAAAAACTGCGTGACCACTATTTTCATCAGCAGCATCAACCTGAAACATGCGTTTTGGCAAGTAGAACTGGATGAAAAGAGTCGTCCGTATACGGCTTTCACTATACCTGGTAGGCCGCTGTATCAGTTCCGGAGGATGCCTTTGGGTTATTCAATGCGGCGCAAAAACTGTGCAGGTTGATGGATAGAGTCATCCAACAGAGACTCAGAGACCGAGTGTTCGTATACCTGGATGACCTGTTAATGATCTCGAAGACCTTTGAGGAGCATTGTGAGTTGCTAGCAGAAGTGGGAAGATGACCATCGGCCATCGGGTTGCAGAAGTCAAAGTTCTGCTTTAAATACTTGCGGTATTAAGGGTATGCTCTAGGTCCACGGATCCACGGAAAATCGCAGCCATTAAAGAAATTGAAGCCCCAAAAAACGTCCGACAGTTGCGCAGTTTCCTTGGCACCGCGAATTGGTACAGAAGGTTTTATACAAAGGTATGAAGGTATCGGCGCGGTGTTGTTCCAGAAGGACAACAATAAAGCAGAACGGCCGATTGCTTTCTTTTCGGCAAAGCTGAGGGGCGCACAGCTGAATTACAGAGTAACCGCGAAGGAGTGTCTGGTTGCAGTCCAAGCTGTTGAAAGGTTCCATCCATACATAGAGATGATGCCGTTCACCATCTTGACGGATCACGCGAGCCTTAAGTGGCTGATGTCGTTTAAAAATCTGGAAGGGAGACTGGCCAGATGGTTTCTAGCGCTACAGCCTTACCAATTTAACATTGAGCATCAAAAAGGAAAGGACAATGTGGTGGCTGATACTCTCTCACGCCCCAACGATGTAGAAGAGCTGAGCCTGTTAAACATGGAGACGATGGCATTCGCAAGTGAGGAGTACCTGGAAAGAATGAAACTAGTTAAAGAGCAAGGAGATCGATTCCCAGACTTACGGGTGGAAGAAGGCTTACTCTTTAAGAAGACTCGTTTTTGCCGGGAGGACAGCGAGGAGTTCGACTGGATATTGTGGATCCCCGAAGAACTAACAAGTATATTAGTGCAGCAAGCGCATGAAGGGGAGATGGCACTTCATGGAGGAATCCGGTAGACATTAGCGAGGCTACAGCGAATGTACTATTGGCCGAACATGGTGGTACAGGTGAAAGAATGGGTTACTTCCTGCTGTAAAGAAAATAAGCACACCACGCACACTACGAGACCTCTGATGGGAAAATGAAGTGGAAACAGACAGACCGTTGCAGAAGTTGTATTTTGATTTCCTCGGAAAATACCCCCGATCCATGCGCGGCAACACCATGCTGTTAAAGCTATGTCCAAAGCAACGTCGGTGGCGGTGGCCGGATTCCTTAGAGAACATATTAGCTTAGAGCGCGTCAACCAGTCGGTACTCGCAGCCATTAGAGTGAATATTGGCGAGGATTATGCCCGATGGGATGAGCGATTACCGGAGGTACAGGCGGCACTGAGGACAGCGTCACATTGCTCGGCAGGGGTGTCCTCGTATTTCGCAATGTTTGGGCAGCATATATTCTCAAACGGTGGAGATTACCAGCTGGCCCGAAAACTAACGGCGTTGAACGAGTCGAAGATTCAGCAGCTTCGAAGGTCGGAGAAGTGAAGTACTTACCGGGGCAAGAAGTGTATAAGCGGAATTTCGTACTCAGCAACCTCCTCAAGAACATCAACGCTTGAAGCAATGAGAGCCCGGCTAGCTCCTGAATCAACAGGTATCTTAGGGCGTGGACGAAGCCTACGTTGGGTTAAGCATCAAAGCAGTCGATACTTTTTCTTCCACTCCTGTTATCCTCGCAAGCTCAGGAAACCGTAGTGTGCTGTTAGGTGTCGATAGTGTCTGCAAACGATAGCTAGAGAAGTCATGGTGGTAATAGAGATGGCACATCGCGGCGATTTGATTGGACCCGAGAAAGTAGAAGCCAGGACGAACCGGGCGGGATCGAACCGTTGTGACTGCAAGGAAAGCAGGGATCTAGGAGAGAATAAAAAAAAGGAAAATGAATGGCAACAGGAGGAGGAAACGTGGGAAAAATTCAATTTAAATTTCTAGAATTTTCTACGGAGCTCTGATGTAAGTACGAGAAAAAAAAATGAAATCGAAGCCAAGAAATAAGATTTGGAGCTCATCATCCAACTGGAGCCACCTGAAGGCGAAAATTTCACGGTCACCCTTCCTGGTTTTTCATTCCTGGCTAGCATTCCTGTATTCATCATAAAGCTTAGAGGACCAGACGACCGAGGGGCGCTCTAGAAATGATTCGTTAGTACGTATTAAGCTATTTGTAATTTGTTAAGCTAGGAGGAGTTAGTAAGAAAATTTAAAATTCTATATTTTAAATTAGAGGGACAGGTCACTTTAAGGTCACGTTAAGATCAGTGCATGCCAGAATATCGGACCAGTCATATGTATCGATAAGGTTATTAAATTTATAAAAATCAGAATTACGGAAAAAGCGAATCTTATTAACCACGCGTGTAGACATCTGATCGATACCAGGAATGGTTTCGATTGATACCTCCAGCGTGGGGTGATATGGATCCTCTGGGGTTGAGAGGGGAAAAGCTCTGGAGAGAGCGGTACCATCAGGATCAGATACAAAACATAAGTCCAAAAGCCGACCTAACGAATTTCTAACATGGTTAATCTGACCTAGGGACATGTCAAACATGCCCGCGGTGAAGTCATGGTGAGTGATAAGTGACAACGATGGTGAGTTATCGACGTTGGACCACTTTAATTTTGGTATATTAAAGTCGCCCACCGCGACGAGCTGGTCACGATCGGTCATAAGATTAAAAACGGATTGAATAGCGGACAAATGATGTCAATATGTGGGCGGTTCAGACGAAGGCGGTCTATACGAACATGTAATGTATAAAGATTTCTCGGACAAAATGATTTTAATGCAAATAAACTCAATGTCACCAAATTCTTGTGATACCTCTTCAGAAACAAGAGTAGACTCCTTTCTCCAGTAGACTCCATCATTAAAATGAGGACTCCACTCCCCCTTCGCTGAGGTCGATCCCTTCTAAAAGTGGTGTACTTACTTGGAAAAACTTCGGAGCTAAAGATCTCCGGTTTTAACCAAGTTTCTGTAAAGTCTTTAATATGCAAAGAGGATGGAAAAAGGATGTAAAGAAAGAACTATCAGAATATAGTTTGGGGAGTTTGCTACATAGCCCTCTAGTATTCTGATAGGTAAGTGTTAATGACGATACTAGTTGTTTGGGTTAGGGGACGAAGAAGAGGTGAAAGGTTGGTCAGTGGATCTGATATCGGGTAGCTTAACTCCTGTTGGGCTTAGCACTTTTTTCTTCACGGAACTAGGCTGATGTTCTTGGACGAAAATATTCTCTGGTCAAAAACTGGGTGACCACTATTTTCATCAGCAGCATCGACCTGAAACATGCGTTTTGGCAAGTAGAACTGGATGAAAAGAGTCGTCCGTATATGGCTTTCACTATACCTGGTAGACCGCTGTATCAGTTCCGGGGGATGGCTTTTGGGTTATTCAATGCGGCTCAAAAACTGTGCAGGTTGATGGATAGAGTCACCCTACAGAGACTCCGAGACCGAGTGTTCGTATACCTGAATGACATGTTAATGATCTCGAAGACCTTTGAGGAGCATTGTAAGTTGCTAGCAGAAGTGGGAAAATGCTTACGGAGGGCGAATTTGGCCTTCGGGTTGCAGAAGTCAAAGTTCT
Source organism: Drosophila malerkotliana malerkotliana (assembly GCA_018153235.1). NCBI lineage: Eukaryota > Metazoa > Arthropoda > Insecta > Diptera > Drosophilidae > Drosophila > Drosophila malerkotliana. The sequence continues at coordinate 2,375,619 of JAECXV010000020.1, read as the reverse complement.
GCTTTAAATACTTGCGGTATTTAGGGTATGTTCTAGGAGATGGCGCTCTGAAAACAGATCCACGGAAAATCGCAGCCATGAAAGAAATTGAAGCCCAAACAAGAAAGGAAAGCTAACTTCGGGCGGAGCCGAAGTTTATATACCCTTGCAGTTAAAACCGGATATATATCGCAAACATCGGATATAGTTGGCCGATCCTTATGATTACATCATAATAAAACCAATTTACTAAAATACAAAATCTAAAAAAAGTCCCAAACTTCTATCTTCAAAAATACGAAAGTTGATATTTCTACCAAATACCATTTCCGATCGTTCAGTTATATGGCAGCTATGGGATATAGTCGGCCGATCCTAATGAAATTTGGTAGGTTGGATCAACTGGCCAAAAATATAATCTGTATTCAGTTTTAGCTTTCTATCTTCAAAAACACGAAAGTTGGGTCATTTCCGATCGTTCAGTTATATGGCAGCTATAGGATATAGTCGGCCGATCCTTATGAAATTTGGCATGACGTAATGTTTTGCCAAAAATAGCTCACATGTCAAATTTGAACTCTCTAACTCTAAAAACACCAAAGTTATACCATTTCCGATCAATCAGTTATATGGCAGCTATAGGATATAGTCGGCCGATCCGGGTCGTTCCGACTTATATACTGCGTGCAAAGGAAAGAAGGGTGTGTGCAAAGTTTCAAGACGATAGCTTTAAAACTGAGAGACTAGTTCGCGTAGAAACAGACAGACAGACGGACAGACAGACGGACAGACGGACATGCTCATATCAACTCAGGAGGTGATCCTGATCAAGAATATATATACTTTATAGGGTCGGAGATGTCTCCTTCACTGCGTTGCACACTTTTGACCAAAATTATAATACCCTCTGCAAGGGTATAAAAAACGTCCGACAGTTGCGCAGTTTCCTTGGCACCGCGAATTGGTACAGAAGGTTTTATACAAAGATATGAAGGTATCGGCGCGGTGTTGTTCCAGAAGGACGACAATAAAGCAGAACGGCCGATGGCTTTCTTTTCGGCAAAGCTGAGAGGCGCACAGCTGAAATACAGTGTAACCGAGAAGGAGTGTCTGGCTGCAGTCAAAGAAAGGTGGAAAGGTTCCATCCATACATAGAGATGATGCCGTTCACCATCTTGACGGATCACGCGAGCCTTAAGTGGCTGATGTCTTTTAACAATCTGGAAGGGAGACTGACCAGATGGTTTCTAGCGCTACAGCCTTACCAATTTAACATTGAGCATCGAAAAGGAAAGGACAATGTGGTGGCTGATACTCTCTCACGCCCCAACGATGAAGAAGAGCTGAGCCTGTTAAACATGGAGACGACGGCATTCGCAAGTGAGGAGTACCTGGAAAGAATGAAACTAGTTAAAGAGCAAGGAGATCGATTCCCAGACTTACGGGTGGAAGAAGGCTGACTCTTTAAGAAGACTCGTTTTTGCCGGGAGGACAGCGAGGAGTTCGACTGGATATTGTGGATCCCCGAAGAACTAACAAGTATATTAGTGCAGCAAGCGCATGAAGGGGAGATGGCACTTCATGGAGGAATCCGGTAGACATTAGCGAGGCTACAGCGAATGTACTATTGGCCGAACATGGTGGTACAGGTGAAAGAATGGGTTACTTCCTGCTGTAAAGAAAATAAGCACACCACGCACACTACGAGACCTCCGATGGGAAAATGAAGTGGAAACAGACAGACAGATGAGCGATTACCGGAGGTACAGGCGGCACTGAGGACAGCGTCACATTGCTCGGCAGGGGTGTCCTCGTATTTCGCAATGTTTGGGCAGCGGTGGAGATTACCAGCTGGCCCGAAAACTAACGGCGTTGAACGAGTCGAAGATTCAGCAGCTTCGAAGGTCGGAGAAGTGAAGTACTTACCGGGGCAAGAAGTGTATAAGCGGAATTTCGTACTCAGCAACCTCCTCAAGAACATCAACGCTTGAAGCAATGAGAGCCCGGCTAGCTCCTGAATCAACAGGTATCTTAGGGCGTGGACGAAGCCTACGTTGGGTTAAGCATCAAAGCAGTCGATACTTTTTCTTCCACTCCTGTTATCCTCGCAAGCTCAGGAAACCGTAGTGTGCTGTTAGGTGTCGATAGTGTCTGCAAACGATAGCTAGAGAAGGCATGGTGGTAATAGAGATGGCACATCGCGGCGATTTGATTGGACCCGAGAAAGTAGAAGCCAGGACGAACCGGGCGGGATCGAACCGTTGTGACTGCAAGGAAAGCAGGGATCTAGGAGAGAATAAAAAAAAGGAAAATGAATGGCAACAGAAGGAGGAAACGTGGGAAAAATTCAATTTAAATTTCTAGAATTTTCTACGGAGCTCTGATGTAAGTACGAGAAAAAAAAATGAAATCGAAGCCAAGAAATAAGATTTGGAGCTCATCATCCAACTGGAGCCACCTGAAGGCGAAAATTTCACGGTCACCCTTCCTGGTTTTTCATTCCTGGCTAGCATTCCTGTATTCATCATAAAGCTTAGAGGACCAGACGACCGAGGGGCGCTCTAGAAATGATTCGTTAGTACGTATTAAGCTATTTGTAATTTGTTAAGCTAGGAGGAGTTAGTAAGAAAATTTAAAATTCTATATTTTAAATTAGAGGGACAGGTCACTTTAAGGTCACGTTAAGATCAGTGCATGCCAGAATATCGGACCAGTCATATGTATCGATAAGGTTATTAAATTTATAAAAATCAGAATTACGGAAAAAGCGAATCTTATTAACCACGCGTGTAGACATCTGATCGATACCAGGAATGGTTTCGATTGATACCTCCAGCGTGGGGTGATATGGATCCTCTGGGGTTGAGAGGGGAAAAGCTCTGGAGAGAGCGGTACCATCAGGATCAGATACAAAACATAAGTCCAAAAGCCGACCTAACGAATTTCTAACATGGTTAATCTGACCTAGGGACATGTCAAACATGCCCGCGGTGAAGTCATGGTGAGTGATAAGTGACAAAGATGGTGAGTTATCGACGTTGGACCATTTTAATTCTGGTATATTAAAATCGCCCACCGCGACGAGCTGATCAGTCATAAAATTAAAAACGGATTGAATAGCGGACAAATGCTGCCAATATTTGGGCGGTTCAGACGAAGGCGGTATATACGAACATGTAATGTATAAAGATTTCTCGGACAAAATGATTTTAATGCAAATAAACTCAATGTCACCAAATGCTTGTGATACCTCTTCAGAAACAAGAGTAGACTCTTTTCTCCAGTAGACTCCATCATTAAAATGAGGACTCCACTCCCCCTTCGCTGAGGTCGATCCCTTCTAAAAGTGGTGTACTTACTTGGAAAAACTTCGGAGCTAAAGATCTCCGGTTTTAACAAAGTTTCTGTAAAGGCTATAATATGGGATGCAAAGAAAGAACTATCAGAATATAGTTTGGGGAGTTTTCCACATAGCCCCCTAGTATTCTGATAGGTAAGTGTTAATGACGATACTAGTTTTTTGGGTTAGGGGACGAAGAAGAGGTGGAAGGTTGGTCAAAGGATCTGATATCGGGTAGTTTAACTCCTGTTGGTCTCAACACTTTTTTCTTCACGGAAGTAGGCTGATGTTCTTGGACGAAAATATTCTCTGGCCAAAAACTGGGTGACCACTATTTTCATCAGCAGCATCGACCTGAAACATGCGTTTTGGCAAGTAGAACTGGATGAAAAAAGTCGTCCGTATATGGCTTTCACTATACCTGGTAGACCGCTGTATCAGTTCCGGAGGATTCCCTTTGGGTTATTCAATGCGGCGCAAAAACTGTGCAGGTTGATGGATAGAGTCATCCCACAGAGACTCAGAGACCGATTGTTCGTATACCTGGATGACCTGTTAATGATCTCGAAGACCTTTGAGGAGCATTGTGAGTTGCTAGCAGAAGTGGGAAAATGCTTACGGGTGGCGAATTTGGCCATCGGGTTGCAGAAATCAAAGATCTGCTTTAAATACTTGCGGTATTAAGGGTATGTTCTAGGAGATGGCGCTCTGAAAACAGATCCACGGAAAATCGCAGCCATTAAAGAAATTGAAGCCCCAAAAAACGTCCGACAGTTGCGCAGTTTCCTTGGCACCGCGAATTGGTACAGAAGGTTTTATACAAAGATATGAAGGTATCGGCGCGGTGTTGTTCCAGAAGGACGACAATAAAGCAGAACGGCCGATTGCTTTCTTTTCGGCAAAGCTGAGAGGCGCACAGCTGAAATACAGTGTAACCGAGAAGGAGTGTCTGGCTGCAGTCAAAGAAAGGTGGAAAGGTTCCATCCATACATAGAGATGATGCCGTTCACCATCTTGACGGATCACGCGAGCCTTAAGTGGCTGATGTCTTTTAACAATCTGGAAGGGAGACTGACCAGATGGTTTCTAGCGCTACAGCCTTACCAATTTAACATTGAGCATCGAAAAGGAAAGGACAATGTGGTGGCTGATACTCTCTCACGCCCCAACGATGAAGAAGAGCTGAGCCTGTTAAACATGGAGACGACGGCATTCGCAAGTGAGGAGTACCTGGAAAGAATGAAACTAGTTAAAGAGCAAGGAGATCGATTCCCAGACTTACGGGTGGAAGAAGGCTGACTCTTTAAGAAGACTCGTTTTTGCCGGGAGGACAGCGAGGAGTTCGACTGGATATTGTGGATCCCCGAAGAACTAACAAGTATATTAGTGCAGCAAGCGCATGAAGGGGAGATGGCACTTCATGGAGGAATCCGGTAGACATTAGCGAGGCTTCAGCGAATGTACTATCCTTAGAGATCCATTTTCGCGCTATTTGGAGTGCCGGAAATTGTACATACAGAATTGGAGGATATGATGCACATGAAAACGGGCAGATACGCACCGCTAGCAAATGCTTCCGAGCGCGTCAACCAGTCGGTACTCGCAGCCATTAGAGTGAATATTGGCGAGGATTATGCCCGATGGGATAAGCGATTACCGGAGGTACAGGCGGCACTGAGGACAGCATTACATTGCTCGACAGGGGTGTCCTCCTATTTCGCAATGTTTGGGTAGCATATGTTTTCAAACGGTGGAGATTACCAGCTGGCCCGAAAGCTAACGGCGTTGAACGAGTCGAAGATTCAGCAGCTTCGAAGGTCGAAGAGACAACAAGTCCAGCGCTCCGGGATAAAGGAACGAATTCACCAGGCATATGAAGACGCGGCGCGGAGGTACAACTTAAAATCCAGGGAAGTGAAGTACTTACCGGGGCAAGAAGTGTATAAGCGGAATTTCGTACTCAGCAACCTCCTCAAGAACATCAACGCCAAGTTCGGCAAAAAATATGTGAAGTGTGAAGTGTAGGGTATTCAAAGTTCTTGGCAACTCACTTAATGCACTGAAGAACCTACAAGGGCAGCCGATAGGCGTCTTTCATGCCAAAGACTTGAAGCAATGAGAGCCCGGCTAGCTCCTGAATCTACAGGTATCTTAGGGCGTGGACGAAGCCTACGTTGGGCTAAGCATAAAAGCAGTCGAAACTTTTTCTTCCACTCCTGTTATCCTCGCAAGCTCCGGAAACCGTAGTGTGCTGTTAGGTGTCGATAGTGTCTGCAAACGATAGCTAGAGAAGGCATTACTATTACCATAATGACACATCGGGGCGAATTGATTGGACCCGAGAAAGAAGAAGCCAGGGCGAACCGGGCGGGATCCAGCCGTTGTGACTGCAAGGAAAGCAGGGATCTAGGAGAAAATAAAAAAAAGGAAAATGAATGGCAACAGGAGGAGGAAACTAGGGAAAAATTCAATTTAAATTTCTAGAATTTTCTACGGAGCTCTGATGTAAGCTTGAATGTTATATGCGAATGTTGAATTTTAAAAAATTCTGCGAATAGATCGGCAACGGCCTGATCAGAGGTCGCAGAGGAATTTTCAAACGTAGGCAGGGGTGAAAAAGATACGTGTTTACGCTTAGTGTTTACAAAATTATAAAACTGCTTTGGATCCTGAGTAAATTGTATCCATCAGCGGCGAATATAATTCCTGTAACATTCAGGGTTATGCATGGTAAAATTTGACCGAGCTAGTAGATATCTTGAAAAATCAATACTACTTCAGGTTTTTTTATATTTAAGTAAAAGATTATTTTTAGAATTTTTTAGGTTAGTGAGGCACCTTGTAAACCAAGGAGGATTTGTTGAAGCGGAGGGATATTTCCATGGCACACATGAGTCAAAAAATTTATTTAAAGTACAATAAAATTTGTCTGAGGTCACGTTAAGATCAGTGCATGCCAGAATATCGGACCAGTCATATGTATCGATAAGGCTATTAAGTTTATGAAAATCAGCATTATTGAAACAGCGAATATTATTTACCACGCGTGCACAGTGGAAGATTTGGCGTCGCTAGCGGCATTTAATTATGATTTTCAAATTTAAATAAACGATAATTTAAGTTTACCTATCGATAAAATACACCTTGATTAGATGCTAATTAATATTTTCTAAGCTCATCAATCAGCTGATAATCAGCTGTGAACTGTCAAAGTCAGCAAATGTTTCAGCAGGTGATATATGGAATTTTGGCACCCTTTTGCTTATTGGTTGCATATTTGAATAAATAATGCAATTTACGTTTATTCTAGTGCAAGTTTGGTTTTTAACAACTATTAAAGTATTGTGACGTGTCTTATATGCATGTGTTACTTATAAATTGTAGTGGATATTAAGTGTATTAATAGTGCGCGGAATAGAGCGCACACCAGTCTTTCGTGAAGTAGAACTTAACAGATTCACCTGGATTCACTCTGGTTGCAACTTTTTGTTAAAGTGTGAAAAATTATCTGTCCGAAATGTCAAAAATGAAGTGCGTATTCCTGCGTAAGATATTTCACTCCTTAGGAAGAATGTCAGTGTCGAAGCGCGGACTTTTCTTAGTATAGCACGGTGAAGCGATCCCACTAAAAAGTAATGGAAAGCTTCGAATTAAGAGAAGTTTGTAACAAATATTTTTTTTTTTTGTTTTTTGTAACATTTGAAAGTTTTATTTACAATCTTACCTCAGTTGGGGACAATAATTAAATTTTTTAAGTGAACCTTGACAATAGGAGTTTGATAAATACAAGCTATGAATCTTAAAAGTTAATTTAGAAAATCCAGTGGATGCTTCCTCTTGAGTCTTCTGATGGTGGTGCTGCTGTCCAGCAAATTGGTGGCACATGTGTTGGGATGTCTGTCCTTGTATTTAGCGGCGAATCTTCTAACTTCAGCGCTGACTGTAGGGATGCCCAGATGAGCATAAATAGTCAAATTGTCATAGTAAGGATGAGCCCCAGACAGCGTCCTGAGAGCTCTGTTCTGTGCCAGCTGAATGACTTTCATATTGCTTGGACTCGCTGTACCCCACAGTTGGATACCATACGTCCAAACTGGCTTCACTATTGACTTATATATTAGTAGTTTTACCCTCAGCTTCAGGGTTGACTTTTGTCCAATCAACCAGTAAAGCCGCCGCAGCTTTTCCTGTACTTGCTTTCGTTTGCGCAGTAGATGGGTCCTCCATGTTCCAACGCCTATCCAACGTCATTCCCAAGTATTTAGGGGTTGAGTTATGGTAGGTGGTATGGTAGTGCCCCCAATGCTAATCTGTGGCAGTCGCCTCTCCTCAAGGTAAATGTAGTTTGACTTATCTTTGAAGCCACGGGTTTTACATGCCATCGTCTGTTCACAGAATTTTGATACATTTAGCAGACATTATAAACAGTTTTTGTGCTTTTCGTGCAGAGGAAGCGCCTAAAGCAAGAAATAAAGATTATCAAAACATACGCGAGAAGAATACAAGAAAAAATTCAAGAAAAAACACAATGCAGGATGTAATGAATACGCTTCTTGTTTTTTTCTGATCCTCTAATATCCTCAATGTCAAATGGCTCATAAATTTTGTCATCGAAAAAAATTATTATGAACAAAGACGTTAAGAGCTTGCTTTCAGCAGAGAATTTTGGAACCGATTTGTACGACTCTGAAAGTCAAAATTTAAAATATTATTTTTTATAAAATTTTTGTATATAATGTATATGTTTTGTATATGTTGTAATGTATATGTAATGTATATGTTTGCTTCTTGTATAATATAAGTTATAATTATATTTCGTACTCTTTTTCTTTTGAATACAAAAAATTTAATAAAAATCTTCTTTTAAATATAAAAAAAATATAAAAATAAAAACAAAATAAATTTAATTTTTGTCCACCTCTTGCAAAATTGAGTAACAAACTGAAAATAAAAGATATTAATTGAAGATATTAAGAAACCAATTGGAAGAAGATAGGAAGAAACCGATTTAAGATATCTCTAATATTTTAGAAGTTATTAATTAAATACCGCTAGCTAGGCCAAATTGACCACTGTGGCGTGAAGACATCTGATCGATACCAGGAATGGTTTCGAATGATACCTCCAGCGTGGGGTGATATGAATCTTCTGGGCTTGAGAGGGGGAAAGCTCTGGAGAGAGCGGTACCATCAGGATCAGATACGAAATATAAGTCCAAAAGCCGACCTAACGAATTTCTAACATGGTTAATCTGACCTAGGGACATGTCAAACATGCCCGCGGTGAAGTCATGGTGAGTGATAAGTGACAAAGATGGTGAGTTATCGACGTTGGACCACTTTAATTCTGGTATATTAAAGTCGCCCACCGCGACGAGCTGGTCACGATCGGTCATAAGATTAAAAACGGATTGAATAGCGGACAAATACTGCCAATATGTGGGCGGTTCAGACGAAGGCGGTCTATACGAACATGTAATGTATAAAGATTTCTCGGACAAAATGATTTTAATGCAAATAAACTCAATGTCACCAAACTCTTGTGATACCTTTTCAGAAACAAGAGTGGAGTCTACCGAAATGAGGACTCCACCGCCCCTTCGCTGAGGTCGATCCCTTCTAAAAGTGGTGTACTTACTTGGAAAAACTTCGGAGCTAAAGATATCCGGTTTTAACCAAGTTTCTGTAAAGGCTATAAGATGCAAAGAAAGAACTATCAGAATATAGTTTGGGGAGTTTGCTACATAGTCCCCTAGTATTCTGAAAGGTAAGTGTTAATGACGATACTAGTTTTTTGGGTTAGGGGACGAAAAAGAGGTGGAAGGTTGGTCAGTGGATCTGATATCGGGTAGCTTAACTCCTGTTGGTCTTAACACTTTTTTATTTTACGGAACTAGGCTGATGTTCTTGGACGAAAATATTCTCTGGTCGAAAACTGGGTGACCACTATTTCCATCAGCAGCATCGACCTGAAACATGCGTTTTGGCAAGTTGAACTGGATGAAAAGAGTCGTCCGTATACCGCTTTCACTATACCTGGTAAGCCGCTATATCAGTTCCGGGGGATGGCTTTTGGGTTATTCAATGCGGCGCAAAAACTGTGCAGGTTGATGGATAGAGTCATCCCACAGAGACTCAGAGACCGAGTGTTCGTATACCTGGATGACCTGTTAATGATCTCGAAGACCTTTGAGGAGCATTGTGAGTTGCTAGCAGAAGTGGGAAGATGACCATCGGCCATCGGGTTGCAGAAGTCAAAGTTCTGCTTTAAATACTTGCGGTATTAAGGGTATGCTCTAGGTCCACGGATCCACGGAAAATCGCAGCCATTAAAGAAATTGAAGCCCCAAAAAACGTCCGACAGTTGCGCAGTTTCCTTGGCACCGCGAATTGGTACAGAAGGTTTTATACAAAGGTATGAAGGTATCGGCGCGGTGTTGTTCCAGAAGGACAACAATAAAGCAGAACGGCCGATTGCTTTCTTTTCGGCAAAGCTGAGGGGCGCACAGCTGAATTACAGAGTAACCGCGAAGGAGTGTCTGGTTGCAGTCCAAGCTGTTGAAAGGTTCCATCCATACATAGAGATGATGCCGTTCACCATCTTGACGGATCACGCGAGCCTTAAGTGGCTGATGTCGTTTAAAAATCTGGAAGGGAGACTGGCCAGATGGTTTCTAGCGCTACAGCCTTACCAATTTAACATTGAGCATCAAAAAGGAAAGGACAATGTGGTGGCTGATACTCTCTCACGCCCCAACGATGTAGAAGAGCTGAGCCTGTTAAACATGGAGACGATGGCATTCGCAAGTGAGGAGTACCTGGAAAGAATGAAACTAGTTAAAGAGCAAGGAGATCGATTCCCAGACCTACGGGTGGAAGAAGGCTTACTCTTTAAGAAGACTCGTTTTTGCCGGGAGGACAGCGAGGAGTTCGACTGGATATTGTGGATCCCCGAAGAACTAACAAGTATATTAGTGCAGCAAGCGCATGAAGGGGAGATGGCACTTCATGGAGAAATCCGGTAGACATTAGCGAGGCTACAGCGAATGTACTATTGGCCGAACATGGTGGTACAGGTGAAAGAATGGGTTACTTCCTGCTGTAAAGAAAATAAGCACACCACGCACACTACGAGACCTCCGATGGGAAAATGAAGTGGAAACAGACAGACCGTTGCAGAAGTTGTATTTTGATTTCCTCGGAAAATACACCCGATCCATGCGCGGCAACACCATGCTGTTAAAGCTATGTCCAAAGCAACGTCGGTGGCGGTGGCCGGATTCCTTAGAAAACATATTAGCTTAGAGCGCGTCAACCAGTCGGTACTCGCAGCCATTAGAGTGAATATTGGCGAGGATTATGCCCGATGGGATGAGCGATTACCGGAGGTACAGGCGGCACTGAGGACAGCGTCACATTGCTCGGCAGGGGTGTCCTCGTATTTCGCAATGTTTGGGCAGCATATATTCTCAAACGGTGGAGATTACCAGCTGGCCCGAAAACTAACGGCGTTGAACGAGTCGAAGATTCAGCAGCTTCGAAGGTCGGAGAAGTGAAGTACTTACCGGGGCAAGAAGTGTATAAGCGGAATTTCGTACTCAGCAACCTCCTCAAGAACATCAACGCTTGAAGCAATGAGAGCCCGGCTAGCTCCTGAATCAACAGGTATCTTAGGGCGTGGACGAAGCCTACGTTGGGTTAAGCATCAAAGCAGTCGATACTTTTTCTTCCAATTCTGTTATCCTCGCAAGCTCAGGAAACCGTAGTGTGCTGTTAGGTGTCGATAGTGTCTGCAAACGATAGCTAGAGAAGGCATGGTGGTAATAGAGATGGCACATCGCGGCGATTTGATTGGACCCGAGAAAGTAGAAGCCAGGACGAACCGGGCGGGATCGAACCGTTGTGACTGCAAGGAAAGCAGGGATCTAGGAGAGAATAAAAAAAAGGAAAATGAATGGCAACAGGAGGAGGAAACGTGGGAAAAATTCAATTTAAATTTCTAGACAGTTTACGTTGGGCCGTCGATGCGATCAGTCGTGTGTCTCTCCCAAATCAAACTTCTAAGCGAGTGACAAATATTCTAACTTACATACAGTTCTATAATTAGATTTGTTATCAGTTAGTGCACCAGCAGTGACAATCTTCTTGCTTACACTAGAAGCTTAAACGAACAATGCGCGATCCACCAGACATATGGAAGGAAAAACCTTCTCCAACTAGCAAATTCCTAATCATATCAAGAACCGATGATTCAACCTTTAAAGGAGTCTCACCTTTCAACATAAAAAAAGTTATAGATATAACATGCGGAGGCGTAGTCGTCAGTTGTAGGAAACTACGTGACGGAAACCTTCTCCTACAAACGAAAGACAATAGACAAGCCGAAAAACTCCTAAAACTAACAACCATATTGGACATACCCGTAGCAGTTTCAGAACACAGAACCCTGAACTACTCAAAGGGTATAATATACTCAAATGATCTGCGAGGAATTGATGAAGAAGAGATCCTTGCAAACCTAAAAAGCCAAAAAGTGTCAGCCGTAAGAAAAATTATGAAGACCTTCACAGTAGAACCGACAGAAACTGGACTTATAACTCTAACATTTGACAAGCTAGACCTCCCCGATCACATTTACATAGGATATGAAAGGGTCCAAGTTCGGCCTTATATACCATCCCCAATCCGTTGCAACAACTGCCTACGGCTAGGTCACCTCCAAAAATTCTGTAAGAACACAGAGACCTGCTTTATGTGCAGCCAACCTTCCCATATCGACATGACAATTGGAGAAAAATGCGAACGTGGACCTTGCTGCATCAACTGCACTGAAAAAAAAGATGCCGGATAATAAACACCATCCCAGAGACAGAAATTGCCCAATATTTCTTTCCCATAAGGAAGTGCAAGCCATCAAAACCCTCCAAAAAGTGGACAACAGAACGGCCTGGTCAATCTACAGGAAGAGACACCATCATGATGGGTCTCTATACGCATCGGTTGCAAGCTCAATGCAGTACAACACCTCCCAACAACAAAGATTGACACAGAACACGCCCCCGACAACAGCATCAACCTCTCACCACCCACCATCATCAGAAGACACTGGCAGACCCATTATAGGATACGACGACAAGGAAGATGAATCAATGCTAACGGACTCGAGTATTGAAAATATCAGAAAGGATAGTACAAACAGTAAAGTAAATATTCTCCCTAAAAATATAAGCAACAGAACTAAAAGAAATCTTATCAATAAAGAAAAAACAAACAGCACAATTATAACAAGGTCAAAGCTTAAAATATTGCAGAATTAACTAAATACTAAAGACTACAGATTAAATATAAATAAATCTAGACGTAAATATGACACTTAAGATATTACAATGGAACATTAATGGCTACACAAACAATTATAATGAACTGCTAATCCTAATCAAACTACACAATCCCAAAGTTATCTCCCTTCAGGAAACACACATAACCCTCTCCCAACAATTCCCCATCCCTGTCAATTTCAAAATGTACAACACAACGTCAATTATAGCAAAAGGTGGAGTCGCCTTATTGATCCACAAAGATGTCCAACATAAACCAATTCCGGTAGGACAAAATTTTGATGCCATAGCTTTAGAAATCTACTCCAAGCAAAAAGTTAACATCCTATCCACTTATATTCCACCTTCTCAAAAATTCACCACTTCAGATTTAGAAAACACTATTCCACAGTCATCAACACCTTCGCTGATCACTGGTGATTTTAACGGTTGGAATACTCTGTGGGGCTCCCCCAAGAGCAATCGCAGGGGTAGGATTCTCGGTGAATACATTTTAAAAAACAATTATATAATTCTAAACAATGGCCAGCCTACCCATTTCTCCACCCACAACTCTTACACCCACATCGATCTTGCCTTATGCTCTCCAAGCCTTAAAATTCACTGTGAGTTTAAAATAATGGACTCACCCCAGGGTAGCGACCATTTCCCTATAACAATCAACATATTTAACAAAGAAAAAAAGATATTTAATTACACAAGCAAATTTCTAACCAAAAAAGCAAATTGGGAAAAATTTGAAAAACTTACAAATAGTCTCCATAGCCAGATCCCTGTTTCAACAAACACAAACAAAGAACACAGCAACATAAACAAAATAATACTAAATAGCGCTTACAATAGCATCCCCCAATCCCATCCTCCAAAAACTCAATACAATGTCCCATGGTGGAACAAAAAATTAAATATCTTGAAAACTAAAAAAACCGAGCATGGAGATTGTTTAATAGGGAAATGAATCAAGAAAACCTAATACAATATAAAAAAGCCAACGCCCAGTTCAGAAGAGAAATTCGCCTCAGTAAGAAAGAAAGTTTGCACGCACTGACCTCCACCATTTCAAGCCAATCCAAAACGGAATTAATCTGGAATAACATCAGGCAATTCTGTGGAATTCACAAATCAACACACATTCATTGTATCCAAAATAGCAATAAAAACTCAACGGTCACAAATTCAAAAGACATAGCTACAGCCTTTTCCAAACACTGGTCATCTAATTCAGAGGACCAAAACTTCCCCCAGTCATTTAGAGACGCCAAAAATAACACATACAGATCAGACACCAACTATCTACCCAACAAAAAAGCCGACTTTATGGAACAAGACATTACGGACCTTGAATTTAATGCTGCTTTGAATAGTCTAAAGGGGAACACCCCAGGATACGTTAAAATAAACTATATAATGATAAAACACATCGGAAAACCAGTTAAAAAAAGATTAATAAACTTTTTCAACTCAATCTTAAGATCTTTTATCCCTCAGGCTTTTAAAATTAGCACCGTAGTCCCAATTCACAAAGCAGGCAAAGACAAAACGACAATAGAATCATACAGACCAATCTCCCTTAACCCATGCATTGCAAAAACGCTTGATAAAATAATTTCCAAACGACTGTGGTGGTTTGTTACCTCTAACAAACTTCTCAACAGCCGTCAAGTTGGATTTAAAAGAGGGAAGTCTGTGACAGACTGCCTACTATATGTAGACGCTATCATCAGCAGGACCCTTTCAGAAAAAAACACGCCTCGGTCATAGCACTTGACTTCGAAAAAGCCTTCGAGAAGGTAGGACTTCACACCATAAAAAGCCAACTGAACCAATGGGGTTGCGGACCCAAGTTAACAAAATATGTAACACAATTCATGACAAGCCGTAAAATCAGAGTCAGAGTAAACCACAGTCAATCGCTAATCCAGCCACTCCACAACGGGATACCCCAGGGCTCCCCATTGTCGGTAATATTATTCCTTATAGCATTCAATAGCTTATCAGACACCATTTGCAGGCATAAAAATTTAAACTTCATTGCATATGCTGATGACTATAACATAATAATAGATCTCAAAAAAGGAAAAGAACTTGCAAATCGACTTGAACCGCCTCTTTGAAGACATTAATAACTGGTGTAATACATCAGGAGCTTCATTGTCTATCACAAAATGCAAACATATGCATATTTGCAGAAAACAATGCTGCACTTGCCAAGTATCCACACAAACACATGTTATTGAATCAGTAAAAGAACTAAAAATATTAGGAGTATCCTTCGACTCAAAATATAGTTGGAAACCACACATCAATAATTTAACTAAATCTCTAACTAAATCGTCAAATATAATAAAATTCCTAGCAAACGATAAGTACAATTGTCAACCAACAACCCTAGTCCAAATCGTGAAAAGCTTATCCTTATCAAAAATAGATTTCGGCCTGCCACTATACGGACTAGCACCAAAAACACAAATAAAACCGATCAAATCTATACTCAACAACGCCCTTCGAACCGCGTTAGGAGCCTTCCGCTCAACACCTATTTATAATATCTACGTCGAATCCAATATTACCCCTCTTGAAACTAGAATACAGCACCTTCAAGCCAAATTATCGAAAACTATAATTCAATCAACAGACACTCCGCTGAAACCAATCCTTGACAAAATCCTTAAAAACAAAATAACAAAATACAGAAACTCAGCCATACAAAAGAGTATCATCTCCTGTAGCAACCTTGGCCTCCCGGTCAACCCAATAAAACCCACGCCAAAGTCAAATCCGCCATGGTATCTAAGTCCTGATTCAATAGACATAGCCTTAAGCAAATACAGAAAAGACCAAACAAATTTGTCAGTATTCATAAAAGAATTTTCAGACATAAAATCAAAAATGAACAACTTCACTTTTATTTATACTGACGGATCCCTTTACAACCATATACCTGCATACGCCATAACCACCGAAACCACTGTCCTTAAAATGGCCATACTCCCGACCTACTCCTCAGTCTTTACTGCAGAAATAATCGCTATATTAGAAGCCATCGAGATAAGCCGCACAATAAAAGGAAAAATCTGCATCTGCTCCGACTCACTGTCTGCCTTAAATTCAATAAAAAACATTGACAACAACTCACATTACCCCACATTAATTAGAGAATCAATTACAAAGCTCTATCCAAAAATAAAAATCTTGTGGATTCCAAGCCACGTGGGAATCATAGGAAATGAATTTGCTGATAACGCCGCTAAATACGCAACTACAGCACCTTTGGTCACTACAAAAAATCTCAACCAGACCGATATAAACAAATACATAAAATCGAAGCTATCTAACAATTCACTAAACCTATTACAAAACACATCAAGCTGGTACCAAACTATTAACATAAATTATACTAACATCAATGATTACTCCAAAAACAAGGAAATCACCAGTCTACCAAGACGAGATCAAACTAAATTCATTAGATTACGTCTAGGGCATACAAGACTCACCCATCAGTATAGAATGCTGCAATCGACATCTAACACCTGCCAGTTTTGCAACCAAGTTGCAATGACTTTGAACCACATACTTAATGAATGCGTAGCATTTAATCCTGCCCGAAACCCCTTCCCAAATGGTAACCTCCATTCTGCCATTGCAAATCCTACAACCAGCAACATCCTGAGAATCCTAAATTTTCTTAAAAAAACAAAGACAATCAATCTAATCTAATAATTAAGCGTCCAACAACACAATAGAAATAAGAAAACTAATTTTCGAATTATATAGAATTGTGCAAAAACTTGAATTCCACATAGACTAATACAGACATTAGGATTAAGTAAATAACAAAAAATGTAACTACGAAAAACAAAAAATAAAATAAATGAGCCAGCCGAAAGCCTTAGTAGCTATGGCTGCAACGCCCCCCCCTGTAGCTTTAGTTTTAACTTTAAGCTAACAGAATGTAAATAAATAAATAAATAAATTTCTAGAATTTTCTACGGAGCTCTGATGTAAGTACGAGAAAAAAAAAATGAAATCGAAGCCAAGAAATAAGATTTGGAGCTCATCATCCAACTGGAGCCACCTGAAGGCGAAAATTTCACGGTCACCCTTCCTGGTTTTTCATTCCTGGCTAGCATTCCTGTATTCATCATAAAGCTTAGAGGACCAGACGACCGAGGGGCGCTCTAGAAATGATTCGTTAGTACGTATTAAGCTATTTGTAATTTGTTAAGCTAGGAGGAGTTAGTAAGAAAATTTAAAATTCTATATTTTAAATTAGAGGGACAGGTCACTTTAAGGTCACGTTAAGATCAGTGCATGCCAGAATATCGGACCAGTCATATGTATCGATAAGGTTATTAAATTTATAAAAATCAGAATTACGGAAAAAGCGAATCTTATTAACCACGCGTGTAGACATCTGATTGATACCAGGAATGGTTTCGATTGATACCTCCAGCGTGGGGTGATATGGATCCTCTGGGGTTGAGAGGGGAAAAGCTCTGGAGAGAGCGGTACCATCAGGATCAGAAACAAAACATAAGTCCAAAAGCCGACCTAACGAATTTCTAACATGGTTAATCTGACCTAGGGACATGTCAAACATGCCCGCGGTGAAGTCATGTTGAGTGATAAGTGACAAAGGTGGTGAGTTATCGACGGTGGACCATTTTAATTCTGGTATATTAAAATCGCCCACCGCGACGAGCTGATCAGTCATAAAATTAAAAACGGATTGAATAGCGGACAAATGCTGCCAATATTTGGGCGGTTCAGACGAAGGCGGTATATACGAACATGTAATGTATAAAGATTTCTCGGACAAAATGATTTTAATGCAAATAAACTCAATGTCACCAAATGCTTGTGATACCTCTTCAGAAACAAGAGTAGACTCTTTTCTCCAGTAGACTCCATCATTAAAATGAGGTCTCCACTCCCCCTTCGCTGAGGTCGATCCCTTCTAAAAGTGGTGTACTTACTTGGAAAAACTTCGGAGCTAAAGATCTCCGGTTTTAACAAAGTTTCTGTAAAGGCTATAATATGGGATGCAAAGAAAGAACTATCAGAATATAGTTTGGGGAGTTTTCCACATAGCCCCCTAGTATTCTGATAGGTAAGTGTTAATGACGATACTAGTTTTTTGGGTTAGGGGACGAAGAAGAGGTGGAAGGTTGGTCAGTGGATCTGATATCGGGTAGTTTAACTCCTGTTGGTCTTAACACTTTTTTCTTCACGGAACTAGGCTGATGTTCTTGGACGAAAATATTCTCTGGTCAAAAACTGGGTGACCACTATTTTCATCAGCAGCATCGACCTGAAACATGCGTTTTGGCAAGTAGAACTGGATGAAAAGAGTCGTCCGTATATGGCTTTCACTATACCTGGTAGACCGCTGTATCAGTTCCGGGGGATGGCTTTTGGGTTATTCAAGTGGGTAAGTGGGAAAATGCTTACGGGTGGCGAATTTGGCCATCGGGTTGCAGAAATCAAAGATCTGCTTTAAATACTTGCGGTATTTAGGGTATGTTCTAGGAGATGGCGCTCTGAAAACAGATCCACGGAAAATCGCAGCCATTAAAGAAATTGAAGCCCCAAAAAACGTCCGACAGTTGCGCAGTTTCCTTGGCACCGCGAATTGGTACAGAAGGTTTTATACAAAGGTATGAAGGTATCGGCGCGGTGTTGTTCCAGAAGGACGACAATAAAGCAGAACGGCCGATTGCTTTCTTTTCGGCAAAGCTGAGAGGCGCACAGCTGAATTACAGTGTAACCGAGAAGGAGTGTCTAGCTGCAGTCAAAGCTGTTGAAAGGTTCCATCCATACATAGAGATGATGGCGTTCACCATCTTGACGGATCACGCGAGCCTTATGTGGCTGATGTCTTTTAACAATCTGGAAGGGAGACTGACCAGATGGTTTCTAGCGCTACAGCCTTACCAATTTAACATTGAGCATCGAAAAGGAAAGGACAATGTGGTGGCTGATACTCTCTCACGCCCCAACGATGAAGAAGAGCTGAGCCTGTTAAACGTGGAGACGACGGCATTCGCAAGTGAGGAGTACCTGGAAAGAATGAAACTAGTTAAAGAGCAAGGAGATCGATTCCCAGACCTACGGGTGGAAGAAGGCTTACTCTTTAAGAAGACTCGTTTTTGCCGGGAGGACAGCGAGGAGTTCGACTGGATATTGTGGATCCCCGAAGAACTAACAAGTATATTAGTGCAGCAAGCGCATGAAGGGGAGATGGCACTTCATGGAGGAATCCGGTAGACATTAGCGAGGCTACAGCGAATGTACTATTGGCCGAACATGGTGGTACAGGTGAAAGAATGGGTTACTTCCTGCTGTAAAGAAAATAAGCACACCACGCACACTACGAGACCTCCGATGGGAAAATGAAGTGGAAACAGACAGACCGTTGCAGAAGTTGTATTTTGATTTCCTCGGAAAATACACCCGATCCATGCGCGGCAACACCATGCTGTTAAAGCTATGTCCAAAGCAACGTCGGTGGCGGTGGCCGGATTCCTTAGAGAACATATTAGCTTAGAGCGCGTCAACCAGTCGGTACTCGCAGCCATTAGAGTGAATATTGGCGAGGATTATGCCCGATGGGATGAGCGATTACCGGAGGTACAGGCGGCACTGAGGACAGCGTCACATTGCTCGGCAGGGGGTGTCCTCGTATTTCGCAATGTTTGGGCAGCATATATTCTCAAACGGTGGAGATTACCAGCTGGCCCGAAAACTAACGGCGTTGAACGAGTCGAAGATTCAGCAGCTTCGAAGGTCGGAGAAGTGAAGTACTTACCGGGGCAAGAAGTGTATAAGCGGAATTTCGTACTCAGCAACCTCCTCAAGAACATCAACGCTTGAAGCAATGAGAGCCCGGCTAGCTCCTGAATCAACAGGTATCTTAGGGCGTGGACGAAGCCTACGTTGGGTTAAGCATCAAAGCAGTCGATACTTTTTCTTCCACTCCTGTTATCCTCGCAAGCTCAGGAAACCGTAGTGTGCTGTTAGGTGTCGATAGTGTCTGCAAACGATAGCTAGAGAAGGCATGGTGGTAATAGAGATGGCACATCGCGGCGATTTGATTGGACCCGAGAAAGTAGAAGCCAGGACGAACCGGGCGGGATCGAACCGTTGTGACTGCAAGGAAAGCAGGGATCTAGGAGAGAATAAAAAAAAGGAAAATGAATGGCAACAGGAGGAGGAAACGTGGGAAAAATTCAATTTAAATTTCTAGAATTTTCTACGGAGCTCTGATGTAAGTACGAGAAAAAAAAATGAAATCGAAGCCAAGAAATAAGATTTGGAGCTCATCATCCAACTGGAGCCACCTGAAGGCGAAAATTTCACGGTCACCCTTCCTGGTTTTTCATTCCTGGCTAGCATTCCTGTATTCATCATAAAGCTTAGAGGACCAGACGACCGAGGGGCGCTCTAGAAATGATTCGTTAGTACGTATTAAGCTATTTGTAATTTGTTAAGCTAGGAGGAGTTAGTAAGAAAATTTAAAATTCTATATTTTAAATTAGAGGGACAGGTCACTTTAAGGTCACGTTAAGATCAGTGCATGCCAGAATATCGGACCAGTCATATGTATCGATAAGGTTATTAAATTTATAAAAATCAGAATTACGGAAAAAGCGAATCTTATTAACCACGCGTGTAGACATCTGATTGATACCAGGAATGGTTTCGATTGATACCTCCAGCGTGGGGTGATATGGATCCTCTGGGGTTGAGAGGGGAAAAGCTCTGGAGAGAGCGGTACCATCAGGATCAGAAACAAAACATAAGTCCAAAAGCCGACCTAACGAATTTCTAACATGGTTAATCTGACCTAGGGACATGTCAAACATGCCCGCGGTGAAGTCATGTTGAGTGATAAGTGACAAAGGTGGTGAGTTATCGACGGTGGACCATTTTAATTCTGGTATATTAAAATCGCCCACCGCGACGAGCTGATCAGTCATAAAATTAAAAACGGATTGAATAGCGGACAAATGCTGCCAATATTTGGGCGGTTCAGACGAAGGCGGTATATACGAACATGTAATGTATAAAGATTTCTCGGACAAAATGATTTTAATGCAAATAAACTCAATGTCACCAAATGCTTGTGATACCTCTTCAGAAACAAGAGTAGACTCTTTTCTCCAGTAGACTCCATCATTAAAATGAGGTCTCCACTCCCCCTTCGCTGAGGTCGATCCCTTCTAAAAGTGGTGTACTTACTTGGAAAAACTTCGGAGCTAAAGATCTCCGGTTTTAACAAAGTTTCTGTAAAGGCTATAATATGGGATGCAAAGAAAGAACTATCAGAATATAGTTTGGGGAGTTTTCCACATAGCCCCCTAGTATTCTGATAGGTAAGTGTTAATGACGATACTAGTTTTTTGGGTTAGGGGACGAAGAAGAGGTGGAAGGTTGGTCAGTGGATCTGATATCGGGTAGTTTAACTCCTGTTGGTCTTAACACTTTTTTCTTCACGGAACTAGGCTGATGTTCTTGGACGAAAATATTCTCTGGTCAAAAACTGGGTGACCACTATTTTCATCAGCAGCATCGACCTGAAACATGCGTTTTGGCAAGTAGAACTGGATGAAAAGAGTCGTCCGTATATGGCTTTCACTATACCTGGTAGACCGCTGTATCAGTTCCGGGGGATGGCTTTTGGGTTATTCAAGTGGGTAAGTGGGAAAATGCTTACGGGTGGCGAATTTGGCCATCGGGTTGCAGAAATCAAAGATCTGCTTTAAATACTTGCGGTATTAAGGGTATGTTCTAGGAGATGGCGCTCTGAAAACAGATCCACGGAAAATCGCAGCCATTAAAGAAATTGAAGCCCCAAAAAACGTCCGACAGTTGCGCAGTTTCCTTGGCACCGCGAATTGGTACAGAAGGTTTTATACAAAGGTATGAAGGTATCGGCGCGGTGTTGTTCCAGAAGGACGACAATAAAGCAGAACGGCCGATTGCTTTCTTTTCGGCAAAGCTGAGAGGCGCACAGCTGAATTACAGTGTAACCGAGAAGGAGTGTCTAGCTGCAGTCAAAGCTGTTGAAAGGTTCCATCCATACATAGAGATGATGGCGTTCACCATCTTGACGGATCACGCGAGCCTTATGTGGCTGATGTCTTTTAACAATCTGGAAGGGAGACTGACCAGATGGTTTCTAGCGCTACAGACTTACCAATTTAACATTGAGCATCGAAAAGGAAAGGACAATGTGGTGGCTGATACTCTCTCACGCCCCAACGATGAAGAAGAGCTGAGCCTGTTAAACGTGGAGACGACGGCATTCGCAAGTGAGGAGTACCTGGAAAGAATGAAACTAGTTAAAGAGCAAGGAGATCGATTCCCAGACCTACGGGTGGAAGAAGGCTTACTCTTTAAGAAGACTCGTTTTTGCCGGGAGGACAGCGAGGAGTTCGACTGGATATTGTGGATCCCCGAAGAACTAACAAGTATATTAGTGCAGCAAGCGCATGAAGGGGAGATGGCACTTCATGGAGGAATCCGGTAGACATTAGCGAGGCTACAGCGAATGTACTATTGGCCGAACATGGTGGTACAGGTGAAAGAATGGGTTACTTCCTGCTGTAAAGAAAATAAGCACACCACGCACACTACGAGACCTCCGATGGGAAAATGAAGTGGAAACAGACAGACCGTTGCAGAAGTTGTATTTTGATTTCCTCGGAAAATACCCCCGATCCAGGAACGGCAACACCATGCTGTTAAAGCTACGTCCAAAGCACCGTCGGTGGCGGTGGCCGGATTCCTTAGAGAACATATTAGCTTAGAGCGCGTCAACCAGTCGGTACTCGCAGCCATTAGAGTGAATATTGGCGAGGATTATGCCCGATGGGATGAGCGATTACCGGAGGTACAGGCGGCACTGAGGACAGCGTCACATTGCTCGGCAGGGGTGTCCTCGTATTTCGCAATGTTTGGGCAGCATATATTCTCAAACGGTGGAGATTACCAGCTGGCCCGAAAACTAACGGCGTTGAACGAGTCGAAGATTCAGCAGCTTCGAAGGTCGGAAAAGTGAAGTACTTACCGGGGCAAGAAGTGTATAAGCGGAATTTCGTACTCAGCAACCTCCTCAAGAACATCAACGCTTGAAGCAATGAGAGCCCGGCTAGCTCCTGAATCAACAGGTATCTTAGGGCGTGGACGAAGCCTACGTTGGGTTAAGCATCAAAGCAGTCGATACTTTTTCTTCCACTCCTGTTATCCTCGCAAGCTCAGGAAACCGTAGTGTGCTGTTAGGTGTCGATAGTGTCTGCAAACGATAGCTAGAGAAGGCATGGTGGTAATAGAGATGGCACATCGCGGCGATTTGATTGGACCCGAGAAAGTAGAAGCCAGGACGAACCGGGCGGGATCGAACCGTTGTGACTGCAAGGAAAGCAGGGATCTAGGAGAGAATAAAAAAAGGAAAAATGAATGGCAACAGGAGGAGGAAACGTGGGAAAAATTCAATTTAAATTTCTAGAATTTTCTACGGAGCTCTGATGTAAGTACGAGAAAAAAAATGAAATCGAAGCCAAGAAATAAGATTTGGAGCTCATCATCCAACTGGAGCCACCTGAAGGCGAAAATTTCACGGTCACCCTTCCTGGTTTTTCATTCCTGGCTAGCATTCCTGTATTCATCATAAAGCTTAGAGGACCAGACGACCGAGGGGCGCTCTAGAAATGATTCGTTAGTACGTATTAAGCTATTTGTAATTTGTTAAGCTAGGAGGAGTTAGTAAGAAAATTTAAAATTCTATATTTTAAATTAGAGGGACAGGTCACTTTAAGGTCACGTTAAGATCAGTGCATGCCAGAATATCGGACCAGTCATATGTATCGATAAGGTTATTAAATTTATAAAAATCAGAATTATGGAAAAAGCGAATCTTATTAACCACGCGTGTAGACATCTGATTGATACCAGGAATGGTTTCGATTGATACCTCCAGCGTGGGGTGATATGGATCCTCTGGGGTTGAGAGGGGAAAAGCTCTGGAGAGAGCGGTACCATCAGGATCAGATACAAAACATAAGTCCAAAAGCCGACCTAACGAATTTCTAACATGGTTAATCTGACCTAGGGACATGTCAAACATGCCCGCGGTGAAGTCATGGTGAGTGATAAGTGACAAAGGTGGTGAGTTATCGACGTTGGACCATTTTAATTCTGGTATATTAAAATCGCCCACCGCGACGAGCTGATCAGTCATAAAATTAAAAACGGATTGAATAGCGGACAAATGCTGCCAATATTTGGGCGGTTCAGACGAAGGCGGTATATACGAACATGTAATGTATAAAGATTTCTCGGACAAAATGATTTTAATGCAAATAAACTCAATGTCACCAAATGCTTGTGATACCTCTTCAGAAACAAGAGTAGACTCTTTTCTCCAGTAGACTCCATCATTAAAATGAGGTCTCCACTCCCCCTTCGCTGAGGTCGATCCCTTCTAAAAGTGGTGTACTTACTTGGAAAAACTTCGGAGCTAAAGATCTCCGGTTTTAACAAAGTTTCTGTAAAGGCTATAATATGGGATGCAAAGAAAGAACTATCAGAATATAGTTTGGGGAGTTTTCCACATAGCCCCCTAGTATTCTGATAGGTAAGTGTTAATGACGATACTAGTTTTTTGGGTTAGGGGACGAAGAAGAGGTGGAAGGTTGGTCAGTGGATCTGATATCGGGTAGTTTAACTCCTGTTGGTCTTAACACTTTTTTCTTCACGGAACTAGGCTGATGTTCTTGGACGAAAATATTCTCTGGTCAAAAACTGGGTGACCACTATTTTCATCAGCAGCATCGACCTGAAACATGCGTTTTGGCAAGTAGAACTGGATGAAAAGAGTCGTCCGTATATGGCTTTCACTATACCTGGTAGACCGCTGTATCAGTTCCGGAGGATTCCCTTTGGGTTATTCAATGCGGCGCAAAAACTGTGCAGGTTGATGGATAGAGTTATCCCACAGAGACTCAGAGACCGATTGTTCGTATACCTGGATGACCTGTTAATGATCTCGAAGACCTTTGAGGAGCATTGTGAGTTGCTAGCAGAAGTGGGAAAATGCTTACGGGTGGCGAATTTGGCCATCGGGTTGCAGAAATCAAAGATCTGCTTTAAATACTTGCGGTATTTAGGGTATGTTCTAGGAGATGGCGCTCTGAAAACAGATCCACGGAAAATCGCAGCCATTAAAGAAATTTTTTTTTTTTTTTTTTTTTTTAACGTTGCTTTTATTTCTTGAATCTTCTCTTTGCGAGACTAACAAGAGGTGTATCAAATCTTATATTTTTAACTTAACTAACAGTCATATTGACTGATACGGAGTTAGACGGCCCTAAAAATCGATTGCTGGGTTGGGAGGTCGTTGCGTCTAAGGCGGGATACGCTAGAAACCCGAGTCAATCCCCGAGCGAGAAAATTTGGGTGCGAAGACAGTTTTTCTTTGTATGACTCTTTTTGCTTCTGGATTTCGTCTTTCACTGCGAGGATGCCCAGATCCCGGTGGATGTTTTCGTTGCGAACATACCAAGGTGCCCCTGTGATAGTTCTCAGGATTTTTGATTGTGCGCGCTGTATGATGTCTATGTTGCTGCTGCTCGCGTTCCCCCACAGCTGGGAGCCATACGTCCAGATTGGCTTTAGGACTGAATTGTACAGTAGTAACTTGTAGTCCAGGCACAGTGGCGATCGTGAGTTTATGATCCAGTGGAGGCTGCTGGCTTTCAGTTTTAGATGCATCTTTTTGCATTCGATGTGCTTACGCCAGGTAAGTCGTCTATCAAGGTGAACGCCAAGGTACGTTACGTCGTTAGCTTGAGGGATCTGCATACCGTTTAGTAAAAGCGGAGGGCATGTTTGTCTATTAAGAGTAAACGTTATATGTTTACACTTTTGTTCGTTTATTTTAATGCGCCAGTCGGACAGCCACCTTTCCACTATTGTGAGATGATTAGCCAGTTGGGTTGTTGCCTGCGTTGGGCATCTGGAGCGACTAAGAATAGCGGTATCATCGGCGAACGTTGACGTTGTTAGTTGTGCGCTCGTAGGAATATCCGCAGTATACAAAACATATAGACACGGCCCGAGTGCGCTTCCCTGTGGAACTCCAGCTTCGATGGTGTAGTCGCCCGAAGTAGCTGCGTTGCATCTCACTGAGAATACCCTATTGAAGAGGTATGATTCCAGTAGCTTGTGGGTGTATGTTGGCAAATACGTTTTAATTTTGTGCATGAGTCCGATGAGCCAAACTCGGTCGAAAGCTTGAGATACGTCGAGGAAAATAGCGCTGCAGTATTCTCGTTGTTCGAAGGCTGAGCGTATTTCGGATGCTAATCTGTTCACTTGTTCGATGGTTCCGTGGTTTCTTCGAAAGCCAAATTGGTGTGCCGGGATGATATTGCAAGCTTCCAGATGTGGTATTATGCGAGTTAACAAGCATTTTTCAAACAGTTTAGACAAACAAGATAGAAGGCTTATTGGTCTGTATGATGACGGAATTGTGTGGTCTTTTCCAGGCTTCGGTATCATTATAATAATGGATTTCTTCCACTTTTTTGGGAAATAGCCAAGATTAATGATTCCATTAAATAGTTTGCAGACGACCTCTATAGCGCATTTTGGAAGTTCGATCAGCATCTTTGGGGTCAATAGGTCACCACCGGGAGCCTTTTTTGGTTTTAGCCCTCTTATGACTTTTTCGATTTCGTTCGGCCGAAATGGAGGTGCGGCTGGCTGAGGGGAGGACTCTGGCTGAATTACTGGCAGGAGGAATGAATTTGAGGCTGGGTTTGGCTGGAAGACACTTTGGAGATGTGTGGCGAATGTGTCAGCTCGGTCTTCGTTGCTGCGAGCCCAGCATCCCGAAGAGTTTCTTATCGGGGTGGTCGTTTCAATTGGGGCACTAAGATTTGGGTGGGCCCTCCACAGGGGGTACTTTGTGCTTGTTGGCGAGAGATTCTGGATGTACCTCAGCTGTGCATTTTCTTCCTGTTGGTGAAGAGCCTGGTCGAGTGATCGGGTTGCTTCCTTAAGGCGTTGTTTTGAAGCTGGTGATCTGCTGTTTTGCCAATCACGACGCGTGCGCCTCTTTTCTCGCACGAGCTGTTCGATTTGCTGATTAGATTTGAAGTGTTTGTTTCGGTCTACTTCTTTCCTATGAGGAGTAGAGATTTTAGCTGCCGCAACGAGTACTTCTTCCAGGGCGCTCGTAGTGTAGTCGATGTCCGATTCCATGTTAAATTCCGGGGCGAGTTCTATGTGGGCACTCACGTACTTTTTGTATTTTAGCCAGTTTGTTTTTGTCGTCGTCAGACTGAAGGGGTGTTCGGTTATTTTTGGGCTTTGAAGAAGCGTTAGAAGCACAGGCGAGTGGTCTGATGATAAGTCCGAGACTGCTTTGGCACTTATTAGATTGCGAGGTATGTTTTTTGTCACTGCAAAATCAATAAGGTCTGGGAGCTTTCGTGAGTCTGTTGGCCAGTATGTGGGACTTCCAGGGGAAACGTAGTCCAGTTTATTTTTCACATTTATAATTGCATTGTACAATTGTCTTCCTTTGGGAGTCACTAGACGTGATCCCCAGTGCGTATGTTTGGCGTTGTAGTCTCCTGCGGCTATAAATCGATCCCCAAGTGAATTGTAGAAGTCCATAAATTGTCCTTCCGAGATTGAGAAGCGAGGAGGGCAGTAAACGGCAGCAATTGAAAGGATTCCGTTGCTTGACTGAATTTGTATCGATGTGGCCTGCAAGAAGTTTGTTGCAAACCTTTTGTGAAAATGGTGTTTAATTCGTTCTCTGATTAGAACTCCAGTTCCGCCGTGGGCTTTCCCATCTGGATGATCTGTGCGGTAGATTGTGTAGCCTCTTATATGAAAGTTGTATTTGCTTGTAAGATGCGTTTCCACCAGTAGCATAACGTCAATATGGTTTTCGGTCAAGAATTGTGACAATTCTAGTTTATGCCGTGAGACACCCTTGGCGTTTCACATTGATATTCGTAGCGCCTGCATAGATTATTTGGACTGTTGTGCTACGAGCAGCTGTATCACCATGTTCTGGTTTTGAACAAGCGTTTGCATGGTCGTTTTCATGAATGACATAAGCTCCATCATACTTTGTTGGAGGGTAAGCATCATAGTTTCCGTTTTGCTGTGTGGCTGTTCTGGGGCCTGTTGAGCGCTTTGAGAGTTGGGCTGAATTGGAATTTCCCTTCCAGATCGTAGAGCATCGGCATAGGAGAAGCCGTTGGTGGTGTTTAGTGGACCGAATGAGGATCTCGCAGCTTTGGCGAAGAAGACGTCTGGCGTGGTTTTTGACGAAACGTACGCATTCTGTGGATTTTGGTTGCGCGTTGCGGTCGCTTGACGCATGCGACTCTTTAACTCCTTATACACAATACATCCTCTATAGTTTGCCGTATGGCTGCCTCCGCAGTTTCCACATTTCTTCACGGTACTGTCCTTGTTTGTAGTGCAGCAAGCGGACTTGTGGGCGTCCCCGCAGACTACACAGACAGCCCGAAGTGTGCAGTAAGACCTTGTGTGTCCATACTCTTGACAATTGGTGCATTGCACTGGACCGTTACGTTTATGTGGCTCTTCAACAGTGATTTTCCGATGCAAAAGATATTGCAGGTTGTAGATTGGGTGGACTTCGTTCTTCTTCAGCGACCTGCTTTCAGGCTCGAGCTCGACCTTGAAGAGGGGTTGTGGCTTTTTATCTTTATTTAGAATGTTAATAACATTCTTGGCGGCGAAGCCCTTTTCTTTAAGGGCGGTTTTTATTTCCTCGGCGGTAACATCAGGTTCTATTCCCTTTACTACCACTTGTAGGCCCTTACTGCTTTTCAGCTGGTACGTGTAATAGTTTTTCTGTACAGTGTCCAGATATTTTGACACTATTCGGAAGTGCTCTTCAGTCTTGGTTTGCACCTTTGTTTCATGGATGTTCCCTTTGGTAAGCGGAACAACATGAAAGTTTTCACCGTTCCCGATCAACGACGCAATTTTGTTGACCAGGGCACTCGAGCTTTTTTCCCTAATATAGATTGGAGGGGGCTTGGGTTTTTTTGCGGTGTCTTGGGCTGGTTGGTTTTCCTCAGCCTCCGCCAGTAGGGCAAATCTGTTAGTAGTGGATCTGTCTGGTTCATTATCGTTATTCAGGACACGGTTAATTTTTGTTTTGTTGCCTGCCGGATTACTCTGCGGGCTAAGCTTGCGCTTAATTTGGATGTAGCGATCCATTCCAGTCTGTGTGGCCGTTGCCGCTTTGGCACTTTCCGAGGTTGTTGTTTTTGTACTCGCTGTAGTCGTTGACGTCGTGGTACTTTGAGTTGCAGGGGTTTTCGCTGTTGTTGCAGAAGTTGTAGCGCTGCTTGTTGTTGGTGCGAAATTTGTTTCCGATATTGGAGGGGGGGTTTTACACTGCGAACTCCATGACGCGGGAGTCGGAGTGAGCAGAGCGGGTGAGAAAGACCGTGCCCTTTGGGTTTCAGCGGTCAGTAAAGCCGGGTTGCTTTTAAGCGCCGATTTTTCCACTTCGGTATCGCGGGTTGAAAAGTAAGAGTAGAAGCCGTTTCTTTGGTTCACTGAACTTCTACGCTCGTTCTTTTGGTCGTTGCTCAATGAGCTCATTGCGTGGTACGAATTTTTTTTTTTCAACAATGCACTAGTTTTGGTTTAGCACATTACAACTGTTATAAAAAAAAAAAAAAAAAAAAAAGCTTGTCTGTCGCTTTTAGTAAATTGTATTTCAGTGTCTTTTCGCTTATATTGGCGAAAATATAAGCGAAGTGAAGTTTTCCCGGAGCTCGGACAAAGCACGTCCGCTCAGTTCGGTAGTTCGATTACCTATCGAAGAAAGAAATTGAAGCCCCAAAAAACGTCCGACAGTTGCGCAGTTTCCTTGGCACCGCGAATTGGTACAGAAGGTTTTATACAAAGGTATGAAGGTATCGGCGCGGTGTTGTTCCAGAAGGACGACAATAAAGCAGAACAGCCGATTGCTTTCTTTTCGGCAAAGCTGAGAGGCGCACAGCTGAAATACACTGTAACCGAGAAGGAGTGTCTGGCTGCAGTCAAAGAAAGGTGGAAA
The DNA here is from genome assembly GCA_018153235.1 of Drosophila malerkotliana malerkotliana. NCBI lineage: Eukaryota > Metazoa > Arthropoda > Insecta > Diptera > Drosophilidae > Drosophila > Drosophila malerkotliana. The sequence continues at coordinate 2,345,832 of JAECXV010000020.1, read as the reverse complement.
GGTTCCATCCATACATAGAGATGATGCCGTTCACCATCTTGACGGATCACGCGAGCCTTAAGTGGCTGATGTCTTTTAACAATCTGGAAGGGAGACTGACCAGATGGTTTCTAGCGCTACAGCCTTACCAATTTAACATTGAGCATCGAAAAGGAAAGGACAATGTGGTGGCTGATACTCTCTCACGCCCCAACGATGTAGAAGAGCTGAGCCTGTTAAACATGGAGACGACGGCATTCGCAAGTGAGGAGTACCTGGAAAGAATGAAACTAGTTAAAGAGCAAGGAGATCGATTCCCAGACTTACGGGTGGAAGAAGGCTTACTCTTTAAGAAGACTCGTTTTTGCCGGGAGGACAGCGAGGAGTTCGACTGGATATTGTGGATCCCCGAAGAACTAACAAGTACAATAGTGCAGCCAGCCCATGAAGGGGAGATGTCACTTCATGGAGGAATCCGGTACACATTAGCGAGGCTACAGCGAATGTACTATTGGCCGAACATGGTGGTACAGGTGAAAGAATGGGTTACTTCCTGCATCAGCTGTAAAGAAAATCAGCACACAAGGCACACTACGAGACCTCCGATGGGAAAAGAAGTTCTCAGACAGACAGACCGTTGCAGAAGTTTTATTTGGATTTCCTCGGAAAATACCCCCGATCCATGCGCGGCAACACCATGCTGTTAAAGCTATGTCCAAAGCAACGTCGGTGGCGGTGGCCGGATTCCGTAGAGAACATATTTTCACGCAATTTGGAGTGCCGCAAATTATACAAATAGACAATGGCAGGGAATTTGTCTCTATGAAGAGGCAGCGCGGAGGTACAACTTAAAATCCAGGGAAGTGAAGTACTTACCGGGGCAAGAAGTGTATAAGCGGAATTTCGTACTCAGCAACCTTCTCAAGAACATCAACGCCAAGTTCTGCAAAAAATATGTGAATTGTAGGGTATTCAAAGTTCTTGGCAACTCACTTTATGCACTGAAGAACCTACAAGGGCTTCCGATAGGCGTCTTTCATCCCAAAGACTTGAAGCAATGAGAGCCCGGATAGCTCCCGAATTAACAGTTATCTTAGGGCGTGGACGAAGCCTACGTTGGGCTAAACATCAAAGCAGTCGACACTTTTTCTTCCACTCCTGTTATCCTCGCAAGCTCAGGAAACCGTAGTGTGCTGTTAGGTGTCGATAGTGTCTGCAAACGATAGCTAGACAAGGCATGGTGGTAATAGAGATGGCACATCGGGGCGAATTGATTGGACCCGAGAAAGAAGAAGCCAGGCCACGGCCACACAGACTGGAATTGATCGCTACATCCAAATTAAGCGCAAGCTTTGCCCGCAGAGCAATCCGGCAGTCATAAAAACAACAATTAACCGTGTCCTGAAGGTCGATAAAGAACCAGACAGATCCACTACTAACAGGTTTACCCTACTGGAGGAGGTTGAGGAAAACTAACCAGCCCAAGACACCGCTATCCGCTATGCTATCCCTATATTGGGGAAAAAAGCTCGGAAAATCGGAAAATCACTGTTGAAGACCCACATAAACGCAACGGTCCAGTGCAATGCACTAATTGTCAAGAGAATAGACACACAAGGTCTTACTCCACACTTCGGGCTGTCTGTGTAGTCTGCGGGGACGTCCACAACTCCGCTTACTGCACTACAATCAAGGACAGTACCGTGAAGAAATGTGGAAACTGCGGAAGCAACCATACGGCAAACTATAGAGAATGTATGGTGTATAAGGAGTTAAAGAGTCGCATGCGTCAAGCGACCGCAACGCGCAACCAAAATCCACAGAATGCGTACATTGCGTCAAAAACTTCGCCAGACGTCTTCTTCGCTGAAGCTGCGAGATCCTCATTCGGTCCACTAAACACCACCAACGGCTTCTTCTATGCCGATGCTCTACGATCTGGAAGGGAAATTCCAATTCAGCCTAACTCTCAAAGCGCTCAACAGGCCCCAGAACAGCCACACAGCAAAACGGAAACTATGATGCTTACCCTCCAACAAAATATGATGAAGCTTATGTCATTCATGAAAACGACCAGAACATGGTGATACAGCTGCTCGTAGCACAACAGTCGAAATAATCTATGCAGGCGCTACGAATATCAATGTGAAACGCCAAGGGTGTCTCACGGCATAAACTAGAATTGTCACAATTCTTGACCGAAAACCATATTGACGTTATGCTACTGGTGAAAACGCATCTTAGAAGAAAATACAACTTTCATATAAGAGGCTACACAATCTACCGCACAGATCATCCAGATGGGAAAGCCCAGTTCTAATCAGAGGACGCATTAAACACCATTTTCACAAAAGGTTTGCAACAAACTTCTTGCAGGCCACATCGATACAAATTTAGTCAAGCAACGGAATCCTTTCAATCGCTGCCGTTTACTGCCCTCCTCGTTTCTCAATCTCGGAAGGACAATTTATGGACTTCTACAATTCACTTTGGGATCGATTTATAGCCGCAGGAGACTACAACGCCAAACATACGCACTGGGGATCACGTCTAGTGACTCCCAAAGGAAGACAATTTTACAATTCACGTCTAGTGACTCCCAAAGGAAGACAATTTTACAATTCAATTATAAATGTGAAAAATAAACTGGACTACGTTTCCCCTGGAAGTCCCACATACTGGCCAACAGACTCACGAAAGCTCCCAGACCTTATTGATTTTGCAGTAACAAAAAACATACCTCGCAATCTAATAAGTGCCAAAGCAGTCTCGGACTTATCATCAGACCACTCGCCTGTGCTTCGAAAGCTTCTTCAAAGCCCAGAAATAACCGGACACCCCTTCAGCCTGACGACGCCAAAAACAACTGGCTAAAATACAAAAAGAACGTGAGTGCCCACATAGAACTTGCCCCGGAAATTAACATGGAATCGGACATCGACTACACTACGAGCGCCCTGGAAGAAGTACTCGTTGCGGAAGCTAAAATCTCTACTCCTCATGGGAAAAAAGTAGTCCGAAACAAATACTTCAAATCTAATCAGCAAATCGAACAGCTCGTGCGAGAAAAGAGGCGCACGCGTCGTGATTGGCAAAACAGCAGATCACTAGCTTCAAAACAACGCCTTAAGGAAGCAACCCGATCACTCGACCAGGCTCTTCCCCAACAGGAAAAAAATGCACAACTGAGGTACATCCTGAATCTCCCGCCAAAAAGCACAATTGAAACGACCACCCCGATAAGAAACACTTCGTGATGCTGGGCTCGCAGCGACGAGGACGAGCTGAAACATTCGCCAAACATCTCCAAAGTGTCTTCCAGCCAAACCCAGCCTCAAATTCATTCCTCCTGCCAGTAATTCAGCCAAAGTCCTCCCCTCAGCCAGCCGCACCTTCATTCCGGACGAACGAGATCGAAAAAGTCATAAGAGGGCTAAAATCAAAAAAGGCTCCCGGTGGTGACCTATTGACCCCAAAGATGCTGATCGAACTTCCAAAATGCGCTATAGAGGTCGTCTGCAAACTATTTAATGGAATCATTAATCTTGGCTTTTTCCCAAAAAAGTGGAAGAAATCCATCATTATAATGATACCGAAGCCTGGAAAAGACCACACCATTCCGCCATCATGCAGACCAATAAGCCTTTTATCTTGTTTGTCTAAGTTGTTTGAAAAATGCTTGTTAACTCGCATAATACCACATCTGGCAGCTTGCAATATTATCCCGGCACACCAATTTGGCTTCCGAAGAAACCATGGAACCATCGAAAAAGTGAACAGATTAACATCCCAAATAAGCTCAGCCTTCGAACAGCGAGAATACTGCAGCGATATTTTCCTCGACGTATCTCAAGCTTTCGACCGAGTTTGGCTCATCGGACTCATGCACAAAATTAAAACGTATTTGCCAACATACACTCACAAGCTACTGGAATCATACCACTTTAGTAGGGAATTCTCAGTGAGATGCAACGCAGCTACTTCGAGCGACTTTGGGCAACAACCCAACTGGCTAATCATCTCACAATAGTGGAAAGGTGGCTGTCCGACTGGCGCATTAAAATAAACGAACAAAAGTGTAAACGTATAACGTTTACTCTTAATAGACAAACATGCCTTCCGCTTTTACTAAATGGTATGCAGATCCCTCAAGCTAACGAAGTAACGTACCTTGGAGTCCACCTTGATAGACGACTTACCTGGCGTAAGCACACCGAATGCAAAAAGATGCACCTAAAACTAAAAGCCAGCAGCCTCCACTGGATCATAAACTCACGTATTTCTAGCGTATCCCGCCTTAGACGCAACGACCTCCCAACCCGGAAATCGATTTTTAGGGCGGTCTAACTCCGTATCAGTCAATATGACTGATAGTTAAGTTAAAAATATAAGATTTAATACACCTCTTGTTAGTCTCGCAAAGAGAAGATTCAAGAAATAAAAGCAACGTTAAAAAAAAAAAAAAAAAAAAAATAATAAAAATAAATTTCTAAAGAATTTTCTACGGAGCTCTGATGTAAGTACGAGAAAAAAACTGAAGGCGAAGCCATAAGATCATAACGATTCTTAAATCATAATTGTAGTTCTCCAGTACATTTCGAAGAAATAAGGCTTGAAGCTCATCATCCAACTGGAGCCACCCGATGGCAAAACTTTCACGGTCACCCTTCCTTTTTTTTCACGGTCTTTCAGAATGTGGAATTTGGCTTGTGCATCAATAAGAGCATCAGCTAGCATTCCTGTATTCATCATAAAGCTTAGAGTCCCAATAGTCCCAAATAGTAGATTTTAAATTTGAAGGGCAGGAAAAAGATGTTATAGAGTAGAGACCATTGTAGTTCGAACATAATACCCTAAAAGGGTCATGCAGTGCATATGTCGAATTTCAATCTTCAATGGCTAAGGAACAGAGGACTAAAGTTTCGAGTCCTTCTATTAGGAATTTTAAATTTTAAGCGTGTTAGTAAATGCTGGCTATCTACATCCCCGTTAATAAGGTTATGCAAAAAGACTACACCGAGCATTGTTCTACGATTTGTTAAGCTAGGTAAGTTTATAAGTAAAAGTCTGCTACTGTAGGATGGAAGCTGAAGATTTGCATCCCAGTAAAGACCTCTAAGTGCGAATATTAAAAAATTCTTTTGTACGGATTCTTTGCGGTCCTTATGTACTCCATATTGGGGACTCCAGACACATGAACCGTACTCCAGTATCCGACGGACCAAAGAATAAATAATGTTTTGGTTATGTATGGGTCATTAAATTCTTTTGACCACCTTTTAAAACCAAGGACTCCTTTAGCCTTATTAACCATTAAGGAAATATGGTCGGAAAATTTAAGTTTAATGTCTAATAGGACGCCGAGATCATTAACCTGAGTTAATTTCTCTAAGGCAATCCCATTAATAGAATACGTAGCTTGCAGAGGGCAATAACGATAAAAAGACATATGCTTGCATTTTGATCCATTAAGTATTAGATCATTAGCTACAAACCATTTTTGAAAGTTATCAAGGTCAGACTGAAGACTGCATTGGGCAGAGATGGATTTGTATTGAAGACAAAACTTTACATCATCTGCATACATAAGAATCAGATAGTTTGTTAAAGCAGGGGGCAAGTCGTTTATAAAAAGCCGTTATAAATAATACCGGGCCAAGATGACTACCTTGAGGGACGGCAAATGTAGCACGGACCAGACGGGACTGTATGTTTTTAAATAAGACTCTTTGTGTCCTTCCATCTAAAATTACATCGGTTTGATATCCCTTACGAAAGCTATCTATGACAAAGGATGTCAACTCCAGTAAATTTGTGGTAGTGGAGCGACGCTTAATAAATCCATGCTGACAGGGAGAGATAATCGAAGAGCAAAGGTGTTGCAAAAGAGGGGTTATTAATTTTTCAAATAACTTTGGAATTGCCGACATCGAAGAGATGCCTCTGTAGTTGGCAGCATCGGACTTTTTCCCTTTTTTATGTTCCTTGTATGTATTCCTTCCACTTAAGGGGAAAAATCGAGGTTTCCAAAGATAAGATGAAAAGTCTTAGAAGAGGTTTGCACAGAGCCCTGGCACAGTACTTAAGCACACAGCCTGGCACTCCATCGGGGCCTGGCGAATGGTTTTGACCCTTAGAAGATCAGATAATTAGTTGTTCTCAGAGAAAAACGGACAGAAAATAAGATTTGCTGCTTGAATGTTAGATGCGTAAGGCTGATCTGTCAATTTAGGCCGAGAATAAGTTGTTTGAAAAAATTCTGCGAATAGATCGGCAATGGACTGATCAGAGGTCGCAGAGGAATTTGCAAACGTAAGCAGGGGTGAAAAAGATACGTGTTTACGCTTAGTGTTTACAAAATTATAAAACTGCTTTGGATCCTGAGTATATTGTATCCGGCAGCGGCGAATATAATTCCTGTAACATTCAGGGTTATGCATGGTAAAATTTGACCGAGCTAGTAGATATCGTGAAAAATCAATACTAATGCTGGCTTTTTTATATTTAAGTAATAGCTTATTTTTAGTATTTTTTAGGTAAGTAAGGTACATTGTAAACCAAGGAGGATTTGTTGAAGCGGACGGATATTTCCATGGCACACATGAGTCAAAAAATACAATAAAATTTTTCTAAGGTCACGTTAAGATCAGTGCATGCCAGAATATCGGACCAGTCATATGTATCGATTGATATACTAGGAATGGTTTCGATTGATACCTCCAGCGTGGGGTGATATGGATCCTCTGGGGTTGAGAGGGGAAAAGCTCTGGAGAGAGCGGTACCATCAGGATCAGATACAAAACATAAGTCCAAAAGCCGACCTAACGAATTTCTAACATGGTTAATCTGACCTAGGGACATGTCAAACATGCCCGCGGTGAAGTCATGGTGAGTGATAAGTGACAACGATGGTGAGTTATCGACGTTGGACCACTTTAATTTTGGTATATTAAAGTCGCCCACCGCGACGAGCTGGTCACGATCGGTCATAAGATTAAAAACGGATTGAATAGCGGACAAATGATGTCAATATGTGGGCGGTTCAGACGAAGGCGGTCTATACGAACATGTAATGTATAAAGATTTCTCGTACAAAATGATTTTAATGCAAATAAACTCAATGTCACCAAATTCTTGTGATACCTCTTCAGAAACAAGAGTAGACTCCTTTCTCCAGTAGACTCCATCATTAAAATGAGGACTCCACTCCCCCTTCGCTGAGGTCGATCCCTTCTAAAAGTGGTGTACTTACTTGGAAAAACTTCGGAGCTAAAGATCTCCGGTTTTAACAAAGTTTCTGTTAAGGCTATAATATGGGATGCAAAGAAAGAACTATCAGAATATAGTTTGTATTCTGATAGGTAAGTATTCTGATAGGTAAGTGTTAATGACGATACTAGTTTTTTGGGTTAGGGGACGAAGAAGAGGTGGAAGGTTGGTCAGTGGATCTGATATCGGGTAGCTTAACTCCTGTTGGTCTTAGCACTTTTTTCTTCACGGAACTAGGCTGATGTTCTTGGACGAAAATATTCTCTGGTCAAAAACTGGGTGACCACTATTTTCATCAGCAGCATCGACCTGAAACATGCGTTTTGGCAAGTAGAACTGGATGAAAAGAGTCGTCCGTATATGGCTTTCACTATACCTGGTAGACCGCTGTATCAGTTCCGGGGGATGGCTTTTGGGTTATTCAATGCGGCTCAAAAACTGTGCAGGTTGATGGATAGAGTCACCCCACAGAGACTCCGAGACCGAGTGTTCGTATACCTGAATGACATGTTAATGATCTCGAAGACCTTTGAGGAGCATTGTAAGTTGCTAGCAGAAGTGGGAAAATGCTTACGGAGGGCGAATTTGGCCTTCGGGTTGCAGAAGTCAAAGTTCTGCTTTAAATACTTGCGGTATTTAGGGTATGTTCTAGGAGATGGCGCTCTGAAAACAGATCCACGGAAAATCGCAGCCATGAAAGAAATTGAAGCCCAAACAAGAAAGGAAAGCTAACTTCGGGCGGAGCCGAAGTTTATATACCCTTGCAGTTAAAACCGGATATATATCGCAAACATCGGATATAGTTGGCCGATCCTTATGATTACATCATAATAAAACCAATTTACTAAAATACAAAATCTAAAAAAAGTCCCAAACTTCTATCTTCAAAAATACGAAAGTTGATATTTCTACCAAATACCATTTCCGATCGTTCAGTTATATGGCAGCTATGGGATATAGTCGGCCGATCCTAATGAAATTTGGTAGGTTGGATCAACTGGCCAAAAATATAATCTGTATTCAGTTTTAGCTTTCTATCTTCAAAAACACGAAAGTTGGGTCATTTCCGATCGTTCAGTTATATGGCAGCTATAGGATATAGTCGGCCGATCCTTATGAAATTTGGCATGACGTAATGTTTTGCCAAAAATAGCTCACATGTCAAATTTGAACTCTCTAACTCTAAAAACACCAAAGTTATACCATTTCCGATCAATCAGTTATATGGCAGCTATAGGATATAGTCGGCCGATCCGAGCCGTTCCGACTTATATACTGCGTGCAAAGGAAAGAAGGGTGTGTGCAAAGTTTCAAGACGATAGCTTTAAAACTGAGAGACTAGTTCGCGTAGAAACAGACAGACAGACGGACAGACAGACGGACAGACAGACGGACAGACGGACATGCTCATATCAACTCAGGAGGTGATCCTGATCAAGAATATATATACTTTATAGGGTCGGAGATGTCTCCTACACTGCGTTGCACACTTTTGACCAAAATTATAATACCCTCTGCAAGGGTATAAAAAACGTTCGACAGTTGCGCAGTTTCCTTGGCACCGCGAATTGGTACAGAAGGTTTTATACAAAGATATGAAGGTATCGGCGCGGTGTTGTTCCAGAAGGACGACAATAAAGCAGAACGGCCGATTGCTTTCTTTTCGGCAAAGCTGAGAGGCGCACAGCTGAAATACAGTGTAACCGAGAAGGAGTGTCTGGCTGCAGTCAAAGAAAGGTGGAAAGGTTCCATCCATACATAGAGATGATGCCGTTCACCATCTTGACGGATCACGCGAGCCTTAAGTGGCTGATGTCTTTTAACAATCTGGAAGGGAGACTGACCAGATGGTTTCTAGCGCTACAGCCTTACCAATTTAACATTGAGCATCGAAAAGGAAAGGACAATGTGGTGGCTGATACTCTCTCACGCCCCAACGATGAAGAAGAGCTGAGCCTGTTAAACATGGAGACGACGGCATTCGCAAGTGAGGAGTACCTGGAAAGAATGAAACTAGTTAAAGAGCAAGGAGATCGATTCCCAGACTTACGGGTGGAAGAAGGCTGACTCTTTAAGAAGACTCGTTTTTGCCGGGAGGACAGCGAGGAGTTCGACTGGATATTGTGGATCCCCGAAGAACTAACAAGTATATTAGTGCAGCAAGCGCATGAAGGGGAGATGGCACTTCATGGAGGAATCCGGTAGACATTAGCGAGGCTACAGCGAATGTACTATTGGCCGAACATGGTGGTACAGGTGAAAGAATGGGTTACTTCCTGCTGTAAAGAAAATAAGCACACCACGCACACTACGAGACCTCCGATGGGAAAATGAAGTGGAAACAGACAGACAGATGAGCGATTACCGGAGGTACAGGCGGCACTGAGGACAGCGTCACATTGCTCGGCAGGGGTGTCCTCGTATTTCGCAATGTTTGGGCAGCATATATTCTCAAACGGTGGAGATTACCAGCTGGCCCGAAAACTAACGGCGTTGAACGAGTCGAAGATTCAGCAGCTTCCAAGGTCGGAGAAGTGAAGTACTTACCGGGGCAAGAAGTGTATAAGCGGAATTTCGTACTCAGCAACCTCCTCAAGAACATCAACGCTTGAAGCAATGAGAGCCCGGCTAGCTCCTGAATCAACAGGTATCTTAGGGCGTGGACGAAGCCTACGTTGGGTTAAGCATCAAAGCAGTCGATACTTTTTCTTCCACTCCTGTTATCCTCGCAAGCTCAGGAAACCGTAGTGTGCTGTTAGGTGTCGATAGTGTCTGCAAACGATAGCTAGAGAAGGCATGGTGGTAATAGAGATGGCACATCGCGGCGATTTGATTGGACCCGAGAAAGTAGAAGCCAGGACGAACCGGGCGGGATCGAACCGTTGTGACTGCAAGGAAAGCAGGGATCTAGGAGAGAATAAAAAAAAGGAAAATGAATGGCAACAGGAGGAGGAAACGAGGTCGACGCGGTCACGCAATACGCTTCAAAAAACGGATGCGTATTTGCGTTCATACCGCCGCGGGCTCCGCACATGGGCGGACTATGGGAGGCAGGTGTGAAGTCTGCAAAACCCCTACTCCTACGAGCGGTAGGGAACGCCAGACTGACTGCGGAGGAGCTGCAGACCGTCCTCGTTGGAGTCGAGGCCGTCCTGAACTCACGACCCCTGGGAGCTCTGAGTTAGGACCCAAGCGACGGCGAGGCGCTTTATCCCGGGCACCTGTTGACTGGCGGGCCGCTCATCGCCCCACCAGCACTGCGGACCCCGGACCAGCAGGGTGTAACGCGCTTGCGGCGATGGCGGCTTGTCTCGTCAATCAAGCAAATGTTCTCGCAGCGATGGTCCCGGGAGTACGTCTTGGACCTACAGGCGCGGTCGAAGTGGCAGCACCAGGAGGACGACATCCGGACGGGCGAGCTGGTCCTGATCGCAGAGGATCACCAGCCGCCACAACAGTGGGTCACAGGACGAGTAGGAGCAACACACGCCGGCGCGGACTGAAGGATCAGGGTCGCCGTCGTCAGAACTAGCTTGGCGCGGAATACAGGAGAGCGGTCCACAAGCTGGCGCGGCTGCCAGATGGTTGAAGCCTGATGGAGGCCTTCAACGGGGCCGGTATTAATTGCTTTGCTATTATATTGAAGTTGTCGAAAATTTGAATTATAGTTTATAGTTGAATTGTATTTTGTAGTTGTTAGTTTCTAAATATACTCTAAGATAGCTTGGGACGGAACGGGAGCGAAAGCTCATATTCGCTCTGGTGCGAATTCGGCCCGCTTCGCAGCAATAGATAAGTTAGGCTTAAGACTAGAGAAAAATACATTCGAAATTATTACGTTGATGAGGCACGACCATTTTTTTTTCGTTATCGTTTTTTTCGCATTTTTTAAATATTTAGCAGCCACCCTTTTTTTGTTATTTTCAAAAGTGTGAGATAAATCAATCTCGTTAAACATTTTGGCGCCCCCGGGTGGACTATAGTGAGAAATATTTAAAAAATAAACAAACATAAAAGTGACAGTGACACTGTGTTATTATACACAAACTAAAAGTCAAAGAGCAGCTCGCGACGCGTCCGTGAAGTGCAAAATAAAAAACAAAATTTACCGCGTCGTGAAACCGCCTCAAGAAGAAATCCAGGATCATCACCGCAGGATCATCGCCACCAGGAAACCATCTACCTCCATGCCGTGCACCTGTATTGACTGCGCAAGGAAAGTGGCAGCGGGATTAAAGGATCCCAAGGCAGAACCGCAGGAAAGTTGAGAAAAGAAAAATTAAATCTTCGTCTTGTGCTGGAATATTGCACCCTCCTTTCAATTCTTGGCGCATACGTACTTAAAATTAGTAGAGGTAAAATTTTGAATAGTTTAGTTAAAATTATTAACAAACTGCCTGTGGCTAAAATTGACAAAAAACATAAATACATATCCACATCACTGTCACAGTGATTTTTCGTTTCCGCCAGATATTAAATTAAATATCTTTTTTCGTTGGTTTCATTTTTCAATTTAATTTATTAATTAAAAATTAAAATAAAAAATTTTTATATTAGTCAAAATATATTATTTTTACTAATTAACAAATAAATTAAAAAATTTTTATTTAAAATTAAAAAACAAAAAATTTTAAATTTTTTATCGTTGTCTGTTTATTAAAAAATAAATAAATTAGAAGAAGAATTATGAAGAAGATTAAATATCAGGATAAAAAGCATTCGCCGGTTAGAGGAACGTTTGGAAGCTGGGTCAGTTCCTTTAGTGAAGACCGAGCTAGAGTGATGGCTTCAGGTTTTAAATGAGACAATATTTAAGGCAAATGAGTTGCAAGGCCAGATCGAGCAATTAGATGAGGAAGATGAACTTGGAGCCGAGTTGGAAGAATTAAAGATAACAACTAAGGCAAGGGTAATGTCATTATTAAATGCCTTCACGTTAGCTGAAGAGTCCCCACCAGCAACTGCAATTTCTGCAGCCCCAACTCGAGCTCGACTTCCCAGTTTGGCATTGCCAAAATTCAGTGAAAACTATTCGGAGTTTAAAAATTTTATGAGTCTCTTTGAGACATTAGTAGACAAGGACATGAACACTCCTGTGATCGAGAAATTTAACCATTTAATTTCTTGCCTCTCTGGTGAAGCCTTAGGAACTATCAAGGCATTCCAAGTCACCGAGAGTAATTATGACAAAGCCATTGCTAGTCTAAAAAGAGTATACGATAACGAATGTCTCATCTTTGCGAACCAAATAAGCAAATTATTCAGCCTTCCGAAAGTTTCCCAGCCGTCTGCGTCGTCGTTGAGAGGTCTCATCGACTCAGTGTCATCGATCTATGGGTCACTATTATCAATAGGAGATGACACTAAAATTGCAAACTCAATGATCATTCACTTAGTTTTGAGTACAGTAGATCCAGTGACCAGAGAAAAATGGGAAGAGTCACTGGATTATGAGGAATTGCCGCTGTGGTCCGATTTCGAAAAAATATTAAATCGTAGGTACCAGCACCTGTCCGCTGAAGAGACTGGCAAGCCAAAACAGGAGAAAATTGGGTTCGGGAAGCAGCACAATAGGAGTTCCTTGGCTTGCTCCGCTTCCAATAAACAAGCTTGCAGTTATTGCAACGCACAAGACCATAGTCTTGCCCAGTGTAGTCCGTTCGCTCGCCTTGCTGTAATGCAACGGTTTGAGTTTGTAAAGTCAACCTCACTATGTTTAAATTGTCTGCGAAAAGGTCACACGGTTGCGAAGTGTAAATCGACAAGGTGTCAAATTTGTGCAAGATCGTACTACAAACTTCTGCACCGATTTACTGTGACCGAAAATAACTTGGCGTTACCACCACCAAACGAACATCCTCCTCCAGCGCTACATCTTGATGCCCTTCTACGTCACATGCTTTGCATGCGTCATCTCTATCATGACAATCGCACCATCCACGAGGTTCTCAATTTCCCTTGGGTCAAGGACGAGATACAAAGAAGCAGCGCACGTTACATGCAGAGGCTCCATAATCACCCGAACCGGTTGGCCAGCTCACTGCTGGACAACAGCGAGCAGCCCAGAAGACTAAAAAGGACCACCCGCTGGACCTCCCCTTACTACTCTAATTTATTTCTACCATATTAATATTTAAAATTATCTATAAGTGAAGTTTATGTGATAACATTTAATGGTTGTCCCTAATGGACAGTTTTAAATAAACGTTACCCTGCTATTACAAAAAAAAAAAAAAAAAATTTGTTCAGAGCTACGTCCGATACTTGCACGAGTCGAATTTTCATGTGGTTCCACGAGCACTTGTGAGTCTTTTGCGACAGCGCGTATGGATCGTAAATGCGCAGGAAGTCTGCAGTCAGACAGTACGGTCATGCATATGCTGCTGTAAATGCAAGCCTCGTCTGATGACACAATTCGTGGGTGATTTACCCTTAGATAGAATCCGTGCTCTCCGCCCATTCTCCATATGTGGTGTTGATTTTTGTGGCCCTATTGATACGACATTGAAAATTAGTGGTAGGCCCCCCTATATGTCCTACATTGCCTTATTTGTTTGTTTTGCGTCCAAGGCAGTTCATTTAGAGGTAGTTTCCGACCTTTCAACTGATTCCTTTTTGTTGACTTTTCATAGGTTCGTTGGGCGCCGAGGATGTCCGCAGATCGTGCACTGCGACAGCGCGACGAACTTCGTCGGAGCAAGTCGCCACTTCGCAGACCTTCGTCGGAGAATCGAGGACGAGGTCGACGCGGTCACGCAATACGCTTCAAAAAACGGATGCGTATTTGCGTTCATACCGCCGCGGGCTCCGCAAATGGGCGGACTATGGGAGGCAGGTGTGAAGTCTGCAAAACCCCTACTCCTACGAGCGGTAGGGAACGCCAGACTGACTGCGAAGGAGCTGCAGACCGTCCTCGTTGGAGTCGAGGCCGTCCTGAACTCACGACCCCTGGAAGCTCTGAGTTAGGACCCAAGCGACGGCGAGGCGCTTTATCCCGGGCACCTGTTGACTGGCGGGCCGCTCATCGCCCCACCAGCACTGCGGACCCCGGACCAGCAGGGTGTAACGCGCTTGCGGCGATGGCGGCTTGTCTCGTCAATCAAGCAAATGTTCTCGCAGCGATGGTCCCGGGAGTACGTCTTGGACCTACAGGCGCGGTCGAAGTGGCAGCACCAGGAGGACGACATCCGGACGGGCGAGCTGGTCCTGATCGCAGAGGATCACCAGCCGCCACAACAGTGGGTCACAGGACGAGTAGGAGCAACACACGCCGGCGCGGACTGAAGGATCAGTTGAAGTTGTCGAAAATTTGAATTATAGTTTATACCTCCTATCTACCTCCATCTACCTCCATGCCGTGCACCTGTATTGACTGCGCAAGGAAAGTGGCAGCGGGATTAAAGGATCCCAAGGCAGAACCGCAGGAAAGTTGAGAAAAGGAAAATTAAATCTTCGTCTTGTGCTGGAATATTGCACCCTCCTTTCAATTCTTGGCGCATACGTACTTGAAATTAGTAGAGGTAAAATTTTGAATAGTTTAGTTAAAATTATTAACAAACTGCCTGTGGCTAAAATTGACAAAAAACATAAATACATATCCACATCACTGTCACAGTGATTTTTCGTTTCCGCCAGATATTAAATTAAATATCTTTTTTCGTTGGTTTCATTTTTCAATTTAATTTATTAATTAAAAATTAAAATAAAAAATTTTTATATTAGTCAATATATATTATTTTTACTAATTAACAAATAAATTAAAAAATTTTTATTTAAAATTAAAAAACAAAAAATTTTAAATTTTTTATCGTTGTCTGTTTATTAAAAAATAAATAAATTAGAAGAAGAATTATGAAGAAGATTAAATATCAGGATAAAAAGCATTCGCCGGTTAGAGGAACGTTTGGAAGCTGGGTCAGTTCCTTTAGTGAAGACCGAGCTAGAGTGATGGCTTCAGGTTTTAAATGAGACAATATTTAAGGCAAATGAGTTGCAAGGCCAGATCGAGCAATTAGATGAGGAAGATGAACTTGGAGCCGAGTTGGAAGAATTAAAGATAACAACTAAGGCAAGGGTAATGTCATTATTAAATGCCTTCACGTTAGCTAAAGAGTCCCCACCAGCAACTGCAATTTCTGCAGCCCCAACTCGAGCTCGACTTCCCAGTTTGGCATTGCCAAAATTCAGTGAAAACTATTCGGAGTTTAAAAATTTCATGAGTCTCTTTGAGACATTAGTAGACAAGGACATGAACATTCCTGTGATCGAGAAATTTAACCATTTAATTTCTTGTCTCTCTGGTGAAGCCTTAGGAACTATCAAGGCATTCCAAGTCACCGAGAGTAATTATGACAAAGCCATTGCTAGTCTAAAAAGAGTATACGATAACGAATGTCTCATCTTTGCGAACCAAATAAGCAAATTATTCAGCCTTCCGAAAGTTTCCCAGCCGTCTGCGTCGTCGCTGAGAGGTCTCATCGACTCAGTGTCATCGATCTATGGGTCACTATTATCAATAGGAGATGACACTAAAATTGCAAACTCAATGATCATTCACTTAGTTTTGAGTACAGTAGATCCAGTGACCAGAGAAAAATGGGAAGAGTCACTGGATTATGAGGAATTGCCGCTGTGGTCCGATTTCGAAAAAATATTAAATCGTAGGTACCAGCACCTGTCCGCTGAAGAGACTGGCAAGCCAAAACAGGAGAAAATTGGGTTCGGGAAGCAGCACAATAGGAGTTCCTTGGCTTGCTCCGCTTCCAATAAACAAGCTTGCAGTTATTGCAACGCACAAGACCATAGTCTTGCCCAGTGTAGTCCGTTCGCTCGCCTTGCTGTAATGCAACGGTTTGAGTTTGTCAAGTCAACCTCACTATGTTTAAATTGTCTGCGAAAAGGTCACACGGTTGCAAAGTGGAATTCGACTAGGTGCCAAATTTGTGCAAGATCGCACTACAAACTTCTGCACCGATTTACTGTGACCGAAAATAACTTGGCGTTACCACAACCAAATGAAAATCCTCCTCCAACGCGACATCTTGATGGCCTTTCTATGTAACATGTTTGCATGCGTCATCTCTAGAAAGGGTTATGTTAGCGACGTCGATCGTAAGCGTTAGAACTAAAAATGGCGGACACATATTGGCCCGAGCATTACTTGACTCTGGGTCACAAATGAACTTCATTACTGAAGAACTTGCTCAACGCTTACAGATCCATAGGGAGGAATCGTGTATCAACTTGCTTGGAATCGGTCAAGCTAATTCCCAGGTTAAGAAAAAGATACACACTGTGGTGAAAACAATTAATGGTAGTGAGTTTCCGTTCGACTTTTGGATTTTGAGAACTATCTCGGGTTATCACCCTGAGAACGTGAAAGATTGGTACCTACCAAAGAACTTGCCGTTAGCAGACCCATATTTCTACAAACCTCAGCGGATAGACATGTTAATTGGAGCTGAGTCATTTTACGAACTGTTGTCTGTTGGCCAAATCAACAACGTCCAAACCATACCATTCCCCAAAAAACTCTCCTTGGATGGATAGTATCGGGAAAATATAAGGCTAATACCTCAACTTCTCAACAGCCTGTCTCTAGCCTGAATTGCCAAGGAGAATTACTCGAGGCAGTTTGAAAAAATTCTGGTCGTTGGAAGTACCAACTTCTAAAAAGCTTTTGTCACCTGAACAAGAGTTATGTGAGGAACATTATAAGAAAAATACTGTTGTAATACTGAAGGCAGCTACAGATCGATTTGAAGTCAGGCTTCCATTTAAATCGGATCCAAGCGTTTTGGGAAAATCGTTCGAGGTAGCCAAACGCCGTTTCTTGTCGCTCGAGAGAAGATTATTTCGAGATCCGAATTTAAAAAAATGTATTTGGAATTTATGGAAGCAATGATGTTCTTGCTACTCCACACTACGTCATACCCCATCAGTGTGTCTTACGGCCTCCAAGCACATCGACCAAATTACGAGTCGTGTTTGATGCGTCTTGTAAGACATCAACGCATTAGTGCCTTAACGATCTGTTGATGGTTGGTCTTACCATCCAGGAAGAGTTGTATGCAACTCTTCTTCGGTTCCGGCTGAACAGATTCGCTCTGATAGCCGACATAAAAAAGATGTATCGCCAAGTAATGGTAAATGAAGCCGATAGGTGATACCAGTTGATAGTGTGGAGGAAAGACCCATCAGAGTCCTTGAAACTGTGCAAGCTCAACACCGTTACATATGGCACTGCGCCAGCCCCATTCCTGGCCATAAGGTGTTTGAAGAGGTTGAGTGAATCTGTGAAAAATACATTTCCTCGAGCTGCCGAAGTTATTGGGTACGACTATTACGTCGACGACATGTTAACGGGTGCTGGTTGCATTGAGGAGCTAAAGACAATTAAGTCTAAAGTAACTCAGGTTCTTCAAAACGCTGGGTTTGAATTGAGCAAGTGGTTTTCAAACTCGCCTGAAGTTACTGCATCCGAGAGCACGGTTAAGCCAATAACACTTTCAGACTCAGAACTGACTAAAGCATTAGGAATCGCTTGGGTTCCTAAAGAAGATGTATTTAAAATTGAAATTGATGCTTCAGTCATGGGTCAAAGGGCGACCAAGCGGAACATCCTTTCGGTGACATCGAAGTTGTTTGACCCCCTTGGCCTATTAAGCCCGATACTTATAAAAGGAAAGATTATAGATTGGGATAAGTCAATTCCACTGCACTTAGAAACAGCGTGGAACAAAATGCAATTTGCCTTGTCGCAATTAGAGGACATCTTAATTGTGAGATTCGTGTTTACCGAGCCGATGTCACCGATTCAAATTCATGCCTTTTCCGACGCATCGATGAGAGCCTATGGAGCCTGCGTCTATATTCGTTGCAAATCTGCAGAAGGTATTAAAGTTTCATTGTTGACGGCAAAGTCCAAAGTAGCGCCGCTCAAGACAAAGACGCTTCCCCGTCTTGAGTTATGTGCCGCTCACCATCTCGCAGATCCCTGCCGCAAGATAAAGCCTCTAATATAAGTTCCGATTAAACGAAGTGTATTTTGGTCGGATTCAGAAGTAACTCTTCATTGGATTCGTTTCCATCCCTCGTCGTTGTCAACGTTCGTATCGAATAGAGTAGATGAAATTCAAGAGTGGTCAGATGATAACACGTGGCGGCATGTACCAACTAAACAGAACCCGGCAGATATAGTATCCAGAGGTGGAGACGTAAAGGAGACTGTAGAATCGATCTGGTTTACAGGTCCATCGTTTTTAAAGGAACCGAAAAATAAGTGGCCGACGAGCCCCCGGTTTGATCTGTCACCAGAACTTCTACAGATGGAAGCAAAAAAGAATGCGGTCGAATTAACCGCAATCGTATCTACTTAGATTTATTGGAAGTGATCCAATAAAGAAGGTTATTCCTCTCACCTAAAACTGCTGCGAGTGTTCGTTTATATGTTCCGCTTTATAAGGAAATCGAAGAACATAGAACGAAGAACTTTAAGAACATAGTCGAAATAGTCCAAGAGCACGACTATCAAGATGAAATAGAAAAGATCCGGAAAAATTGAAGTCTAGTCCCTAGTCTACAAAAGCTAAATCCCTTTCTATACGAATCATCAGAGGATGGGCTTACCTTTTCGTTGTTGCGGGTTGGGGGGCGACTAGCTAATTCTCCTATAGCGTACGATGCCAAGTTTCCAGTATTGTTGACAAAACGCTCTCAATTTGTTCAGAGCTACGTCCGATACTTGCACGAGTCGAATTTTCATGTGGTTCCAAGAGCACTTGTGAGTCTTTTGCGACAGCGCGTATGGATCGTAAATGCGCAGGAAGTCTGCAGTCAGACAGTACGGTCATGCATACGCTGCTGTAAATGCAAGCCTCGTCTGATGGGTGATTTACCCTTAGATAGAATCCGTGCTCTCCGCCCATTCTCCATATGTGGTGTTGATTTTTGTGGCCCTATTGATACGACATTAAAAATTAGTGATAGGCCCCCCTATATGTCCTACATTGCCTTATTTGTTTGTTTTGCGTCCAAGGCAGTTCATTTAGAGGTAGTTTCCGACCTTTCAACTGATTCCTTTTTGTTGACTTTTCAAAGGTTCGTTGGGCGCCGAGGATGCCCGCAGATCGTGCACTGCGACAGCGCGACGAACTTCGTCGGAGCGAGTCGCCACTTCGCAGACCTTCGTCGGAGAATCGAGGACGAGGTCGACGCGGTCACGCAATACGCTTCAAAAAACGGATGCGTATTTGCGTTCATACCGCCGCGGGATCCGCACATGGGCGGACTATGGGAGGCAGGTGTGAAGTCTGCAAAACCCCTACTCCTACGAGCGGTAGGGAACGCCAGACTGACTGCGGAGGAGCTGCAGACCGTCCTCGTTGGAGTCGAGGCCGTCCTGAACTCACGACCCCGGGGAGCTCTGAGTTAGGACCCAAGCGACGGCGGGGCGCTTACTCCCGGGTCCACAAGCTGGCGCGGCTGCCAGTTGGTTGAACCTGATGGAGGCCTAAAACGGGGCCGGTGTTAATTGATTTGTTATTATATTGAAGTTGTCGAAAATTTGAATTATAGTTTATAGTTGAATTATAATTGAATATTTTGTAGTTGTTAGTCTCCAAATTTACTCTAAGCTAGCTTAGGGCGGAGCGATATATTCGCCCTTGTGTAAATTCGCCCCGCTTCGCCGCAACAGATAAGTTAGGCTTAAGATTAGAGAAAAATATAATCGAAATTATAACGTTGAAAAGGCAAGACCATTTTTTCGTTCTCGTTTTTTCGCCTTTTTTGAAATATTTGGCAGCCACCACTTTTTGTTATTTTTTAAAGTGTGAGATAAGCTAATCTCATTAAACACTAAGAACTCTTGCGGACATAAAGGGAGGTAAAGTCTTTTGCGGATCAGGGCAGAGGTAAAGACGTCGCGTCACGCAGAGCGGACGACGAGAAGCATGAATATAAAAGTGTGCAGAATTCGCGAAAAAAACACGATACAGCTTCAGAAAATTAGGTGCAATGTGAGATTTTTCGGAAGATGGTACCATTTTGAGTATGCCGTCATAGAAGACGACAACAAAGCGCTAGCCGTCAATACGGCTCTCGATAGGGTCGATAGCACAGTGCGACAAAAAAAAAATTGGAGCAACTTTTATAGAGACCTAGTAGGAATTGTTTATTAGTTCGAATATAACACAAAACCGTGTTTGAAATATTTTTAACACCCTCAAAATCTTAATTTATTTAAAAAAAAAAACAGTTTTTCGTGACTTTTTTGCTCTTTAAAATTGCTAAACGCGTTATTTTAAAGCGATTTGAAAAATTTTCGACGCTTTTCAAAAGTTAAATGTTGTAGCTTTTGAAAACAAAAATAGATCTTGAATTAATTAAAACAAAAAGGATAACATTTTTACACAAGAAACTGACATTTTTGAATTTTTGTCCTGTTTTTCGGACTTTGACGCCATTTTTTCGGTTTCTTTAAAAGTTCCTCCAATTTTTTTTTGTCGCACTGTGTTATTAGAAGTATAAAAAGAAGCGTTTTTCTCAATTGAAGAAAATGGATAACATTTTTACACAAGAAACTGACATTTTTGAATTTTTGTCCTGTTTTTCGGACTTTGACGCCATTTTTTCGGTTTCATTAAAAGTTCCTCCAATTTTTTTTTGTCGCACTGTGTTATTAAAAGTATAAAAAGAAGCGTTTTTCTCAATTGAAGAAAATGGAAGAAGAAACCAAAGATTATAAAGTACATAGATGGGACATCAGGGCCCAAAACGGTCAACTTTTTTCGTCGAGCTTGTTGGTGAGGGGGGAACGCTCATGCATACGATTCTATTTTTATCACTCTATACATGTATGACTCAAAAAAATTTTGTGGCTTTGTATGTATGTGGGCGGTTTAGACGAAGGCAGTATATATAAACATGTAATGTATAAAGATTTCTCGGACAAAATGATGGACTTGAGTCCCGAAATGAGGACTCCATCCCCCTTCGCTGAGGTCGATCCCTTCTAAAAGTGGTGTACTTACTTGGAAAAACTTCGGAGCTAAAGATAGCCGGTTTTAACCAAGTTTATGTAAAGGCTATAATATATACATAGCCCCCTAGTATTCTGACAGGTATGTGTAAATGACGATACTAGTTTTTTGGGTTAGTGGACGAAGAAGAGGTGGAAGGTTGGTCAGTGGATCTGATATCGGGTATTTTAACTCCTGCTGGTTTTAACACTTTTTTCTTCACGGAACTAGGCTGATGTTCTTGGACGAAAATATTCTCTGGCCAAAAACTGGGTGGCCAATATTTTCATCAGGAGCATCGACCTGAAACATGCGTTTTGGCAAGTGGAACTGGATGAAAAAAGTCGTCCGTATATGGCTTTCACTATACCTGGTAGGCCGCTGCATCAGTTCCGGAGGATGCCTTTTGGGTTATTCAATGCGGCGCAAAAACTGTGCAGGTTGATGGATAGAGTCATCCCACAGAGACTCAGAGACCGAGTGTTCGTATACCTGGATGACCAGTTAATGATCTCGAAAACCTTTGAGGAGCATTGTGAGTTGCTAGTAGAAGTGGGAAGATGCTTACGGACGGCGAATTTGACCATCGAGTTGCAGAAGTCAAAGTTCTGCTTTAAATACTTGCGGTATTTAGGGTATGTTCTAGGAGATGGCGCTCTGAAAACAGATCCACGGAAAATCGCAGCCATTAAAGAAAAGAAGCCCCTAAAAACGTCCGACAGTTGCGCAGTTTCCTTGGCACCGCGAATTGGTACAGAAGGTTTTATACAAAGGTATGAAGGTATCGGCGCGGTGTTGTTCCAGAAGAACGACAATAAAGCAGAACGACCGATTGCTTTCTTTTCGGCAAAGCTGAGAGGCGCACAGCTGAATTACAGTGTAACCAAGAAGGAGTGTCTGGCTGCAGTCAAAGCTGTTGAAAGGTTCCGTCCATACATAGAGATGATGCCGTTCACCATCTTGACGGATCACGCGAGCCTTAAGTGGCTGATGTCGTTTAAAAATCTGGAAGGGAGACTGGCCAGATGGTTTCTAGCGCTACAGCCTTACCAATTTAACATTGAGCATCAAAAAGGAAAGGACAATGTGGTGGCTGATACTCTCTCACGCCCCAACGATGTAGAAGAGCTGAGCCTGTTAAACATGGAGACGATGGCATTCGCAAGTGAGGAGTACCTGGAAAGAATGAAACTAGTTAAAGAGCAAGGAGATCGATTCCCAGACTTACGGGTGGAAGAAGGCTTACTCTTTAAGAAGACTCGTTTTTGCCGGGAGGACAGCGAGGAGTTCGACTGGATATTGTGGATCCCCGAAGAACTAACAAGTATATTAGTGCAGCAAGCGCATGAAGGGGAGATGGCACTTCATGGAGGAATCCGGTAGACATTAGCGAGGCTTCAGCGAATGTACTATCCTTAGAGATCCATTTTCGCGCTATTTGGAGTGCCGGAAATTATACATACAGAATTGGAGGATATGATGCACATGAAAACGGGCAGATACGCACCGCTAGCAAATGCTTCCGAGCGCGTCAACCAGTCGGTACTCGCAGCCATTAGAGTGAATATTGGCGAGGATTATGCCCGATGGGATAAGCGATTACCGGAGGTACAGGCGGCACTGAGGACAGCATTACATTGCTCGACAGGGGTGTCTCCTATTTCGCAATGTTTGGGTAGCATATGTTTTCAAACGGTGGAGATTACCAGCTGGCCCGAAAGCTAACGGCGTTGAACGAGTCGAAGATTCAGCAGCTTCGAAGGTCGGAAAAGTGAAGTACTTACCGGGGCAAGAAGTGTATAAGCGGAATTTCGTACTCAGCAACCTCCTCAAGAACATCAACGCTTGAAGCAATGAGAGCCCGGCTAGCTCCTGAATCAACAGGTATCTTAGGGCGTGGACGAAGCCTACGTTGGGTTAAGCATCAAAGCAGTCGATACTTTTTCTTCCACTCCTGTTATCCTCGCAAGCTCAGGAAACCGTAGTGTGCTGTTAGGTGTCGATAGTGTCTGCAAACGATAGCTAGAGAAGTCATGGTGGTAATAGAGATGGCACATCGCGGCGATTTGATTGGACCCGAGAAAGTAGAAGCCAGGACGAACCGGGCGGGATCGAACCGTTGTGACTGCAAGGAAAGCAGGGATCTAGGAGAGAATAAAAAAAGGAAAATGAATGGCAACAGGAGGAGGAAACGTGGGAAAAATTCAATTTAAATTTCTAGAATTTTCTACGGAGCTCTGATGTAAGTACGAGAAAAAAAATGAAATCGAAGCCAAGAAATAAGATTTGGAGCTCATCATCCAACTGGAGCCACCTGAAGGCGAAAATTTCACGGTCACCCTTCCTGGTTTTTCATTCCTGGCTAGCATTCCTGTATTCATCATAAAGCTTAGAGGACCAGACGACCGAGGGGCGCTCTAGAAATGATTCGTTAGTACGTATTAAGCTATTTGTAATTTGTTAAGCTAGGAGGAGTTAGTAAGAAAATTTAAAATTCTATATTTTAAATTAGAGGGACAGGTCACTTTAAGGTCACGTTAAGATCAGTGCATGCCAGAATATCGGACCAGTCATATGTATCGATAAGGTTATTAAATTTATAAAAATCAGAATTACGGAAAAAGCGAATCTTATTAACCACGCGTGTAGACATCTGATCGATACCAGGAATGGTTTCGATTGATACCTCCAGCGTGGGGTGATATGGATCCTCTGGGGTTGAGAGGGGAAAAGCTCTGGAGAGAGCGGTACCATCAGGATCAGATACAAAACATAAGTCCAAAAGCCGACCTAACGAATTTCTAACATGGTTAATCTGACCTAGGGACATGTCAAACATGCCCGCGGTGAAGTCATGGTGAGTGATAAGTGACAAAGATGGTGAGTTATCGACGTTGGACCATTTTAATTCTGGTATATTAAAATCGCCCACCGCGACGAGCTGATCAGTCATAAAATTAAAAACGGATTGAATAGCGGACAAATGCTGCCAATATTTGGGCGGTTCAGACGAAGGCGGTATATACGAACATGTAATGTATAAAGATTTCTCGGACAAAATGATTTTAATGCAAATAAACTCAATGTCACCAAATGCTTGTGATACCTCTTCAGAAACAAGAGTAGACTCTTTTCTCCAGTAGACTCCATCATTAAAATGAGGACTCCACTCCCCCTTCGCTGAGGTCGATCCCTTCTAAAAGTGGTGTACTTACTTGGAAAAACTTCGGAGCTAAAGATCTCCGGTTTTAACAAAGTTTCTGTAAAGGCTATAATATGGGATGCAAAGAAAGAACTATCAGAATATAGTTTGGGGAGTTTTCCACATAGCCCCCTAGTATTCTGATAGGTAAGTGTTAATGACGATACTAGTTTTTTGGGTTAGGGGACGAAGAAGAGGTGGAAGGTTGGTCAAAGGATCTGATATCGGGTAGTTTAACTCCTGTTGGTCTCAACACTTTTTTCTTCACGGAAGTAGGCTGATGTTCTTGGACGAAAATATTCTCTGGCCAAAAACTGGGTGACCACTATTTTCATCAGCAGCATCGACCTGAAACATGCGTTTTGGCAAGTAGAACTGGATGAAAAAAGTCGTCCGTATATGGCTTTCACTATACCTGGTAGACCGCTGTATCAGTTCCGGAGGATTCCCTTTGGGTTATTCAATGCGGCGCAAAAACTGTGCAGGTTGATGGATAGAGTCATCCCACAGAGACTCAGAGACCGATTGTTCGTATACCTGGATGACCTGTTAATGATCTCGAAGACCTTTGAGGAGCATTGTGAGTTGCTAGCAGAAGTGGGAAAATGCTTACGGGTGGCGAATTTGGCCATCGGGTTGCAGAAATCAAAGATCTGCTTTAAATACTTGCGGTATTAAGGGTATGTTCTAGGAGATGGCGCTCTGAAAACAGATCCACGGAAAATCGCAGCCATTAAAGAAATTGAAGCCCCAAAAAACGTCCGACAGTTGCGCAGTTTCCTTGGCACCGCGAATTGGTACAGAAGGTTTTATACAAAGGTATGAAGGTATCGGCGCGGTGTTGTTCCAGAAGGACGACAATAAAGCAGAACGGCCGATGGCTTTCTTTTCGGCAAAGCTGAGAGGCGCACAGCTGAAATACAGTGTAACCGAGAAGGAGTGTCTGGCTGCAGTCAAAGAAAGGTGGAAAGGTTCCATCCATACATAGAGATGATGCCGTTCACCATCTTGACGGATCACGCGAGCCTTAAGTGGCTGATGTCGTTTAAAAATCTGGGAGGGAGACTGGCCAGATGGTTTCTAGCGCTACAGCCTTACCAATTTAACATTGAGCATCAAAAAGGAAAGGACAATGTGGTGGCTGATACTCTCTCACGCCCCAACGATGTAGAAGAGCTGAGCCTGTTAAACATGGAGACGACGGCATTCGCAAGTGAGGAGTACCTGGAAAGAATGAAACTAGTTAAAGAGCAAGGAGATCGATTCCCAGACTTACGGGTGGAAGAAGGCTTACTCTTTAAGAAGACTCGTTTTTGCCGGGAGGACAGCGAGGAGTTCGACTGGATATTGTGGATCCCCGAAGAACTAACAAGTATATTAGTGCAGCAAGCGCATGAAGGGGAGATGGCACTTCATGGAGGAATCCGGTAGACATTAGCGAGGCTTCAGAGAATGTACTATTGGCTGAACATGGTGGTACAGCTGAAAGAATTGATTACTTCCTGCATCGCTGTAAAGAAAATAAGCGCACCACCCACACTACAAGACCTCCGATGGGAAAAGAAGTGGAAACAGACAGACCGTTGCAGAAGTTGTATTTGGATTTCCTCGGAAAATACCCCCGATCTAGGCGCGGCAACACCATGCTGTTTATAAAGATAGACCACATCACAAAGTTTGTCTGGCTTAAAGCTATGACAAAAGCAACGTCGGTGGCGGTGACTGGATTAATTAAAGAACATATTTTCACGCTATTTGGAGTGCCGGAAATTATACATACAGTCAATGGCGGGCAATTTGTCTCTAAAGAATTGGAGGATATGATGCGGCTTTACGGGATATCACACTAGAAAACGGGCAGATACTCACCGCAAGCAAATGCTTCCGAGCGCGTCAATCAGTCGGTACTCGCTGCCATTAGAGTGAATATTGGCGAGGATTATGCCCGATGGAATGAGCAATTACCGGAGGTACAGGCGACACTGAAGACAGCATCACTTTGCTCGAGAGGGGTGTCCCCGTATTTCGCAATGTTCGGGCAGCATATGTTTTTGAACGGTGGAGATTACCAGCTGGCCCGAAAGCTAAAGGCGTTGAACGAGTCGGAGATTCAGCAGCTTCGAAGGTAGGAGAGACAAAAATTCCAGCGCTCCGGGATAATGGAACGAATTCACCAGGCATATGAAGAGGCGGCGCGGAGGTACAACTTAAAATCCAGGGAAGTGAAGTACTAACTGGGGCAAGAAGTGTATAAGAGGAGTTTCGTACTCAGCAACATCCTCAAGAACATCAACGCCAAGGTCTGCAAAAAATATGTGAAGTGTAGGGTATTCAAAGTTCTTGGCAACTCACTTTATGCACTGGAGAACCTACAAGGGCAGCCAATAGGCGTCTTTCATGCCAAAGACTTGAAGCAATGAGAGCCCGGCTAGCTCCTGAATCAACAGGTATCTCAGGGTTTGGTCTAAGCATCAAAGCAGTCGACACTTTTTCTTCTACTCCTGTTATCCTCGCAAGCTCAGGAAACCGTAGTGTGCTGTTAGGTGTCGATAGTGTCTGCAAACGATAGCTAGAGAAGGCATGGTGGTAATAGAGATGGCACAATTGGGCGAATTGATTGGACCCGAGAAAGAAGAAGCCAGGACGAACCGGCGGGATCCAACCGTTGTGACTGCAAGGAAAGCAGGAATCTAGGAGAAAATAAAAAAAAAGGAAAATGAATGGCAACAGGAGAAGGAAACGTGGGAAAATTTCAATTTAAATTTCTAAAGAATTTTCTACGGAGCTCTGATGTAAGTACGAGAAAAAAAAAGTGAAATCGAAGCCAAGATCATAACGATTCTTAAATCATAATTGTAGTTCTTCAGTACATTTCGAAGAAATAAGATTTGGAGCTCATCATCCAACTGGAGCCACCCGAAGGCGAAAATTTCACGGAAGAAAATTGGTCACTCTTCCTGGGTGGCCCCCAGGTTTTTTTTTGAGAATTTGAATTTTTAAAGTACCTGAAACCCTGTCTGTTGTTTAATATATTTATTTATTTAAATTATATATTTGTTCTTTATTTTTTTTTGTATTTATCCATTATCTGTATTCGTCCCAAGGTGCCTTGGTTAGGTGTTAGGTTAATCTATGTTTTAAATTTAAGAGTGAGATCAACTGAAAACATTAAAGAAAAAAAATGAAACAATTAATATTAAATTAAATTATCAATTAAAATGAATTGTGAGTGAGAACATACAAAAAGGGGGGAAGTGAAAACGTGGAATTGTGCTACTCTAACATGTACATCAGTATTTTGTTGCTGGATTTGTTCTTCGGTTCTTTCGAATCTTCTATTTTGCATATTTCGAGATCTACTTGTATCACGGCTCAAATCACCCTCTCAAATCACCAAATTTCTTGGCATTGCTCACTATACAAAACACTAATAAATATAATAAATGTATTAACTAAATGATGAAGGATTTTTGCCCCAGTTTAAATTGAGCTAAAATGCTATGGTAGCGTGAGTTTGTCAGTGTGATAAGGTAGTAACTCACATTATGTGCGATTTTTGGTATGTCGAACAGGATTTAAGAGGATGAAAAATAGATTTTGGCGGATTCTCAGACCTACTCAATACGCTCACAATTTTGTGAGAATAGGCTTAGCCGCTTCGGAGGAGTATGGTAACAAAAACTGTGACACGATATCACAGTTTCACCGTGACATTGCATATATATAGAAGTCCAAAAGCATTTTTAATATTTACGTTTCAAACTTTGTAACGTAAATATTAAATACATGTAAATATATTGTACATGAAGATTATAGAACACGCCAACGACTTTTTGTTCGAAAAAATAGATAGCTTTTCTTGTTCTCGATCAAAATTCAGTGACTCAAGTAAAATATTTTAATATATCTCGCAAATGAATGATTATATATATTTATATTTTTTTTAATGCAGCTTTTTAAAATAAAGTTTTTGGTAAAATTTGTTCCCTATTTTTAATAACTGTAAAAAAAATATTTGGCTGTGATACTGAGCTGGGCCATTCTTTAAATTTTTGTCATTTAACTCTACCTTAATTACTTTATTGTAGAATGGCCTCCTTCGGGCTTCTTTCATTTTTAAAATAGCTACAAGGATTCCAACAATAAATAAACAAATCTTCGGTTGGGTCCGAAGAGTTAGTGATATGACGCCGTAAATGCCTAGCTTAAAGCTACCGAACGGGTAGCAAGGTGCGGATAGAGAAAGCCATTCCTGTAAGGTCAACTCTAAATAAAGAGAAGAGCCAATAGTAGGACTCTCCTCGAGGATCCCTCCTCATAAATAAACAGACTCATACAGCTATGTATCCTCACTAGTGATGTCGCATTTTTTTTAAATACCGTATCGATGATATTTTCAGATTTAAGCCTAATACTGAGATCGAAAAACATGTTTGACGAGTAAAAACGTTTAGAGTTTTCAGTAAAAAAGGCAGTTCCCCCCCGGCATTCGTAGAGTAAAGACGTGTGTTCGATAATTACCTCTTTCAATCCGTTCCCGCTCGTGTGTACACCTTTCACACGAAGTCTATTTTCGACCACTGCAAAGCGGTGGCTGCTATTGTCGAGAAATCCAACAGCGATAAGCGAGACCTAAAGCGTGGTGTCTATACCCCTCGCTCTGCGCGTTGCGTAAGCGGAAGGTTGTTTACAACTTATTCTGCAGACTTTGATTGAACAATGAATATCATTTCCTTTATACGTCATAAGTATAAAGTCAAGTGATATAATGGAAGAGTCATCTGCTCGCTCGCAGCCTAGCAATAGGAGCGATAAATTTGAGAAGATGAGACAAATAGCTGGTGCAGACCCTAGAGATATAAGATCCCAAATCCGCGCCCGCCATTCAGATCATTCCGCCTACCTTGCAGGTATGCCTGATCAAACAGCAATCACCAGCTCCATGGTGACAATCAGCAGTAACTCTACTACTAGTGTTATCTGCACCATTACAAACACCAAAACAATTTTGGGCAATACCTCTAATTACACCGTTGCTGCGACTACAGCCAGCAGCATATGCTCAACTACGTCTCCGCTGACAAATGTATCAACTCTGTTAGCGAATAAGCCAAGTAAATGTCTGTTCCAAGCTCCTGGACGAAAAGTCAGCCGAAAACGAAAAGACGTGACTCAGCCCTCTTTACCTGTCTGCACTCCGCCCCCGATCCGCAAAACTAAGTTGCAGACCACAACGGCGATCAACAAGCCGGCCGATTCTTCCTCTGCAAACGCATTGTGTAACAATCGATTCACAATTCTGGCTGCTGAAGCAGAACAAATGGAACAGGACCTGGAGGATGTTGACTCTATCAGTGGGGATACAATTCCACCTGGTGATGACGATCAATCCGCAAAATCCAACAAGATACCTGCTATTTGCGTACCGAACGTAAACGATCCGGTCTTATTGGAAAAGTCTCTTGATCATAGCATTGGCTCCACTAACTACAACATTCGTACTTCCAAATTTGGTGTTTCTAGAATATATGCAGCCAACTCTGACGCTTTTAGGGTAGCTGTAAAAACACTGACATCGCTTAACTGGCAATTTTGGCACCATCAGCTAAAACAAGACAAGGCCTTCAGAGTAGTTCTCAAAGGAATCCATTCAAATGTTCCGAAATCACAGATTGAACAGGGATTTACTGACAACGGCTTTGAGGTCCTTAACATATACTGCCCTTTTTGGGGCAGATTGGAAGAACATAGAGGTTAACGAAAATGATAATGAAGCCACAATAAATTTTAAAACTAGGCAAAACTTGTTTTATGTCAACCTAAAGCAGGGTGCAAACGTAGCAGATTGCCTAAAAATAAAAAAATCTTGGGAGATATAGAGTCACTATCGAGCGTGCTTCCCGCAGAAAGGAATTGCCTTAATGTCAAAGATGTCAAATTTTTGGGAACTCGAAAAACTACTTTGTCCTGGACCCACTTTGTGGTAAATTTAGTGGGCCTCGCGCTACTGGTTCCTTACTCTATGTGAGCGACACATACGTGTGCGTACACTGTGGTGGTAACCACGCCACGACAGATTCAAGCTGCCCAGTCAAAATTAGAAAAAAATAAAAACAAAAGCCGAGGCCTAGACTCCCGACAACCAATCATCCAGCACGCGCTTCGCGTAGATTCATATCAGCTGAAGCCTTAAGAACGAATATATCGTATGCTGATATAGCTCGACCCAAAGAGAGTCCAGCAAGGACTGGTTCAACTCTGCAGACTGACGCAAGCTCTCCTTCTGACCCTAGGCTCAGCCATAAATTCACAGCGATAGATATTGCCATCCGCGACATCAATTCCAAACTGGACACTCTGTTTAAGCTGATGCAGGAAAATGCAGAGTCCAACAAGGCTTTCAGAGAGCTAGTCCAGGCTCTTATTGCGCGATTGCCGAAATGATTCAACCATCACTAAATATCGGATTGTGGAACGCTCGTGGACTAGTCAGAGTATCTGAAGAGCTACGATTATTCCTCAGCGCTCATAACATAGACATAATGCTTGCCACAGAAACACACATGCGCGCTGGTCAGCACATCTACTTGCCAGGCTATCTCATATACCATGCTTACCACCCCAGTGGCAACAGCAGAGGTGGCTCTGCAGTTATTATAAAGGATTCCCTAAGTCACATCCCCCTGCCCTCCGTCTCTAGCAACGACAGACAGATAGCTAGCGTCCAATTACAGACTTCGGAAGGCAATGTCAGATTAGTGGCAATATATCTACCTCCATCAGAAACATGGGTTCAATCAGAATTCGAATCCTTGCTGGCCGGATTTGGAAGTAAGTTCATTGCCGGGGAAACTCACGAGCCTGTAGAAGGGGTAAGCTGTTGCAAGAAGTTATTGCGAACGGGCATTACCAAGTACTTTCCACGGGTGAACCCACTTTTTACCTATATAACCCCCTACTAACACCGACTTTTTTCATTATCAATGGTTACGCTATAGACAGGCTACAAGTAAGAACAATCCATGAACTATCCTCGGATCACACTCCTATAATGGCCATACTGCACGCAACACATGAGAGAAAACCACAGCGCTCGCGACTTGCCAGAGGTGCTAATTTAAACGCTTTCAAAGTCTACCTAGAACAGCTGAGCGAGGTTAGCATAGAAATCCAGGAACCTTCTGACATTGACAATGACATCAGCCTTTTCATGCGCATGATAAACCAGGCTGCTGAGATAGCTGCACCCAGCAATCATCAACATACAGAGACATCTATACATCCCCAGCTACCACCCAGAATTGGTGCGCTCGTCAATCTAAAGCGAAGAGTAAGAAGAGAATATTCAAGAACGGGAGACGTCCGAATCCATAAGATAAGATATATAATCGGCTGGCTAACTGTCTAAGTAAGGCGCTCGCCAGAACAAAACAAGCATCTATTGACAGATTTTTGCAAAACCTAGACACAGATGCTAGTTCTAACTACTCGCTGTGGCGTATCACAAAACGGTATAAGGCTCAGCCCACCCCAAAATCAGCCATAAGAAATCCCTCAGGTGGCTGGTGCTGTACGAGCCTAGAGAAAGCTGAAGTGTTTGCTAACAACCTTGAGCAACGCTTCAAGCCTTATGAATACTCGCCTGAAAGTATACGTCGACAAGTTGAAGAGTTCCTAGAATCTCCATTCCAAATGAGTCTGCCTGTCTCACTGACAGAAGTGAAAGAACTTGTAGGTCAACTCTCGCCAAAGAAAACTCCTGGTGAAGACCTTTTGGACAAACGGATGATCCGACTTTTACCGGATCAAGCCTTGCAATTCCTGGTGACGTTGTTCAACAACATACTAACTGTGGGATACTTTCCGAAGGTTTGGAAATCGGCAAACATACATATGATCCCAAAACCAGGAAAATCGCCAACTGACGTGGACTCATACAGGCCCATTAGTCTTCCTGAAGAGGCAACTTACTCTTGAGAATGTCACCAGTGCGATCCCGGAATTCCAGTTAGGCTTTCGTCTTTAACATGGAACTCAACATGGAGCAATTGCACAGAGTTGTTAACTTTGCCTTAGAAGCTTTTGAGAAGAAGGAGTATGCAGTAGCTGCCTTCCTTGACATTCAGCAGGCTTTTGACAGAGTATGACACCCTGGGCTCCTGTATAAAGCCAAAAGTCATCTTACGCCACAGCTATTCCAGCTCGTGAAAAGCTTCCTGGAAGAACGCACATTCCACGTATCTGCTGATGGATACAAGTCGTCCACCAAACCGATCTCTGCTGGTGTTCCCCAAGGTAGCGTCCTCGGCCCTACTCTATACTCTATCTACGCTTCAGATATGACTACAAAAACTCCAATCACTGAAGTGAATGAGCAAGACGTGCTATTTGCGACCTACGCTGATGACACGGCGGTCCTGACCAAAAGCAGTAGTATCTTGGCAGCCACTTTTGCATTGCAGGAGTATCTGGACGCATTTCACCAATGGGCAACGAACTGGAACATTCGTGTAAACGCAGACAAATGTGCCAATGTGACGTTTACCAATTGCCGAAGTACCTGCCCAGGAGTCAACCTCAACGATAGTCCAATCAGAGCCCTACCTGCATACAAGTACCTCGGTGTCATTTTGGACAAAAAACTCACTTTTGGCAGGCACATTACCTGTATCCAAAACTCTTTCAGGACTAAAGTGGCTCGGATGCCCTGGCTCCTCACACCACGCAATAAGCTCGCACTTGGATGTAAGGTGCAGATTTACAAGTCTATACTAGCGCCAAGTCTTTTCTACGGACTCCAGGTTTATGGTATCGCTGCAAAAACCAATCTGAATAAAATCCGAGTTTTGCAAGCGAAAATTCTTCGAAGGATCTCTGGAGCTCCGTGGTTTATGCGATCCAGAGACATCGAACGAGATCTGAACGTGCCTAAAATCGGAGACAAGCTGCAGGAACTTGCTCGGAAATACGTGGAACGTCTAAATGAGCACCCCAACAGCCTAGCTAAGCAACTTGGTACCGCTGCTATTAGGAGCGCTGATCCAAGTAATCGAGTCAAGAGAAGACTAAAAAGACACCACCCTCAAGACCTACCAAACCGGATCTTGACCTAGCCATATCGTCACCCTTGGCATAAACATAAATAAAAATAAGTTAAAATAAAAAAACCATTTAATCACTTCTTGCCCTAAGTAACGCTTAGACTACGTCATGTTAAAAAGTTGTAAAAAGCGATTAGATTAAACTGTCAATTTGGTAGCAGTGCGCTAATCTTAAGAATAAATTTTCAAAAAATAAGAATATGCAGCGTAGGCGATCCCACGCAGAATCAATGTAAACAACTGAGCGGCACTCTTACTCCCAAACTTATGTACAATCCATATCCCAATCGCTCCCATACTTTTGTAAACAAAGGGCAGCACAAGAAAGATTTTTGTCACAAGAAATTAGTCTTAAGCTGAGTTCATTTGAATCAAGACGTGAAACTAAATTCGTTGCTCGTTAATTTATTCTTCTTAGCGTTGTCTTTAGTCAACTGACGGGAAATTAGTTCGACTCGAGTAAACAATTTTACTATATATCGCCAAAATCGGAAATAGGCCGATCATTATAAGAATATCATAAAATAACCAATTTATTACAATAAAAAAATTTTAAAAAAATTCCCAAATTCCTATCTTCAAAAAAACCAAAGTTGTATTTTTACCCCGAAGTTTTACCATTTCCGATCAATCAGTTATATTTGGTTTGCCGATCCCGGCCGTTCCGACTTATATACTGCGTGCAAAGGAACGAAGGGTGTGTGCAAAGTTTCAAGTCGATAGCTTTGAAATTGAAAGACTAGTTTGCGTAGAAACAGACAGATGGACAGACCGACAGACAGACAGACGGACATGCTCATATCAACTCAGGAGGTGATCCTGATCAAGAATATATATACTTTATAGAGTCGGAGATGTCTCCTTCACTGCGTTGCACACTTTTGGGCAAAATTGTAATACCCTCTGCAAGGGTATACAAATTTAATAGTAAAGGGTGGTTAAATCAAGGGCCGATGTTGATTTTGAATAAAACACAAACTATTTAGGAAATTATTGTAATTTTTTTTATTATGATATATTGGTATTATTCAATTATGTATGGAACAAAATATCGGCCAAATGGCGGCACACCTCCATCCGATGGTCCAAATTTTCGATGTACCTGAGGCATAATGGAGGTTCTATGCCGTTAATGTGCCGAATTATCTCACCCTTTAGCTCTTGAATTGTTGCTGGCTTACCGATGTACACCTTTTCTTTTAAATAACCCCAAAGAAAAAATTCCAACGGTGTCAAATCACATGATCTTGGCGCCCAATTGACATCGCCATTATGTGAGATAACACGGCCATTGAATTTGTTGCGCAAAAGAGTCATTGTTTCGTAAGCTGGCAAGTGGCACCGTCATGCTAAATCCAGATATCGTCCACATCCATATCGTCCACATCCGGGCCATAAAAAGTTCGTTATCATCTCTCAGCATGCACTGGTGTTCTCACATCATCTTCAGACCCGGTTCGCTCGAATTTTTCCACGATTTTTGCGATAGTACGCAGATTTGGACGATCAAATTGACCAAAAATAACACGAAGTGCACGATATGCATTTTGATATGAAAGGTCATTTGCAAAATAAGTCTGGATAACTTTAACACGTTGTTGGATGGTGTATCTCTCCATGGTTCAAATTTTGACTTAAATTATAAAAAAGAAAGACAAATGTATGTATGTATGGTATAATAAATTTATTAAAAAAGACTTTGTTCAAGCTTGACAACGTGTTCTTTGTATGCGTTTATTGGTGTTGTCCAAAGGTAGAAAAAAGCTAACCTTCGAACCCGTCTGTTGTGGATTACAAAAAATTTTGTGCCAACTAGTGGCATACGTATACGAACTACCGAACTGAGCGGACGTGCTTTGTCCGAGCTCCGGGAAAACTGCACCATAATACAGCTAATCAAAAAAACTGGGGTAACCCAATATAAGCGAAAAGACGCTGAACTACAATTTACTAGAAGCGACAGACAAGCTTTTTATAACAGTTGTGATGTGCTAAACCAAAACTAGTGCATTGTTAAAAAAAAAAGTAAGAGCCACGCAATGAGCCCATTGAGCAACGATCAAAAGAACGAGCGTAGAAGTTCAGTGAACCAAAGAAACGGCTTCTAGTCTCACTTTTCAACCCGCGATACCGAAGTGGAAAAATCGGCGATTATAAGCAACCCGGCTTTACGGACCGTTGAAACCCAAAGGGCACGATCTTGCTCACCCGCTCTGCTCACTCCGACTCCCGCGTCATGGAGTTCGCAGTGTAAAACCCCCCCTCCAATATCGGAAACAAATTTCGCACCAACAACTAGCAGCGCTACAACTTCTGCAACAACAGCGAAAACCTCTGCAACTCAAAGTACCGCGACGTCAACGACTACAGCGAGTACAAAAACAACAACCTCGGAAAGTGCCAAAGCGGCAACGGCCACACAGACTGGAATGGATCGCTACATCCAAATTAAGCGCAAGCTTAGCCCGCAGAGTAATCCGGCAGGCAACAAAACAAAAATTAACCGTGTCCTGAATATCGATAAAGAACCAGACAGATCCACTACTTACAGATTTGCCCTACTGGCGGAGGCTGAGGAAAACCAACCAGCCCAAGACACCGCAAAAAAACCCAAGCCCCCTCCAAACTAAATATTAGGGAAAAAAGCTCGAGTCAACAAAATTGCGTCGTTGATCGGGAACGGTGACAACTTTCATGTTGTTCCGCTTACCAAAGGGAACATCCATGAAACAAAGGTGCAAACCAAAGGTTCCACGTATCTGCTGATGGATACAAGTCGTCCACCAAACCGATCTCTGCTGGTGTTCCCCAAGGTAGCGTCCTCGGCCCTACTCTATACTCTATCTACGCTTCAGATATGACTACAAAAACTCCAATCACTGAAGTGAATGAGCAAGACGTGCTATTTGCGACCTACGCTGATGACACGGCGGTCCTGACCAAAAGCAGTAGTATCTTGGCAGCCACTTTTGCATTGCAGGAGTATCTGGACGCATTTCACCAATGGGCAACGAACTGGAACATTCGTGTAAACGCAGACAAATGTGCCAATGTGACGTTTACCAATTGCCGAAGTACCTGCCCAGGAGTCAACCTCAACGATAGTCCAATCAGAGCCCTACCTGCATACAAGTACCTCGGTGTCATTTTGGACAAAAAACTCACTTTTGGCAGGCACATTACCTGTATCCAAAACTCTTTCAGGACTAAAGTGGCTCGGATGCCCTGGCTCCTCACACCACGCAATAAGCTCGCACTTGGATGTAAGGTGCAGATTTACAAGTCTATACTAGCGCCAAGTCTTTTCTACGGACTCCAGGTTTATGGTATCGCTGCAAAAACCAATCTGAATAAAATCCGAGTTTTGCAAGCGAAAATTCTTCGAAGGATCTCTGGAGCTCCGTGGTTTATGCGATCCAGAGACATCGAACGAGATCTGAACGTGCCTAAAATCGGAGACAAGCTGCAGGAACTTGCTCGGAAATACGTGGAACGTCTAAATGAGCACCCCAACAGCCTAGCTAAGCAACTTGGTACCGCTGCTATTAGGAGCGCTGATCCAAGTAATCGAGTCAAGAGAAGACTAAAAAGACACCACCCTCAAGACCTACCAAACCGGATCTTGACCTAGCCATATCGTCACCCTTGGCATAAACATAAATAAAAATAAGTTAAAATAAAAAAACCATTTAATCACTTCTTGCCCTAAGTAACGCTTAGACTACGTCATGTTAAAAAGTTGTAAAAAGCGATTAGATTAAACTGTCAATTTGGTAGCAGTGCGCTAATCTTAAGAATAAATTTTCAAAAAATAAGAATATGCAGCGTAGGCGATCCCACGCAGAATCAATGTAAACAACTGAGCGGCACTCTTACTCCCAAACTTATGTACAATCCATATCCCAATCGCTCCCATACTTTTGTAAACAAAGGGCAGCACAAGAAAGATTTTTGTCACAAGAAATTAGTCTTAAGCTGAGTTCATTTGAATCAAGACGTGAAACTAAATTCGTTGCTCGTTAATTTATTCTTCTTAGCGTTGTCTTTAGTCAACTGACGGGAAATTAGTTCGACTCGAGTAAACAATTTTACTATATATCGCCAAAATCGGAAATAGGCCGATCATTATAAGAATATCATAAAATAACCAATTTATTACAATAAAAAAATTTTAAAAAAATTCCCAAATTCCTATCTTCAAAAAAACCAAAGTTGTATTTTTACCCCGAAGTTTTACCATTTCCGATCAATCAGTTATATTTGGTTTGCCGATCCCGGCCGTTCCGACTTATATACTGCGTGCAAAGGAACGAAGGGTGTGTGCAAAGTTTCAAGTCGATAGCTTTGAAATTGAAAGACTAGTTTGCGTAGAAACAGACAGATGGACAGACCGACAGACAGACAGACGGACATGCTCATATCAACTCAGGAGGTGATCCTGATCAAGAATATATATACTTTATAGAGTCGGAGATGTCTCCTTCACTGCGTTGCACACTTTTGGGCAAAATTGTAATACCCTCTGCAAGGGTATACAAATTTAATAGTAAAGGGTGGTTAAATCAAGGGCCGATGTTGATTTTGAATAAAACACAAACTATTTAGGAAATTATTGTAATTTTTTTTATTATGATATATTGGTATTATTCAATTATGTATGGAACAAAATATCGGCCAAATGGCGGCACACCTCCATCCGATGGTCCAAATTTTCGATGTACCTGAGGCATAATGGAGGTTCTATGCCGTTAATGTGCCGAATTATCTCACCCTTTAGCTCTTGAATTGTTGCTGGCTTACCGATGTACACCTTTTCTTTTAAATAACCCCAAAGAAAAAATTCCAACGGTGTCAAATCACATGATCTTGGCGCCCAATTGACATCGCCATTATGTGAGATAACACGGCCATTGAATTTGTTGCGCAAAAGAGTCATTGTTTCGTAAGCTGGCAAGTGGCACCGTCATGCTAAATCCAGATATCGTCCACATCCATATCGTCCACATCCGGGCCATAAAAAGTTCGTTATCATCTCTCAGCATGCACTGGTGTTCTCACATCATCTTCAGACCCGGTTCGCTCGAATTTTTCCACGATTTTTGCGATAGTACGCAGATTTGGACGATCAAATTGACCAAAAATAACACGAAGTGCACGATATGCATTTTGATATGAAAGGTCATTTGCAAAATAAGTCTGGATAACTTTAACACGTTGTTGGATGGTGTATCTCTCCATGGTTCAAATTTTGACTTAAATTATAAAAAAGAAAGACAAATGTATGTATGTATGGTATAATAAATTTATTAAAAAAGACTTTGTTCAAGCTTGACAACGTGTTCTTTGTATGCGTTTATTGGTGTTGTCCAAAGGTAGAAAAAAGCTAACCTTCGAACCCGTCTGTTGTGGATTACAAAAAATTTTGTGCCAACTAGTGGCATACGTATACGAACTACCGAACTGAGCGGACGTGCTTTGTCCGAGCTCCGGGAAAACTGCACCATAATACAGCTAATCAAAAAAACTGGGGTAACCCAATATAAGCGAAAAGACGCTGAACTACAATTTACTAGAAGCGACAGACAAGCTTTTTATAACAGTTGTGATGTGCTAAACCAAAACTAGTGCATTGTTAAAAAAAAAGTAAGAGCCACGCAATGAGCCCATTGAGCAACGATCAAAAGAACGAGCGTAGAAGTTCAGTGAACCAAAGAAACGGCTTCTAGTCTCACTTTTCAACCCGCGATACCGAAGTGGAAAAATCGGCGATTATAAGCAACCCGGCTTTACGGACCGTTGAAACCCAAAGGGCACGATCTTGCTCACCCGCTCTGCTCACTCCGACTCCCGCGTCATGGAGTTCGCAGTGTAAAACCCCCCTCCAATATCGGAAACAAATTTCGCACCAACAACTAGCAGCGCTACAACTTCTGCAACAACAGCGAAAACCTCTGCAACTCAAAGTACAAAAACAACAACCTCGGAAAGTGCCCAAGCGGCAACGGCCACACAGACTGGAATGGATCGCTACATCCAAATTAAGCGCAAGCTTAGCCCGCAGAGTAATCCGGCAGGCAACAAAACAAAAATTAACCGTGTCCTGAATATCGATAAAGAACCAGACAGATCCACTACTTACAGATTTGCCCTACTGGCGGAGGCTGAGGAAAACCAACCAGCCCAAGACACCGCAAAAAAACCCAAGCCCCCTCCAAACTAAATATTAGGGAAAAAAGCTCGAGTCAACAAAATTGCGTCGTTGATCGGGAACGGTGACAACTTTCATGTTGTTCCGCTTACCAAAGGGAACATCCATGAAACAAAGGTGCAAACCAAGACTGAAGAGCACTTCCGAATAGTGTCAAAATATCTGGACACTGTACAGAAAAACTATTACACGTACCAGCTGAAAAGCAGTAAGGGCCTACAAGTGGTAGTAAAGGGAATAAAGAAAAGGGCTTCGCCGCCAAGAATGTTATTAACATTCTAAATTAAGATAAAAAGCCACAACCCCTCTTCAATGTCGAGCTCGAGCCAGAAAGCAGGTCGCTGAAGAAGAACGAAGACCACCCAATCTACAACCTGCAATATCTTTTGCATCGGAAAATCACTGTTGAAGAGCCACATTAAAGAGTCAAGCGTCAAGCGACCGCAACGAGCAACCAAATCCACAGAATACGTACATTGCGTCAAAAACTTCGCCAAACTTCTTCTTCGCTGAAGCTGCGAGATCCTGATTCGGTCTCCTAAACACCACCAACGGCTTCTCCTATGCCAATGCTCTACGATCTGGAATGGAAAACAGGCTTCAGAACAGCCCCATAGCAAAACAAAAAGTATGATGCTTACCCTCCAACAAAGTATGATGGAGCTTATGTCATTCATGAAAACGACCATGCAAACGCTTGTTCAAAACCAGAACATGGTGATACAGCTGCTCGTAGCACAACAGTCTAAATAATCTATGCAGGCGCTACGAATTTCAATGTGGAACGCCAATGGTGTCTCACGGCATAAACTCGAATTATCACAATTCTTAACCGAAAACCATATTGACGTTATGCTACTGGTGGAAACGCATCTTAGAAGAAAATACAACTTTCATATAAGAGGCTACACAATCTACCGCACAGATCATCTAGATGGGAAAGCCCACGGCGGAACTGGAGTTCTAATCAGAGAACGCATTAAACACCACTTTCACAAAAGGTTTGCAACAAACTTCTTGCAGGCCACATCAATACAAATTCAGTCAAGCAACGGAATCCTTTCAATCGCTGCCGTTTACTGCCCTCCTCGTTTCTCAATCTCGGAAGGACAATTTATGAACTTCTACAATTCACTTGGGGATCGATTTATAGCCGCAGGAGACTACATCGCCAAACATACGCACTGGGGATCACGTCTAGTGACTCCCAAAGGAAGACAATTGCACAATGCAATTATAAATGTGAAAAATAAACTGGACTACGTTTCCCCTGGAAGTCCCACATACTGGCCAACAGACTCACGAAAGCTCCCAGACCTTATTGATTTTGCAGTGACAAAAAACATACCTCGCAATCTAATAAGTGCCAAAGCAGTCTCGGACTTATCATCAGACCACTCGCCTGTGCTTCTAACGCTTCTTCAAAGCCCCGAAATAACCGAACACCCCTTCAGCCTGACGACGCCAAAAACGAACTGGCTAAAATACAAAAAGTACGTGAGTGCCCACATAGAACACGCCCCGGAATTTAACATGGAATCGGACATCAACTACACTACGAGCACCCTGGAAGAAGTACTCGTTGCGGCAGCTAAAATCTCTACTCCTCATAGGAAATATGTATGGTAGACCGAAAAAAACACTTCAAATCTAATCAGCAAATCGAACATCTCGTGCGAGAAAAGAGGCGCACGCGTTGTGGCAAAACAGCAGATCACCAGCTCCAAAACAACGCCTTAAGGATGCAACCCGATCACTCGACCAGGCTCTTCACCAACAGGAAGAAAATGCACAGCTGAGGTACATCCAGAATCTCTCGCCAACAAGCACAATTGAAACGACCACCCCGATAAGAAACTCTTCGGGATGCTGGGCTCGCAGCGACGAAGATCGAGCTGAAACATTCGCCACACATCTCCAAAGTGTCTTCCAGCCAAACTCAGCCTCAAATTCATTCCTCCTGCCAGTAATTCAGCCAAAGTCCTCCCCTCAGCCAGCCGCACCTTCATTCCGGACGAACGAGATTGAAAAAGTCATAAGAGGGCTAAAATCAAAAAAAGCTCCCGGTGGTGACCTATTGACCCCAAAGATGCTGATCGAACTTCCAAAATGCGCTATAGAGGTCGTCTGCAAACTATTTAATGGAATCATTAATCTTGGCTTTTTCCCAAAAAAGTGGAAGAAATCCATCATTATAATGATACCGAAGCCTGGAAAAGACCACACAATTCCGCCATCATACAGACCAATAAGCCTTCTATCTTGTTTGTCTAAGTTGTTTGAAAAATGCTTGTTAACTGCAGCGAATACTGCAGCGCTATTTTCCTCGACGTATCACAAGCTTTCGACCGAGTTTGGCTCATCGGACTCATGCACAAAATGAAAACGTATTTGCCAACATACACCCACAAGCTACTGGAATCATACCTCTACAATAGGGTATTCTCAGTGAGATGCAACGCAGCTACTTCGGGCGACTACACCATCGAAGCTGGAGTTCCACAAGGAAGCGCACTCGGCCAGTGTCTATATGTTTTGTATACTGCGGATATTCCTACGAGCGCACAACTAACAATATCAACGTTCGCCGACGATACCGCTATCCTTAGTCGCTCCAGATTCCCAATGCAGGCAACAACCCAACTGGCTAATCATCTCACAATAGTGGAAAGGTGGCTGTCCGACTGGCGCATTAAAATAAAAGAACAAAAGTGTAAACATATAACGTTTACTCCTTATAGACAAACATGCCCTCCGCTTTTCTAAACGGTATGCAGATCCTCAAGCTACCGACGTAACGTACCTTGGCGTTCACCTTGATAGACAACTTTCCTGGCGTAAGTACATCGAATGCAAAAAGATGCACCTAAAACTGAAAACTAGCTGCCTCCATAGCTGCCACTGGATCATAAACTCACGATCGCCACTGTGCCAGTAACTAGTAACTATGTGGCAAAGTAACTATGTGTCATTAAAGTGCAATGTATATATAAACAAATTTTATTAACCCTTTTTTCTCCATTTTGCACCGATATGTATAAATCACACATATTGTAGCACATAAACCACCCCTACCAGCAGAAGTAATCGAACCTTTGGAATCATCAAACAATATACTAACAATGTTCCCGATTTTGATGCTAGCAATAGTGATAGTGATTTAGATTTTAACTCTGAAAATCCGTTTTAATAGAAATATATGTAGAAGACGAATTTTTGGAAAATTTTTGAATTTAAAATGCTTATTTATAGTCAGGTTAAGGTTAAGGTTGAGTGGACATAATGCCATAGAAAGGAGATCGATGTCGTGGCTCGCTGCTATAGGTGCCTAGGGATGGGGCGCATCGCAAGCGCTAGCAAGAGCTCAAAGGGCAGGAGCGGCTGCTGCTTCCAATGTGGAAAAAAGGACAATAAGGCGGTCAGGTGGCCGCAGGTGTAAAGGGTTCGGATAGGCGGGGCATGGATTTACAGCTGCTATCTGGCACCTAGGTTAACCAACAGTGATTTCGAGAGCATTATGGACTGCCTGGGAAATGAAACCAGGACGTTCTGATGTCCTTGTAGCAGGGGACTTCAATGCTTCAATGGGCGCAGGACTGGGGCTGCCCGAGAACGAATGCAAGAGGAAGAGTGGTGAGAGAAAACTTTGCCTCACGCGATCTCGTTTTACTAAACGAGGGAAACCTGCACGCCTACAGCAGAGCCGGAGGAGGATCCATCATAGATCTTACATTCGCAGGCCCCTCGCTAGCGACTGGCGCTAACTAACTCATAGCCCTCACCGGCTTGACCTGTGGCATCTCCATCACCACCTTGTTACGAACTGTTTTTCTGTTCCGCTTGCCACAATTTGGCGCGGCTAGCTCACAGAGTTTGCGGGCTGCTCCACCGAATTTATAGTTTGACGTGATTGCCCGAGCCCGGAAATAATACAAATGGCATAGAATTTTCCGAGCTCTTTATTTAAAGGGTTTTCGCAAAGTACAATGGCTTGATCTCTATACTGCTCCGTATTCTCGCTGCTCCTCCTGGTTCTGCCCGGCTCCGCGTCGGCGTCACCTGATGGTTGTTCCGGGTGTCCCGGCCGCCGCCGCTGCTCCGTCGCCGCTGCTACTCTTCGTGCTGCGTTGCCTTTGATTCCCCTAACCGTCGCCCTTTCGCTGGCCACACGCGGGCCTTCTTACCTCTCGGAAACACCCCCTAGGCCCGTCTGCGACTGATTAAAGATTTGGCAGCGCTCTTCCGCTCCGCTACTCCAGGGAACTACCGCGCATACGCGGTAGCGGGCCGGGACTGGGAGTTAGCTGCGGACTGTCGGCCCCGCTACACCAGGGAAACACCGCGCATACACGCTAGTGAGCCTGGATCGGAAGTTAGCTGCTGATTGCCGCCTCCTCTATACCTGGATATGCCGCGCATACGCACTAGCGAGTCAGGATTGGGAGTTGCCAGTGGTTGTCGTGCCCCCCAAACGTGGTTTGAAAGTTGGCCGCGGACTTTCGCACCTCCGCTACACCAGGACACCACGTATACGCGCTAGCGCCAGGATTGGGAGTTCAGATGCTGACTGCCGCCCCCGCTACACCGGGGCACCGTGCATACGCGCTAGCGCCAGGATTGGGAGCTGCCTGTGCTTGTCGTTTTTTTTCCCTTTATTTATAATGTTTTGTTTTTTAATGTTTAAATCTATATTTACAATGTGTTTTATTTTTATACCCTTGCAGAGGGTATTATAATTTTGTCCAAAAGTGTGCAACGCAGTGAGGGAGACATCTCCGACCCTAGAAAGTATATATTGTAATATGCTCATATATGCAC
This sequence comes from Drosophila malerkotliana malerkotliana, assembly GCA_018153235.1. Lineage (NCBI taxonomy): Eukaryota > Metazoa > Arthropoda > Insecta > Diptera > Drosophilidae > Drosophila > Drosophila malerkotliana. The sequence goes on along the minus strand of JAECXV010000020.1, from coordinate 2,301,234 downwards.
TATTAATATCATATGTATATATATCGACCACCCACTGTACCAAGAGTACTTAAAGGGTACACACTGTAACACTTTGTCGCAGTGTTTATGTTATCCAAGGTCTCTGTCATAAACCTAAGTGCACCGAAATATGAACCGCCCGCTGTACCTTTGCTTTACGCCGAAAAGTGCATATGTCCGCATATACGTAACACGAGTGGACCTTATGCAAGTCCACATACCTCCGCCTAATCGAACGTAACATAAATATATATTCATATATAAATATTTAAGAATACATAACCGTCTCTCCGCTGCCGCTTTGGGCAGCGCAGCTACGAGACTTAGACCTCCTTTAATTCATAAGTAAATTTGTAAAAGCAGAAACTCCCTTGAGCTCGGAGCGGCAACAACAGTTGCTCCGACTAAATAAAAAACCTTTACAAACCGAATCAAGAGCCTTCTATTGGGAATCGATTAAAATGCGATCCTGCCAGGAGGATCGCAGTACATGGCGACCGTGACAATTTCCTGCAAGGACATCAAGGGATTCGAAGGACACACCTAAAAGGATATAACCCAGGAGAATAAAAAAAAAAAAAAAAAAAAACCACAAAAAAAAAAAAATTCGAAATTTGCTGAAAAACAAGAAAATTGTTTTTTGGAATTTATGACAAAAATTAATCCGAGTGAGTAGAGTGCAGTGATGGGTAAACGCGGAGATGTACAAAACAAAGTATAAAGAGTATATACTCTTATACAAATAAATCCCCTCCAGCGTTGTCAACAAGGCAAAAGTTACGAGCTGAACTTGACTTTCCAAAAACAAAATTCATTAATTAACGAATAATTAAACTTATAAATAAATAAATAATAAATAAACAACTTCCGAGATGACCGGATAACTGCAAAGAAATGACAGAGGACCCCTGGAGTCACCCTTCTGCGAGCAAACCTGTGCCAGCACCGGTGCCCCAACATCTCAATAAAGAAGAAACGCCTGTGCAGCCAGCACTGGCCCCGTTTAGCGCTCCAAGCTAAGCCCGGAAAAGTGAACCGACAGCGCTGCCAAGGGCGCAAAATTTTTTTTTTCCCATGCACTGCGTTGCATATTTTTTTTTATTGCACTGCGATGCATATTTTTTTTATATATATATAAAAATCCTTTGTAAAATTGAGCAACATTAAAGTTGCCCGATTAGCGTGTGGCCTGAAAACCATACAAATAATAGGCAGGTTATTATGTAAAAAAAAAAATATATACAATGAAAAATAGGCAGGTTTCAAAAAAAAAGTTACAAATAAAATAAAAAAAAAAAAAAAGCAATATACACATAGCCAAATAAGGCAAATCTTTAAATGAGCCAAACTGAATGGCAAATAAATCATAAATTAAATCACACTATTAACACAAAAAAATTATATACCAATTCCAATATACCAATATACCAATAATTATTAAAAAGATGTTCCGTTAATAAATAAAACACCTATAATATGTATATCCACATGGAGATATATTATTTTTAGTATGCTATATTAAAGTACAGAATATATTTTTATAAAGTATGAAGTATAATCTATTTTTATGTCTAATAAAATAGAAATGAAACAGAAATAAATGAATATATCAAGAAAATATCCCGATAATATTATATCCGTAGTCCATTAGATAATAAAATGGAAGGAAATTTATGAAAGATTGCAGGGTATAAAAATTGATTTCGACAAATCTTATAAGTCATTATCAAGGCCTAGGCCAGCACAGATAAACACTGTGAATAAGCATGCAGAAATATTAGTAAACCGCTTCAATACAGCGCGTACACTGATACATGACCAAAGAGACAGGCTAGACAAAGCCCATTGGTCTCAGGTGTCAAAATATCTGAATAAATTAAGAGACAATCTCATATTTATAAAGCAAAGGTACGACCTAACAATTTCAGTACCAACGATCCTGAACACACCCCTGACAATAGAAACTGGTGAAGAGTCAGAATATTCAGATTTATCATCACAGGTACAAGCTGAAACTGATGACCCTATCTCCACGGAACCCGAAATTGAGGAAAAAGATATAAACAATCTTACAATTCCGGCAGTCCTTATTCAATCTGAATTATCAGACCAGGACTACACAGACTCAGATTTAGACAACAGCATTTTGGAAGTAAAACCTACCACAATGACTGACGAAACAATTGCCCAAAGGGCATACATTAGGGAAATATCGAGTGCCATCCCAGAATTTAACGGGCAAAGGTTACACCTGCAAAGATTCATAACAGCTTTGAGGTTAGTCAACCTAACGAAAGGCACATTCGAAGCTTTGGCTGTAGAAGTTATTATATCCAAAATAGTTGGATCCACTTTGTACAGAGTCCAAAGCGAAACGACTATAGAAGCAATAATTAAAAAACTGCAAGATACTATAGTCGGAGAAACATCTGACGTGGTTAAAGCCATAATGGCAAAAACCGGCCAGAAAAGAAAAACGGCAGAAAAGTTTACAACAGAGATAGACAACCTACGGAAGCTTCTAGAAGCTTCGTATATTGACGAAGGTCTATCGGCCGAGCATGCTGACAAATTCAGCACCAAAGAAGCCATCTCCACAATGGTTAAAAATTGTGAGCATGGCCGACTCAAAACAATATTGGAAGCAAGTAATTTCACAACAATGAATGAAGCCGTCACGAAGTACATACAATGCAGTACTGAAATGACAGGCAATGCAAATATTATATTCCATATTATACGCCTATCGAGGAAACTATCGTGGTAACAATTACAAAAACAATTATCGCGGTAGAGGTAATAATCGAGGTAGATATAACAATAACGGGTATATCCAAAATAATGGTTACTACGGAAACAATAACTATAATAACAATAACTACATGAACAACAACAACCGTGGTGGAAACAATCGCGGCGGACACGGCCGTGGTGGAAACCATAATAATAATGGCAATAATAGCCACAACCATAGCAATAACAACCATAACAATAACGTCAGGGTAGTCCATACAGATTCGGGAAACTCCCAGACGCCTTTAGGTACACAACAGTAAGAAACACCAAAGTTCACACTATAAATCTCAGTCAAAGTACATTTGTTAGTTTCACAAACGTAGCAACAGGAAAAGAATTAGTTTTTCTACTAGATACAGGTGCAGAAATTTCCATATTAAAGGAAAATTCTGATGCTTTTCAAAACATCAAAAGTAATCAAATAATAAACATACAGGGTATAAGTCAAGAAGTTACCAAATCAAAAGGTTTAACTTCTATTGAAATTCAAACTTCAAAATACATAATTCCACATGATTTCCATATCGTAAATTTTCAGTTCGCTATTCCATGCGATGGAATACTAGGAATCGATTTTATTAAAAGATACAACTGTCAATTAGACTTCAAGCCGTCTGAAGACTGGCTTATAATAAGACCAAATAACCTCCAATATCCTATTTATGTTCCAATAACATATAGCTCTGGCAATAACTCTCTAATTCTGCCAGCAAGATCCCAAGTCGTCCGAAAAATTGAAATGAATTCAGAAAATGACAGTGTATTAATTCCGAAACAAGAAGTTCAGCATGGTATCTATATAGCAAATACCATAGCAACAACCTAGAATGCATATATAAGACTATTAAATACCACAGATAAGGATCAAGTAGTTTATATTAAAAATATTCTGCATGAACCACTTTCAAACTACGAAGTAGTACAAACTGACTTAGAAACCCGAGAAAAAATTGTATTATCCCAACTTTCCAAAAACTTCCCTCCTCAATTCAACAAACAACTCACAAAATTATGCACCCAGTATAGTGATGTGTTCGGACTAGAAACCGAATCAATCACTACCAATAATTTCTATAAACAAAAACTGAGATTAACTGATGATGAACCCGTATATATAAAAAATTATAGAAATCCTCATAGTCAACAAGACGAAATTCAAAAGCATGTCCAAAAACTCATTAAAGATAAAATAGTGAAAGCCTCTGTATCACCATATAATAGCCCACTATTGTTAGTACCAAAAAAGTCACTTCCAAATTCGGAAAATAAAAAATGGCGATTAGTAATTGACTATCGTCAAATTAATAAAAAACTCTTGTCTGATAAATTTCCGCTCCCTAGAATCGATGATATTTTAGATCAACTAGGTAGAGCAAAGTATTTCTCATGTCTCGACTTAATGTCCGGTTTTCACCAAATTGAACTCGAAAAAAATTCACGAGATATAACATCCTTTTCAACGAACAATGGTTCGTATCGTTTCACACGATTACCATTCGGTTTAAAAATAGCGCCAAACTCCTTTCAAAGAATGATGACTATAGCTTTCTCTGGATTGGAGCCTTCCCAAGCATTTCTTTACATGGATGACTTAATAGTCATAGGTTGCTCCGAAAACCACATGCTCAAGAACCTAACTGATGTTTTTGAGAAATGTAGGAAACACAACCTAAAGTTACATCCCGAAAAATGTTCATTTTTCATGCATGAAGTCACCTTCCTAGGACATAAATGCACAAATAAAGGAATCTTGCCCGACGACAAAAAATACGACGTCATTCAAAATTACCCAGTCCCACATGATGTAGACAGCGCTAGAAGATTCGTCGCATTTTGCAATTATTACAGACGTTTCATAAAGAATTTTGCAGAATATTCCCGTCACATAACAAGATTATGTAAGAAAAATGTAAAATTCGAATGGACAACAGAATGAGCAGGCAGCATTAATAAACCCAACTCTGTTGCAATACGCAGATTTTAGCAAAGAATTTTGCATAATCACAGATGCTAGCAAATACGCTTGTGGAGCAGTCCTAACTGAAAACAAAAATGGACTTCAGCTTCCGGTTGCATACGCATCAAGATCCTTTACGAAAGGTGAAAGCAACAAGAGCACTACAGAACAAGAATTAGCAGCTATTCATTGGGCAATAATACACTTCAGACCATATATTTATGGTAGACATTTCACTGTCAAAACAGACCACAGAGCACTTATTTACTTATTTTCAATGGTAAATCCCAGTTCCAAACTAACAAGAATGAGACTTGAATTAGAGGAATATAATTTTACGGTAGAGTACCTAAAGGGCAAAGATAATTATGTAGCCGATGCGCTCTCCAGAATAACAATCACAGACTTAAAAAACATACAATTAAATATTCTGAAAGTCACTACCAGAAACCAAAGTAGACAAAAATCCTGCGCAGGAAAAGAAAAAATAGAATTGCATAAGCAATCCATAGAAAAAGCTTCAAAGCCCAACGTATATGAAGTCATTAATAATGATGAAGTACGTAAAGTAGTGACCTTGCATGTAAATGACAATATGTGTTTATTTAAGCACGGAAGGAAAATTACAGCAAGATATAATGTTAACGATTTGTATACTAATGGAACCCTTGACTTAGGTCAATTCTTTCAAAGGCTTGAAAAGCAAGCCGGTATGCACAAAATCAGCCAACTTAAAGTGGCACCGTGGGAAAATATCTTTGAACATGTTTCAATTGATAATTTTAAAAATATGGGCAATTATATATTGAAATTATTAAGAGTAGCGCTACTCAACCCGGTGACCGTAATAAAAAATAATAAAGAAAAAGAAGCTATATTGTCTACATTTCACGATGATCCAATACAAGGTGGTCATACAGGCATTACAAAAACCTTGGCCAAGGTCCAGAGGCACTATTACTGGAAAAATATGTCCAAAGACATAAAAGAGTACATAAAGAAATGTCCTAAATGCCAAAAGTCTAAAACGACTAAACACACTAAGACCCCATTAACCATAACCGAAACTCCGCAAAGAGCTTTCGATAGAGTAATTGTGGATACGATTGGTCCACTACCCAAATCTGATAATGGAAACGAATACGCAGTAACACTCATCTGCGATTTAACTAAATACTTAGTAGCAATACCAATACCAGATAAAAGTGCAAATACAGTAGCAAAAGCTATATTTGAAAATTTTATTCTAAAGTACGGTCCAATGAAGACGTTCATTACGGACATGGGAACGGAATATAAAAATTCAATTATTGGGAATTTATGTAAAAATCTAAATATTGAAAACATAACTTCTACTGCACATCATCACCAAACTGTAGGTACCGTGGACCGAAGCCACAGAACACTCAATGAGTATATTCGTTCATACATCTCAGTAGACAAAACGGATTGGGACGTATGGCTACAATACTTCGCCTATTGTTTCAATACAACACCCTCTATGGCACATGACTATTGTCCATATGAATTAGTTTTTGGTAAAACGTCAAATCTATCAAAACATTTTAATAGCGTAGATATAATAGAACCCCTTTACAATATAGAAGATTACGCTAAGGAATCAAAATTTAGATTAGAGCAGGCATTTAAGAGAGCTAGACTAATGCTAGAAGCTCATAAGCAAAAACAAAAAATTATTTATGACAAAACTAGTTTGGATTTTGATTTAAAAATAGGAGATCATGTTTTATTGAAAAATGAAACAGGACATAAACTAGATTTTAAATATACAGGTCCTTATAAGGTAGAACAAATAGGAGATAGAGATAATATAACTATATTAGACAATAATAATAATAAACAAATAGTACATAAAGATAGATTAAAACTTTTTATTTCATAATCAATCAACATTTCATAAATATATCACGTATGGCCATACATAAAAAAAAAAAAAAAGAGAAAAATAAGCATACCAAATATAAAAATACAAAAAAAAAAAACTTATTGTTAACATCATTTATTAAATTTTGTACAATCTATGTTAGAAAATAACTTCATTATATTACGTTATTTTTCATAAGGAGGGAGATGTAATATGCTCATATATGCACTATTAATATCATATGTATATATATCGACCACCCACTGTACCAAGAGTACTTAAAGGGTACACACTGTAACACTTTGTCGCAGTGTTTATGTTATCCAAGGTCTCGGTCATAAACCTAAGTGCACCGAAATATGAACCGCCCGCTGTACCTTTGCTGTACGCCGAAAAGTGCATATGTCCGCATATACGTAACACGAGTGGACCTTATGCAAGTCCACATACCTCCGCCTAATCGAACGTAACATAAATATATATTCATATATAAATATTTAAGAATACATAACCGTCTCTCCGCTGCCGCTTTGGGCAGCGCAGCTACGAGACTTAGACCTCCTTTAATTCATAAGTAAATTTGTAAAAGCAGAAACTCCCTTGAGCTCGGAGCGGCAACAACAGTTGCTTCGACTAAATAAAAAACCTTTACAAACCGAATCAAGAGCCTTCTATTGGGAATCGATTAAAATGAGATCCTGCCAGGAGGATCGCAGTACAATATATTCTTGATCAGGATCACCTCCTGAGTTGATATGAGCATGTCCGTCTGTCCGACTGTCCGTCGGTCCGTCTGTCTGTCTGTTTCTACGCAGACTAGTCTCTCAGTTTTAAAGCTATCGACTTGAAACTTTGCACACACCCTTTTTTCCTTTGCACGCAGTATATAAGTCGGAACGACCGGGATCCTACCAGCCTACCAACCTATTTCAATAGGATCGGCCGACTATATCCTATAGCTGCCATATATCTGAACGATCGGAAATGGTACTTGGGATATATATCAACTCGTATTTTTGAAGATAGAAGCTTGGGACTTTTTTTTTAGATTTTGTATTGTAATTAATTGGTTCTATTATGATATTTTTATAAGGATCGGCCAACTATATCCGATGTTTGCGATATATATCCGGTTTTAGCTGCAAGGGTATGTCAACTTCGGCTCCGCCCGAAGTTAGCTTTCCTTTCTTGTTTTGCCTATTATACTCATACTTATTTCATTCCATTTATAATATATATTTTGTCTTTTTATTTACTTTTTTTTTTTGTTTTTTTTTTTGCCGGCCGAACTCCGGCCTCACTGGCGCCCGCCTTTTCAATGGCCCCTTTATGGAGCCGTGGTCCTCTTCCTCACTCTCCGTCCTTGGGCGCGGCGTTAGGACCATGGGCCAGGGCGTCGCCTGTCGGACTTTTCTTCCGCCGATTGCCCTTTTCTTCGCCCACTCCACAGACCGCCGTGATCGCCGCTGCTTCAGCCTCCTCCTCCACCCTCAGCGCTCGTTCGCGCCCGTTCTTCCTCATACTCTCCCACTCTCGAGAGTTCCTCTACCAGACGGTCTGCGCCAGTTTTGCCCTTGGCCAGGTCCACAGCCGACTTCATCGGTGCCAGCCGCTGGCGGGCTCTCTCTTTTCTTTGGCACAGGACCAGCACCTCGCTCTTCCATCGCTCTTCCGCATCCGACGGGTATCCACTTCAGTCCTGCCGCTGCCCGCTCAACTGCCCACACTGTCTTCGCCTTCCGGAGGCTCCACGACGGCTCGCCGACCACCTCCAGATTGCTCTCGTCGGACGATACCGCCATTGATCCTTTAGATCCACTCCACTTTTATAGCAAATCCAGTTGCCGTTACTGGAAACATCCCTTTGAGGCTCCCGTTACTTGTTTTCCTCCTATTTGGGTCTACTTTTTTTCTCTATATTGGTATACCCATATTTTTATACACTTGTGAGTGTTTGATGTTTTTGTTTTGTGTTCATCCTTCCTTTGCCAGTGATTCTACAGCATGGCACTTTAGCTCACTAACGTACGCCCTCTTTTCTTTGTTTGTCCTGCCGTGCCGTAAGATGGCAATCACCGGCGACAACAGCCGTGTAGGGACCGTCATACCGTGGCGCTAGTTTTGCCGCGAATCCCTCAGCCGCCTTTGATAGGTGGCATCTATGACAAGCGATGTCAACTCCAGTAAATTCGTGGTGGTGGAGCGACGCTTAATGAAGATATGCTGAATGGAGAGATGATCGAAGAGCAAAGGTGTTGCTCCGAATATCAATCTCTGAAGTATCAGGGGCAAGCCGAGAAAAAAAAAATATGTTTCGATGGAGAAATCACCTGTAAGGGTTTTTGGTGTCGCAGGTACAAGAACTGCAACATCAGGCGGTGCCGGTGGTCCGGACTGTGGAATACCCTTTTGGGTGACTCTGACGGGGGTTTCATTCACAAGGACCTGTGGTATCACTTGAAGGCATTTTTCTTGATAAATTCGGGCGGCGAATTGCTCTCAGTTCTAGCCCTTGAGGTGGCCGAAGATATGAGCGGCTGCGCTATTGATTTTACGAAAACCAGTGAACAACTCTTTAAATCCATTCTTGGTCTTAGACAGCACGACAAGTTTCACAACAATAATGAATACCAGACCTACGGCAAATGGCATCCGAGACTGAGGCAGTGAACCCAGCACACTTGGCGTGTACGACGTTTTCACATAGCCAGCAATGGATGGTAGGCTGGGATGAGGAGATTGTCTTGTTATAGGACTTCATAGAACAGACCAGTTTAAATTCCATATTATTAAATAAAAATAAAAAAATAATATATATAAATAGTTAAAAAATACTATACCTTGAACCACTGTGCTAATGGGAAGCCGAAGCGGCAGCTTTAGAGAGGGCAAAGGAAAAATGCAGAAATAGAGATATGTCGGGGAAGAAGCAGAGCTGAGTTATAATTGGATTTTAATTGAATTTTAATTAAAACTGAGAGACTAGTTTGCGTAGTAACAGACATATGGACAGACAGAGAGACGGACAGACGGACATGCTCATACCAACTCAGGAGGTGACCCTGATCAAGAATATATATATATATATATACTTATATATATATACATTATATATACTGATATAAATACTTTATAGGGTCGGAGATGTCTCCTTCACTGCGTTGCACACTTTTGACCAAAATTATAAGGGTAAGGGTACTGCAAAGGTATAATAATGAACGTTGTTGAACTGCATCAAATTCATGTTTGATCATTTTATTACGCACACGAAAAAATAATTGAACTAAATCGGTATGATGCAGATATGCATCACCATGGTGGTTAAGTTTTCAGGGTTAAGTTTGGGCTGTCTAATAAGGCAAAATGGGAGCAAATGAGTGCCGGCAGAGCTACTGCAGAATTTCGGACCCTATGCACGCCTGCTATGGAAAATTAGACTTTCCCCCCTCTCATTTAAAGCAATACCTTTCGATGCATTCATTCAGATCAGACGAAATCAGAAAATTCTTAAATCTTAAGAATTTGCGCTCGCTAAGGTATGCGGTACGTCACCCGTGTTCTGCCTTCTACAGTGATAATAAAATAATTCGATACTGTCTTCATTTCCTTTTTCATATATTATTTTATTGTAAAAAAAAAATTATAGGTCCTCAGGTCCCTCTTTAATCTGAATACTATTGCTATTGTCTTCTTGAGTGCTTTGTGTGGTAGCTTTATATAACCTTGCAAAAGGTATTGTAATTTTGGTCAAAAGTGTACAACGGTCGGAAATGGTATAACTTTGGTGTTAACCAGTGAAGGAGACATCTCCGACCCTATAAAGTATTTATATTCTTGATCAGAATCAACTCCTGAGGTGATATGAGCATGTCCATCTGTCGTCTGTCCGTGTCTTTTTCTACGCAAACTAGTCTCTCAGTTTTGAAGCTATCGTCTTGAAACTTTGCACACACCCTTTTTTTCTTTGCACGCAGTATATAATTCGGAACGATCGCCGGGTTCGGCCGACTATATCCTATAGCTGCCATATAACTGTTCGATTGGAAATGGTATTTTTAAAGATAGCAGCTTGGAACTTTATTTTATATTTCGTATTGTCATAAATTTCTTAATTTATATATTATTCTGAAATTTATAATTATTATTCTGTTTAAGGATAGGCCAACTATATCCGATGTTTACGATATATCCCTTTACATGGCAATAACTCCGATTTTCTTGATTTTTTTTTTGTTCGGTAGATAAGTAAAAATAAAAAATACACTTCTTTTTATTTTTTTTTTAAGGTTGGTTTTTCTTAATTTTTTTTTACAAAAAGGAAAAAAAAGCGATTTTTTAAACTTAGCGAAATTAATGATTTAATTGTATTATAATGCAACAAACACAAAAACTCAATAATATACAACTAAATATAATATTTTCCTGTTTTTAAACATTAATTGCATCAATTATTCAATTTTTTTGTTTTTTATATTTTGGATCAGAAACTGCACAACCAATTCAGATTACCACATTCACCAAATTGGCGGGGAAAGTAATCACCTGTTGAGTATTGGACAGAATTCTGAGTGACCAACACTTGTTATATAAAAAACGAAAGTTGCTGAACTGCATCAAAAAGATTTTAGACAGTTTTGTATCGCAGGTTGAAAAATAATTGAATTTAAACGGTATGATGCAGATCTGCATCACCAGCATGTTAAGGGTTAGCTTAGCCATCAAGATGGCAGTATACATGAGCAGTATAGTCATTTACTTTAACGGTAATGGCAATTTCATCCCCAATTTACTTTCATATAGGATCACCGGCGATTTAACATTTCTAAGCTACAGCTGAGTTGCTAATCGCTAGGTAACAAAGAGGAGAGAAGGGTCGAGAGGCGATTGAGCAGTCAAAACTCAAAACGCTGTACCAGCTAATGAAAAAGTCCATTTCATTCGGGGATTTTACTTTATATATAAAAAATGAAAGTTGCTGAACAGCATCAAAAAGATTTTGGACAGTTTTGTAACGCAGTTTAATAAATAATTGAATTTAAACGGTATGATGCAGATCTGCATCACCACCATGTAAAGGGATATATATATATATATATATACGGTTTTAACTGCAAGGGTATATCAACTTTGGCTCCGCCCAAAGATTGCATTCCTTGTTTTTTTTTTTTCTTATGCGGTCTTTCAGAATTAATGGAATGGCTCGTGCACCAGGTAGCACTCCGGCAATCATTATAAAGCTTAGGGGCCTAGACGACCAAGGGTCGTTCGAGAAACGATTTATTAAACTAAATAAAAAAACACAGAAATATTACTAAGAAGAATTTCTTAGGAAATTAAGAATTTAAATACTTGTTTTGAATTTTGAAGGTCAGGAAAGAAAATTTTTATTTTTGTATTTTTATTTAATACTAGCAGTACCCTGCCACGTTTCGCTGTGGCATATTGTTGTTGCACGCATAAAAAATAAGTCAAACAAAAAAGAATAATTTTCAAGTTAATTAAATTCTGTAATACTTGTGGGTATACAATATTCTTTGTTTCTCCTCCTTAATCATTCATTATTATTTCTGTATTTTAGTACATAGGTTGCTCTTCACTTAAGCACCTTGTGATTCACGACATTTTTTGTTTTATTATCAGGCGCAAAAACAAACAACGCAGATGGTCTTCCGACCCGTGAACATGCCACGTATAATTGACCATGGGAAAAACATGAATGTTCTAGATTTAAACCACAAACTTTTAAGGATTGGCCTTGTGATTTGTTGATTGTCATGGCAAATGCAAGACGTATCGGAAATTGAAGTCTTTTAAATTCAAACGGCATATCGGTTGGGATCATCGGGATCCTCGGAATGAGAACTTCCTCACCTTTGAATTTTCCTATCATTATCGTAGCGTAAATTACATTGTTCATCAATTTACTAACCACCAAACGCGTACCGTTGCACAGTTTTGGTTGGTTTATGTTTCGAAGCATGATTACTACGGAGCCAACCTTTAGGCGTAAATTGTGCGGTGGTAAGCCAGGCACGTCCAAAGAGTTTAAAAATTCGATTGGATAGTTGGTGGCTTCATCTTCATTTGTGACGCAGTCAATAGATTTGAATGAATGCATTGTTCCAATGATCTTATTTTGAATTATGTAGTTCAGGTCATCTACATCTTTATTCTTAGCCGCTAAAATTGCTCGCTCACTCAACCATTCATTATTTTTGTAGTTAAAAATAATATTTGGAAATACATTGTTGATAAGTTAGTCTTTTGATGAGACAAAATTACAGAAATTATTTGGAAATGATATTAAACCGCTCGATTCATCGACAGGTACTTGACCATTACCGATAGTCAGCAATTGCTCCGAGAAATCTTCAGCAGATGTATCATTAAGCAATGTAACTCTCATGTTTGTTGTCAGCTGCAGTTTCTTCACATAGCGCCATAGATTTGACGATTTGAGGCAAGCGTTTATTTCGTCTGCAGCCGTAGATCTTGGAATTACTGGCAGTATTTGGCGGAAATCGCCAGACAGTAAAATCATTGCTCCTCCAAAACATCTCGAGTCATTGCGTAAATCTTTTAATGTTCGGTTAAGTGCTTCTAATGCACGTTTATGCGCCATTGTGCATTCGTCCCAGATGATGATTTTCGATGTCGCTAAAACTTTGGCCATTGCTGAGTGTTTTGCAATATTACACGTTGGTTCTTCAATAGTTTGAAGATTTAACGGTAATTTGAATGCTGAATGAGCCGTACGGCATCCTTCTAACAATGTGGCTGCAATTCCAGAAGAAGCAACTCCAACCGCTATGTTGGATCTCGCCCGAACAGTTGCTAAAACTAATGACATAAGGAATGTCTTGCCAGTTCCACCAGGGGCATCTAGGAAATATAAACCACCATTTTCATCAGCGATTGCCTTCATTAAAGTATCATAAACTTCCTTTTGTTGGTAATTCAACAGGGGTACATTCCTTTGAACTACTAAATCTAATTCCTGGTGATCATATTCACGTTCCCGTTCCAATTCTCGATTAAATGCGTCGTTCATTTCACGATTTGGCGCTGGCATTCCTAACCTGATTAACAAATTACCGCACATGAGGTAACACATATCTTCGATCAAGAGTAAAGCACGATTATGTATCTCCTCATTCATCTCAATATCGTGATTTCTGGAACTAACACGTCTTTGATGTAAAATATCTTCTGACATACTATCCTTGTATTTGTGCCACAGGTTACATGGGTTTGATGGAAAACATGTCGAAATTATGATAGCGAATAATGTGCGTATCTGACTTGGAGATGCAGAGATAATGGCTTCAGCGATTGTCGTATCCCAATGGGTATCGTTTTCTAATAAGTTCAATTCTTCACATGCAGCACGATATGTTGGGAATATTACACCATTAACAGTTCGAAGTGTCTCAAATGAAGTTGGCCCACGCACATTTACCAGCAACAACCGCAAATAGAAACATTCATCATTCTTTGGATGAACTGTATACATACGACCAAGAGCTTCAGTAGAACGCACATCTGGATACCCAGAAACCGCATCACCTCGCTTCCGTCTTTGAAAATTCTTGGATGAAGCATTCCAAGTATAATAACGTGGCATCTCCGAGTAAAGCAAAGTTCGTGCAAACTGATCGCTTTGGCAGATTGCAAAAAAACTGGTCAATGTAGTTGCTGGAGGTGTTTCAGCACGTTGCATAGCATTCGAAGCCGTGAAATATACTCGTTGACCATTCTCTAGATGCACCGCCAAATGTGTAACAGTAGGATGACGTTCGTGAATGGGAAATCCGAATATACGCCAAATCGCTTCATTACAGTTCACATAACGACCAACTTGATAGCGTGAAATTTCATCGTTGTTATTCGAGGATTGCAATCCAAAAACCGCCATATCACTGCCTTTCGTGACATATTTGCAAATATATTTTATGGACTTAACTGAATTGCAGTATTCAACGTTGCAATGTGTCTTGAACGCTTTAGAAATAAGTGGCGAATATGGAACAATCCAACTGTTGTCGACAACGAAATCCATTCTTTTCACTTTCGTTGTGACAGTTCGACCGTTGTCATCTGGTGATCGACGCCGATACAGCGGATACCCATCGTTGCCAGTGACAGTCTCCGCCGTTAATTTCCGTGGATATCGTTTAGAGCAATTTCCATCGACCATGCAAGGTGATTGGGGGTTGATGGCACCACACGGTCCATGAATCATATTAGTAGTAACAACATCATGTAGGTCTGGATCGACTTCATGATCAGGAATCTCGGCACATATGATATCATCTATTTGGTCAGGCTGAATTCTTTCCACTAACCAAATAAGAATGTGTGCGTGCGGCAGGCCTCGCTTTTGCCATTCGATTGAATACATCCAGCATCGAGTATCTCCAAAGACGCGTTGTTTAACAATAAAGTTCATCAGGGACCGAATTTTTTGCCTGAATATACGTGCTGTGATGTCGTGTCTATCATTCGATGTTTGTCCGGGAAGCAGCCATTGAGTAATTTCTATCCATTTTGGATTACAGGTAAAAGTAATAAAGAGATCTGGCCGGCCGTAATGACGAACATATGTCATTGCATCTTGTGCATATTCATGCATATGACGTGGGCTACCAATGTACGTCGCCGGCAGAATAGTTAATCGACCAATATTAGCTGCATTTCCTTCAGTACTAACTGCATCGCGTAAATGGATGTACTCCTCAGAACGCAGTTTGGCTTGGTTCAACCTAATAAATGTTAAACGTTCCGTTTCTATTTTTACATACATGTCAACGCAATACTGCTGAAACAATCGACGAAACCGCAGCAAATAGTTGTCAGCATTTTGACGAATCATCAAACGATATGCATAATAATTCATTGAGCTAACTTTCTTTGTAGTTTCTTCACCTGAAATTAAAAATTTGATAATTAACCATTTCAAAGGCAAATAATACAGTTTACTTTACCATTCAATGGATTTATCATTTTAATATTAAAATAATATCCATCTTCTCCTTTCCAAAACATCAGTGGGTAGCAATGCGTCATATGATCGATGAGTTTCCGATATTTGTTGCAGTTGCCCAGTATCGCGACGTGTAAGCACAATATCGCGTTTTTCAAATTGTTCACCAACAATCAGGATGGCAACTTCGTCTACTGTTGGAGCATTAAATGTGCGTTCGTGTGTTCCAGATGGTCGTTTATCTGCTTTGATGACAACTTTATAGTCATCATTTGGCATGCGCTCTAAAGCACTCTTAAACAACCTGACCAACGCATGATGTTCATGAAGCAGACACTGCAAGTCTTGAAGAATTGCTCGCTTCATTCCTGCATTGATCCCTAGGCGTCGATCAAGTTGTTCTTCCATGTTGCCCATGAAATATATTTGTAAAAATTTATTCTGTGTATCTTCGAAAGGTAGTAATGATCCAATTCGATGGTGAATCTGTCCTTGTATCTACAAAATAAAAACCAGATTCTTTAACTACATTCTATGTAAGTACAAAAATAAATACCTTAAATGTCGGATTAAAACCTCCTTCTTCGATAATGTCTGCCCCAAATGACGTCATTTGGAAACAACTATTGTATTTTCGATTATTTGCAAGAAAGTGGCGTGATTCTTGTGTTTCGCCGCAAAGCAATGAATACAATGGCTCTTGTGGCGGAGTCAACACTGGCAATTTCACTTTACCATTAACGCAGCATAATCCAGGCGTTTCTCCGGAAAACTTTAATGCACCACAATACTCGCAAACAACGTCCATTTGCCCAATGCAAACGCTAGGATGCAAGCTGTAATCATTGCTGCAATCGTATCGAAACGCAGCTCGATTCAAATCAGCTAAATATCTGCGTCGCAAATTGAAATCTATTTGAGAAGCACGAAGTCGAGCCATACTATTGCGGCGCTGTTCACGTGCAATTTCTCGTTCTTCTTCAGTCCTTTCATATGCAATATTTTGTATTCTTCTTGCATTACGGCTTTGTCGGGAAAGATTCGACCGTCTTGGTCGCGGCATTATTAATTAAACTTCACTTCACTTCAATCCACTTGTTAATTATTTATTTAATAGAAATAGTTTTAATATTGATTTCAGCGCAACACAATCTTTTTGGTTCGTTGTTAAATTTGAGAGCCTGACTATGAATTTGACTTCGTTTGTAACTGACATTTTGACATTTGACATTTTCTTCTTAGCTGTCTGCCTAAATAAAAAAGTATGGGCCAGGGAGGAACGCTGTCGAACGGGACAAAAAGTATCCTATGTCCTTCTCCTGGCTCTAAGCTACCTCCCTACCAATTTTCACTCAAATCTGTTCTTCCGTTCTTGATTTATAAGTGGTGTAACATAAAACACGATGTTCTTTTATATATATAGATGGACGATATAATTTTTCCCACAAAGACTGAAGCTGCAGGTATGGAGCAACTGGAAAAGTTTTTGGAAGTGATAAATGCACAGTTTTTTTGACTTGACGGATTTGACTTCATACATGCGACGCTTTAGCAAGGATAACTCATTCCCCCCTAAGCCACTGATGGACCAGCAACGACAGAAAAGGTACATGAAGAAATTAATTATGAAGAATTAGAACTGAACGATCAGTATAACTAGCTTTTTGTTTGCTGAAACGTTTGTTAATATCAGCGCCGGTACTGAAATTCTTCGATCTGACGGAAAATACCGAAAGCGGTGCTTTGATGCAAAGAGACTAGGAAGATCAGCAGTTCTATCCAATAGAAAAAATGTGTTGCAAAACGAATACTTGTCCGTCTGTCAGTCGTTTCTACGCGAACTTGTCTTCTAATTTTAAGGGTATTGAAACTTTGCACACACCCTTTATTCCTTTGCACGTAGTGTATAAATCGGAATGACCGTGATCGGCCGACTATATAGAGTCGTAAATTTATGATTTATTGGAAATATCATCAAAGGGCATTATCTTGCTTACACGCTCTGCTTACTCCGACGACAGTGTAAAACCCATTTCTCCAATGGCGAAAACAAATTTGGCACCAACAACAAGCAGTGCTTCAATTTCTGCAACCGCAGCGAAAATTACTGGAATGCAAAATAACGCGACGAAGAACCAGACAGATCCACAAAGTCTCGCTCGTCACAAAGAACATCCCTACAACAAGGGTCCAAACAAAGACTGAAGAGCACTTCCAAATCGTGCCCAAATATTTGGACAATGCTAAGAAAAACTAATACACGTACCAGCTGAAAAGCAGCAAGGGCATTCAAGTGGTGCTCATCCTCTGCACAAGGAGTTGAAGAGAAAAGTTGTCGCATTCGACAAGCGACAAAAAGTGCCCAATCAAAATACATAGAATGAGTAAATTGCACCAAACACTACGCCAGATGCTTCTTTGCCAAAGCTACGAGGTTCTCATTCTGTCCCCTAAACACCACCAAAGGCTTCTCCTATGCCAATGCTCTACGATCTCGAATGGAAAACAGGCTCCAGAACAGCCCCATAGCAAAACAAAAACTATGATGCTTACCCTCTAACAAAGTATGATGGAGCTTATGTCATTCATGAAAACGACCATGCAAGCACATGTTCAAAATCAGAACATGGTAATACAGCTGCTCGTATCACAACAGTCTAAATAATCTATGCAGACTCTACGAATATCAACGCCAATGGTGTCTCACGGCATCTCACTACAATTGTCACAATTCCTTTACGAAAACCGTATTTACGTTATGCTACTAGTGGTAAAGCATCAAACAAATACAACTTTTAAATAAGATGCTATACAATCTACCGCACAGATCATCCGGATGGCCCACGGCGGAGCTGGTGCTCTTATCAGAGAACGCATCAAACACCATTTTTACAAAAGGTTTGCAGCAAACTTTTTGCAGGCCACATCGATACAAATCCAGTCAAGTAACTGAATCTTATCAATCACTGCCTCTTTACTTCTTAATATCGGAAGGAAAATTTATGGACTTCTACAATTATAAATGATGATTTCCAATGCCCTCAAGGCTAGCCAGCGGGAATTCCCTCTATTCAGTGTGAGGTGGTTTGCGACGATTTCTCAGGATTTTTGATGATGTTCCATCTCCGGAGCCACGGGTCGAGAATGGCGAGTTGGCGTTGGACACACGGACTTTTTTTTAAATTCCTGCAATATGGTTCCT
Organism: Drosophila malerkotliana malerkotliana; assembly: GCA_018153235.1. Lineage (NCBI taxonomy): Eukaryota > Metazoa > Arthropoda > Insecta > Diptera > Drosophilidae > Drosophila > Drosophila malerkotliana. Next base: position 2,282,411 of record JAECXV010000020.1, on the reverse strand, counting down.
GCGAGTTCTCTTGAGTAGTCAGTACCATTCAGATGCTTTTTCTGTTGGCAAAGTGTGGATGCACCGAAGTAGTTTAATCCTCGGAATTCCATATTATTTTTGAAGATGTTCTACCCGGAACAGAAAATATTCGACCCCACCGGAAAAATGAAATTGCCATTTATCAAATAGTACCTTTCTGTAGTGCTTCTCTGTAGTACCTTTCGTCCCTATGGTACAACATTTGTTCTAGCCGTAATTTCGTTCCTGCGCCCGTCTATCTATGATTCTTGCAAACTTTGATTGTGGCTTGAGCTTCGGTGACTCCGATAAGTCGACGGTAGCGGGAACTCCCAATTTCTATTTCCTTCTGCCCTTAAGCTTTTTTCCCTTTTCGACAGTACTCGGTTTAACAAGGCGTTCGGGCCAACTATATTTGAAGCACTTCCCTGGCTTCTGTTGTTCCCTGATCCCGAGCTTGGTGGGGCAAGGAACCTGCGTCGCCATAATTTTTGAGTTGCGTCGCCATCGCGGAACCGGAGAGAATCTGTTTCGAATTATGTTCCAGCAACAATATGTTCGAACAACAATTGTCTCTGCTACAACAAGTATTTTAAATTTCTTAAGTAATTCTTCTCAGATACGTTTCTGTCTTTCTATTAAGTTTCTCAGTCGTCTGGGCCTCTAAGCTTTGTGATGAATGCAGCCATGCAAGGTGGTGCACTAATTGGTGCACGAGATATTCCTTCAATTTTAAAAGACCGTGAAAAAAAAGTTCTACTCTACTATTAACTACATTATTTAAAAACATAAGATCAAAAATCTATATCTATATATATAAAAGAACATCGTGTTTTATGTTACACCACTTATAAATCAAGAACGGAAGAACAGTGTCGGGTCAAGCAGCAGCGCGGCGTTAATGTTTAAATAATGTTAAAATAATGTTTATGTATGTTTAGTGTAATAATTAGTTATAGTTTATTTATTAAGCTAAAGTATGGATAAATCGCCTTAGTTGGTCGCAAGCCGACTCTTTCTCGGCCGCTCGATTTCAACGGGCCTATTTTAAGAGAGCTTTAGCTTCGCAATCACTATGTCGGGCCGCCCTCTCCACTATCGAGAGCTTTAGCTTCGCGTATGTCTAGTCGAGCCGCACTCTCTGTCCATATATTAGTCACTGCTTAGCACCATAAACTGGATGATCACACTGGTTGATCCCAGTTTCATCTGCCTGCAGCATAAATAAAATATAACGTACTGTAATTAAATTCGTCTTTCATTTCCCGGCATTGAAAACTCTCAATGACCAAACATTGGTGACCCCGACGTGATTTTACTTAATATAATTAACAATTTAAAAAACTATTGACCCGCGAAAAAACATTTAAAAACATATATACATACGATCCACTTGCAAGTGCAATGGCCCTTCATACATATATGAGTTCCACATCGCTACTTGCGGTTCTGAGCGCACAGTGGGACATATCGTATTCGCCGCGAGAAAATATATTTAAAATATATTTAAAATTTTGGCGGAGTTTCTGGAGCAGCGATGCAGGACGTTGGAGGGTTTGGACGTGACCACTGGCCAGAACTATGGAGCTCATCCCCGGCTTCGATGGACGACTTCGAGCGGGACGGTTTAAGCCGTGCCTTTCCCCTTACGGATGGAGTTGGAGGAGAGGCCCCAACGGGGGGGGGAATGTCGGGTCAAGCAGCAGCGCGGCGTTAATGTTTAAATAATGTTAAAATAATGTTTATGTATGTTTAGTGTAATAATTAGTTATAGTTTATTTATTAAGCTAAAGTATGGATAAATCGCCTTAGTTGGTCGCAAGCCGACTCTTTCTCGGCCGCTCGATTTCAACGGGCCTATTTTAAGAGAGCTTTAGCTTCGCAATCACTATGTCGGGCCGCCCTCTCCACTATCGAGAGCTTTAGCTTGTCTAGTCGAGCCGCACTCTCTGTCCATATATTAGTCACTGCTTAGCACCATAAACTGGATGATCACACTGGTTGATCCCAGTTTCATCTGCCTGCAGCATAAATAAAATATAACGTACTGTAATTAAATTCGTCTTTCATTTCCCGGCATTGAAAACTCTCAATGACCAAACAAACAGATTTGAGTGAAAATTGGTAGGGAGGTAGCTTAGAGCCAGGAGAAGGACATAGGATACTTTTTGTCCCGTTCGACAGCGTTCCTCCCTGGCCCATACTTTTTTATTTAGGCAGACAGCTAAGAAGAAAATGTCAAATGTCAAAATGTCAGTTACAAACGAAGTCAAATTCATAGTCAGGCTCTCAAATTTAACAACGAACCAAAAAGATTGTGTTGCGCTGAAATCAATATTAAAACTATTTCTATTAAATAAATAATTAACAAGTGGATTGAAGTGAAGTGAAGTTTAATTAATAATGCCGCGACCAAGACGGTCGAATCTTTCCCGACAAAGCCGTAATGCAAGAAGAATACAAAATATTGCATATGAAAGGACTGAAGAAGAACGAGAAATTGCACGTGAACAGCGCCGCAATAGTATGGCTCGACTTCGTGCTTCTCAAATAGATTTCAATTTGCGACGCAGATATTTAGCTGATTTGAATCGAGCTGCGTTTCGATACGATTGCAGCAATGATTACAGCTTGCATCCTAGCGTTTGCATTGGGCAAATGGACGTTGTTTGCGAGTATTGTGGTGCATTAAAGTTTTCCGGAGAAACGCCTGGATTATGCTGCGTTAATGGTAAAGTGAAATTGCCAGTGTTGACTCCGCCACAAGAGCCATTGTATTCATTGCTTTGCGGCGAAACACAAGAATCACGCCACTTTCTTGCAAATAATCGAAAATACAATAGTTGTTTCCAAATGACGTCATTTGGGGCAGACATTATCGAAGAAGGAGGTTTTAATCCGACATTTAAGGTATTTATTTTTGTACTTACATAGAATGTAGTTAAAGAATCTGGTTTTTATTTTGTAGATACAAGGACAGATTCACCATCGAATTGGATCATTACTACCTTTCGAAGATACACAGAATAAATTTTTACAAATATATTTCATGGGCAACATGGAAGAACAACTTGATCGACGCCTAGGGATCAATGCAGGAATGAAGCGAGCAATTCTTCAAGACTTGCAGTGTCTGCTTCATGAACATCATGCGTTGGTCAGGTTGTTTAAGAGTGCTTTAGAGCGCATGCCAAATGATGACTATAAAGTTGTCATCAAAGCAGATAAACGACCATCTGGAACACACGAACGCACATTTAATGCTCCAACAGTAGACGAAGTTGCCATCCTGATTGTTGGTGAACAATTTGAAAAACGCGATATTGTGCTTACACGTCGCGATACTGGGCAACTGCAACAAATATCGGAAACTCATCGATCATATGACGCATTGCAATACCCACTGATGTTTTGGAAAGGAGAAGATGGATATTATTTTAATATTAAAATGATAAATCCATTGAATGGTAAAGTAAACTGTATTATTTGCCTTTGAAATGGTTAATTATCAAATTTTTAATTTCAGGTGAAGAAACTACAAAGAAAGTTAGCTCAATGAATTATTATGCATATCGTTTGATGATTCGTCAAAATGCTGACAACTATTTGCTGCGGTTTCGTCGATTGTTTCAGCAGTATTGCGTTGACATGTATGTAAAAATAGAAACGGAACGTTTAACATTTATTAGGTTGAACCAAGCCAAACTGCGTTCTGAGGAGTACATCCATTTACGCGATGCAGTTAGTACTGAAGGAAATGCAGCTAATATTGGTCGATTAACTATTCTGCCGGCGACGTACATTGGTAGCCCACGTCATATGCATGAATATGCACAAGATGCAATGACATATGTTCGTCATTACGGCCGGCCAGATCTCTTTATTACTTTTACCTGTAATCCAAAATGGATAGAAATTACTCAATGGCTGCTTCCCGGACAAACATCGAATGATAGACACGACATCACAGCACGTATATTCAGGCAAAAAATTCGGTCCCTGATGAACTTTATTGTTAAACAACGCGTCTTTGGAGATACTCGATGCTGGATGTATTCAATCGAATGGCAAAAGCGAGGCCTGCCGCACGCACACATTCTTATTTGGTTAGTGGAAAGAATTCAGCCTGACCAAATAGATGATATCATATGTGCCGAGATTCCTGATCATGAAGTCGATCCAGACCTACATGATGTTGTTACTACTAATATGATTCATGGACCGTGTGGTGCCATCAACCCCCAATCACCTTGCATGGTCGATGGAAATTGCTCTAAACGATATCCACGGAAATTAACGGCGGAGACTGTCACTGGCAACGATGGGTATCCGCTGTATCGGCGTCGATCACCAGATGACAACGGTCGAACTGTCACAACGAAAGTGAAAAGAATGGATTTCGTTGTCGACAACAGTTGGATTGTTCCATATTCGCCACTTATTTCTAAAGCGTTCAAGACACATTGCAACGTTGAATACTGCAATTCAGTTAAGTCCATAAAATATATTTGCAAATATGTCACGAAAGGCAGTGATATGGCGGTTTTTGGATTACAATCCTCGAATAACAACGATGAAATTTCACGCTATCAAGTTGGTCGTTATGTGAACTGTAATGAAGCGATTTGGCGTATATTCGGATTTCCCATTCACGAACGTCATCCTACTGTTACACATTTGGCGGTGCATCTAGAGAATGGTCAACGAGTATATTTCACGGCTTCGAATGCTATGCAACGTGCTGAAACACCTCCAGCAACTACATTGACCAGTTTTTTTGCAATCTGCCAAAGCGATCAGTTTGCACGAACTTTGCTTTACTCGGAGATGCCACGTTATTATACTTGGAATGCTTCATCCAAGAATTTTCAAAGACGGAAGCGAGGTGATGCGGTTTCTGGGTATCCAGATGTGCGTTCTACTGAAGCTCTTGGTCGTATGTATACAGTTCATCCAAAGAATGATGAATGTTTCTATTTGCGGTTGTTGCTGGTAAATGTGCGTGGGCCAACTTCATTTGAGACACTTCGAACTGTTAATGGTGTAATATTCCCAACATATCGTGCTGCATGTGAAGAATTGAACTTATTAGAAAACGATACCCATTGGGATACGACAATCGCTGAAGCCATTATCTCTGCATCTCCAAGTCAGATACGCACATTATTCGCTATCATAATTTCGACATGTTTTCCATCAAACCCATGTAACCTGTGGCACAAATATAAGGATAGTATGTCAGAAGATATTTTACATCAAAGACGTGTTAGTTCCAGAAATCACGATATTGAGATGAATGAGGAGATACATAATCGTGCTTTACTCTTGATCGAAGATATGTGTTACCTCATGTGCGGTAATTTGTTAATCAGGTTAGGAATGCCAGCGCCAAATCGTGAAATGAACGACGCATTTAATCGAGAATTGGAACGGGAACGTGAATATGATCACCAGGAATTAGATTTAGTAGTTCAAAGGAATGTACCCCTGTTGAATTACCAACAAAAGGAAGTTTATGATACTTTAATGAAGGCAATCGCTGATGAAAATGGTGGTTTATATTTCCTAGATGCCCCTGGTGGAACTGGCAAGACATTCCTTATGTCATTAGTTTTAGCAACTGTTCGGGCGAGATCCAACATAGCGGTTGGAGTTGCTTCTTCTGGAATTGCAGCCACATTGTTAGAAGGATGCCGTACGGCTCATTCAGCATTCAAATTACCGTTAAATCTTCAAACTATTGAAGAACCAACGTGTAATATTGCAAAACACTCAGCAATGGCCAAAGTTTTAGCGACATCGAAAATCATCATCTGGGACGAATGCACAATGGCGCATAAACGTGCATTAGAAGCACTTAACCGAACATTAAAAGATTTACGCAATGACTCGAGATGTTTTGGAGGAGCAATGATTTTACTGCCTGGCGATTGCCAGTAAAAAATACTGCCAAATACTGCCAGTAATTCCAAGATCTACGGCTGCAGACGAAATAAACGCTTGCCTCAAATCGTCAAATCTATGGCGCTATGTGAAGAAACTGCAGCTGACAACAAACATGAGAGTTACATTGCTTAATGATACATCTGCTGAAGATTTCTCGGAGCAATTGCTGACTATCGGTAATGGTCAAGTACCTGTCGATGAATCGAGCGGTTTAATATCATTTCCAAATAATTTCTGTAATTTTGTCTCATCAAAAGACTAACTTATCAACAATGTATTTCCAAATATTATTTCTAACTACAAAAATAATGAATGGTTGAGTGAGCGAGCAATTTTAGCGGCTAAGAATAAAGATGTAGATGACCTGAACTACATAATTCAAAATAAGATCATTGGAACAATGCATTCATTCAAATCTATTGACTGCGTCACAAATGAAGATGAAGCCACCAACTATCCAATCGAATTTTTAAACTCTTTGGACGTGCCTGGCTTACCACCGCACAATTTACGCCTAAAGGTTGGCTCCGTAGTAATCATGCTTCGAAACATAAACCAACCAAAACTGTGCAACGGTACGCGTTTGGTGGTTAGTAAATTGATGAACAATGTAATTTACGCTACGATAATGATAGGAAAATTCAAAGGTGAGGAAGTTCTCATTCCGAGGATCCCGATGATCCCAACCGATATGCCGTTTGAATTTAAAAGACTTCAATTTCCGATACGTCTTGCATTTGCCATGACAATCAACAAATCACAAGGCCAATCCTTAAAAGTTTGTGGTTTAAATCTAGAACATTCATGTTTTTCCCATGGTCAATTATACGTGGCATGTTCACGGGTCGGAAGACCATCTGCGTTGTTTGTTTTTGCGCCTGATAATAAAACAAAAAATGTCGTGAATCACAAGGTGCTTAAGTGAAGAGCAACCTATGTACTAAAATACAGAAATAATAATGAATGATTAAGGAGGAGAAACAAAGAATATTGTATACCCACAAGTATTACAGAATTTAATTAACTTGAAAATTATTCTCTTTTGTTTGACTTATTTTTTATGCGTGCAACAACAATATGCCACAGCGAAACGTGGCAGGGTACTGCTAGTATTAGATAAATCGTAAAAAATACTGTATTTTTGGGAGAGGGACATACTTTAAACATCATTCATAACATCAATTGCATGAAATTAGTAAACATTGAGAGGAACCATGCAGAGTGACTAAGGGTCCCGAGACCAGACGATTGATCTTAAGATGAACTGACCAGCACTAAAGTCCATGTTTGCAGCCTAAATAGCCTGAAGGGAGGCACAGCCCAGCGCAAATACATAAGAAGCTGCCAACATTTCGCCAGAAAGGAGGCACAGCGCAAGGCAAATACAACAAGAAGCTGCCAGTGAAACTAGCCGGGAGGTGAAAAACCTTAGCAGGTAGAAAGCCTACACAAAACGGCTGACTTTTACTGACATAGGCCAAAAGTCATCATTGAAGACGAGAAATGTTGCTCCGAAACTTCCAATTTAAGATTAACGAATTTGAGGGCGTTGATGCATATTTTCTAACGTGCCTAGCACAGGCAAAATCAATGGGTTCCAGGACAAACTGGCACATATTGTAGCCTTTTTCTCCCCATTGCTGATAGAAATAAATGGGGGCTGCAAAATGAGACCCAGCGGTGTCTCCTTTCCAATGACGCAGCTTTTCCATTGTCACAATAAAATCGGAGTGTTTATGAATAATTTAATAACCTCTCAAGGCAAATCCGCACAAGCGGTTTTATAGGCACTGCGAAAAATAGGTATATTTCCTCTAAAAATCTATTAGTTTGGATGAAATTCAAATTCCATATATAAATAGTTTAGCATCAAAAGTTTTTCAAAAAACTTCATGCACTGACGATACAGCAATTTGTGATTTCTGGGCGTGCCAAATCCTATAGATCAATATCTTATTGTCCGGAGATCCACGATCCAACAAGCCGCAGCTTGTTGGCAGACACGCCAAAGGGTCGGCGCCAAAGAGAGGCAGGTCGCGAGTCGCAGTGGCGGTGAGTGTGTTAGGTTAGGTCGGGATCGAACGGGCCTGATATATTCTTTTGGCTCTTCAGATCGGAGGCCTGGACCCCTAGCGGGGTCGAGCGAGGTTCCCGGCGGATCAGTCTACGACATAAATCAAGACGGTTCGCGGCGCAAAACCGCCCACGTGGCGTGGCAGCGAGGGATCGCCGAGAGGGTTCCTTCAAGAGAACCCGGCCGAAGCAGTCGCAGTGGCGGATACAAGGGGGAGGCGGAGGGGCCATCGCCCCCACTATTATCATTATTATCATTGATAAAATGATAATAAAGTATCGCTTACAATAATTGAACTTGTACGAAAAAAAATTGACTCTCAGCAGACAAATTAGTTGAAATGAACTCTGAGAATCAAGTCGCTTCAACGTTGGTTTCCAAGTTGAATTGACCAGAGATGACAGCTAAAACAAATTGCTACTTCGAAATGAAGATCTCGTGACTGGCACCAGGGTTTGCATTTACTACTCCGTAGCAGCGAGATTCATAGAAATATTGCTCTGCTATTGCTACCGATGTCACTTTTCCGAGAGCGGGAGCGGAGCCGTAGCAGAAAAATGAAAATTGTTTGCTCTGCTCTGCTCCATGCTTTAAGAGCGAGAAGTTTAAAGCTATAGCTACAGCAATAGCAGAAAAAAATATTCTGTGCTCCTCGTAGCCGTAGCCAAAAATCTAGAGCGAGAGCAGAGCAGTGCAACAAATATTTTTGTATGTGCTACTGCTCTATCGTAGTTTTGTTTTTGTTTTTTATGCACCGTCACTGTGTAACCACTTTCTTTACCTCCTTTCTTCCTTACCCACTTTCTTTACCCTTGTAAGAATGATTTGTAGGTAATAACAAATATTAATAAGTATAAATATTTAATATTTAGTTCATTCAGAAAAAACAAAAAAATATTAATAACTCCTAATAAAATCAAAATTAAAAAATTAAGCTATTCTAAATTTAATTAGTAAATATTTAATCGTCGTCTTCAAATAAACTCAAGTTGTCGATCGCATTATATAAGTGTGTTGAGTTTAGGCGAACAAGGAGAATATTTTCTAATGTGTCGCGGCTTAAACGATTTCACGACTGTACATCACATTAATACAAATTTGCATTTATGAATAGCGTTAGAATTTTAGTTATATTTATGTTCCTTAGATATCGAATGAGGTTATGAATAAGACACTTAATAAGACACTGAATAAGACAAAACACTTATGTGCAATGTACAGTGTGTTTTGACTAAAACTATAGAATCACTTTATTGTTTGAAACTGCGTATAATTTTTAACTATTTGCCACCTGCTACTATTTGCCAACAAGAAAGGAAAGCTAACTTCGGGCGGAGCCAAAGTTGATAGACCCTTGCAGTTAAAACCGGATATGTATCGCAAACATCGGATATAGTTGACCGATCCTTATAAAAATATCATAATAAATCCAATTCATTACAATAAAATATCTAAAAAAAAAGTCTTAAGCTTCTGTCTTCAAAAATACCAAAGTTTGTATTTCTACCAAATACCATTGCGGATCAATCAGTTATATGACAGCTATAAGATATAGTCGACCGATCGTGAAATTTGGTAGGTCGGGTTATCTGACCAAAAATAGAATCTGTACTAAGTTCCATTTTTCTATCTTCAAAAACACGAAAGTTGGGTCATTTCCTATCGTTCAGTTATATGAAAGCTATAGGATATAGTCGGCCAGTCCTTTTGAAATTTGGCATGTAATATTTTTTTTTAAAAATAGCTCTCTTTGAACTCTCTAACTCTAAAAACACCAAAGTTATACCATTTCCGATCAATCAGTTATATGGCAGCTATAGAATATAGTCGGCCGTTTTCAATCGTTCCGACTTATATTTTACTACTGCGTGCAAAGGAAAGAAGGATGTGTGCAAAGTTTCATGTCGATATCTTTAAAACTAAGAGACTAGTTCGCGTAGAAACCGACAGACAGACGGACATGCTCATATCAACTCAGGAGGTGATTCTGACTTTATAGCGTCGGAGATGTCTTCTTCACTGCGTTGCACACTTTTGATCAAAATTATAATACTCTCTGCAAGGGTATAATTATGATCGCCCTTCCCCTAGGCATTTACCTGTATCCGCCCCTGAGCAGTCGCCGGAGAGGCGAGAGCTGAAAGGACAGCGGATTTTGTTAGAGAAGCCGCTAATTGTGGTCCGAGGCAACCAAACTCGGGAGATAGACTCAGAGCGTTCGCGGCTCTTTTAAGGGACGTTCCGCCGCAGAGAAGGAAGCGAAGTCGGTCTATCTGGTGGCCTCGTGGTGCCCTGTAGAAACGTGTGGAGTTGGTGAGCGGAGGGTTCCGTTTTAAATAAAGGCTTCTATTGGCTGGCTGAGTAAACATTTTGTCTACCGCGTCGTCCGATTCCCGGCCGAAGGGGATCCACCAAGTGAACGATTGCCCTCACCTTGAGACCGTGAGCGAGCCGTTAGAGCCGATCCGGAGGTGAAATAAAAGCGTCGCCAAACCGGGCTAATGAATTTTAGCCCGTGGATAAAGTCGGCCGAGTTTATTGTAGAAAATCGCGCAGATACATAACGAAACCGCGTGCGCTAGGCGCATATAGCCACGGAGCGGTGAAGCGTAAATAAAAAGATAAATGAAATGAAGTAATATTCGATAATTTCCTAATTTAAGCTAACTTTAAGAATTATCCCATTGGAGTAAATTTTAACCTAATAAACATGAATTTTATAATGAAGTAAAAGAAAGATAATTCGCCTCGCTTAATTCGCCACCGCCTTGCCTCTGAATCTGCCCCACCTTTTGCGTTCTCGGGGATCTTGATGATCCAGATAAAATCTGTTCTGAGAGGACTATGTTAGGTCTTCGCAGTTCAAGATGCCGTGCACCCATTCTATTAGTGATATATTTTATGATCTTTGAGGTAAGCATCAGGGAGAGAAAGGGTGCCCTATAAGACCCATCCATTGGCCGACGAGACCTACATAGCTGGCAACCGCGTGCAGCCTTCTTTTCTCACCCGATGGTCCAGAGATGCCACCTCATAAGGTTGACTGTTCGTTACAACAGACGTGTCTTTATCGACTCGGCTGTTGATGATGATCAAGATAATATATACTTTACAAAATAAACAAAATAAATTTGGTGAAACATGTTTTTTATGAATTTAAAAAAAAACTAATAGAGATATTTCATTGGGTAAATTTTAAAAGTAAAGTTATTGCATAAAAAAATCAGGGCCGTAGCTAGCATGGGGCAGGTGTACAGGGCCCCGCCGACCCCGCCCCAACCCTCGTAGTGTTGTCTATGTGTGGAACGTTTGAATTTCCCGCGCGTATAGTGGTCCCGAACACTGTTCGACACCTCGATTGACGCGAATCAGCTGCTCAATTGAGGTGCTAATGACAAACAATAGAATCAGACAATTATATAATTATTCTGCGTACAATTATATAATTTTTAATTTGCGCGATGAAACGTATCTATCCCAGCGGAGCGAAAAAAGAGAGAAAAAACGAAAGAAAGAGAATGAAGCAAAAAAAATTTCCGGTAAATTCGTTAATTGGTTATCATCCACGTCTGCATCGTCTCTTGATACGGGAACTGTTTAAGGTATGTGAAGGCGTGCAAAAAGTTGCAACGGCGGAAAGATCTTTTTCGAAATTGAAATTGATTAAACATTATTTGAGAAGCTCTAAGGGGTAAGAGCGATTGTGTGGATTGGCATTATTATTGATTGAAAATGAGCGAGCAAGAAAGATCGATTTCAACCAAGCGATCGACGAATTTGCGGCTTGCAAAGCGAGAAAGCGGCGTTTTTAATGGTACTTACCAAATGAGATACTTAGATATGTTGAAATAAAGCAAAAACATGTTGTTTTGTACATTATCTAAGAAAAATGTAAACAAATTTAGAATTTTTTCATTTTGTTAGACTATTGTGATCCATTTAGAGCACATTCAGAAAGTCCGAAAGCCATGGTAAGGCTTTTTCAGAACTAAAAAAGTAGTCGATAAGAAGGGGCGCCGGCGGGGCCCTGTATATCGGGGCCCTGGGTCACCGCCCCACCTGCCCCATCCTAGCTACGGCCCTGATTAAAATATTCCATTCCAGTCGATAATTCGAAATGGCAAGGGGATCATTTTTTTTTTAAGAATTAGACGGGAATTCGATTTATCGAGATTTCTATTTTACGGGGCTCAAAAATGAAAGAGTCGAATAAACGGGGTTTTTACATTTTACATAATGGGTACATATGTATTTAACTTTATTAAAATTAAACAAAAATTATAAGTATGTACATACAACATACATACATACATACGTACATTCATTTGTAAGTTTTTCAAATTAAAGAAAATTAAACAATAACATAAAATTATAAGAAAAAAATTTTACAATTAAACAGAAACATTAAATTATAAAAAACAAAAATTCAAGCTTAAAAATAATTGGTAATTTGATAATTTTTGATTGCTTGGTGTTTTTTTCTTTTATTTTTTTTCATTGCGTTTTCTAAGCCTAAGACACCATTTGACACATCATGAAATATAATGTTTGAGTTGAGGAATTAATTCTCTGGCTTGTAAATTCGTTAAAATTTCTGCTCCATCGGCGTCATCATCCTCGTCACTTTCAGAATTTTTGGGCAAAACTTCTTCCAAAATGTCGTTTTTGTGACATTTTCACAGAATGATGTTACTCTCCGAAAAAAATCAGCTAACTAAACGAAAACAGCGAGAGAAACACAAAATTCATAATGCATAGCGACATAAAGGTGGCATAGCTGAATCTGCTGAATCTGCTGAATCTAACAATGCTTTAACGATGCTGTATTCGACTGTATTATGAAAATGAAAAATCCATAAGAATCCATTAGAATCCATTAAGAAAAGAACTCACCAAATGCTATCGGAAACAAAAAGTTTCAGAAAATGTTTTTTTCTTTAATTTTTGGCACTAATTCCGTACGTTTGCGACCCCAGGATTGGCCCATATAATAAATCAGAATGAATAGGAGAAACAACAGATGTAACAGAAAAACAGAAAATACACCTTAAAATTTAACAAAATTTAAATACCTTAATAATATGATTTTAAGAGTTGTATATATTATTATTTTCTGGTCTATTCTCGGGTGGGTTCCACTTAGTTAAGCTTCCAAAAAATGAACCAGCCAGCAAAAATGAGGTTCCAAAAAAAAAGATTAGGCAATTTTTGAACCGTCCCGGTCAATTCAATATTTCCCTGTTTCCCTGTGCTGCCACCCAGCACCAATCACTGGGGCCTTTAACCTACATCGTCTTGCCCGATTACTCTTATCGACTATAACAAAAAGTATATAACATACATTTTATATACTAAATCCACACCATACCAAAAATACTAAAAACGAAAAATACTTGCTTCTAAAATACTCATATCTTTAGATTTTTGGAATTTCTAATCCTGGCTACACTGTAGACAAATATATTAGAGTTTATTCATATAATACCGAAGAATTGATGAAAATTACTTATTATTGCAAGAATAGCTTAACTAACCGATGCATAATATAATAAATCGTATCTAATCTCATCGTAAGTATTAAATAAACAAATTATACTTTTATATAAATACAAATGTACATATGCTTTGAACAAACAATAAACATTTTTACACAGGTATTAAGGGAAAATTATTTAACAAACATTAATCTTAATGTCTTAAACTTATATTTAATTTTAATTAACATTAATGTTATTTTAATTATAATTAATGTAGCTTATATTTTGAATATCTATCTTTAAATTCATTCATCTGGTGGGATATTTATTCTAATTTAATTTGATATAATACTTTTACATACACATGTATGTATTTGCATATTGTTTTTCAAGACGTACACAGCGAAACCATGGACAAAAAGATTTCATCCACTTCTCAGCCACGCATATTGAAAAAAAAACATTTTAGAGTAAAACATCAAAAAGTTAAACTGTTTAGAGCGAATGAACCGATTCTAAGCGTTTTTATGTGGGGAATCAATCACACTGTGAGTACTTATGTGTGTATATTCTTTTAGCAAGCAACTTGCATTAATTTATTTTAAATTTCAGATTAATGAGCTGAGCCATGTAAATATACCTGTAATGCTGCTGCCAGATGACTTTCGGGCTTATTCCAAAATAAAAGTTGATAATCACTTGTTCAACAAGTATGAATAGAATTGATTACATGATTAAAATTAAAAATACAAATATACAAGAAAGGAAAGTTAATTTCGGCCAGATCCGAAGTTGATATATCCTTGCAGTTAAGTATATGGATACTTATTAAGGGCACGATCGGATATATATCTCAAAAATCGGACATCGTTGAAAATTTCATTAATAATTTATTAGAATACAAATTTTTTAAAAATTTTATCAAAGCTTCTATTGTTAAAAACTCCAAAGTTGGTTAATTTCCGATTGTTCAGTTAAATGGCAGGAAAACCTTACTGTGGTATATACTGCGTTTTAACTTATGTATTTATTGCGTGCCAAGGCACAAAGGGAATGTGCAAAGTTTGAAGTGGATAACTTTAAAACTGGGAGACAAGTTTTCGTCAAATACAAAAACCATTTTTTTGTTGCCTACTCTCTTTGATTGTTTCCGAGCTATACAACAACAAATGTATAGTTTCTCAGTTTTTCGTACTAATAAAAAAGGCATTTCGTCTTTGTATTGTCGAAAACTTTTCACTGCAGAAAATCACTTTTGGTTGAGATCTCAAACAGAATGGTTCACATCGGAGCTATAAATTTCTTTTATCTATAATTTTATTACAGTTTTTAATTTTTATTTAATGAATATTTTTATATTTTTTTAATATTGAAATGTAATGGAAAAAAAAATTTTCTCGCTCCAATGTATTGGTGATTTTTTGCATTGGTATTAAAGTTTGCTCTGCCTGTGCTGAGCTTGGGCACCCCTGCTTTATTCCTTTACTTGTTGCATAATCAGAGAAACTAAGTTGCCTGGGGGAGAAAAATCTATTAGAACGCAAAAGATAAAAAACTCAAAAAAGTTCGGTCTAGGGATTATACATATATAATATGATAAGTATAAATAAATGTTGACAGATTTGTTTGGAAAGCTTGTGTTGTTTCGAAACTATTAGTATGCAATGGTTAAAAATATTTAGTCTTAATACTTACTGGTTTCTTGAGTTAAAGCCTACGATACTTCTATTTCTATAGAAATATTCTACGATATTTCTACCAACAGAACTTTGTTAACCATTAGAATCTGCAAGGGTATATAACCATTCATCTAACTTTATTATTCTCTAGCCTTCCTTTATTTGTTTTTGTTGTATTTTTTTAAGGGAAAATATGCCGTCACACTTTAAAGTAAAAGAGTATTGCCCCTTGGTTTTTCGAAACTTGCGAGAAAGATTTGGGGTTGATGATGTGGATTTCCGAGAATCATTAACACGTTCACAACCTATTAAAATCGATTCCTCTGGAAAATCAGGGGCACAGTTCTATCAAAGCTATGATAAATTTTTTATAATAAAAAGTTTAACCTCTGAAGAAATAGAGCGTATGCACGCTTTTTTAAAGCAATATCATCCCGTAGGTATAATTATATTTTTACGATACAATCTTTTTTAATATATTTTTTTTAGTATGTAGTTGAGAGGCATGGTAAAACTCTTTTACCGCAATATTTGGGAATGTACCGTATCACAGTGGAAAGTGTGCAATATTATTTTGTTGTCACGCGGAATGTTTTCAGCTCGCACTTGACAATTCACAAGTATGAAACCATTTATATAAATATATATAATAATAAATTATTTTACAGAAAATTTGATTTAAAAGGCAGTACTGTAGATCGTGAAGCATCTGAGAAAGAACTAGAAAAACATTTACCGACTTTTAAAGATAATGATTTTATAAAACAGAAAGTAAAATTAGAAATTGGAGAAGAAGCAAAATTTAAACTTATGGAAACCCTGAGCAATGATGTCGATGTAAGAATGTTTGAATATATTAAGAATATGATGTAAGAATATAATTGTTTATATTTAGCTTCTGACTAAGCTACATATCATGGACTATTCTTTATTGGTTGGAGTGCACGATTCTGTGCGTGCTGAAGAGGAAGCTTTACAAGGAGATCATAACCAAGCAGCTGGACGTAGCGAAAATAGTGAGAGTGAGGAGTGTGATAGTGGTGAACGGTAAATATAACATTAATTTTTATACCCTTGCTGAATATTATAATTTTGTCCAAAAGTGTGCAACGCAGTGAAGGAGACATCTCCGATCCTATAAAGTATATATATTCTTGATCAGGATCACCTCTTGAGTTGATATGAGCATGTCCGTCTGTCCGTCTGTCCGTCCGTCTGTCTGTCCGTTTCTACGCAAACTAGTCTCTCAATTTTAAAGCTATCGTCTTGCAACTTGCACACACCCTTCTTTCCTTTGCACGCAGTATATAAGTAGGAACGATCGGGGTTCGGCCGACTATATCCTATGGCTATAACTGATTGATCGGAAATGGTATAACTTTGGTGTTTTTAGTTTTTAGTTAGAGAGTTAAGATTTTACATGAGAGCTAATTTTGGCAAAAACAGAACGATTGGAAGTGGTATTTGGTAGAAATATCAACTTATGTTTTTTTTTTAAGATAGAAGCTTGGTACTTTTATTTAGCTTTATTGTAATAAATTGGTTATATTATGATAAGGTATTATCCTTATACTCATAAGGATTGTTTCACTATATCTTTTCATATACCCTTGCAGTTAAGATCGGAGACGAAACTCGGATACGAAAATAAAAACTATTTGGTCGTTTCCGACCAAGTTTTGAGTCAATATTTTTAAAACTTAGAGACTAGCTCGCGTAGAAACGGACATGCATATAAATTGAGAATAGAGTTTAATTAAAAATTTTAACAAAATGAAATATTAAATTCTATATTTGCTATTACCTTTCTAACAAGCTTCTGCTAAAAACTTTCACTGTAAGTTTGAGTTTATGTCTTAAATACTTTTGCGGAAGTGTGTTGATATATACTTTATAGGGTCGGAGGTTCTTTGCTTTGCACACCTTTCACCATAATTATAATTAATAATAATTCGGCTGTAGCCGAAGTATCCTATTCTTTCTCGTTTATAACTATTTCATATTTTTTCATATTCTTTTTTTATAGCTGGACGTATAACACTCCTCCGGATTCTCCAAGAGGTGCTCAATATAAAGAAGTTGTTTATGAAGTTGATATATATGCCATTCCAAGCATTGAAGGTAAATTCTAAAAATGTAACTTAATTTCTTAACTTAATTGTAGTTTCCTTTTTAGTAAAACCATATTTGAAAAAGATAAATTTTTAAAAACTAGGAACTTGCCCCTTTTTTACAAAACAATATCTAACAGTTGTTTAGAGAACAGTTGTTTAGCATATGACGAAGACGTCAGTTGTACTTTTTCAACATCAAGCCACAGTCGCGATGATTTTAAGCAAGCAATAATTTAATTAGCGTACGTTGAGCGTGGAATAACGGAATGGAAATAAGGAATGTTTTGCCAATTCCACCTGGTGCATAAAATGCGGTCGTAAATAATTTTTTGTTCGTCATTAAGTAGTGGAACATTGCGACGAACAATGCCTGTCTTCTATAGTATCGTACTGTTCATATCTGTGACGATTTCACGATATCTGTTCACGATTCATATCTGTGATGAGTAAAAACGATGTCATTTGGAAGCATGAAGTGAATGTACGAATTGGCTTCAAGGAACAGGGTAGAATCTGGATCTGTACCGAGAAGTATGCCGCGCATGGGTTCAAGTGGTTTTTCATATCGGGTAGTTGTACTTTTCGTGATGAGTAACACATCCCAACTGGCTCATTTTTAAATTTGAGTGCATGACAATACAGGCATTCTTTTTCCAAAGTACCAATAATTACTTATTACAAGCAGAATATTTAAAATCATGCTCGTACTGGAATGCTAGTCGAAGAAATGCTAAGAATAAGAGTTTCTAACCTTGAAAAGGGTATTATAATTTTGTCCAAAAGTGTGCAACGCAGTGAAGGAGACATCTCCGACCCTATAAAGTATATATATTCTTGATCAGGATCACCTCCTGAGTTGATATGAGCATGTCCGTCTGTCTGTCCGTTTCTACGCGAACTAGTCTCGCAGTTTGAAAGCTATCGTCTTGAAACTTTGCACACACCCTTCTTTCTTTTGCACGCAGTATATAAGTCGGAACGGCCCGGATCGGCAAACCAAATATAACTGATTGATCGGAAATGGTAAAACTTCGGGGTAAAAATACAACTTTGGTTTTTTTGAAGATAGGAATTTGGGAATTTTTTTAAAATTTTTTTATTGTAATAAATTGGTTATTTTATGATATTCTTATAATGATCGGCCTATTTCCGATTTTGGCGATATATAGTAAAATTGTTTACTCGAGTCGAACTAATTTCCCGTCAGTTGACTAAAGACAACGCTAAGAAGAATAAATTAACGAGCAACGAATTTAGTTTCACGTCTTGATTCAAATGAACTCAGCTTAAGACTAATTTCTTGTGACAAAAATCTTTCTTGTGCTGCCCTTTGTTTACAAAAGTATGGGAGCGATTGGGATATGGATTGTACATAAGTTTGGGAGTAAGAGTGCCGCTCAGTTGTTTACATTGATTCTGCGTGGGATCGCCTACGCTGCATATTCTTATTTTTTGAAAATTTATTCTTAAGATTAGCGCACTGCTACCAAATTGACAGTTTAATCTAATCGCTTTTTACAACTTTTTAACATGACGTAGTCTAAGCGTTACTTAGGGCAAGAAGTGATTAAATGGTTTTTTTATTTTAACTTATTTTTATTTATGTTTATGCCAAGGGTGACGATATGGCTAGGTCAAGATCCGGTTTGGTAGTTAGAGAGTTTAAATTTGACACGAGAGCTATTTTTGGTATTATTACAGTATTATTACAAAATAATACTGTATTAGTATTACGAAACATTACGACATGCCAAATTTCATAAGGATCGGTCGACTATATCTTATAGCTGCCATATGACTGAACGAACGAAAACGACCCAACTTTCGTGTTTTTGAAAGCTGAAATAGATAGGTAGAAAGCTGAAACTTAGTACAGATTATATTTTTGGTCAGTTGATCCAACCTACCAATTTTCATTACGATCGGCCGACTATATCCCATAGCTGCCATATAACTGAATGATCGGAAATGGTATTTGGTAGAAATATCAACTTTCGTATTTTTGAAGATAGAAGCTTGGTACTTTTTTTTGTTAGATATTTTATTGTAATTAATTGGTTGTATTATGATATTCTCATAGGGATCGGCCAACAATATCCGGTTTTTGCGATATATGTATATCCGGTTTTAACTGCAAAAGTATATAAACTTCGGCTCCGCCCGAAGTTAGCTTTCCTTTCTTGTTTTTATACCCTTGCAGAGGGTATTATAATTTTGTCCAAAAGTGTGCAACGCAGTGAAGGAGACATCTCCGACCCTATAAAGTATATATATTCTTGATCAGGATCACCTCCTGAGTTGATATGAGCATGTCCGTCTGTCCGTCTGTCTGTCCGTCTGTCTGTCCGTTTCTACGCGAACTAGTCTCTCAGTTTTGAAGCTATCGTCTTGAAACTTTGCACACACCCTTCTTTCTTTTGCACGCAGTATATAAGTCGGAACGGCCCGGATCGGCCGACTATATCCTATAGCTGCCATATAACTGATTGATCGGAAATGGTATAACTTTGGTGTTTTTAGAGTTAGAGAGTTCAAATTTGACACGAGAGCTATTTTTGGCAAACCATTACGACATGCCAAATTTCATAAGGATCGGCCGACTATATCTTATAGCCGCCATATAACTGAACGATCGGAAATGACCCAACTTTCGTATTTTTGAAGATAGAAGTTTGGGACTTTTTTTATAATTTGTATTGTAATAAATTGGATTATATATTTCTATTCCCATAAGGAGCGGCCAACTATATCCGATGTTTGCGATATATATCCGGTTTTAACTGCACGGGTATATGCACTTCGGCTCCGCCCGAAGTTAGCTTTCCTTTCTTGTTTTTTTTTTAATTAAAATCGCATACCCTCTATTTTCTTTTCAAATGACCTTATGAACACAGAAAATAAATATTCTGGCGATTGAATCAGAAAAACCCGTGCCGACTTGATGTCGAAGTAACAAACTCTGGAATCTCGTTTTGAAAATAATTTTTTAATGGATTCCGCGCCATCTTTTTGTTTTACGGTGCGAATTCTTTGATAAAGGACTTACTTATTGGAAACTCATCAGTATTGTATCCAAGTGCCTCAATAGTAGCTTCAAGAATATACGTATACAGAATATCCGATACCTTCTAGTGCCGCTACTAATTTTGGAGTGATATAGTTGATATATCCAACTCTTCCAAACCAATTGTGATCGATTTTCATTGTGACTGCTGAAGACTGTCAGGAATTGGATCATCACACTCTATCTTAAGCAGCCAAATCGGTTGTATAAGAATTTTGGCCTTTGTGACAACAGGACAGATAAGCCCGAGAAGATTATATGTGCGAGCAGTAAGGGATAACATAGATATTTTTGTTGGCGCATGGCTTGTACACATCTCTCGCGAAGAAAACTTAAAGATGTCATGTTTTGGGTTCCAATCGAGGCCTAACGTGTTTGTATCTTCGTGCTCCCCGACAGATACATCTGTACACTGATCTATTAGAAGATCTATTAGCTGCTCACAGTTGGTTGCCCACTTCAAAAGAACAAGCCCGGCCGAGCCTAAGATTTTAACTGCTTCGTTTCGCATCGACGTAAGTTCTTCGATTGTATCCGCGCCTGACAAAAGATCGTCAACGTAGAAGCTATTCGATAAGACTAAGGATCCTAGAGGGTGAGAAACTGAATATATCTCACTAAGGTACTTGAGGCAGCGGATAGCTAAGAACGGTGCGCAGGCCGTGCCGTATGTAATGGTAATCAAGCGATAGACTTGTAATTTTTCATCCTTATACTGTCTCCATACTATTAGTTGAAAATTACGATGGGATTCAGTTATTTCCACTTGTCTGTACATTTTGACGATATCTGCTGTAATAGCGTATTTGCGAAGACGAAACCTTAGCAATGTAGCGTATAGACAAAGCTGTTACTCGATGCATCAAAAACCACTCTAAGTTTAGTGCTTGAACTTTGCGGTCTGAGCACACATTGATAAGGAATGAAGAAATGAGGCTCAGTCGTAATTTCATCATTGACCAACGTCATGTGGTCTAAGAAAATGTACTCCTTCATAAAGGCAACGTACATGGAATTTATTTCTGGGTTATTGGACATCCTCTTTTCTAGTGCTAAGAACCGCCTTTTTGCGATTTCAAACGACGAGCCGAAACAAGTAGGACTGGACTTAAATGGCAATGAAACGTGAAGTCGACCGGAGGGTAACCGAACAATACTCTCGATGAATGCTTTTTCGCACATAATTTGCTCAGGAGTGTAAATTTTATTCTGTGCAATGCTCGGGAGACTTTCTATTTCCCAGAATTTTTGAACCAACAGTCTACACTGCAATGATCTTGAACCACGCTCAACATTGAGGTAGCCTATTTGAAATTTGGTTTTGATGAGTTGCACCGACCTGATACGATCCATCCAAAAACGGTATTTTGTAGGACTGGACCATATGTTTCCTGCTTAAATTTCCCTTCCTTTAACAACTCAAAAAATGCGTCAGCACCAAGCAATATGTCAATTCTCTGAGGTTTGTGGAACAGTGGATCAGTTAACTTAATGTTGTCAGGGAGGTTCCAGTCTAACCCTTGAACTGCCCTCTCTGGTTGGGACGATGATATTGACTTCAGAACAATAAGTTCAGCATCTAATTAAAATGCCTGTGTTCGGAAGTGTATAGTTGCTTGAACTACATGGCTGATTGACCTATTCCAAAAAGGTTTGTGTCTTTTCGATCACGCTTAAGTTTTAGAATTTTGGATAACTCCTCTGTTATAAAGTTTACCTGTGACCCGGAACCTAAAAGCACACGAGAAATATGCATTTGACCATTGCTACCTGTAATGTTAACAAGGGCTGTAGCTAATACAATCTGATTTGAGTCGGCTGTCATGGCGTGGTGAACGGCAGAGGTAGTCAAAGGTTGTGTCACAATCGGCTCTTGAGTGGAAGCTAGTTCGGACGGTGAAGAGTCGGAGCTGTATCTATGAAGCAGTGAATGATGTGGTTTCGAACACACGCGGCACTTAGAGCATTGACACGAAAGAACGGGATGCCCTTTCCTTAAGCAGTTTATGCGCAATGGGATTGTCTTAGCGAATTTGAATCGTGTAGCGACTGTTGCGGCCACAAACAAACTGCACGCGTGAATTTAGTGATCCACAGCTTTGCAATAATAGCATTTTGGATCCTGGGTTCGTGACCAAAGGGGTTCCTGGGTTTGGACCCCTTCATGACCAAAGTGGACGCAAAAACTAAGTCTAGATGGGAAGAAAGTTTAGACTTTCAAAACATCCCATTATGGCAGGATTGCCAAGATGCACTCAATCGGGGGTATCGGGGTTCCTGGGTATGAGCCTTGCATTTGCTATTACCTTGTCACTGCCTAGTGAAAGCAAGGATTCGTAGATAGCTGTGAAAGTATCTATCATGTGACGCAGTGACAAGGCGGACGGCCCCTGTTTTGGGGGGATGTAGAAGAGGCGTGAAAAACAATAAAAAAAAATTAAACCTTGATTGTCGTACACCCGATTTAAGGCGGTCAGTGCCTTTGGGTAATTGGTCTCAGTTATTTGGTATTCATTCACGGTCCCCAACACTTCTTTCTCCAGACATGACAACAGGTGATTAAATTTTTCGACGTCGCTAAAGGGGCCCACAGGCGAGCATGTTGACGAACAATTTCACGAACAACGAACAACTTGAATTTCAATTTCCCCACTAACTAGAGCCAACATTCGTGCGAACATCATTTTTCGATAAATTTTCAAACTATCAACATGTCAACGGACAACGACAGCGGCACTGTAATTGCACTTATGGCAATAAGTATTTGCTTAGAAAAAAGGAAAAAACAAAATGAAGGCAAAAAAAAGGAAGCACAGTATGTGGATGAAGGAATGGTACGCAAAGTAGCTAAAACTCACACATCCGAAGCTTTTAAAGGAGTTGCATAAAACGTCTCCTATGGATTTAAAAAACTTTCTTCAAATGGACAGTTCTACATATGAAGAACCGTTAAATTTAGTAGAGCCTGAAATACAAAGATAGGACACACAAATGCGTGAGGCATTACATAGCTGATCTGCTATGTTTATATGATGATACGTCCTTCTGAGTCCACCCGGTGGCGCCAAAAAATGTTTGCTCCAAATGGCAAACTGCGAAAATCCTGTTTCAGGCCAGTAACTATGGTCCCAGTAGAAACGCATCAACCGAATTTAATGGAAGTTCATTTATTACTAGTTTCTATCTGCTCCTTCTCTTCTTTCATTCGAAACTGCGACGCAGCGACAAGAACGAGTACTTAACAGAGCGAAAATATCTTTAGGCGGTACAATTCAAATATTTCTTATTAAAATATGAGGGCGTAGGGAACACACGTAGATATCTTGCAGCTCCGGCTCGTTGGGGGTTATTTTATTTGCTCGTAGCTTGCTATGCCCCGTCTCATAGCTAAGTAGCCCAAGTTGCGAGTTCTACGTATTTCCCTCACATATTATTTTTATAAACAAGTTACGACTAAACAATATCCGTTAGAAATTTTTTCAGCAGCGTCTAAGAAGTTCACAAGGTGCTGAAAAAGTTTGCATGGTAACGTCGAACAAAAAGGGAATTGCGAGCGAATGAGGTCAGCATCGAAGCAGAGTCACGGCGTTACCAACGCTTGAGCATGCGGGGCAGCTGGTCTATCGACCTCGACATCAACAATAAAGGAACGCTCAAAAAAAAATAAAAATCATCATTGGAGCAGAGTCGAAGCTTTCCGCTTCGATACACGCAGGTGTGTAAACAACAAAGTATAAACCATAGACGGTAATTGGATAAATCCGTTGGAATATCACGAGACAAACGACAGAGTCTATACGCCTACCAAAAAATCCGCTTAGCAAATGCATTGTAGAGGGGTCGAACACAATGGACAAAAGAACGCGATAGGAACATTTCGTATATACGAAAAACGCCCGGGCGAGACAAGGCAAGGCGCGCAAAGCACAAGAGGGGACAATGCATATCGCGACATGGGTTCCACCATGCGCAGATGCGCAATCAACCGCTGCCGCCATAACTAAATATAATACAACAGATTATTAAAATGAATAAAGGGATAAAAATATGCAATTGCCGCTGCTCTCACAAGACGAAACATAAAATTCATGAAGATGAAGGTGATTCCTTTTCTATTTTATATAGATTCACACGAATACAATTTACCCTTGTACTCTACACGTACCAGGTACCTCTACGTAGTTGGTATAATTCCAGTATACCAACTGGAAAAAATTTCATCAATAGAAATGCAAATCTGATTAGCAACAACCTATTGTATTATTGGGAGAGACCGAGGCCAAGCGAGTGGACCAAAGGGGCTCCCCTAAGAAGGATTCACTAGAGTTGGCATTTTCATGCCCAGGAGGGTAAAATGGTGCATGATTGGAGGCCCCACATAGCCTCGGAGGCCTCTACGTCTAGGCGTCAAGAAAGTCTGCTGAGGTCAAACTCAGCGTCGAGCGAAACCAGGTCGTCAAACGGCCTGAAGGTCTTTTATTTCATGGAGGAGCTGTAGAAAAACAACTTGACGAACGAGATGGCCGTGACAGACTTCAAGAAGTCGGTGCATCTTGCAATAAAGCCGTGGATCGCAGCTAAAGGAGGCATAACAAATGTGACTGTGAAGAAAAGCGAGAAGGCCCTAGCCGCTTTAAACACTGAAAGGTTCTATATTAAGTGGTTCAGCTAATCGTTGTCGTTTCCAGGTTCGCACGTGGGTTTGACCGCTTTGAGTGCGCCGACAAGGGGTCATGCAGTGTCGAAGTGCACTAATCCTGTGGATTTGCCGAAATTGTTACCTTAAGCGGTTGCGTTGGGTCATAATTTGGTTGCAGCCTGTTATCCGTTATATAGCGCAGTTTTGGCGAGTGTGAATGCAAGACAACAACAACAACAACAATGCAGCAAGTCTCGGCTCCTGCAAATTAATTGTGAGGGCTCGCGATGTGTGAGAGCCGCTGCATCGTGGCCCGAGTTGGCCAGTAGTTGTGAATTTTCCGAGTCATTGATCAGTACCATAAGTAAATGAACGTGGTACTACTCTAGGTGAGTAGGAATTCTGTAATTGTTGGTCTTGACGCGAACACATGTGCTCCTCAAGTCACCCTATCGGGTATAGAGCAATCCGCGGACCTTTCGGGGCAAAAGCCTCCTTGCAGTTCTTGCAAAAGTTCTGAACAGAGCTGGTGAAACGGCTGCAGGAGAGTTTGAGGAGTCAGATGTCGGATGGGTAATTTGCTACAGGATTTTACAGTATATTTA
Source organism: Drosophila malerkotliana malerkotliana (assembly GCA_018153235.1). NCBI lineage: Eukaryota > Metazoa > Arthropoda > Insecta > Diptera > Drosophilidae > Drosophila > Drosophila malerkotliana. The sequence continues at coordinate 2,256,813 of JAECXV010000020.1, read as the reverse complement.
CAGGATTTTTCCGGTACCACAGGCGATGGGGAACTACGATGATGGTGCTTCAATTCCGCCTTGACACAAGTCCTTAGGGATTTTTGGGAACGTAGCTGGTCAACTTCGAGCGGTCTGGTCACTGACTAGCAACGAATGGCGCGACTTGCGTTCTTTCTTGGGTTCATAGTTAGTTATTCATAGTTCATAGTTCTTTACAGTAAGAAACCCATGTATATTAAATTGGTGGATAAGAAATTAACACCTTATGAAGCAGCCCATAATTCTATTCAATCTAATCTATTTAGGCTGTTCTGGAGCTAAAATAGGTAGTGGTCTGACCAGAGGCTTTGATAATTTCTAGTACCATGGGAGCCAGAGCCCACAGAACTCGTTAGGCGCCTTAGGGAGCTACGTGGTGATTGATTATCATCCAAATGCGGAAAGAGCCATTAGGCACGAGGGGTCCGTGACATAAGACCAAAATGGCAGGTGCTTACGTAAAACTCAGACTCACTCAGATTTTCCTACCCATGTAGAGTTCTAGTAGCTTGCCAAAAAAGGTTGGCCGAGTTCTTCAATGTGTCTTTATCGGAAAAAATCACACAAATTTTAACAAATTTGATTTTTTCTGAACGGAAAATTTTTTTTTCGATTTTTTATCTGTTTTGCTTCAACTTATTTTATTAAGGCTCTCAGACGCTCTCTGTGGTAAACTTTAGCAGGTAACTTTTAATAACATCCTGCTTACAAATCAGTCCTTTAATTACATCTTTCTTATAAGGGATCGACAAGAGTAATAACACTTTGTAATAAAATTCGAAATAAAAAAAATTTGCTCAGAGAAAAGTTTAGGAAAAGAAATTAAATTTTTCCCTATATTTACGTTTTGAATTTCCAGTTTAAAAATCATAGAATATTGTGATTTAACGGAAAATGTTGATTTGATTCGTGGAAAGTTGGATTTCCAGTTACAAACTGATTGCATCATTTCAATCTTCTTATAACTAAAGCTTTGTCGGTGACAGCGACGCTAGCAGCGAAAAATAGACTTTGGCTTAATAATTTGATTGGTCAGAATTTCATGGTGACATGCAGGTTCACAGGAGGCCACTTTTTTACGAATTTGGGAAAGGTTCGATGTTAATGTTAACTGTGCATTAGGGTATCCCAAGGTAACAGGTAAGATTTTTTTAAAATTAAAATCGCATATCCTTTATGACCTTCTGAACATAGAAAATAAATATTCTAGTGCCGCTACTAATTTTGGGGTGATAAAGTCTTTCCGCCTTTATATTTTTGTTTTCTTGGGTTGCGCGCTCTCGATATAAGTTGGCGCATCTTTTGGTCAATAGTGCCGACCGTAGTAATCAAGTATTGAGAAGTTAAAATTCAAGTCGGCACGGGTTATCGTTATCCTACCCACTAAATCCTCTAACGCACCCGTTATCCTCTAACGCTCTAAATTGCGTTTTCAACATCACTCAAACAAATTTAGAGGTTTAATATGCGTTAAAAAAAAAAACAAGAAATGAAAGCTAACCTCGGGCGCATCCGAAGTTGACATACCCTTGCAGTTAAAACCGGATATATATCGCAAACATCGGATATAGTTGGCCGATCCTTATGAGAATATGATAATATAACCCAATTTATTATAATAAAAAATCATAAAAAATTCCCAAACTTCAAAAATACCAAAGTTGGTATTCCTACCAAAAACCATTTCCGATCGTTCAGTTATATGACAGCTATAAGATATACATAGTCGGGCGACCGTTATGAAATTTGGTAGGTCGGATTAACTGAGCAAAAATATAATGTTTACTAAGTTCCAGCTTTCTATCTTCAAAAACATGAAAGTTGGGTCATTTCCGAGCGTTCACGTTTATACGGCAGCTATATAGTATATAGTCGGCCGATCCATATTATTTTGCTCTCATGTATAATTTGAACTCGATAACTCTAAAAACACCAAAGTTATACCATTTCCGATCAATCAGTTATATGTCAGCTATAGGTTATAGTCGGCTGATCCCTGCCGTTCCGAACTATATACTGCGTGCAAAGGCGATAGCTTTAAAACTGAGAGACTAGTTCGCGTAGAAACAGACAGACGGACGGACCTGCTTTTATCAACTCAGGGGGTGATCTTGATCAAGAATATATATACTTTATAGGGTCGGAGATGTCTCCTTCACTGCGTTGCACACTTGTGGACAAAATTATAATACCCTCTGCATGGGTATAAAAATACTGCGACAAGACTTGTGAAAGGCTTTTTAGAATAAAGAATGGCTGCAGGCAAAAAAATATTAAAACTAGATTAAATTAAATTAATTAATTAAATTTAATTTTATTTTATTAAAAAACTAAATTGACCCTTAATGTAGAATTGAATCTAGAGCAGTGGTCGGCACGGCCCTATTCCGCGGGACACCTTATACACAGAGTATAAGGTGTGAAACGTCATGCTCACAGCCTACTTTCTGCTATTCTATACTATTCTATACTAATACTAATGCGTTAAAATCAAATCGTTAATCGTTAATTAATGTATTGGGTGCCGACCACTCATCTAGAGTCAAATGAAAAACTAAATAACTTTTTTTAAATCTCGCAAAGAAAACATGCTGCTAGCTAGCTGATTTGCTCTCTAACCCTCAGTCTCCAAAAGAGTTATGAAAAAAAAAACCCTTAAAATATTACAAACAATCTAAGCTCACGCCGAAACTTTTTGACGACCAGGACCATACATTTTTTGTTCATCAAATTGCCATAGCTCCAGATCCTTCAGGCCGTATTCATTATAATTTCCCCCAATTTGAAACCTAATGAAGTTTTAGACTTTTTCAAGACACGTAACCCAAGTTCTTCGAAGGGATTAGATAATATTTCTTACAGTATGCTTCTATCTTTACCTCCCGAGCAAATTCAAAATTGTGTTTCCATTTTGAATAATATTTTTAACGAAGGCAAAATACCCGATATATGGAGGAAAATTAAAATCGTGCCTGTTCCAAAAAAAATATGGATTTTTCTATCATATCCAACAACAGACCTATATGATTGTTAGGTGTAGTTTTTTAAGTGCCTTCAAGGTCTTGTTAAAAATAGCTTAGAAGAACGCATTACAAAAAACCAACTACTTCCTTCAGGAGAAACCGCTCAACAGCATAATGTATTACTGATGTTATTGAACATTATTACTTGATAAACAATGTTGCCAATCTTAAAGCCAAGGGCTTTCATGTTGTGGTAGCAGTACTGGACCTGAGCAAAGCCTTTGACTGTGTTAATATCTTTATTCTTTGTAAAGTTTTCATTGATTGTGGTTTCAAACACCGTTACATTAATTTTATCATTGACTTTTTGAAGAAAAGAATCCTTGTCTTGGGAAATTCCGAGGGTACTGTAGGCAAAGGAGTTAGTTAAGGGGTTATATACCTTTTTGAGCGAAAAAATTGAGGGAACTTTGGATTTTTATTTCAGGTGTGTAGCAATTATTTTATGACACTGAAGTTATTTTTTATTGATAGTACATGTTTTTATCGAAACAATAAGTGTTTGTTCTTGAAAAAATATAAACAATTTACAAAGTTATGGCAATTCTCTCGGAACCCGTTTTTTTTATAGCTTCTTGCGGTGACCACGATAGAAGTCCAGCAGGTCAACCAAAATCAAAAAACCAAAAATTTTTTATTAATATAATATTATATCCAGTTCGTGAACGATTATTTTCAAGAATATTTCGTTTTTTCTGCATACAGTAAACATTTTTCCAAAAAATTGATGTTTTCAGTTCTAAAAATTTTATTAAAAAATTTTTATCTGCGAAATTAAAATGGACGCAAAAAAACTGAATCGTTCACGAACTCGGCACAATCATTACGAATAATTTAAAAAAAATTGCTGAAGATCGATCAAATAGTTCTTGTGTAATCGTGGTCACAGCGAAGGCACTTTTGGAAAAACACGACTTTGAGATAATCGCATTCAAAGTTGCTTGACGCTGTCCGCAGCCGTGACGAACCGCGCCTTAAAACGCTGTTTTCCTATCGAACTATTATTCGGATCTCCATGAAACTTTGAGAAAAAATATTCTCTAGGGGATATACTTTAGGATTCAGCAAAAAAAAATTTTTCGTTTAATACAAATACAGAAATACATGCTAACCTAAGGAAATCTCTTTGACAAATAAAATACACCTTGCAGGTGTATACAATACAGGTGTATAAAATACAATATTTACACCTTGTAAATATTATTTACCACCTTGCAGCAGAACTCCCCCTACAGCCCCCTACAGCATGCCTATAGAATGAATTTGCTACAGCTAAGGAATTAGCTAAAATTTTCATTTTTCCTTGCATTTAAATTTTTTTTTAATCTCCCAACTGCTTTCCTACTTAAAAACAACTTCTCCGCCAAAAACACTAGTTATATAAAAAAATACTTAAAATTTAAAGATATTTTGGATCCTATGTTGATTCGTCATTTTTAAAGCCTCGATTTTTAAACTTTAATACTAATTTTTTTAAGGGTTCTTAGAAGTCAATTTTTTTTTAGCTGTTTTGCAATGGCTAAGACCACTTTCACGATGTTCATCATATAGACCTCTTTCATACTCGGGTAACAAAATGCTACAAAAAAAAGTAAAAGTACATTAAGTCGTAACACCCTAAAAATCTTGGTTTATTAAAAAAAACGGATTTAAAGACTTTTTTGCGCTTAAAATTTCCTAAACTCTTAATTTAAACCGACTTTAAAATTTCCGATGTAATAATTTAATATTGTTGCTTTTGAAAAAAAAAGATCTTCAATATTTTTAAACACAATGGATGAAATTTTTACACAAGATTTTATTCGTGTTTTTCTGATTTCTTGCGAGCGCTTCGAAATAACAGAGTGCCCTTCCATTGGGCTTATTCCTTTCTTTTACACACTTACTCCGGAGCGCTCGCAAGACTGCATTGACTTGTTTTGGGAAAAGCGTTATAACTTCAACCATTTTCATAACTTCTTAATAAAATTGGCCTATTTTATTCAGTATTAATGAGACAACATTGATATGTGTCACGAATGTAGCTCCCAAATAACTCTTTTTATACCTTTGCAGAGGGTATTATAATTTTGTCCAGAAGTGTGCTATCGACTTGAAATTTTGCACACACCCTTCTTTTCTTTGCACGCAGTATATAAGTCGGAACGTCCGGGATCGGCCGACTATATGCAGTGATTTAAAAAATAATAGAAACGAATTTTCCCCTTGGGTTCCAATACGTATTTTTAAAAATTAAAAAAAAATAAAAATAAAAAAAATTTTAATTTTTCTTTAACATAAGTATATACGAAGGCTAACAATAAAGTAAGATCTCCAATTTTTTTTTTCATAAAAAACGACATTTATTTTTAAAAAGAGATACACCGTTGAAAAGGGCAACGTCTTGGCTACTTTTCTACACAATCGTCATTTTTTTCCAACACCTTGCGCATCCGCACGATAAACTTGTCTATGCCGGCAGAATACCACTCTCCGTCCGCCTCGCGCAGCCAGGTGTTGACCTCTTTCTGAACCTCCGCGTCACTATCAAACTTCTTCCCTCCGAGATGTTTTTTCAGGGCGGGGAACATGTAGAATTGTCGCACGGCGGTTTTTGAGCATTTCTTCCTCCACTGCTTGAACAATCGCATCCGAGACCGACGGTCGGCCACTTCTCTCCTCGTCGTGCACATTAGTGCGCCCGGAATTGAACTCGCGGCTCCACTTACGCACGTATGTACTTTTCCCCGTAAACTTTAACTAGTTGACGATGGATTTCAATAGGTGTCACCTTTTTCGCACTCAAAAAAAAATATTACAGAACGCAATTCGCACTTGGACGCTGACGTGAGGGGTACCTCCATCGTTGACGGCTGCTCAGCCAAGACTGAGCGGGAAGCCTCACCCAGCAGCAAAGTGGTAGTGGGGGAACCAAGGAACACGGCGGTGTTGCCAGATCCGGCAAAGTTGCAGCGTTGGAGACCTTACTTTATTGTCAGCCCTCGTACATCTATCTTACTACTAGAAAACAGAAATCCATTTAGCTTTATTCATTTAGCTAAAAAATTAAACTAAAGTTAAATTTTATGTTTTTGACCTGGAAATAAAAATAGAAATAAAATGAATAATTCTTCTCTAAATTTACTAGTTTAGCAAAATTTACCATGAAATGTATTCCGTTTTAATATTTTGTGCCGTTACCATAGTTTTTCAAAACGGCAGCACACCTGTGAGGCATAGACTCCACAAGATTGGAGCATATTGCTTGTTAAATGGAGCACCACTCTTCCTGGACTTTTTCCCACAATTGCTCCTTAATTATTGGTTAAAACCAAATGCTCAATAGGGTTTAAATTAGGGTTTTGTGTCCCTCCAAATTGTTCGGCTCGTGTTCAGCATAATGATTTCGGGCGCTACTCATTCGGTTCAACAATCATTTTTTTGAACAAGAATAGCACTCAACTCACAAAAATCAACTCGAATGATTTTACTCATGGAAATATGATTTTACTCATTCACGCAAACTGAACTTTTTTTGCACAGATGAAATGTGTGAAGAAGAAGGTGAAATGCAACACAATGAAAATAATTTTACAACAAAGCGTTTATTTTCATGTTTTAATTTTGATTTTAAATTTATTAAGAAATTATATTAAAGAATCGAAAAACAGAATCAATGGTCAAATGCTTTATAATACGAGTTTAAAAATATTATGCTGTGGACAGATTTTGGGCAAAGACAGTTCCTCTTTTCAGTAATGACGTTTCCAGCCAAAGAAAATCCGCGCTCTGCAGCAGCACTACTTGCCGGCATTGAGTGGACTTTAAGGATGTAGTCTCATGTCCCGGCCTACTTTTTAGAGGTTATTTCAAAAAATTTTTTTTTTAATAAAAAATAATGCGATTGTTCCAATTTTCACATATGTTTTTATAGGCATCATAAACTATTTGAAAATATTTTGTTTAATTTATTCTTGTGTAGTTTAATACACTTTATAGCAACCAAAGTATGCATATAAAAAAAAAAAGAAAACTCACAAAAAAAATTTTTTTTTAATTTAAAAAATGTATCTTAAATTAATGATAAATATGATAATGATAAAAAACTAATCATTAAAAATAAATGATTCTAGTACGGGACAGAGGTGTTACTTTTTAGAACAACATATCCAAATTTCAGCTAGATCGGTACCATAGAATTTTGTGAATCACCTGCGCCGCACACAAAAATGTCGTTCCGAGAAAAACGCGTTTAAAGTTTAGACGCTACCGAGAAACTCATACTTTTCGGTGTAGGCGCGCTCTCGATTATGGGCTGTATCTCTGTCATTATTTGATATTTTTATTTGAAACTTTAACAGTACATTCTTAATAAACAATACTATCGAAATAAGTGAAAAAAAAAATCTATTTTTTCAACCTCATACATGAGACTACATCCTTAAGTGCGAATTTTGAGAGTCTGGGATATGTCTGATCTTTATCCTTCCACCATTTTAAAACATCAAAGTCATTTCCTATATCAACTATTTTTTTACGATCTTCAGGTGTTTTGAAGCTATTCAGAGTGGACTTTTTAATTAGGTTGGGGGAAAAAAAAGAAACATTCTGATCCTTGTCTGCTTGGGTACTTGTTGAAAAAGTTGAGCTTTCAAATGAAAGTTCTGAGAAATCGCCGTTTGGTGTGCTTGGGCTAATTTGAGCAGAACTAGTTGATGGAACGTCCAAGTTCTTAATTTGTGAAATGTAAAATTTTTTTTTTTGCGTCTTGATCGTTAGTCTGCATTTGTAACCCAGGTGGAAACAAAAAACAAGCAGCTTTATGCCACACACAAATATTTGGAATCCAAATTTCATTAACGTTATTACATATCTTTTCTTTTAATGTTACCAGTGCCGGTACATCTTTTTCTTGTGGCGCGCAAATATGCCTCATTTTTTCAATTGAAGGTATCACAAAACACAGGAATGGAGAACTGCAGAATTGAAGCTTCTTAAAAATTATTTCGAAATCGCTACATAAGTCTACCAATTGTTTTAGGGTTGATATGTTTATAAGCAACAATCGCTGACTTTCTTGTTTTTCTATTAGAATTTCATTAATGTTGAACCAATTGTCCACAATAGACTTAAACATTGTGAAATTCGAATTCCATCTTGTTGGGCATTGATTTTTTACAGATGTTTGTAGATGATGTTGTAAATTAGCTTTAAATTTCTTAAAATATTTGACAATTTTTTTGCACATTTCTACTAATTCAGCAACTTCTTTAGATTCCTTAAACGAATTCTCCAAAACGTTGGCAAGCAAATGGCTGCAGTTTAACCTAATCTTATTCTGCAAAGCTTTGACAATATTTGTGCCTCGATCGGTAACGAGCTTCATTTGGTCCAAATTATATATGCCGAATTCAGCAAACAAAGTGTTCAACTTGTTTAAAACATTTGTGCTAGTTGAACGGTCGAAGTCCATTGACTTAACACCTAAGATGAGATCTACCAATTTAAAATCTTTTTGGTAGTGCAAGGTGACACCAAGAAAGTTGCGATGAACGTAACTGTCCGTCCACAAGTCAACTGTGGCAGTTGCTCCACCACTATTAGCAACTTCGGCTATCTCATCTTTAATCATGTTTTTTTTCTCATCCGCCAACTTTTGCGTAGCTCGAGACACCGTCGTTGCATCAGGCAGCAGGTCATCAAGATCAACCCCTTCCTTATACCTTCCACCAATATTGACTAGAAACTTTGCCATGTTCCTAAATCCATTGCCATTAATTGATGAAAAGGGTCGGCAGTCCTGTGTCACCCATTCCACACATGCGTCAATAGCATCTTTTTTTTCCTCTGGTTTCGCTGTAGTCAACAAGTTTGACTCTTTAAGCAACTTGCAGCATTTATGTCGGCTTAAATTTGAAGTCTGTTTCGGTGAGTATTTCACAAGATTATGACAAGATCGGCAATATAAAAAACCATCCAGAACAACGCCATCCTCCTTAAAAATTTCTGTTAATATGTTCCAAATATTACTTCTACCCTTATGTCGGGCAGCCAATTCATTTGCGCGAATTTTTTCAATGATACCCCCCATATCAATCAAGTAACAAAATGCAACTAATTATGAAGTACTAAAATGTAATATGAAGCAAAACGAAGAATTTGACCAAAAAAAAAACAAATAAAAGAACACGCTACAAACTACAAGCTAAACTACAAGAAGCTGGCATAGAAATTGTTATTGTACATGCAGTCGTAACGCTCACATTGTGTCGTCTTGTCGCTAATCGTTTAGTCATCCACACTCAACTCAAGTTGATCCCATTGATGCTTTCGTATACACCTGCACATTTTTTGGATCGGAGTGATGCGTACGGCAAAATGAGTTGATTTTCACTCATCACTGTTTTTTGTTCAGTGAGTTGAATTGAGTGAGAAATTTTGAACCGAGGACACAAGATGATTGGAATGATGCGTACGGCAAAATGAGTTGATTTTTACTCATCACTGTGTTTCGTTCAGTGAGTTGAGTTGATTGAAAAAGTTGGCATATGATTAAATCAAGAAAGTAGTGATTTTTGCAGTTCTCTGCTATGCAGTGTGCCCGTGGTGTTTCAGGGACAGTTCCGCGCCGTCCCCCGTCCGCCGTCCCCTTTCGTCCACGTAAGACCACGCAGATAGCAAGACCTAAAAAAATTAAACAAAAAAAACAAAGGAAAGAAAGGCGTGTACAAAGTTTACGAAGTCAATAGCTTTAACACACCTTAAATATTTTATACACCCAAATAAAGCCAAGGAGTTAACGATTACCACCGGGGCTTCTTTTCCAAAAATTTATATTTTAACGTAACTTTGCAGTTTATGACCCGACCCGTTTTGCCTGGAATTTTTTTGTCTGAACCATTTTGCTTTATTATAACACATAGTAAATTAATATTTATCACTAATTTTATATTTTCAGAAAAGCGAGAAATTTACTTTATTGCTATTATTGATGTTCTCACTCAATACGGCGTAAAAAAACAAGTAAGTATTGGATCATTTGTTAAAGTTTTTGTTCTTTCTTGCTTAAATTTATTGGTTATTTGGGGGCCATGGCCGTATATAAGGTATTTCTATTGTTTTAGCGTTCCACGAAAAACGAATTTCAATTTGTAATTTTAGTCGGTGGCTCGGTTTTAAAAATGACATAAGGGCTTTAACTTGATATTTAATAGTAATATTTATAGCTATAAATATAATTATTTTCATTTAGTTCGATTTTTTTATAGCATTAAATTTATTTGTTTTTCAGGCAGCAAAGGCAGCAAAAACGGTGAAATATGGAAGTAATGTGGATGGAATATCAACATGCGATCCCGAACAATATGCGAAACGTTTCTTAGACTTTATGGATAAAGCCATAGAATAAATTAACGATACCATGTATTTTCCATATTAAAAAAGTGAAAGATTTATTATTTTAGGTTATATAAAATAAATAATATTAAATATGCAATTTGAAGTTTTATATATTCTTAAGCAACACCGGCAAAATATATCTGTTTGCTCCAAATGGCAAACTGCGAAAATGCCTGTTTCAGGCCAGCAACTATGGTCCCAGTAGAAACGCATCAACCGAATTCAATGGAAGTTCATTTATTACTAGTTTCTATCTGCTCCTTCTCTTCTTTCATTCGAAACTGCGACGCAGCGAGTGACAAGAACGAGTCCTTAACAGAGCGATAATATCTTTAGGCGGTACAATTCTAATATTTCTCATAAAAATATGAGGGCGTAAATGGCTGCAGTTTAACCTAATCTTATTCTGCAAAGCTTTGACAATATTTGTGCCTCGATCGGTAACGAGCTTCATTTGGTCCAAATTATATATGCCGAATTCACCAAACAAAGTGTTCAACTTGTTTAAAACATTTGTGCTAGTTGAACGGTCGAAGTCCATTGACTTAACACCTAAGATGAGATCTACCAATTTAAAATCTTTTTGGTAGTGCAAGGTGACACCAAGAAAGTTGCGATGAACGTAACTGTCCGTCCACAAGTCAACTGTGGCAGTTGCTCCACCACTATTAGCAACTTCGGCTATCTCATCTTTAATCATGTTTTTTTTCTCATCTGCCAACTTTTGCGTAGCTCGAGACACCGTCGTTGCATCAGGCAGCAGGTCATCAAGATCAACCCATCAAGATTATTGTACATGCAGTCGTAACGCTCACATTGTGTCGTCTTGTCGCTAATCGTTTAGTCTAATCGCCAATTCTAATATTTCTCATAAAAATATGAGGGCGTAAGGAACACACGTAGATATCTTGCAGCTCGGGCTCGTTGGGGGTTATTTTATTTGCTCGTAGCTTGCTATGCGCCGTCTCATAGCTAAGTAGCCCAAGATGCGAGTACTACGTATTTCCCTCACATATTATTTTTAAAAACAATTACGACTAAACATCGCCCGCGTTGAATGGCCGAAGGGCTTAAATTGATAGGTAATGGTGCTAGTCTATGGACAGCACGTTTGTAGATTCCATTTTTAGTTTTGACGATAGCCACTCGGACCCTTCCATCAGCACCTGTAATCGTTTCAGTGATGATGCCCAAAAGCCATGTCTGAGTTGGCTGAAGAAACGATAAATTCGGTTTCACATTTGCCTGAGCGGTCGCCAAGCTGGTCCCGACGAGGAGGTGCCCAGGGGTTATAGCTTCACCATCGTTTGGGATTGAGCCGTCAACGATAATCGGCCGCGAATTCAGCACTGCTTTAACTTCTACGATCACCGTCTGGAGCTCGACTTCTAACGCGTTACCCACAGCTCGGAGAAACAAGTGTTTAGCCGATTTAACGGCCGCCTCCCAAAGCCCTCCAAAATGTGGGGCTCTGGGAGGGATGAAGATAAATTCGAATCGTCGAGGTGCTCCAAATGCTGTCATAGCGTTCTTATGGGTTTCCAATTTGCTCATTAGGTCATGTATGATGCGAGACAAGCCCAAGAAATTCGTGGCATTATCGCAATACAATTTCTCGATGGGTCCACGTCTTCTGACAAATCTAGATAAGCACATAATGAATGTATTAACGGTGAGATCTTTTACAAGTTCAAGATGAACGGCTTTTGACAGGAAGCAAATGAATATTGATACATACATCTTGATTGGTGGCTTGCCACGAATTCCTAGCGATACTCGAATCGGCCCAAATAAATCAACTCCACTAATTGCAAACGGCCTTTTTCCTATCAAACGGTCGGCTGGTAAGTTACCCATTATTTGTGAAGCTAATTTTGGCTTGTATCGAAAGCAATGTACACATTGTCGTACGACCGCGCTACATTCGCGCCTAGCATTTATGAGCCATATTGTTTGGCGAATAAGACCATCCAATGCTCTGGGTCCTGCATGACAGTTGGTTCTATGCAGATGTTGAATGTATAAATGTATCTGTTGCACTTTACGCTGTAGCTTAACTGTGCATTGAACAATCTACCTCCTACTCGCAACAAAAACACCTGAAGCTTTCCAATTGTTTCAGTCACAACGAATGGACTTAATTTTTGAATTGAGTCTGGCAATATAACTGATTTTTGTAATTTTATGAGTTCACTTTTATATGCATTTTTCTGGATGACGCTTACAACGAGTAAAAAGGCCGAGCCGAGCTCAACCGAGGTAGGATTTAGCGAAGACCACGAGCGAGATTTTGTTGCGTTAACGAATCGTAGGAAGTACGCAACAATGCGCATTACTTTAAGAACTGAAGATGAATTTTCGACAATTTTTTCTATCGGATTCGGCTCGAGTTGTGTTGTAACGTGGCTAGTAGTTATATTCCGAATCTCTAACTCTTCGTTAGTGTTGATTTGCTGAATTTTTGTATTTTGAGGCCAAAGCCTTTGATCTTGAGTCAAGAAGTGGGGACCATCAAATCAAAATGAATTTTTTAATTCATTAACTGACAACCCCCAGATGGAAAGTCTGCTGGATGGCTGTCGTGGGTACATGGCGCCAACTCGCCCATGAGGTCATCTCTTGAATCTCACTGACGCGGTTGGCAACAAAGGTTTTTAGTTTTGAAGGATGTGTTTGCAGCCAATACAAGACGATTTCTGAATGGGACCAAATTACAACTCGTTCAACTGGAGAGTCGATCAGTGGACGAACTTCTTCCTACAAGTTGGCTAGCAAGTGCGCCGCGCAAATCTCCAGTCGTGGTACCGACTTTGTTTTCAGAGGGGCCACTCTTGATTTTGCAGTAAGCAATTTAACTTCCACACCATGTGGATGTTCGACACGGATGTACAGGCAAAATCCGTATGCCTCAGTTGAGGCATCCGCAAAGCCATGTATTTGACATACGGTATCGTACCTACGGTATTTTTGTCGTACCTACATGCCTTGGAATTGTCAATATATCCAACTCTTCCAAACCAATTGTGATCGATTGTCTTTGTGACTGCTGAGGGCTGTCAGGAATTGGATCATCCCACTCTATCTTAAGCAGCCGAATCTGTTGTATAAAAATTTTGGCCTTTGTGACAACAGGACAGATAAGCCCGAGAGGATCATATATGCAAGCAGTAAGGGATAACATAGATCTTTTTGTTGGTGCATTGCTTGTACACATCTCTCGCAAAGAAAACTTAAAGATGTCATGTTTTGGGCTCCAAACGAGGCCTAACGCCTTTGTATCTTTGTGCTCCCCGACAGATACATCTGTAGACTGATCTATTAGAAGATCTATTAGCTGCTCACAGTTGGTTGCCCACTTCGAAAGAACAAGCCCGGCCGAGCCTAAGATTTCAACTGTTTCGTTTCGCATCCACGTAAGTTCTTCGATTGTATCCGCGCCTGACAAAAGATCGTCAACGTCGAAGCTATTCGATAAGACTAAGGATCCTAGAGGGTGAGAAACTGAATATATCTCACTAAGGTACTTGAGGCAGCGGATAGCTAAGAACGGTGCGCAGGCCGTGCCGTATGTAATGGTAATCAAGCGATAGACTTGTAATTTTTCATCCTTATACTGTCTCCATACTATTAGTTGAAAATTACGATGGGATTCAGTTATTTCCACTTGTCTGTACATTTTGACGATATCTGCTGTAATAGCGTATTTGCGAAGACGACACCTTAGCAATGTAGCATATAGAAAGGGCTGTTACTCGATGCATCAAAAACCACTCTAAGTTTAGTGCTTGAACTTTGCGGTCTGAGCACACATTGATAAGGAATGAAGAAATGAGGCTCAGTCGTAATTTCATCATTGACCAACGTCATGTGGTCTAAGAAAATGTACTCCTTCATAAAGGCAACGTACATGGAATTTATTTCTGGGTTATTGGACATCCTCTTTTCTAGTGCTAAGAACCGCCTTTTTGCGATTTCAAACGACGAGCCGAAACAAGTAGGACTGGACTTAAATGGCAATGAAACGTGAAGTCGACCGGAGGGTAACCGAACAATACTCTCGATGAATGCTTTTTCGCACATAATTTGCTCAGGAGTGTAAATTTTATTCTGTGCAATGCTCGGGAGACTTTCTATTTCCCAGAATTTTTGAACCAACAGTCTACACTGCAATGATCTTGAACCACGCTCAACATTGAGGTAGCCTATTTGAAATTTGGTTTTGATGAGTTGCACCGACCTGATACGATCCATCCAAAAACGGTATTTTGTAGGACTGGACCATATGTTTCCTGCTTAAATTTCCCTTCCTTTAACAACTCAAAAAATGCGTCAGCACCAAGCAATATGTCAATTCTCTGAGGTTTGTGGAACAGTGGATCAGTTAACTTAATGTTGTCAGGGAGGTTCCAGTCTAACCCTTGAACTGCCCTCTCTGGTTGGGACGATGATATTGACTTCAGAACAATAAGTTCAGCATCTAATTAAAATGCCTGTGTTCGGAAGTGTATAGTTGCTTGAACTACATGGCTGATTGACCTATTCCAAAAAGGTTTGTGTCTTTTCGATCACGCTTAAGTTTTAGAATTTTGGATAACTCCTCTGTTATAAAGTTTACCTGTGACCCGGAACCTAAAAGCACACGAGAAATATGCATTTGACCATTGCTACCTGTAATGTTAACAAGGGCTGTAGCTAATACAATCTGATTTGAGTCGGCTGTCATGGCGTGGTGAACGGCAGAGGTAGTCAAAGGTTGTGTCACAATCGGCTCTTGAGTGGAAGCTAGTTCGGACGGTGAAGAGTCGGAGCTGTATCTATGAAGCAGTGAATGATGTGGTTTCGAACACACGCGGCACTTAGAGCATTGACACGAAAGAACGGGATGCCCTTTCCTTAAGCAGTTTATGCGCAATGGGATTGTCTTAGCGAATTTGAATCGTGTAGCGACTGTTGCGGCCACAAACAAACTGCACGCGTGAATTTAGTGATCCACAGCTTTGCAATAATAGCATTTTGGATCCTGGGTTCGTGACCAAAGGGGTTCCTGGGTTTGGACCCCTTCATGACCAAAGTGGACGCAAAAACTAAGTCTAGATGGGAAGAAAGTTTAGACTTTCAAAACATCCCATTATGGCAGGATTGCCAAGATGCACTCAATCGGGGGGTATCGGGGTTCCTGGGTATGAGCCTTGCATTTGCTATTACCTTGTCACTGCCTAGTGAAAGCAAGGATTCGTAGATAGCTGTGAAAGTATCTATCATGTGACGCAGTGACAAGGCGGACGGCCCCTGTTTTGGGGGGATGTAGAAGAGGCGTGAAAAACAATAAAAAAAAATTAAACCTTGATTGTCGTACACCCGATTTAAGGCGGTCAGTGCCTTTGGGTAATTGGTCTCAGTTATTTGGTATTCATTCACGGTCCCCAACACTTCTTTCTCCAGACATGACAACAGGTGATTAAATTTTTCGACGTCGCTAAAGGGGCCCACAGGCGAGCATGTTGACGAACAATTTCACGAACAACGAACAACTTGAATTTCAATTTCCCCACTAACTAGAGCCAACATTCGTGCGAACATCATTTTTCGATAAATTTTCAAACTATCAACATGTCAACGGACAACGACAGCGGCACTGTAATTGCACTTATGGCAATAAGTATTTGCTTAGAAAAAAGGAAAAAACAAAATGAAGGCAAAAAAAAGGAAGCACAGTATGTGGATGAAGGAATGGTACGCAAAGTAGCTAAAACTCACACATCCGAAGCTTTTAAAGGAGTTGCATAAAACGTCTCCTATGGATTTAAAAAACTTTCTTCAAATGGACAGTTCTACATATGAAGAACCGTTAAATTTAGTAGAGCCTGAAATACAAAGATAGGACACACAAATGCGTGAGGCATTACATAGCTGATCTGCTATGTTTATATGATGATACGTCCTTCTGAGTCCACCCGGTGGCGCCAAAAAATGTTTGCTCCAAATGGCAAACTGCGAAAATCCTGTTTCAGGCCAGTAACTATGGTCCCAGTAGAAACGCATCAACCGAATTTAATGGAAGTTCATTTATTACTAGTTTCTATCTGCTCCTTCTCTTCTTTCATTCGAAACTGCGACGCAGCGACAAGAACGAGTCCTTAACAGAGCGAAAATATCTTTAGGCGGTACAATTCAAATATTTCTTATAAAAATATGAGGGCGTAAGGAACACACGTAGATATCTTGCAGCTCGGGCTCGTTGGGGGTTATTTTATTTGCTCGTAGCTTGCTATGCCCCGTCTCATAGCTAAGTAGCCCAAGTTGCGAGTTCTACGTATTTCCCTCACATATTATTTTTATAAACAAGTTACGACTAAACAATATCCGTTAGAAATTTTTTCAGCAGCGTCTAAGAAGTTCACAAGGTGCTGAAAAAGTTTGCATGGTAACGTCGAACAAAAAGGGAATTGCGAGCGAATGAGGTCAGCATCGAATCAGAGTCACTGCGTTACCAACGCTTGAGCATGCGGGGCAGCTGGTCTATCGACCTCGACATCAACAATAAAGGCACGCTCAAAAAAAAATAAAAATCATCATTGGAGCAGAGTCGCAGCTTTTCGCTTCGATACACGCAGGTGTGTAAACAACAAAGTATAAACCATAGACGGTAATTGGATAAATCCTTTTTGATGGCGTTGGAATATCACGAGACAAACGACAGAGTCTATACGCCTACCCAAAAGTCCGCTTAGCAAATGCATTGTAATAGAGGGGTCGAACACAATGGACAAAAGTACGCGATAGGAACATTTCGTATATACGAAAAACGCCCGGGCGAGACAAGGCCAGGCGCGCAAAGCACAAGAGGGGACAATGCATATCGCGACATGGGTTCCACCATGCGCAGATGCGCAATCAACCGCTGCCGCCATAACTAAATATAATACAACAGATTATTAAAATGAATAAAGGGATAAAAATATGCAATTGCCGCTGCTCTCACAAGACGAAACATAAAATTCATGAAGATGAAGGTGATTCCTTCTCTATTTTATATAGATTCACACGAATACAATTTACCCTTGTACTCTACACGTACCAGGTACCTCTACGTAGTTGGTATAATTTCATCAATAGAAATGCAAATCTGATTAGCAACAACCTATTGTATTATTGGGAGAGACCGAGGCCAAGCGAGTGGACCAAAGGGGCTCCCCTAAGAAGGATTCACTAGAGTTGGCATTTTCATGCCCAGGAGGGTAAAATGGTGCATGATTGGAGGCCCCACATGTCGCCACCACCCTAGGAGTGCGAGTCCTTGGGGTGCGTGGGCTGAAGCGTGGCAAAGCACAATTCGCCTGCCTCGGATTCGCCTTAAATTAGCCTCGGAGGCCTCTACGTCTAGGCGTCAAGAAAGTCTGCTGAGGTCAAACTCAGCGTCGAGCGAAACCAGGTCGTCAAACGGCCTGAAGGTCTTTTATTTCATGGAGGAGCTGTAGAAAAACAACTTGACGAACGAGATGGCCGTGACAGACTTCAAGAAGTCGGTGCATCTTGCAATAAAGCCGTGGATCGCAGCTAAAGGAGGCATAACAAATGTGACTGTGAAGAAAAGCGAGAAGGCCCTAGCCGCTTTAAACACTGAAAGGTTCTATATTAAGTGGTTCAGCTAATCGTTGTCGTTTCCAGGTTCGCACGTGGGTTTGACCGCTTTGAGTGCGCCGACAAGGGGTCATGCAGTGTCGAAGTGCACTAATCCTGTGGATTTGCCGAAATTGTTACCTTAAGCGGTTGCGTTGGGTCATAATTTGGTTGCAGCCTGTTATCCGTTATATAGCGCAGTTTTGGCGAGTGTGAATGCAAGACAACAACAACAACAACAATGCAGCAAGTCTCGGCTCCTGCAAATTAATTGTGAGGGCTCGCGATGTGTGAGAGCCGCTGCATCGTGGCCCGAGTTGGCCAGTAGTTGTGAATTTTCCGAGTCATTGATCAGTACCATAAGTAAATGAACGTGGTACTACTCTAGGTGAGTAGGAATTCTGTAATTGTTGGTCTTGACGCGAACACATGTGCTCCTCAAGTCACCCTATCGGGTATAGAGCAATCCGCGGACCTTTCGGGGCAAAAGCCTCCTTGCAGTTCTTGCAAAAGTTCTGAACAGAGCTGGTGAAACGGCTGCAGGAGAGTTTGAGGAGTCAGATGTCGGATGGGTAATTTGCTACAGGATTTTACAGTATATTTACAGGATTTTTCCGGTACCACAGGCGATGGGGAACTACGATGATGGTGCTTCAATTCCGCCTTGACACAAGTCCTTAGGGATTTTTGGGAACGTAGCTGGTCAACTTCGAGCGGTCTGGTCACTGACTAGCAACGAATGGCGCGACTTGCGTTCTTTCTTGGGTTCATAGTTATTACCTCTTTACAGTAAGAAACCCATGTATATTAAATTGGTGGATAAGAAATTAACACCTTATGAAGCAGCCCATAATTCTATTCAATCTAATCTATTTAGGCTGTTCTGGAGTTAAAATAGGTAGTGGTCTGACCAGAGGCTTTGATAATTTCTGGTACCATGGGAGCCAGAGCCCACAGAACTCGTTTCGTCCTGGCTATGGTTAGGCGCCTTAGGGAGCTACGTGGTGATTGAGGATTATCACGCAAATGCGGAAAGAGCCATTAGGCACGAGGGGTCCGTGACATAAGGCCAACATGGCAGGTGCTTACGTAAAACCACTCAGATTTTCCTACCCTTGTAGAGTTCAAGTAGCTTGCAAAAAAAGGTTGGCCGAGTTCTTCAATGCGTCTTTATCGAAAAAAATCACACAAATTTTAACAAATTTGATTTTTTCTGAACGGAAAAGTTTTTTTCGATTTTTTATCTGTTTTGCTTCAACTTATTTTATTAAGGCTCTCAGACGCTCTCTGTGGTAAACTTTAGCAGGTAACTTTTAATAACATCCTGCTTACAAATCAGTCCTTAAAAGTAATAACACTTTGTAATAAAATTCGAAATAAAAAAAATTTGCTCAGAGAAAAGTTTAGGAAAAGAAATTAAATTTTTCCCTATATTTACGTTTTGAATTTCCAGTTTAAAAATCATAGAATATTGTGATTTAACGGAAAATGTTGATTTGATTCGTGGAAAGTTGGATTTCCAGTTACAAACTGATTGCATCATTTCAATCTTCTTATAACTAAAGCTTTTTTTTTTTTTTTTTTTTTTTTTTTTTCGCGGTCTTTCAGAATTTGGAAATGGCTTGTGCATCAATAGGAGCATCAGCTAGCATTCCTGTATTCATCATAAAGCTTAGAGGCCCAGACGACCGAGGGGCGCTCGAGAAACGATTTGTTAGTACATATTAAGCTAATTGAAATTTGTTAAGCTAAGAGGAGTTAGTAAGGAAATTTAAAATTCTATATTTTAAATTAGAGGGACAGGAAAGAGATGTAATAGAGTAGAGACCATTGTAGTTCGAACATAATACCCTAAAAGGGTCGTGCAGTGCATATGTCGAACTACAACGGCTAAGGAACAGAGGACTAAAGTTTCGAGTCCTTCTATTAGGAATGTTGAAATTTAAGCGTGTTAGTAAATGCTGGCTATCTACATCCCCGTTAATAAGGTTATGCAGAAAAACTACACCGAGCATTGTCCTACGATTTGTTAAGCTAGGTAAGTTAATAAGTAAAAGTCTGCTACTGTAGGATGGAAGCTGAAGATTTGCATCCCAGTATAGACCTCTAAGTGCAAATATTAAAAAGTTCTTTTGTACGGATTCTATGCGGTCCTTATGTACTCCATATTGGGGACTCCAGACACATGAACCGTACTCTAGTATAGGACGGACCAAAGAAATGAATAAAGTTTTGGTTATATAGGGGTCATTAAATTCTTTTGACCACCTTTTAATAAAACCAAGGACTCCTTTAGCCTTATTAACCATTAAGGAAATATGGTCGGCAAATTTAAGTTTTATGTCTAATAGGATGCCGAGATCATTAACCTGGGTTAATTTTTCTAAGGCAATCCCATTAATGGAATACGTAGCTTGCAGAGGGCAAGAACGATAAAAAGACATATGCTTGCATTTTGATCCATTAAGTATTAGATCATTAGCCAAACACCATTTTTGAAAGTTATCAAGGTCAGACTGAAGACTGCATTGGGCAGAGATGGATTTGTACTGAAGACAAAGCTTTACATCATCTGCATACATAAGAACTAGAGAGTTCGTTAAAGCAGGGGGCAAGTCGTTTATAAAAAGCGTAAATAATAACGGGCCAAGATGACTTCCTTGAGGGACGCCGGATGTAGCACGGACCAGACGGGACTGTATGTTTTTAAATAAGACTCTTTGTGTCCTTCCATCTAGGTAGCTGGAGATCCACGTTAAGAGGTCTTTAGGAAAACCCAGCATATTCAGTTTACTCAACAAAAGTGAGTGATTAACTGAATCAAATGCTTTGCTGAAGTCTGTGTAAATTACATCGGTTTGATATCCCTTACAAAAGCCGTCTATGACAAAGGATGTCAACTCCAATAAGTTTGTGGTGGTGGAGCGACGCTTAATAAAGCCATGCTGACAAGGAGTGATAATCGAAGAGCAAAGGTGTTGCAAATGAGGGGTAATTAATTTTTCAAATAACTTTGGAATTGCCGACAACTTAGAGATGCCTCTGTAGTTGGCAGCCTCGGACTTTTTCCCTTTTTTATGTAGGGGAATTATAAATGATTCCTTCCACTTAAGGGGAAAAATCGAGTTTTCCATAGATAAGTTGAAAAGTCTAAGTAGAGGTTTGCACAGAGCCCTGGCACAGTATTTTAGCACACAGCCTGGTACTCCATCGGGGCCTGGCGAATAAATGGGTTTGACCCTTAAAAGACCAGATAATAAGTTGTTCTCAGAAAAAAACGGACAGAAAATAAGATTTGCTGCTTGAATGTTATATGCGTAAGGCTGATCAGTCAATTTTGAAGGAGAATAAGTTGTTTGAAAAAATTCTGCGAATAGATCGGCAATGGCCTGATCAGAAGTCGCAGAAGAATTTTCAAACGTAAGCAGGGGTGAAAAAGATACGTGTTTACGCTTAGTGTTTACAAAATTATAAAACTGCTTTGGATCCTGAGTAAATTGTATCCGACAGCGGTCAATATAATTCCTATAACATTCAGCGTTATGCACGGTAAAGTTCGACCGAGCTAGTAGGTATCTTGAGAAATCAACACTACTGCAGGTTTTTTTATATTTAAGTAAAAGCTTATTTTTTTATTTTTTTAAGTTAGCGAGGCACCTTGTAAACCAAGGAGGATTTGTTGAAGCGGACGGATATTTCCAAGGCACACATGAGTCAAAAAATTTATTTAAAGTAAAATAAAATTTTTCTAAAGTGACATTAAGATCAGTGCACGCCAGAATATCAGACCAGTCAAATGTATCAATAAGGCTATTAAGTTTCTGAAAATCAGCTTTACGGAAACAGCGAATCTTATTTACCACGCTCGGAGACATCTGATCGATACCAGGAGTGGTTTCGATTGAGACCTCCAGTGTGGGGTGATATGGATCCTCTGGGGATGAAAGGGGAAAAGCTCTGGAGAGAGCAGTACCATCAGGATCAGATACAAAACATAAGTCTAAAAGCCGACCTAACGAATTTCTAACATGATTGATCTGACCTAGGGACATGTCAAACATGCCCGCGGTGAAGTCGTGGTAAGTTATAAGTGACAAAGAAGGTGAGTTATCGACGTTGGACCACTTTAATTCTGGAATATTAAAGTCGCCCACCGCTACGAGTTGGTCACGATCCGTCATAAGATTAGAGACGTATCGAATGGCGGACAAATGCTGCCAATATGTAGGCGGTTCAGACATAGGAGGTATATATGAACATGTAATGTATAAAGCTTTAACGGACATAGTGATTTTAACGCAAATAAATTCTATGTCACCAAACTCTTGGGATTTCACCTCTTCAGAAGCAAGAGTAGAGTCTACCGAGATGAGGACTCCACCCCCCTTCGCTGAGGTCGATCCCGTCTAAAAGTGGTGTACTTACTTGGAAAAACTTCGGAGCTAAAGATCTCCGGATTTAACCAAGTTTCTGTAAATGCTATTATATGGGATGCAAAGAAAGAACTATCAGAATATAGCTTGGGGAGTTTGCTACGTAGCCCCCTAGTATTCTGATAGGTAAGAGTTAGTGAGGAAATTAGTTTTTGGGTTAGTGGCCAAAGAAGAGGTGGAGGGTTGGTCAGTGGTTCCGATATTGGGAAGTCTTACTCCCACTGGTTTATTAACTTTTTTTTTACGGAACTAGGCTGATGTTCTTGGACGAAAAGATTCTCTGGCCAAAAACTGGGAGAACAAATCGTCTTGAACATCAGCGCGGGCACACGAATCTTGAAAGAAGACGTGCGCCTTGTATAATTATATTTAAATTTTTGTATGTCCTCCACCTTTATATCGGCTTTAGTTTTGGCTTTGATATAAGCCGAGATATCAATCTCTGAAGTATCAGGGGCAAGCCGAGAAACAAATATATGTTTCGATGGAGGAATCACCTGTAAGGGTTTTGGTGTCGCAGGTACAAGAACTGCAGCATCAGTCGGTGCCGGTGGTCCGGACTGTGGAATACCCTTTTGGGTGACCCTAATGGGGGTTTCGTTCCCTAGGACCTGTGGCATCACTTGAAGGGATGCCATGGCGGACATATCGGACAATTGCTCATTATCCCTGAGAAATTCTGACGAATTTTTTTCAGTTAAGGCCCTTGGGGTGGCCAGAGATATAAGCGGCTGCATTAATGTCGGCTGAGCAGGCTGAGGCGGATCAGAAACAGCGGATTTCTTACGCTTAGGGGACTCATTTAGCAGCTGAAGGCCACTAAATTGAGTGTCAAGCGCACAGAGCTGGTCATTGATTTTACGAAAACCAGTGATCAGCTCTTTAAATCCATTTTTGGTCTGTCTCATGAACGACCTCATTTCGCCTTGCACAGCACGACAATTTTCGCAACAATAATGTATCCCAGACCTACGGGAAATGGCATCCGAAACTGATGCAGTGAAACCGGCACACTTGGCGTGCACGACGTTTTCACATAACCAGCAATGGATACTAGGCTGGGATGTGGAAATTGTCTTGTTGCAAGACTTAATGGCACAGACCAGTTTAAATTCCATTTTATTTATTATTATTTTTTTTTTATTTAATAAGACAAAAATTAATATTTAAAAAGTTAAAAAACACAATACCTTGAACCACTGTGCCAAACAAGAAGCCGAAGCGGGAGCTTTTAAAAGAGTGCACAAGAGAAATGCAGAAAATATAGATAAGCCGAGGAAGAAGCAGAGCTGAGCTATGCTTGGAATAGAATTTAGACAAATTATTAATTCGATTCCAAATATACCGCAGCACTCGCGAAGCGATACGGTTTAGGCTTTAAGATTATTATGATTCACAAGATGCAATTCACAAAGTATGTAAACACCGGTTTACCAATATTTATCAAAAACGCAGTGCGCACAAAAAAAACACGACCGTTCGCTTGAAAGAAAGAGAGGGAAGTGACAGCGACGCTAGCAGCGAAAAATAGACTTTGGCTTAATAATTTGATTGGTCAGAATTTCATGGTGACATGCAGGTTCACAGGAGGCCACTGTTTTACGAATTTGGGAAAGGTTCGATGTTAATGTTAACTGTACATTAGGGTATCCCAAGGTAACAGGTAAGATTTTTTTAAAATTAAAATCGCATATCCTTTATGACCTTCTGAACATAGAAAATAAATATTCTAGTGCCGCTACTAATTTTGGGGTGATAAAGTCTTTCCGCCTTTATATTTTTGTTTTCTTGGGTTGCGCGCTCTCGAAATAAGTTGGCCAATCTTTTGGTCAATCGTGTCGACCGTAGTAATCAAGTATTGACAAGTTAAAATGCAAGTCGGCACGGGTTATCGTTATCCTTCCCACTCCAAATTGCATTTTCAAATTTGCATTTTTTCAACAGCATTCTAACAAATTTAGAGGGTATGCGTTAAAAAAAAAATTTGATTTTTTCGACACCCTACTGTACATGACAGGTTATGGTTACATATATATTTATGTTATTTTTATATAAATATATTTTGCAGCGTTCCTTGTATTTTTTGACATCGTAATAACGCACCAAATTTTAAACGCAACTGCCTGTGTCGTCCCTTCTTTTTTCCGTACAAACAATATGCAGACAACCAATCACAGCACACATCGAGGCTGATGCAATATTACCCTAAAGACTGGTGAAATTCCCGAGACTTTGTACCCATACACTCATATCCACATCCCCACACTCTTATTGCGCGCCGTCACGGCTATCCTGACCATTACACGTCTTCGTGCAATTTACCAAAGATGTCTTGTTACCAGTTAACCAACGTAAACAGTTTATTTAAATATGATTTATAGCTTCCATTACCATTTACATCTTCATTCTTTTTATACCCTTGCAGAGGGTATTATAATTTTGTCCAAAAGTGTGCAACGCAGTGAAGGAGACATCTCCGACCCTATAAAGTATATATATTCTTGATCAGGATCACCTCCTGAGTTGATATGAGCATGTCCGTCTGTCCGTCTGTCCGTCTGTCTGTCCGTCTGTCTGTTTCTACGCAAACTAGTCTCTCAGTTTTATAGCTGCTATATAACTGAACGATCGGAAATGACCCAACTTTCGTGTTTTTGAAGATAGAAAGGTGGAATTTAGTACAGATTTTATTTTTGGTCAGTTGATCCAACCTACCAAATTTCATTAGGATCGGCCGACTATATCCTATAGCTGCCATATAACTGAACGATCGGAAATGACCCAACTTTTGTGTTTTTGAAGATAGAAGTTTGGGAAATTTTTAGGTTTGGTTTTTGTATTATAATAAATTGGGTTATATTATCATATTCTCATAAGGATCGGCCAACTATATCCGATGTTTGCGATATATATCCGGTTTTAACTGCAAGGGTATATAATCTTCGGCTCCGCCCGAAGTTAGCTTTCATTTCTTGTTTTTTTATATATTTTTTTGTAATTAATTGGTTTTATGATGATATTCTCATAAGGACCGGCAAACTTTATCCGATGTTTGCGATTTATATCCGCTTTTAACTGCAAGGGTATATCAACTTCGGCTCCGCCCGAAGTTAGCTTTCCTTTCTTGTTTTTCCTTCGACTCAACTCATTCTTACATTATTATTAACCATTTAGGTTTCATATTATGTTATTTAATGCGCCACACGCCATTTAAAATAATTATTATTACAATTTATTTTTAACCCATTTTTTATTACTGTCTCTTTTACAAGTTTTCTTTACTGTCTCTTTCAACAGTTTCTTTACTGACTTTTTCAACAGTTTCTTTACTCAAGTCCTTATCCCTTTTTTTAAATTCAACTGGTATTTTTATCCCCTTCTAACAATTTGGTTATTTGAAACGGTCCCCGAAACTTAGGCTTAACTTTTTTATATGCCTTAATTTTCAAATAACTCGAAATCTCCAACTCTGCATCCAACAACTTTAGCATTGTTGTTATCAAATTGCTCCTGGTTATAAGCTCCTCCTTATAAAGCGTTCAACTTGTCCGTTTTCTCTACATGCACCCGCCGAAATCAAATGCAAATTAATTTTTTAATGAGAACAAAACTCACTAAATGTAGTGCTGGCGAAACATCTGCCCTGATCTTCTATCATGCGGTTTAACAATACGTAATTCTCAAAAATCTTCCGAATACATTTTGACATGTTATCGAACCAGTAATAGTCTTTTGCCTTATCTAAAGTCTTCTCCCACCTCAAATGCGTGATGGACTCATGGTTCTGATTTGTTACAGACCATTTAAATGGTCGAGGAAAAATTGCTATAAATCGAATTTTATCATTTTGCTGAATTTTTTTTATATAATATTCCTGCTTTCAACTGCTTTTGAAGGATTTAGCTATGTCCTAAGTAAACGAATTTTCTTTAAATTTTTGTACATTGTAAACTATTTGTTAAGCAATTGTGATATATTTCTGTCAAATTCTATTCTCCTCAATCGTGGTAATCCTAATGCATTTTGTTGTTGGATTGCCAATCCATTATTGTTTTTGTTTCGGCCAAAATGGTCGACTTAAAGTAATGCATTTCTTCTTCGCAGAACGCAAAATTAAGAAGCTATGCATTAATTGTATTATTATTAATTTATAATATGCTGTTGTAAAAAATGTGGGTCCTTTTTATATTTGCTATAACAAAATGTATTTTTTGGTATAATGATATTTATTTGAAACCCATTGTTTATGTTACTATAATTTTATGTTTCAGTATACCGACATAAATAATTCTCGCTCTAATGTATTGGGAATTTTTTGTATTGGTATTGGAGTTTGCTCTACCGTATGCTGAGCTTGGGCACCCCTGCTTTAAGGGGAGGTTTTTTTGGATTTTTCCGAAAATTAAGCAAACTTTGAGAATGGATTGCCGGAAAATGAAAAGACATACGAACTTATGCTTTTGAACTTTTGATTCGTTGTTTATTAACGATTAAAAAAAATATTCAATATTCAGGAAATTCAAAACGGCGGTTTCAAAATGGCGGATCTCGTCGACCTCTATTTTTCTGCTTTGTCGAGTGTCGGGCCGCTGGTAGTGAACTTAAATTAGAAATGTATATAATTTATTAAAACTGATGGAATTTCCTATGCCTTATACCTAACGACAATTAATTTTGGTAAAAATAAACCAATTTCATGGACGTTTAAAAAAAATTTTCATTTTTTCTCTTTTTTTTTACTTTGATCTCGTTTAAAAATTATATATAAACAATTTTTTATGCCAATTTTAGGTATAAGGCATACAAAAAAGTATGTACTTTTAAACATTTATTGAATGAAGGAAATCGGATCAATAGAATGAGCCCTATGCGCGACAAGAGGTTTGAAAACATGCTTCCGAGAAAAACGCGTTTAAAGTTTTTAGAAACTTTGCCTTGAGATAGCTTTCTTGTTATCATGGGTATGTTTGACACGCTCTAGCTCAAGAAATACGCGTCGTATCGAAATATCCCTTGGCACGTATATTCTACACATATGTAACTTTCCTTTTAAAAAAAAAAAAATCGATTTTTTCAAAAAAATCCAAAATAACCTCCCCTTAAGTGAACTTCAATCAGTGAAAACGACAAAATTTCTATCCCATATATAAGGCCGAAAGTGTTTTATAGACAAACAAGAAAGGAAAGCTAACTTTGGGCGGAGCCGAAGTTTATGTACCCTTGCAGTTAAAACCGCAAACATCGGATATAGTTGGACGATCCTTATGGGAATAGGAATATATAATCCAATTTATTACAATACAAAATCTAAAAAAAGTCCCAAACTTCTATCTTCAAAAATATTTCTACCAAGTACCATTTCCGATCGTTCAGTTATATGGCAGCTATAGGATATAGTCGGCCGATCCTAATGAAATTTGGTAGGTTGGATCAACTGACCAAAAATAGAATCTGTACCAAGTTTCTGCTTTCTATCTTCAAAAACACGAAAGTTGGGTCATTTCCGATCGTTCAGTTATATGGCAGCTATAAGATATAGTCGGCCGATCCCGATCGTTCCGACTTATATACTGCGTGCAAAGGAAAGAAGGGTGTATGCAAAGTTTCAAGTCGATAGCTTTAAAACTGAGAGACTAGTTTGCGTAGAAACAGACAGACAGACAGACGGACATGCTCATATCAACTCAGGAGGTGATCCTGATCAAGAATAGATATACTTTATAGGGTCGGAGATGTCTCTTTCACTGCGTTGCACACTTTTGGACAAAATTATAATACCCTCTGCAAGGGTATAAAAACAACAAAAGTTTCTGTCGGGTCAAGCAGCAAGCAATTAGTTTAAACATAATAACTGATGTATTGTTGGTTGCAAGCCGACTCCCTTTCGGCCGCTCGGCTTTACTAATTCGGCATCTAAAGCTAGCGAGCATCCGCTCAGCATATCCTGGAAGTTTGGCGTCACTCTCGTTCGTCTTCTTATTGCGCTCGCTAAATTGGATTTCCCATACATTGGATATTGTACATACATAGATCCTAATTTCATATGCGGCCAAATAAAGATTTATAACGTTTAACTTAATACAAGTTGATTTTTATTTACTGGCATTGAAAATTATCAATGACCAAACATTGGTGACCCCGACGTGATCGTTATAATATATATATTTATATTTACATATATATTATATATATACATATATATTTATATTTATTTACAAAAACAAAACAATTTGTTACAAAAAAAAAAACAATTTTGTATACAATGTTACATGTGAACAATTTTTATACGTGGCTAATAAGTTTGTTTATAACAATAAACAAATTATAATATATAATATATTATACATACATACAGACATAAACATAAAAGTTAGTTCGCAAGCACACATACATATTTATGTTCCACAACGCAAGTGCATTCGCCCGCGCATAGACTTCATACAAACATACATTCCACAATTCCGCTACGGTTCTGAGCGCACAGTGGGACAGATCGTGTTCGCCGCGAGCAAATAAATTTTGCTTCGGGTTGTTCGGAATTTAATATAATCAATCATGAACTCCAGCGGAGCCGTCATAGGAGCACCCACTCCAACTCGTAGTGCTATTTTAAAGTTCAAGGCCCTGGGTATGCTCCAGGACTTACAGAGGATCCAAGGAACTCTTCAGCCGTCGTCGATCGTCCGTTCTGGTTTTTATTTATATTACATTTAGCGTTTATTCTTTCTAAGTTAAGTTTAGTACCATGTAAGCAGCGAATGAACCATGTAAGCAGCTGAATTCGAGAATACCAACATGACGCCCCCGACTTCTTCATTTTTCTTACTGGAATCTTTTGCGGCAGCAACGCCCCCCTACAAACATTTGGTCCTTTGAGTCGGATAATTCCGCTTCATCTCTCTGCCAGTCTTCAGCAGTGATCCGAACATTAAATTTCGTTCACTCTGCTGCAAGATTGTTTTTTCCTCCGTGTCAACTCCAAGTCCGAGTTTTTCGACAAAATGGCAGTTTGAGATTTTCTACTCTTCTTCATCTTCAAATTCTGCAACTTTTTCCATCCGTCTCCGTTTTGTGTGCTGTTTTGTGTGAAATTGTGTGGTGACAAAAAGAAGGCATAATTAATATTGGCCAGCCGGTGTGAATTAGTTCCGGTATTTCCTAATATTCACCGAAGAGTCCGCCGCTGTCGTAATATTTGTTTTTTATCTTCCGCAATCAGTGTCATTTTTTACACCTCATAACTTTTCTGTTCCCCCAATTATACAGTTTACTTATCAAAGCTCCACTGTGCCAACATATGCCTCACATGCCCTTACATATATCCGTACCTGAATGCATGTCCATATATTTCCAAATATTTTCTGCCTCCAATTTCAGGAAATATATAACCGATAAAATTAAACATATACAGTCCACTTATCGACGTTCCACTGTGCCATCATATGCCCCACAGGCCCTTGCCCTACTTGCATACATGTGCATATATTTCCAAATATTTTCTGCCTCAATTTCAGGAAATATATAGCCGATAAAATTTTAAAACAAGAAAGCAAAGCTAACTTCGGGCGGAGCCGAAGTTTATATACCCTTGCAGTTAAAACCGGATAT
This sequence comes from Drosophila malerkotliana malerkotliana, assembly GCA_018153235.1. Classification (NCBI taxonomy): domain Eukaryota; kingdom Metazoa; phylum Arthropoda; class Insecta; order Diptera; family Drosophilidae; genus Drosophila; species Drosophila malerkotliana. The sequence goes on along the minus strand of JAECXV010000020.1, from coordinate 2,226,731 downwards.
ATATCGCAAACATCAGATATAGTTGGCCGATCCTTATGATTACATCATAATAAAACTAATTAACTAAAATAAAAAATCTAAAAAAAAGTCCCAAACTTCTATCTTCAAAAATACGAAAGTTGATATTTCTACCAAATACCATTTCCGATCGTTCAGTTATATGGCAGCTATAAGATATAGTCGGCCGATCCTAATGAAATTTGGTAGGTTGGATCAACTGGCCAAAAATAGAATCTGTATTAAGTTTCAGCTTTTTGTCTTCAAAAACACGAAAGTTGGGTCATTTCCGATCGTTCAGTTATATGGCAGCTATAAGATATAGTCGGCCGATCCTTATGAAATTTGGCATGTCGTAATTTTTTGCCAAAAATAGCTCTCATGTCAAATTTGAATTTTCTAACTCTAAAAACACCAAAGTTATACCATTTCCGATCAATCAGTTATATGGCAGCTATAGGATATAGTCGGCCGATCCGGGCCGTTCTGACTTATATACTGCGTGCAAAGGAAAGAAGGGTGTGTGCAAAGTTTCAAGACGATAGCTTCAAAACTGAGAGACTAGTTCGCGTAGAAACGGACAGACAGACAGACGGACAGACGGACAGACGGACATGCTCATATCAACTCAGGAGGTGATCCTGATCAAGAATATATATACTTTATAGGGTCGGAGATGTCTCCTTCACTGCGTTGCACACTTTTGACCAAAATTATAATACCCTCTGCAAGGGTATAAAAACTGAAACTTTCTAAAACCAATAATTATAAACCGCAAATTCACTACAAATCCGTGATTGTGTCGCTTAAATTCTTGACCTAGCCGTGTTGTGTTTTTCTGTTCTGTTTTTTTTTCCTTTGAGGTACGTACAGGGTGCCGACGGCATAACCGGCTGCGTAACAAAATAAATAAAAAAAAAAAAAATCAATTAATTATAAATTTATGTATTTATAATTATAACTACTAAAATTTGTTTAATTCTTATTTTCCGTTCGAGCAAAGGGCCATGTTTTTTAATTCACCTTTCCGGCCACTCAATAATTAAAGTCGAAAATTTAATTATCGAAAAAGTATAATTAATTAATTTAATTATCCACCTTCTGTCCGAATAGAGCCGCGGTTTTAATTCCACCTTCCCGGCTTCGTGTTAATTAACCTCAATTGATGAAAAATTAAGATTTTCAACTCCACCCTTCTGGCTCCATCATAATTAAGTCCGACAATTAGCCAAAACTTAATTATTTTTTTTTTGTGTGTTAAACTCAAGCCAAAGTTAAGTCCACCTTCCGGCTCCGCAAATTCGAAACTAGTTAAGAATTTAATATCTCAGTATATATTCAATTCAGTACGAGCCACACAAGTCGAAATATACATACATTTATAGACCGTCATCATTTTTTTCCGAACGAGCACGAATTTTCTGGTACTTTTCCATTTTCCGTCCCTCTAACGCTTCTTCTACTCCGCATTAGGCAACATCTGCCTGGAATCTCAACAAACCTCTTCCGCTTTGTTTTTGTTGGGTTCCTGAAATTTTTGCTTCCACATTCGAATTGTGCCGCATACAACGTTCCTTTCGACATCGGCACTACTAATTTCCACTTGTGCCTTGTAATCGCATTTCATCCGCGATCTCACCGTTCCCATCACATTAGTGTGACCGGCCACCGCTTCGTACGAGGCACCTATTGCGCAAGTCAGTCGACAACCGCTGACCAGCGAATTGGAGTCTGAGAATGCCTACGGGAGACGACCAAAGGCCACGTCCGAGCCCAACCATCCGTTTGGACAGATCTCAATCCGCGTCTCCGCGGACGCCTCTTTTAAAGCCAAAAGCGTCCAGTGCCACTCCAAGGGCAAAGAGTGACGAATCCGTGAATACAATCTCCGGTCCTTCACAGAGGCAGACTCGTTCCGTTGCAAAAATGGCTCAAAGTGCGGTCGACGTGGCGCTGAAAAGTTCAAGGCTAACATAAATACTCCGGGCGCCAGAGAAACGGAATACATTTGCGAGGTTCATCGGGACCGAATTCGGGCCCTGTGGGAGAAAGTGGAGAAAAGCTATGAGAGCTGCTCCGATTTGCTAGCCGTGTCAGACGACAATGCGGCCACCTCGACAGTGCTGGAATCGAAGTACAGCTACTCCGTCTATTCGAGGTTGCCCAGCTTCGGGAGAAAATTGCTTCCCAATCCACTCAGGCTTCCATCACTTCCACTCAGGCTGCCGGTTACCTCAAGTGGATACCGAGGTCTTTGCGGGTGATTATCTTCGGTGGCCCACCTTCAGAGACTTGCTTACGGCCATTTACATCCAAAACTCACGGCTCACCCCGGTGGAGAAGTTGTTCCACTTACTGTCCAAAACAAATGGTGACGCCCACGCCATTGTTTCTAAGGCTCCGTTTACCCATGAGGGGTTTGCGCCGCGTGGCAAAGCCTCACAGACCGCTTTGAGAACCGGCGGCTATTGGTCAACAGCCAGTTAAAAATCCTTTTTAACATCCAGGCTATTTCTCAAGAGTCCGAGCCACCATTCAGAGTTGTCTGACAGCCCTAGAAATGTCCTCCATCAATGTTGAGTCTTGGGACTGTCTCCTGGTATTTATGATTTCGTCAAAGCTCCCCAAAGTCACACTTTTTATGTGGGAGCAATCCGTAAGGCCGAGATTCCAACATGGAAGGAATTAGATAACTTCCTGACAGAGCGCCATCGCACTCTGGAGGCCATCGACGACGTCAGGCCTAGTGGCTCCGTGCAATTTCCGCCAAGGTCGGGACTTCTTACTGCCCCTGCTCGGAGGCTCACTTCGAGTGGTTCCGGGCCAAAAGGGCTGCGATCTCTGTTCGAGGGAGGACCACCCCATTCGCTTATGTCCACGTTTCCTAGATATGGATGTAAATGGGCGCTTTGACTACATTAAAAGGAAGCAGTTATGTTTAAACTGTTTTGCCCGAGGGCACCAGCAGCGAGACTGCACGATCGCCCGTACCTGTTTCACATGCCACAGCCGACACCACACCCTTCTGCACCGCGGCAATCCGTTCGCCACCGCTCCAAGTCCGCCTACGCCAGCAAACGGCTCAGAGGATCAGTCGAATGTGCAGGTGTGTTTCGCTTTCGGGTCAGGAGCCGTCCTACTATGCACGGCCCTTATCAACGTGTGCCATTTGGGGTGCACCGTCCAGGCACGAGCACTGATAGACTCAGGGTCCGAAGCGACTTTCATAACGGAACGACTGTTCAACCTTGTCAAGTTTCCCTTCAAGACGATTCCCGCACATCAGACCATTTCCGCGCAGTCTATTAAATTGTGCCATTTCTCCATTCTGTCGCCGTCTAGACCCGGGCTACAATTAGAGACTGCGGCTTACGTTCTTCCGCAGTTGGCAGGAAATCTGCCATCATATCCGATTTCACGAAATCGTCTCAAGGGGCTGCCCGACATTCCCCTGGCGGACCCCAACTTCTTTGAGAGCTCCCAAGTCGATGTGTTAATAGGAGCTGACATTCTTCCGTCCATTCTCCTGGATAATTCCAAGGCTAACATCTGCGGGTCGCTTCTCGGTCAGGAGACCATTTTTGAATGGGTGCTGACAGGCCCATTATCTCCAGCCAACCCCCGCAGCATGTCTGTTTTTTCCACACGAGTTGCCCGCAGCCTCGGTGACTCACTGGATCAGGGAGAGGTGCCCACACGGATCAGTTCGGAATCGGACTCAGGTTGCGAGCACAATTCTGTCTCGAGTCTTTCTTTAATTTACGCATCGCATCACGCTGCACGGTGGCAATCAGCTGATGATCCGTCTGATCCGGGCCAAATTCTGGATTCCAAGATCATATTCAGCACGATGTTTCCACGCCCACGCAAAGCCCAATCACTGGAGAGCAGATGTACTCGAGGTATACAATCCTACCGATGCCGAGTTTGCAATGGGATCCATCCATTGAAGAAGTGTCGGCGCTTCCTACGCCTTAGTGCCGAGAAGCGGCACCGAGTGGTTCTCGTGAACCGGTATTGCTCGAGCTGCCTGGCCCACGAGCACTCCGACGGATCCTGTCGGCGTGGGGACGGCTGTAAGACGTGTGGTCAGGTTCACCACACGCTGCTGCACTCCGTGACCGAGAAGCACCGGTCACGGAGCGCGGGAGACAGTACACGGGGTGTCTCGCTCTCTCGTCGGCCGTCGTCCGCCAACTCCCGGCGTGGGTAGTTCTCGGCCTTCGTCCGCCAGTTTCCGCCACTCACAAGCCGATCCACGGCCATCAACCTTCCGGCGCTCGTCGGCAACTCCTTGGCATTCTTCCGCCACTGGCTGGCAGTCGACAAGCGCTCCACTGCTTTCGTCCGCCACTCATCGGGTGCCGTCCACCGCTCGTCCGCCCGCGTCATCCGCGCCTAGGCGATTTTCCGCCTCTCCTTGAGAGCCCCCGCAGGACGCGGTCGCTGCGCCCACCCTATCGCCGCTGCTGAACCGGAACAGCGTCAACACCGGGATCCGGATCTTCGACACGGGGGCCTTCGACGGGGGGGCCATCGACCCGTGTACGCCCTCGAGCTGCAGTGACGCATAGCTAGCGACGAAGGATCTGTTGCAACCCGAGCGATTGCAAGGGGGGCGGGATGTTTAGGTGACGTGCCGTTTTTCCGGTTAGCTGAACTTAAGAGCGCATCCGCGCTCGCCTCTCTATGCATTCTTTCTTTCTCGTCGGCCGTCGTCGATCGTCCGCTCTGGTTTATATTTACGTTTAGCCTTTATTCTTTCTAAGTTAAGTTTAGTACCATGTAAGCAGCGAATAAAGCTGAATGCGAAAATACCCACACGACGCCCCCGACTTCTTCATTTTTCTTACTGGAATCTTTTGCGGCAGCAACGCTCCCCTACAAATAGCTGCAAAGGTTGCGATCTTGCCTTCGGGAGTCCGCTTTCCAAGCAGTTCGTTCCTTGGAAGTCTCTGACGAGAACTATAATGTCGCGCTGAATTTACTAAAGAAAGGATTTAAAAACAGTCGTTTAATATTTCAGGCACACGTAAACGAGATTCTGGGCCTCAGTCTGCTGGACAGTGGCTCAATAGCAGCTCTTCGAGGTCTTTCGGACAAATTCAATGCCCATATGCGAGCCTTAAAGAATTTGGGTTCATCAGTTCAAATCGCCAGCTGCATCATCGTCCAGGTTCTGCTTCAAAGGTTGGCCCCAGCTACCCGGGCTAAGTGGGAGTCAAAATTCCTCAGGTTCAGACGCCATCCCTACTTGGGAGTCGATGGCCGAATTTTTGGAGCAGCGATGTAGGACGCTGGAGGATATGGACGTGGCCGTGGCTGTATACGCCTCGGCGCTCACGTGGGAAGGCGTCGAGGTGCAAATAATAGTAGATCATCCTTTATTGTTATTAATTCGCTTCCCTCTGCCTGTGCTCTATGCGGTGGGTTGTCCCATATAATGTCTGCACGCCCCCGATTTCTATCAATGCCCCCTGAGATCCGTCTTGGTGAGGCCAGGCGACTCGGTCTTTGTCGGAAGTGTCTGCAAACAGGCCATCACATGCGTGAGTGCCTCGCTGCTAATTGTCGCAGTTGTGGAAGGAGGCATCACAGCCTGCTGCATTTTCTGGAGCCACAGCCATCTAGCGTCCAACCTTTGGTTGATCCTCCCACGTCAGCCATAGCCAAGGTCGCCGAGCCTCTTCGCCGTCTACTGCTAATGCACTAGTTGCTCAAGGTCGCTGCGGCGATATATCGTTGCTTGCTACTGCGAACATTCTTGTTCGTAGTCGCGCTGGATCCCTTGTTCCATGCCGAGCTCTGTTGGATTCTGGATCGCAGGTGCACGTGATCACTTCCCGGCTGGCAAGTCAGCTGCAGCTCCGGAGGTACAAATCATTCATGGCGGTGTCTGGTTTTGGCGATACCGGCTTTGCAACAGATGGATTCTCTGTTGATGTTCTCCTGCGGTCCCACTGCTCCGAATACTCGGCCCTGGTTAACGCCGTCATTGCCGCCAATATCACGGACCTGCAGCCTAGCTTAAGTTTGGATGTCTCCAGTTGGAATATTCCTGGCAATCTTTGTTTGGCTGATCCTGAATTTTCCCACCCACAGCGCATCGACCTTCTTATCAGAGCCAGTCTGTTTTAGAGCTGCTGTGTGTTGGGCAAATTAAGCTCTCAGCTGGCCTGCCATTACTGCAGAAAACCCGACTTGGATGGGTAGTGTGTGGAGGCGGTTCACATGTCCAGAGAAGATCACTCGTTTCCACTGCCCACAAGGATGTTTTGGAGAGCGCAACAATCCTGGATGATCAGTTGGATTCTCTGCTCCGCCGGTGTTGGGAAATCGAAGACTGCTCCGAGCCTATTGTGAACCGGACGAAGGAGGAGCTAGATTGCGATGCGCATTTCGTGCAACATGTTGCTCGGCTGGATTCCGGCGCTTACGCTGTGATGTTTCCGTTAAAATTCGGCTCTAACTTGCTGGGAGAATCTTACCCCCAAGCCGTTCGACGATTTCTTTCCCTCGAAAGGAAGCTCTGTCGCCGTCCTCAATTGAAGGAGCAATATACTGCCTTTATTAAGGAGAATTTGGAGTTGGGTCACATGTCTCCAGTCTCTGCTGGCCAATACTTTCTGCCACACCATTGTGTTTTAAAGGAGGACAGTTCAATAACCAAGCTCAGCGTTGTTTTTGATGGATCTGCTGTCACCACTTCTGGATATTCATTGAATGACGTGTTGATGTCTGGCCCAGTTATTCAGCCAAAGTTACTGCATATTCTGTTAAGGTTCCGATGCCATCGGGTGGCCATTACTGGAGATATTCCTGAGGTTTTTCCTGAAGACAGCTATCTCCAATGTATTCTTTGGCGGGATTCCACCAAGGATGAAATACAGGTTTTTAAGCTGGATACTGTCACCTATGGAACGAAGCCTGCCTCATTTTTAGCAGTTTGGACAATGCATCAGTTGGCAGATGATGAGCAATTAATGTTTCCAAAGGGGGCCGAAATTCTGCGTCGTGACTTTTTTGTGGATAATCTACTTTCCGGAGGCGACTCTATAGATGAAGCTATTAGCATAATGCAGCAAACATCCGGGATCCTTGCCAAAGGCCAATTTCGGTTAAGGAAGTGGTGCTCCAATGTTTCTGACGTGCTGGATAAGGTGCCTGAAGAAGATCGAAAGCCTTTCCTAAAGTTTGATGATGGCAGCATCTTCACAAAGACACTGGGTCTTGCTTGGGATCCTGCAACTGACCGCTTGCTATTTTCTTTTGAAGGAATTTAGTCAATCTCAAAGCCCACTATGGGCATCGTTCTTTCTTCAGTCGCTCGGCTTTATGTAATTTCATTCCTGTAATTTCAAAGGCGAAGATCTTTCTCCAGAAACTGTGCCGTGAAAAGTTGTCCTGGGATGAAAGTCTTCCTCAAGCTCTTCATTGCGACTGGAATATGATTTGTAGCAGCTTTGTTAGTACGCAGCGCGCCGAATTCCCTAGATGGGCGCTAACATCGAAATCCGAGGTGGAGGTCCATGAATTCTTTGACGCCAGCATTGAGACTTATGGGGTATGCGTTTATGTTTTTCAAGGGCGCAGGATCTGCAAGCTATTTACTTTGCTCGAAGTCCCGAGGTGCGCTGTTAAAGACTGTAACGGTACCGAAGTTGGAGTTATCGGGAGCCGAGTTGTTGGCTCGACTTATGTCGGAAGTAGCCCAGTTGAAGGTCTACGTTGGAAAGTATTTTTGCTGGTGCGATTCTGCTGTGGCTCTGTCTTGGATTCGAGAAGAACCCTCTCGGTTTAATGTTTAACGCCAATCGAGTTTCGACCATTCAGAGGCTAACTAGAGAAATGGAGTGGCGGTATGTTCCCACTTCTTTGAACCCAGCAGATATCCTGTCGCGTGGTGCTCTTCCCAATGAATTGGTTAAGAATAAGCTGTGGTCTCACGGTCCTCCGTTCCTCATTGGATCCCAAGAGTCGTGGCCAACCGTGGTCCCATCTGAGAGATCAACCCTGGAGTTACGTGAAGGGGTTTGGCTCATTCTGTCTCCGTACGTGGATATAAAAGCGGTTTCTAAGGATGCTAATTCGTTTTCAGCTCTGCAGAGGGTATTCGCTAACGTGTACAAGTTTTCTAAACGAATTCGCCACAACGTTGTCACGGCTAGCGATATAAAATCTGGAACACATCTGTTATTGCGTCTAGTGCAGCATGTGCATTTTTGGAGGACATAAAGGGGCTTCAAAATGGAAAAGAGATAGCGGCAGGGATCCTCTCCCTTCTTGGATAAATTTGGTCTGTTGCGCGTAGACGGTCGGCTAAAAAATTCGTCGTTGGATTTTGATAGTCAGCATCCAATTATTCTTCCAAGAAGCCATCCTGTTACGCTGGCTATAATTTGGAGTCTTTGGAGTCACTGGTGTGGACACTTCCTTATTGCCGGAAGTGCGCAATAAGGCTCAAGTAAAATGTTACTTTAGCATTTTTATTTGTTTTGCTACCAAAGCCGTCCATCTGGAGCTTGTAAGGGCTCTGTCCACAATGTCATTTTTACAGGCTTTGAAGCGGTTTATATGCACCCGCCGAAGGCCTCAACATATTTGGTCGGACAACGCAACTAACTTTGTTGGAGCCAAAAACGAGCTGAAGGAGCTGCGCCGATTGTTTCTAAGCGAAGAGCATCAACGGTCACTGCTGGAGTTTTGCTCTATGGAGTCCATCGAATGGCATTTTATTCCTCCTCGATCTCCGCATTTCGGTGGCATTTTTACCGAGCTGTCGGATCTGCAGTTCTTGGATTCGAGGATCTGCGAACGCTGCTGTGCCATATTGGGGCTGTTATAAATTCACGACCCTTAATGTCTCTTTCAGAAAATCCTGCAGACCTTGATGTTCTGACCCCGGCTCATTTTTTAACTAGTAGTCACTAGTAACTGGTGGTAACTAGTCAGTCAGCTTTATCGAACCCGATGTCACAAAGCTGAACTTCAACAGGTTGGACAGCTGGCGTGTCTTTCCTGCAGCAGTCTTTCTGATCCCGATGGAAGGAGGAGTACAAAAACCTTCTTCAGCAGCGCTCCAAATGGCGTGCCTCCGGTCCTGCCTTGGCCCCGAACGATGTGGTGCTAGTAAAGGACGAGAACCTACCTCCGATGAAATGGCCGCTTGAGAGAATAATGGAGTTCATCCCTGGTCGAGATGGAGTCTTTCGAGTGGCGGTGATAAAAACCTCTTCTGGAGTTACCAAGTGAGCAGTGTCTAGGCTGTGCCTGTTGCCCCTTAAGGATGAAGTTGGAGTAGAAGCCCCAACTGGGAGGAGAAAGTCGGGTCAAGCAGCAAGCAATTAGTTTAAATATAATAATTAATAATAACTCATGTATTGTTGGTCGCAAGCCCTTTCGGCCGCTCGGCTTTACTAATTCGGCAGCATATCCTGGAAGTTTGGCGTCTTTCTCGTTCGTCTTGTTATTGCGCTCGCTCCCTAAATTGGATTTCCCATATTGTACATACATAGATATAAATTTCGTATGCGGCCAAATAAAGATTTATAACGTTTAACTTAATACAAGTTGATTTTTATTTGTTGGCATTGAAAATTATCAATGACCAAACAGTTTCCAATTCATAAGAATGATACCGTGATTCAGCAGGAGAAGCAGCTTTACTAAAAAATTCAATGACATGAGTTGTTGACAACTTGTTGTTGATTTTGTGTAACAAGATGGCACCGTATCCCCAAGAACTTGCATAAGTATGCAACTCAATAGGATGTTATGAAACGGATCCCCATGGGACCCATGGTACACAGGCTTTCGTCTTGTACGCGTCGTGGATCCGAGGATCCACACAATTTCTTACATCAAAGGAACAAGAAGACACAAAATTTCGCCTTATTTGACACGTCAATCGAAAAAAAATTTCACAGAAGGATCAACAGATTGAAAAGGGGGGCCATCTATCCGTATCCCAGTCGTTTTACGCCCTTTATCGACTGACAAAGAGTTATGAGAGTTGGTCAAATTAAACATTAAACTGCAACATTAGGCATTCTATCCCGAACAAGACTCGACTACGCTACGTTCAAAGGGACGAACTCAAAGGATGGTAAAGGACTGGTTCACTGTTTTTGTCTAACTTGCTACAAAGGCACTTCACATCGAGGGGGTAAGCGATCTGACGACGAAAGCATTTATCGCAGCATTTCAACGCTTCATAACAAGACGATCGAAGCCGAGTGACATTAATTCGGACAACGGAATCAAATTTCAGGGAGGCAAACGCGTTCTGGTTGACATACAACGCCTTATGCTGGACCAAGTCAACGATAAGGACTTGGCCAATTTCTTCAGCACTGAAACCATTAATTAGCATTTTTCCCACCATCTGCGCCGCACTTTGGAGGAATATGAGAATTTGGAGTTCGATCAATAAAACTTCACATGCGCCAAATAATATGGTCAACAACACTAACATTCATAGAGCTGACGACGCTGCTTACACAGATTGAGGCGACTCTCAATTCTCACCTACTCTGCCCCTCCGAGGATCACACTTTGGAAAAACATACTCCGGCTCAGTGCCTTTCCTTTACTGCACTTTCCGCACCATGTACGTTGGATGTTTCATTAAATTGTTTGATGAATGGAACCAATTACAAGCCATGGTACAAAGCTTTCGGAAAGATGAAGATGAACACCCTCGTCGTTCTAAAGATCCAAGTCTACCTTCTACCCTCTATTTCTTAGGCAACTCTAATCTAGAGATAAGCGTATCCCTTGGAAAAAGGCGCATGATCTTTTAGCTTTTCAAAGCTTTTTTTCCACCAACGCAAGCCCCGCGCAAGAAAAATAGATTTTCTTTATAAATTATATGATTATGCAATAAAATACATTACAGAAAAACAAACTATGTAGCATCTCTATTTAGGTATTTTGGTTCCCTAAAATAAAATCAACTAACCAACAATTTACAAAATACAGGAAATCATTTCCATGTCGATAATTTCTCCATGTCAGCATGGCTTCGTTAAGCGTCGCTCCACGACCACTTATTTACTGAAGTTGACATCCTTTGTCATAGATGGATTTCGAAAAGAATTTTAAACGGAGGTTATTTACAAAGCCTTCAGTAAAGTATTCGATTCAGTCAATCACTCACTACTGTTGACTAAACTGAATCTTCTAAGATTTCCTACAGTCCTCTTAACGTGGATCTCTAGTTACTTAGATAAAAGAACACAACGAGTCTTATTTAAAAATGTACATTCCCACTGTAAAGTCCCTCAAGGAAATAATCTTGGCTCGTTACTGTTTACTCTTTTTATTAACGACTTGCTTCCATCTTTAAAAAACTCTTGAGTACTCATATATGCAGACGATAGTAAGCTTTGTCTTAAAACAAATTCGCTTCTGCCCAATGCAAGCTTCAGCTCGATTTTAAACATTTTCAAAAATTTGGCGAATTATTTAATACTTGAACACTTATGACTTTTTATCGTTCCTGCCCTCTCCAGGCTCCGTATTTTCTTTATGAGATTGCCTTAGAAAAATTAACTCAGGTTAATGATCGTGGTGTCCTATTAGACTTAAAACTCAAATTTGCCGACCATATTTTCACAATGGTTCATTTGGCCCGTTTTCCCAAAGGCTCCGTCTAATTTGGGAGTCTGTTCGGTTTTTGAGTAATGGTATTTTCCAAGATTCTTCGTTTCAGTGCTTATTTACAGTGATGTATGATAATGCATCCAAAAGAAAATTATGAAAAAAAAGGAAAAGGAAAAAGAAACTAAAAAACTTGTAGGTCTCATCAGATTACCCTGCGCCTGCTTCCTCTTCTGCTCCACTATTTACCCTGTGAAGTTTCTTGTCACTCCTCGAATCATCAGTTTCGTGTTGTCAATCAGTTTAACGACGTAACATTTCCCCCTTCGCCAACAACTCCGTTTGCTGAGGCGTTTGCCAAATCTTGGTTATGTCGGACGTCCAATTTTGCCAGCTTCACTATAGACCGTGTCAGTAGTCCAGTAGCACCTCTGCGCTGCGTGTCTGCCCACCCTTCGCTGGTATATCGCTACCTTCGCTGGTAAGATCGTATATTATTCCTTTCTTTCAGAGCTCCTTTTTGTGCGTTTAGCGGGTTTTCCGGTATGGCTTGTTTGTTTAGGCACTGTTGGCTCCCAAGTCAGGTATGCAATATAGCTTTCGATTCTCGTTGACTACGACCTCGTTCAGTTGGTATTGGAATTTCCGATAAAAGTAGTCTTTTAAAAGATCCGTGATAGTGTGAACTTTGGGAAGAATAACTGGTCTTCTTATACATATCGGTGTGTCTCCGATACTGTCGATACGTCCTCGAACGCGGAGAACGTGATCGTTTTTTGAATTCGGTGAAAGCTTGAAGATTCTGCTTGTCCTTCCAATTTTTGCGCCTTTTTTAAGTAGCATGATCTCCTCCTGGTATGCGTGTTCTTGGGCATTTCTGTAGAGTATATTATTCGCGTCATCGAGATTCCAAAATCTTGAAGTTTTTTTTCGTATTATCTGGTGTCAAATTTTTATTACAGATAAATCCCAAATATCGCATCACATATTTTAAGGTCCCTCTGAGTCTCCCATTTACTTCATTTACTAGTGGTTATCCTAGCTTTAGTCGTTTCTTGTGTGTCGGGGATATGAATACATTCAAAATAATGAGATTCGAGCTTTGTGACCGGCCATAGCGATTCTGTCTCGTACATATATGGCGGTCCTGTAAACCATCTTCATCCTCCTTCAAATTTTGATTCCTTGGTCCATTTTGTACAGTTGTCAGCAACGTTCATTGATGACGGTACCCAATTGCAATCCGAGTGCTCAGAGTTCTTCAGTATCTCTCCTATCCGTAACGCTACGAATTGATAATACTTCCGAGCGGCGAAACGTAACCAATATAATACGTTTTTTGAATCGGTCCAGAATACAGGTTTCTCCAGCTCAAATGGCAGTTCTGCTGCTAGGAAATTGCCTAGTCGTAGTCCCAGGATAGCTGCCATTACATATCCAGCCGTTGAATAGATATCGGCATATCTTTCACTCTAATAATGCGACTGCGGAGAATGCGTTTATGCTGGCATCTACAAAGATATGTATTTCAATATTTCAATAGTATTTCAAAAAAAGGTTCCAGCTTCTTCTTTTACGACGATTTTGCTCCATCCTGTCGCGGACCGTCAAACTGCTCGTAGGATTTTGCCTGTACAATGTACATAGTACAGTCTTGTAGTCAGCATGTTTGTCAACATGCTCGACTACTTGAATTTCATTTTCCCCACTAACTAGAGCCAAGATACGTGCGAACCTCATTTTTTCAAACAATTAACATGACAACAGACAACGACGGCGGCACTGTAATTGCACTTATGGCAATAAGTATTTGCTTAGAAAACAAGAAAAAAAAATGAAGCGAAAAAAAGGAAACACAGTATGTGGATGAAGGAATGGTACGCAAAGCGGCTAAAACTCACAAATTTTATCACGCAATGTAATAAAATTACGCATTTTTACGCAAATGTTTGTTTTTGTATGCATCGCTTTTGGCGTGCCATAACGCAGGCTCATTTTTTCTAGCAGGAACTTTTTATTCATTTTTCTCTACCAAAACGTTTTTCCAACTGACGTTCGTGCCAACATTGCCATCCATCGTCGAGCATGTTGTTGCCAACATTGTCAAAATAGAACGATTTTAATTTCATTCGAAAATTTTGACGAACACAAAATTTGACAACGAACACTACCATCCACAGGAAAAATTTCGTCAAGCACAACATGTACGCCCAACATGCTCGCCTGTGGATGGGCCCCTTAAGACCGTATATAATCTGTACAAAAGAACTTCTTAGCATTTGCACTTAGAAATCTTAGGTTGGATTGAAATCTTCATCTTCCCTCGAATTGTAACAGACTCGTATAATAAACTTACCCCCTTTACAAATCGTAAGAAAAAAAGGGTGTCGTTTTTCTACATAACATTATTAATCGTGATGTTGATAGTTACCATTTGCTAACATGCTAAAATTTCAATATTTCTAATAGAAGTACTAGAAATTTTAGTCTTCTATGCACAACACGACCATCTTAGGGTCTCATGTTCAAAGAGAAATCGTCTCTACCCCATCAATTCTCTTTCGTGACCTTAAAAATTAAAAATAAGTATTTAAATTCTCAAGTAATTAGTAATATTTCTATCTTTTCTATTTAGTTTAATAAATCGTTTTTCGATCGCCCCTTGGTCGTCTGGGCCTCTAACCTTTATAATGAATGCAAGAGTGCTACCTGGTGCACGAGCCATTCCGTAAGTTCTAAAAGACCGCAAAAGAAAAAAAAAAAAAGGGAAAGGAATGTTATCTTTGGGCGGAGCCAAAGTTGATAAGCCCTTGCAGTTAAAACCGGATATATGTATAGCGCAAAAATCGGATATAATTGGCCTATCCTTAAACAGAATTTGGTACGCCATATTCTTTTTATTAGCAATCATACAAAATTCGAACTACAAAACTCTAACACAAAAAATACCAAAGTTAAAGCATTTCCGATGAATCAGTTATATGGCAGCTATAGGACATAGTCGGCCGATCCCGGCTGTCCCGACTTGTGCACTGCGTGCAAAGGAAAGAAGTGTGTGCGAAATTTCAAGTGAATAGCTTTATAACTAAGAAACTACTTTGCGTAGAAACAGACAGACGGACAGACGGACATGCTTATATAAACTATTTAATAGTCTGCATTAATAGCTAAAAAACGACATTCAAATGCAAAACCTTGAATATGAACTGAATAAGATAGAATGCGGAAACAAAAATAAATAAATGAGTGAGTGCGACGGCGAAAATTCACTCGCACAACATTCGGGAGATGAAAACCGAGTTGAATGAGTGAGAGTTACAGGTTGCATTCAAATTGCTTTTATTTTTAGATAGGAACAAAATTGAAAAGTGGAGGCAAGTTATTGTTATTTTTTTTGGTAATATTCATTATTAATTCGCCAAATTTACATATATTATTAAATTTAATTATTTCTATACTCTAACTAATTTAAATTGGAATGTAAAAACATTATTTTATTTATATTATCAAAATTATTTGCTAACAGTTTAATATAGTTATATTATCGTTTTTCGGTAATTAAATTTCTTGCACCCGAAAAAACTCTTTGGAAGGGCTGGTATAAAAAATATTTTGCAGCTGGTTTTATGCAACAGAGGGAAGAAATGTTTGTGCATAATCCATCAACCTAAGCAATCAACATAGCTTGCAAGTTATTAAGCTCGTCACTCCAGTAATTCCAAGTCGATGTCCTCTAGATATCCTTGGTCCTGGGAAGTGGATTTACGACGGAGGAAACTGTTCCTCTTTAATCATAGGCCTTGTGGCTCTATGAAGTTTTATCAAATAAAGATTCGATTGGATGACGGCAAATGCCGGAGATTTATTCAAACAGTCAAGGCTGATGGGTAGAACAAAACTGAAACTTATCCAATAAACATTTTAAAGGTAAACCTAAGAATGCCCAGTGGAAAAGTACTGGCAAGCAGCTCCTCTTACAAATCCGTCGCTGCTTGCTCAGCATATTGCGGCACAAACAGTCATTGCGACACATGAAACCTTATGCCCGGTGATGTTGAGGAGTGGGGAAGCGGCGATACTCGGACTTTTACCCACGACTGCGTTGTGGTTCAAGTATCTTGTATTGTTGATCACCGCTACATGCTCGAACGTGATGAGGTATGTTCCCTCCAGCATTACCGTGGGCCCCTCGTCTGCAGTGACTTGGGCGTGTTGCTCATTGATGACAATGGTTCCTTCGTCAATCAGTGCGACTGGCAGTAGGTGGCTTGGTTGCGTGCGTCAATTGGCTAGGCCTCCAGCATGTATCTCTCGGGCGCAGCTCTCACGTGTTGATTTTTTGCAGAAGGTGGCGTAGCTAGTGCGCACGCAATCGCTAACTGCGAATATTCCATCGTCGCAATCCGCAATTATGTCGTCTCGGATTTGTAGGACTGTATGATTGTGCGATACCGGAAAAATTACTGTTCTTTTACAAATTTGCTTAATTCTAGGATATTCGATTAACATATGGATTTCGTCTTCTGATTGAAATATTTTAATTTTAGAAACTTCCATTAAATAAACTACGGGGACTTCTGTGAGCTGATTATCAAATATTGACTTCAAATCGTTTGTGTCAAAAATTGTAGGATTTATAATGTCTGATTTGGCAAGAGTGATTGTTAGAATTAAATTCTGGATTTCTGTGATTAACATCCTATTTCGAGTCATAAGCGTTTCAAATAAATTTGGGGTGTCTAGGAGGTCACCCTTTTTTGCTTGTATTATTTTATTTATTGCGTCTGTGAGTTTATTGATCTGTTTCTGAGTTTCTGTATTAACGAGTACCTGTCTATTGTTTGAGTCTACTAATTGATTTTCTGTCATTCTTATTTTTTTTATGTCTGCAGCGTCCGGAGTTCCCGCAACAATTTTTAGTGCTGTGCCAAGAAAATCTAAGCTTCTGGCCATTCTATGGTGAACTGTTAGAGCGGACAAAAGTGCTTCTATGTGTTCTACATCTATGTCTAACAGTTTTCGCATATGCGAGTGGGGGAAAAACTCGGACATTCTTTTAGTATCCTCAACTATCTTATAGAAATTGCTTAAGCTACTTGAGTGTTTTACATAACTAAGTTGTTCCCATGCCAGAATACTACCATCGACGATCGGGATATAGTTCGCATTGGAGAAGTCGGTGATCCGAGCTTGCGTCGCTGTTAGCAAGGTCAACAGGGTAAGAACTATCATGGCGGACCTGTAAGATACATTCTTATTAGATTTAGTGGTTTTTTACTTGCCGATAACTACCTAAGGTTGTCTTTATGGACCACCCTCCCTCTAATAAGCACCGTTGTTCCTAAATCAGCTTGTATCTTTCCTTCGGAACATAAAGGTGATAGTTTGTTACCTAGTCTCCTGTTGTTTTTGATATAGACTTTTTCGCCTACATCAAAAACCCTATTTTGTCTGTCCGGGTTGCACCTGCGTAGTTGGTCTTGTTGTGCCTTTACTATCTTGTTTTTGATAGTTTGGCGCATTTCGTCTGATGCTGTGTGGATTACATCCAGTGGTCTTTGCCCTGTTACGGAATGCACGCTTCTGTTATATTCAATGACAGCTCTGAGAATTGCTTGTGTTGTGTCGCAGATCTGTTTATCAATTTTAAGACATCTCGCAATCTCGACTAATGTACTATGGAAGCGTTCCACTTGCCCGTTGGAGCAGCTGTGAAGCGGGGGCGCGTTGACCAAATCAATGTTAAATTGATTTTTTAGTAGCGAGGTAATTGTCTCTGAGCTAAAGGACGCCTCATTGTCACAGTAAATTGTTTTTGTATCTGGGAAGAGGTTAACCGCTTGCAGTATGGGGTTAATTGTGTCCGTTATTGACCTGGATACTATTGGTTGTACAATCGCAAATTTTGAAAATTTATCGATGCAAGTTAGGAATAATTTTTTATCGGTTGAGAATATGTCGATGTGAAGTATTTCGCCTATGTGGGTTGGGGCAGGCGTTTCGCCAAGCTCTTGTTTTCTCGGGTGCCTGTCGTATTTTCCCTTCATACATACTTTGCAGTTTATCACTATTTCGTTGGCTATTTTGGTCATTTTTGGAAATTAGTAATCCCGCTTAACCTGTTTTACGTTTTCTGGAGCTGCTCTATGAGCTCGGTTGTGTTCAGTATTTAGGATTTCTATTTGCTCATCTTTGTTGGTGATATCTGACACGATCGTTTTGCAGTGCCGAAACTTGGTAGACGGAAATTGTGTGCTTAACTCGTGTTGCACAGCAGCCAACGTTGGTAGGTCGCAATGAATTGCGTTAACCACCTCAGGATTGACGGCATTTTTCAACGTTTCGGTTAGATTGTATTTGTCCGTGAAATGTATTATGTGGCGCATTTTGCTGCCAAACATAATAATTTTTTGGTGCAACGCATAGCGTGCCTCTTCTAGGACCATTTGGTTCCTGAAGCCGTTTATGGGTCGGTCAATCGTTGGGATTGTAAAAGTAAGTGACTCTTCACTATGAATGGTAGCTACGTCAGATTGGGGTTCACTTTGCAGAGCGTTTATGTTCTGACGCGACAATGCGTCGGCTACGTGATTGTCCTTCCCTGGTTTATAGAAGATTTTCGCATTATGCTCTTCTATAAACGTTTTCCATCTCTTGATTTTTGCGTTGGTGTTTTTTTCAGACACCGCAAAGGTGAGTGGTTGATGGTCAGTGTAGATGCGGAGCTCTCTGGTACCATACAGATAATTCTGCAATTTACCAAGTGCCCACACGATTGCTAAAAGTTCCCTTTCATTGGTGGCGTAATGAGTCTCGCACTGTTTTAACGTGCGTGAGATCATTGTGATTGGCCTGCCTTCTTGGGACAATACTGCACCAATGCCATTTGCAGAAGCGTCAGTGGTCAGGTCGAAAGGTTTTTTAAAGTCAGGATACATTAGTATGACATCTTCTGATGCTTAAATGTTCCTTAGTCGCTCGAACGCATCGCGTTGCGTGTCGTTGAACTCAATCGGGATTTTCCTCGACATGTGTTTGCTGACAGAACCATTTTCACCTTTTAGTAAATTGGTTAATGGTCTAGCTACAGAGGCGAAGTCTTTTACGAATACTCTATAATAGCTAGCTAGGCCTATGAATGATCTTAGCGCATACAGGTTCGCCGGTTCGACGTACTCTTGAATTGCTTTGAACTTTTCAGGGTCCGTCAGGGAACTTTCAGATTCTTTAATCCAAAGGGCAATCGGCAGAATTCATATTTCCCCCCGTTCACAGAGAATGATGTTTTCTCTCGATCTTTTTCTGCTAGGTATATTTGATGATACCCAGACTTCAAGTCGAGGGTTGTAAAAAATTTTGTCTTACCCAGATTCGCTAGAATCATTGGGATACTTGGCATTGGGTAGCGGTCGGCAACAGTTCGATCGTTTAACTTCCTAAAGTCAATTACGAGTCGTTTGTTTTTGTTGCCTTCGGAATCGAACCCTTTTTTGTCGACAACCCAAGCTGGGCTGTTGTACGCGGATTTTGACGGTCTGATGATACCGCCTTCCAGTAGTTGTGAGATTTCGTTGTTGACGAAATCCGACACACCGTTTGGATACGGGTAGAGTTTTGAATATACCGGTTCGTTATTTTCGGTACGAATTGTGGCAACGACAGACGTGTTGAATGGCAGTGCCTCGTTAGAGGTCGAAAATGCCTTTATTCTCTTTGTTATCATGCGCCTGAATTCTTCTTTTACACTTTCGGGCACTACTATGTCACTGACTTTAGTGAAATTTACATTATCACATAAGTGAAATTTCAGTGGCTCATTTTCGTCCCGGTAACTTAAGCAATTATTCTTCAAATTCAATGTTGCCCCGGCCTGCGTTAGCAGATCGAAACCTATTATGGCATCAAATGAGTCGAGAGAATCTAAAATGAAGAATGTTGCGTTTTGTCCAAGGATTTTCATTGAACATTTTTTGTTTATTTCACTGGAACTTACAGTGAATGGGGTGGCGACTGTAGTTACGTTTTTTAACTCCTTTACGGGTCTCACGTAATTCTTTGCCACCCCCGTGTCTATCAGAATTTTTAGTTTTCTACTAGCCAACTGTCGTTCGATGAACGGCAGTTGGGAGGGTCCCCTAAAAAATTGAGCATGTCACTTGTATCAATTGACTCGCCATCGCTTTCGATTTCAGCGGCTGCTGTTTCAGCTGTGGCCGCATATTGCTGCTCGCTATCGGCGCTTTGTTGAGTTATGTTGTCAACTCGTTGCCGCCTTTGACCAGATACTCGTTCCGACGAGTTGGGCCTTTTTTGAATGCCACCTATATTTATAGCACTTTGGGTTCTGCCCCAATTGGTTGGCTGCCGAAAATGTGACATTGAGGGATCAACGTCCATAGGCTGAGCCTGAGCCATTTGGCTGTCTTTGTCTTGGGTTTTGTTATGACCTTGCTTTCCTACGTAGCGTGGGTTTTTCTCTTGGCCTTTGTTAGGTTTTGAATGTTGCCGATTTCCGTGCTTATTGTTTTCACTGTGTTGGCTCCTCTCTGCAATTGTTTTTGCATAAGAGGCAGCGAACTGGCTTCTTTCTATGCTGTTTTCAGCCTCGCGAGCCAGGGCCAACGCCGATGGCAAATCTCTCGGCTGGGCCGGCACTACGAACGCTTTCACAGATTTCTTCAAACCCGACATGAATGCGTGTAAAGCATCGCTTCTGACCTCTTTGTTGAGAATCGTAGCCGCTTGCTCATCGTGTGTCATCACAATCTTGTTGGTGACCAATGTGAGCTTCCTTTCAACCTCATCAAAGTACTCATTAGACCTAGGTCGCCTTGCCTAACCATTTCCAACTGTTGCCTGAGTACACGCAGAGACGTTTTGTCCGCGTACGTGCAGTCTAATCGTGCGATGATCGCATCAATATTTAACACTGTATTGTGGGACGTCAGGACTGACCTGGCTGCTCCGCACACTTTGTTGCGTAGAATTGCAACGGCCTCGTAATGGGCCTCGCTACCGTTGTAGCGTCTGAAAATTTCGTATGCGTCCAGGGCAGCTTGCCTCCAGGACACATACTCATCTTGTACCCCTTCAAATGATGGTACAGATTTCACTATGTCAAGTCTCACATCGCACTTGACATTTGTGTCTATCGTCACTTTTTCGTATGTTTCGATATCTGGTGCCGCTATTTGCAGCGCATTTACTTGTGACCTTAGTGCGTTCAGCTCCTCAGCAAACTGCTGCCTTAAGCGCAGTTCTTGCTCGGCGAGCGCAGCATTAACAGTGCCGTTCACTAGTGCTTGTATTTGTTCGGGATTCATTTCTGTTGTATGTGGGCGAAAGCCTATTTCTTCACTGTCACTGTCACTTTCAATTTCTTTTTTAACTTCTCTATATGCCCAACTCATGGGCGTACGCTCGGATCTATTAACACAAAAGCACTGGTTGTACAGTGGTCAAAAACAGAAAAATATTCACAGCTATTTTGCTTATATGGATGCTTTTAATTTAGCCGATTAACTCGAAAGGAAAAAGGAACTACCACAGAATTTATTTGCCAGTCACTTTGGTACTTTATCTTTTATTGGTTTGATTTGAAGTAAAATAAGTTGGTAATCACTCACTTACATGTTTCTTTGGGTTTTTTGGTTCTTAAAATATTATCCGTTGGGCGCCAGTTATTAAGCTCGTCACTCCAGTGATTCCAAGTCGATGTCCTCTAGATATCCTTGGTCCTGGGAAGTGGATTTACGACGGAGGAAACTGTTCCTCTTTAATCATAGGCCTTGTGGCTCTATGAAGTTTTATCAAATAAAGATTCGATTGGATGACGGCAAATGCCGGAGATTTATTCAAACAGTCAAGGCTGATGGGTAGAACAAAACTGAAACTTATCCAATAAACATTTTAAAGCTAAACCTAAGAATACCCAGTGGAAAAGTACTGGCAAGCAGCTCCTCTTACAAATCCGTCGCTGCTTGCTCAGCATATTGCGGCACAAACAGTCATTGCGACACATGAAACCTTATGCGCGCGGGTCGCTACATAACTTGCTGGCCTGCGCATGCGAGGGCAGTTCGTGTAATCATTGAGAGAGTTGCTTGTTAACTTGCATATGGGACATTTTTATTGCAACATTGTCGATACTCTGGCTTATTGAAGCTTTTTCAATTAATTCTGAAAACTCATCGTCATTCACGTTCCACTCGACTTCTGTGATGTTGGTGTAATCTTTAAATCAGGGGTGCCCAAGCTCAGCACGCGGCAGAGCAAACTCCAATACCAGGGCAAAAAATCACCAATACAATGGAGAGAGTATTTTTTTCATGTCGATGCACTGAAAAATAAAATTAAAGTAACATTCAGAAGGGGTTTCAAATAAATATAAGAATAATAAAAAATACATTTTATTATAGCAATTATAAATAGGCCCTATATTTTGTACAATTGCTTATTATTACACTATGACAATTAATGCATAGTCTCTTACTTAAAAATGTTCTGCGAAGAAGAAATTGATCGCTTCAAGTCGAACCGGAACCTGGTTGGCGCTCCTCTTATTAGTTCAAATTATATGGGAAACTGTAATTCGATTTTCTCAAAATCTGTGGAAACGATTTGTATGATTTTTGGTCCATACACACTTGAAAAGGGTCTACATCGACTCCACTACCGTGCATATTGGCGCATCCTCTTGGAGCTTCACAATTTTAAAAACAAATTTTTGGGGTCATTTTTGTATGGGCTGTTAGCAGGGTTGGTCCACTTTTAATCGATTTGCTCCAAAACTTAGGAAACGATTTTAATGAAATTATCAGGGCATATTCTCAAAAGAATGGGCTATAAGCTGGTGTATCGTGCTTATTGGCGCATCCTCTTATTTTTGAGATAATGCTCATTACAGTGAAGGGGCAATTTTTCAAACCCATTTTTAAGCTACTTAAAGAGTGAAGAACCCGCTCAAAGTAAGAAAAAACAATAGTTTATTCAATTCTTAACAATTCTAGTGTTTATTTCATTAAATTTAGTGGCTAAATACGAAAATAATTGAAAAACAAAATATTCGTTGCTGTGTTCCAATTCCACCGTTCCACTTCGACGCTAACTGAGCGACGCCAATGTGACGGACATCATTTAACATGCCACAAACCCGACTATTTTTCCATTTTCGTAGTTGATTTTTGCGAAACACTTCCAATTATTGCTGCGCCCTCTCTTTTCGACTAATTGGTGGGCTCCATTTAAAATTTTATCTTTTATTTCAAATATAACCTATACAACATTTAATAATCTTAATACCAAAAATAATAATAATAATACTAAAGTCATATAAATACTTACGTTCACACACATGTAACGAAAAATGTACATATGTATATACACTTCATTATATCCGAATAGGTCTAGTTAACGCCAGGGACAAGAATCAATTTAAGTTTTATATTATTAAAAAAATCATTCTTCAATCATTATCTTCAAATAATCATTATTTTATTTTAATTTTATTGTTTATTCAAATTACATTATTATTTCAATTTATTACATTATAATTATTATTGTTCTATGAGTTATTTTTATTTTTGTATTTAGGTATGTATATATTTTGGAATTCTATGGTAAATATTTAAAGGTTTTATGGATATTAATGTTTTTTTTTAAATAAGCAGTAAGACGTTTTTCCAATAATTTTTCCGTTTTTCTTGATCCTGATCAAGAATGTATACACTTTATAGGGTCAAGTATATATCCCTCATTGCTTTACACACTTCTGACCAAAATTACAACCTCTGCAAGGGTATAAAAAGCTACCATACAAAGCACTCAAGAAGACAATAGCAATAGTATTCAGATTAAAGAGAGACCTAGGGACCTATAAATTTTTGTTTTATAATAAAATAATATATGAAAGAGGAAATGAAGACAGTAACGAAGTATTTTAGTACTTTAATCACTGTAGACGGCAGAACACGGGTGACGTACCGCATATCTTAGCGGGCGCGGAAAGAAACTATGTGACACCATAGACGAAGAATTAAGAATGTGTTCGTCTGATCTGAATGAATTAATCGAAAGGATTCCTTTAAATGAGAGGGGAGCAAAGTATCATTTTCCATAGCAGGCGTGCCTTATAGCCAATGTAAACATTATTTGCCAAACACAGTAGTCCCTGAAGAATGCGTCTTATGCCTTATATCTTGTCTTCTAATTTACCCTCACTCGTTTCTGAGGATCCCAAAACGATTATTCAGACTAAACATCAAGCTCTACTTGTAAACATTCTCATAAATTTTCCATGTCCTAAGCCAGACATAAACATTAGAGCCGACTCGCCGTCACCAGTCCGAATTTTTCCGATCTTATCACTCTTCACCAATGACTCAATTATTGCATCAGCCAATTGTCCCTTTCTCTTAGAATCTCTTAGGGCAATTTTTTATTCTCTCCAAGAACCCTTTTGGGTTATTTCTCTTAAGCCGAGGTTTGTTGGTTATTTTTTTTTTTACCGGTCTTTCAGAATTTGGAAATGGCTTGTGCATCAATAGGAGCATCAGCTAGCATTCCTGTATTCATCATAAAGCTTAGAGGCCCAGACGACCGAGGGGCGCTCAAGAAACGATTTGTTAGAATATATTAAGCTATTTGTTAATTATTAAGCTAGGAGAAGTTAGTAAGGAAATTTAAAATTCTATATTTTAAGTTTGAGGGACAGGAAAGAGATGTTATAGAGAGACCATATGTTATATGTAGAGACCATTGTAGTTCGAACATAATACCCTAAAAGGGTCATGCAGTGCATATGTCGAACTACAACGGCTAAGGAACAGAGGACTAAAGTTTCGAGTCCTTCTATTGTCCTACGATTTGTTAAGCTAGGTAAGTTTATAAGTAAGAGTCTACTGTTATAAGATGGAAGGTGAAGATTTGCATCCCAGTTTTGACCTCTAAGTGAAAAAGTTAGGAAATTCTTTTGTACGGATTCTATGCGGTCCTGATGTACTCCATATTGGGGACTCCAGACACATAAACCGTACTCCAGTATAGGACGGACCAAAGAAATGAATAGTGTTTTGGTTATATAGGGGTCATTAAATTCTTTTGACCACCTTTTAATAAAACCAAGGACTCCTTTAGCCTTATTAACCATTAAGGAAATATGGTCGGCAAATTTAAGTTTGATGTCTAATAGGATGCCGAGATCATTAACCTGGGTTAATTTTTCTAAGGCAATCCCATTAATAGAATAAGTAGCTTGCAGAGGGCAAGAACGATAAAAAGACATATGTTTGCATTTAGATCCATTAAGTATTAGATCATTAGCTAAACACCATTTTTGAAAGTTATCAAGGTCAGACTGAAAACTGCATTGGGCAGAGATGGATTTGTACTGAAAACAAAGCTTTACATCATCTGCATACATAAGAACTAGAGAGTTCGTTAAAGCAGAGGGCAAGTCGTTTATAAAAAGCGTAAATAATAACGGGCCAAGATGACTTCCTTGAGGGACGCCGGATGTAGCACGGACCAGACGGGACTGTATGTTTTTAAATAAGACTCTTTGTGTCCTTCCATCTAGGTAGCTGGAGATCCACGTTAAGATGTCTTTAGGAAAACCCAGCATATTCAGTTTACTCAACAAGAGTGAGTGATTAACTGAATCAAATGCTTTGCTGAAGTCTGTGTAAATTACATCGGTTTGATATCCCTTACAAAAGCCATCTATGACAAAGGATGTCAACTCCAATAAGTTTGTGGAGGTGGAGCGACGCTTAATAAAGCCATGCTGACAAGGAGTGAAAAAATTCTGCGAATAGATCGGCAATGTCCTGATCAGAAGTAGCAGAGGAATTAACAAACGTAAGCAGGGGTGAAAAAGTTACGTGTTTACGCTTAGTGTTTTCAAAATTATAAAACTGCTTTGGATCCTGAGTAAATTGTATCCGGCAGCGGTCAATATAATTCCTATAACATTCAGCGTTATGCACGGTAAAATTCGACCGAGCTAGTAGGTATCTTGAGAAATCAACACTACTGCAGGTTTTTTTATATTTAAGTAAAAGCTTATTTTTTTTATTTTTTAGGTTAGTGAGGCACCTTGTAAACCAAGGAGGATTTGTTGAAGCGGACGGATATTTCCAAGGCACACATGAGTCAAAAAATGTGTTTAAAGTAAAATAAAATTTTTCTAAAGTGACATTAAGATCAGTGCACGCCAGAATATCAGACCAGTCAAATGTATCGATAAGGCTATTAAGTTTCTGAAAATCAGCTTTACGGAAACAGCGAATCTTATTTACCACGCTCGGAGACATCTGATCGATACCAGGAGTGGTTTCGATTGAGACCTCCAGCGTGGGGTGATATGGATCCTCTGGGGTTGAAAGGGAAAAGCTCTGGAGAGAGCGGTACCATCAGGATCAGATACAAAACATAAGTATAAAAGCCGACCTAGCGAATTTCTAACATGATTGATCTGACCTAGGGACATGTCAAACATGCCCGCGGTGAAGTCATGGTAAGTTATAAGTGACAAAGATGGTGAGTTATCGACGTTGGACCACTTTAATTCTGGGATATTAAAGTCGCCCACCGCTACGAGTTGGTCACGATCCGTCATAAGATTAGAGACGTATCGAATAGCGGACAAATGCTGCCAATATGTAGGCGGTTCAGACATAGGAGGTATATATGAAAATGTAATGTATAAAGCTTTCACGGACATAGTGATTTTAACGCAAATAAAATCTATGTCACCAAACTCTTGGGATTTCACCTCTTCAGAAGCAAGAGTAGAGTCTACCGAAATGAGGACTCCACCTCCTCTTCGCTGAGATCGATCCCGTCTAAAAGTGGTGTACTTACTTGGAAAAACTTCGGAGCTAAAGATCTCCGGATTTAACCAAGTTTCTGTAAATGCTATTATATGGGATGCAAAGAAAGAACTATCAGAATATAGCTTGGGGAGTTTGCTACGTAGCCCCCTAGTATTCTGATAGGTAAGAGTTAGTGAGGAAATTAGTTTTTTGGGTTAGTGGCCAAAGAAGAGGTGGAGGGTTGGTCAGTGGTTCCGATATTGGGAAGTCTCACTCCCACTGGTTTTTTAACTTTTTTCTTCTTATCTGGTAATTAAAATGGGCAGTCTTATTCTGGGAGCAAGCCT
The DNA here is from genome assembly GCA_018153235.1 of Drosophila malerkotliana malerkotliana. Classification (NCBI taxonomy): domain Eukaryota; kingdom Metazoa; phylum Arthropoda; class Insecta; order Diptera; family Drosophilidae; genus Drosophila; species Drosophila malerkotliana. The sequence goes on along the minus strand of JAECXV010000020.1, from coordinate 2,199,973 downwards.
GTCATCTTCAATCGGTCTAGCCCTTAGCGATTCAACAAAGTTTGTGAAAAAATAAGAAATAATATAAAAGTTTTTTTTAATTAAAAAAAAAAATTTTTTTTAATAAGTGAACTTTGGGATAAAGTTAATTGGCGCCCAACGTGAGGCCATGCAAATATAGGTGATTCTAAAAAAAATTAATAAAAAAAAAAAAAAAATAAATTAAAAAGAAAGCACCAGCGTGGCTCAAAAACTCATAAAAATCCCAACATAATCGCAATAAAATGGCAAACCAAAGACTAGTGATTGGCAAAAACTCCAATAAAAAAAAAATATATATATGGGCATTTCCGGGGTCGCGAACGTACGTTCGGACGCAATAAGTGCCAAAAAATAAAAAAAAAAAAATTTTCTGATACTTTTTTTTGTTTCCGATAGCATTTGGTGAGTTTTTTTCTTAACGTAAATTATGGTTTTAATGGATTTTTCATTTTCATAATATTGGCAAAAAATATGAGGTCGCGAACGTACGCGAAATGGAAGTCGGTTTTGGCTTGCTCTAGCAAAATCAAAAAATCTGCGAATTGGATTGGAATATTTTAATGGAATAAATTTACTTTTAAAATAGAGGCATGTAGCTTTCTATCGAATCTATTCCCAATTAAATATCTGCATTCGTTTTTTTAAATTAAATTAAGTACGGGTCGCGAACGTACAATTTTTCGCCATTTTTTTTTTTTTTTGTACCGCTTTGTTTTTATACCCTTGCAGAGGGTATTATAATTTTGGTCAAAAGTGTGCAACGCAGTGAAGGAGACATCTCAGACCCTATAAAGTATATATATTCTTGATCAGGATCACCTCCTGAGTTGATATGAGCATGTCCGTCTGTCCGTCTGTCCGTCTGTCCGTCTGTCTGTCCGTCTGTCTGTTTCTACGCAAACTAGTCTCTCAGTTTTAAAGCTATCGTCTTGAAACTTTGCACACACCCTTCTATCCTTTGCACGCAGTATATAAGTCGGAACGGCCCGGATCGGCCGACTATATCCTATAGCTGCCATATAACTGATTGATCGGAAATGGTATAACTTTGGTGTTTTTAGAGTTGTGGAGGTGGAGCGACGCTTAATAAAGCCATGCTGACAAGGAGTGAAAAAATTCTGCGAATAGATCGGCAATGTCCTGATCAGAAGTAGCAGAGGAATTAACAAACGTAAGCAGGGGTGAAAAAGTTACGTGTTTACGCTTAGTGTTTTCAAAATTATAAAACTGCTTTGGATCCTGAGTAAATTGTATCCGGCAGCGGTCAATATAATTCCTATAACATTCAGCGTTATGCACGGTAAAATTCGACCGAGCTAGTAGGTATCTTGAGAAATCAACACTACTGCAGGTTTTTTTTATATTTAAGTAAAAGCTTATTTTTTTTATTTTTTAGGTTAGTGAGGCACCTTGTAAACCAAGGAGGATTTGTTGAAGCGGACGGATATTTCCAAGGCACACATGAGTCAAAAAATGTGTTTAAAGTAAAATAAAATTTTTCTAAAGGGACATTAAGATCAGTGCACGCCAGAATATCAGACCAGTCAAATGTATCGATAAGGCTATTAAGTTTCTGAAAATCAGCTTTACGGAAACAGCGAATCTTATTTACCACGCTCGGAGACATCTGATCGATACCAGGAGTGGTTTCGATTGAGACCTCCAGCGTGGGGTGATATGGATCCTCTGGGGTTGAAAGGGGAAAAGCTCTGGAGAGAGCGGTACCATCAGGATCAGATACAAAACATAAGTATAAAAGCCGACCTAGCGAATTTCTAACATGATTGATCTGACCTAGGGACATGTCAAACATGCCCGCGGTGAAGTCATGGTAAGTTATAAGTGACAAAGATGGTGAGTTATCGACGTTGGACCACTTTAATTCTGGGATATTAAAGTCGCCCACCGCTACGAGTTGGTCACGATCCGTCATAAGATTAGAGACGTATCGAATAGCGGACAAATGCTGCCAATATGTAGGCGGTTCAGACATAGGAGGTATATATGAAAATGTAATGTATAAAGCTTTCACGGACATAGTGATTTTAACGCAAATAAAATCTATGTCACCAAACTCTTGGGATTTCACCTCTTCAGAAGCAAGAGTAGAGTCTACCGAAATGAGGACTCCACCTCCTCTTCGCTGAGATCGATCCCGTCTAAAAGTGGTGTACTTACTTGGAAAAACTTCGGAGCTAAAGATCTCCGGATTTAACCAAGTTTCTGTAAATGCTATTATATGGGATGCAAAGAAAGAACTATCAGAATATAGCTTGGGGAGTTTGCTACGTAGCCCCTAGTATTCTGATAGGTAAGAGTTAGTGAGGAAATTAGTTTTTTGGGTTAGTGGCCAAAGAAGAGGTGGAGGGTTGGTCAGTGGTTCCGATATTGGGAAGTCTCACTCCCACTGGTTTTTTAACTTTTTTCTTCTTATCTGGTAATTAAAATGGGCAGTCTTATTCTGGGAGCAAGCCTGTCATCTTCAATCGGTCTAGCCCTTAGCGATTCAACAAAGTTTGTGAAAAAATAAGAAATAATATAAAAGTTTTTTTTTAATTAAAAAAAAAAAATTTTTTTAATAAGTGAACTTTGGGATAAAGTTAATTGGCGCCCAACGTGAGGCCATGCAAATATAGGTGATTCTAAAAAAAATTAATAAAAAAATAAAAAAAAATAAATTAAAAAGAAAGCACCAGCGTGGCTCAAAAACTCATAAAAATCCCAACATAATCGCAATAAAATGGCAAACCAAAGACTAGTGATTGGCAAAAACTCCAATAAAAAAAAAATATATATATGGGCATTTCCGGGGGTCGCGAACGTACGTTCGGACGCAATAAGTGCCAAAAAATAAAAGAAAAAAAATTTTCTGATACTTTTTTTTTGTTTCCGATAGCATTTGGTGAGTTTTTTTCTTAACGTAAATTATGGTTTTAATGGATTTTTCATTTTCATAATATTGGCAAAAAATATGAGGTCGCGAACGTACGCGAAATGGAAGTCGGTTTTGGCTTGCTCTAGCAAAATCAAAAAATCTGCGAATTGGATTGGAATATTTTAATGGAATAAATTTACTTTTAAAATAGAGGCATGTAGCTTTCTATCGAATCTATTCCCAATTAAATATCTGCATTCGTTTTTTTAAATTAAATTAAGTACGGGTCGCGAACGTACAATTTTTCGCCATTTTTTTTTTTTTGTTTACCGCTTTGTTTTTATACCCTTGCAGAGGGTATTATAATTTTGGTCAAAAGTGTGCAACGCAGTGAAGGAGACATCTCAGACCCTATAAAGTATATATATTCTTGATCAGGATCACCTCCTGAGTTGATATGAGCATGTCCGTCTGTCCGTCTGTCCGTCTGTCCGTCTGTCTGTCCGTCTGTCTGTTTCTACGCAAACTAGTCTCTCAGTTTTAAAGCTATCGTCTTGAAACTTTGCACACACCCTTCTATCCTTTGCACGCAGTATATAAGTCGGAACGGCCCGGATCGGCCGACTATATCCTATAGCTGCCATATAACTGATTGATCGGAAATGGTATAACTTTGGTGTTTTTAGAGTTAGAGAGTTCAAATTTGACATGAGAGCTATTTTTGGCAAAACATTACGACATGCCAAATTTCATAAGGATCGGCCGACTATATTCTATAGCTGCCATATAACTGATTGATCGGAAATGACCCAACTTTCGTGTTTTTGAAGATAGAAAGCTGGAACTTGGTACAGATTATATATTTGGTCAGTTGATCCGACCTACCAAATTTCATTAGGATCGGCCGACTATATCCTATAGCTGCCATATAACTGAACGATCGGAAATGACCCAACTTTGACCCAACTCGTGTCTTTGAAGATAGAAAGCTGGAACTTGGTACAGATTATATATTTGGTCAGTTGATCCGACCTACCAAATTTCATTAGGATCGGCCGACTATATCCTATAGCTGCCATATAACTGAACGATCGGAAATGGTATTTGGTAGAAATATCAACTTTCGTATTTTTGAAGATAGAAGTTTGGAACTTTTTTTAGATTTTGTATTGTAATAAATTGGAATATATATTCCTATTCCCATAAGGATCGGCCAACTATATCCGATGTTTGCGATATATATCCGGTTTTAACTGCAAGGGTATATCAACTTCGGCTCCGCCCGAAGTTAGCTTTGCTTTCTTGTTATAAATAAATTTATATTTCTTTATTTATATAATTTAATTATATAAATAAATTTTTATATCATTTAAATTTATATTTCACCGAATTTTTTTTCGCCCCCGATATACAGGGTTCCGCCGGGCCCCTGTTTATCGACCACTTTTTTAGTTCTGAAAAAGCCTTACCATCGCTTTCGGACTTTCTGAATGTGCTTTAAATGGATCACAATAGTCTAAAAAAATAAAAAAATTCTAAATTTTTGTACAGTTTTATTACATAATGTACAAAACTACATGTTTTCGCTTTATTTCAACATATCTCATTTGGTAAATACCATTAAAAACGCCGCTTTCTCGCTTTGCCAGCCGCAAATTCGTCGATCGCTTGGCGGAAATCGATCTTTCTTGCTCGCTCATTTTTAATCGATAATAATGCCAATCCACACAATCGTTCTTGCTTCATACAGCTTCTCAAATAATTTTTAATCAATTTCAATTTCGAAAAAAATCTTTCCGCCGTTGCAACTGTTTGAACGCCTTCACATACCTTGAACAGTTCCCGTATCAAGAGACGATGCAGACGTGGATGATAACCAATACACGAATTTCCCGGAAATTTTTTTTGTTGCTGCATTCTCTTTCTTTCGTTTTGCCTCTTTTTTTCGCTCCGCTGGGATAGATACGTTTCATCGCGCAAGTTAACAATTATATAATTGTACGCAATTATACAATTATATAATTATATAATTGAATAATTATACAATTGTCTGATACTATTGTTTGTCAATAGCACCTCAATTGAGCAGCTGATTCGCGTCAATCGAGCTATCGAACAGTGTTCGGGACCACTATACGCGCGGGAAATTCAAACGTTCCACACATAGACAACCCTAAGCGCACTTTAAAATTTGACAAAAGACTTCCGTATAGGGGGCCTCAAATTTACTTGTTGCCCCAGGGCCCCCGAGGCTCTAGCTACGGCCCTGCTCGCAACGCAAGCAATTCGTCTTCAGCTTCATCTTCAGATTTGTCTTAGTGGCACGCACTATGTTTGCAGCCTAATAAAGTAATTAGGAGCAATGCTCTGAGAATATTTATTTCCGGTCTAAACGGATCAATAGCAGAGACGCTTTTCTCGCTAAGTCCACCTGACCTTCCAAACGCCTTAGGAAAAGTGCAAGAACTAGAATCTAATAATTTTATAGCACAATTCGCCAATAGATATTACGGCTTTCAAAATAAAAACCGATGACAAAATAATTACCTAAGGTTTATTTCGATCCAACCAAAACAGAATTTTAATAAACCTAAGAAAAATTGGCCCCAACAGATTAATTTCGACCATAATAACGTTCAGGGGCATGTGGTGATCTTATTATCAATTGTGCCAAGTTACAGCACTGTAGGGTCATTTTTGAATCTTATGCAAAAAAATCGGTCAATCCGGCCACTGTGCACAAGCAGCGAGGCCTTTGGATTTAAGGATTTAATACATGAGGATTTAATACATGTTTTAAGTCTTAGGTTAAGAATAGCTTAGGTCTATGAACGGAAGGTTATCTGTGCTTAGTTCGTTGAGGAGGTTAAGTGGGTATGTGTTTTTAAAGATAGAGTGTTTTATATGGTGGAGTGATGGGCATGAGTTGAGTAGGTCGGATATAGTGTTGTCTCCTTGGCAAAAGGTGGGCTGATTTCGCTGGGATTTTCGCTGCTGCTTTAGCGGTTTGGTCGGCTAGCTCATTGCCTGCTATGCCTACATCACCATGAATCCACAATACTTTTATTTTTGGTGCTAGCTTTGTTAGATGTGATCGGATTTGGTTTGAGTAAAAGTTGTTATTGTTAGTGTTTTTTATGGAGTCAATTACTGAGAGGGAGTCAGAGCAAATCATGAATTTACCCCTCAAACTTTTGACTTGACCAATTGCTTCTTGGATGGCTATTATTTCGGCGGAGAGTACTGAAGAGTATGGCAGGAGCATACCTTATTTTATAATGTGGTTTTCTGTTGTGACTGCGTAAGTTATTGTGTAATTTAATTTTGATCCGTCTGTGAATATAAACTTGAAGGATTTGTGTCTGTCTTTGGTATGTTCGTATATTTTTCGATATGTGTCTGGGCATGTTGTTGTTTTCTTATGGATTCTGTGCTTTTTTTTTTTGTAGGTGCTTGGTATTTGTGCTTGGTAGGGTAAGTTTAGTGAGAGGCAGAGTTGTATGGTTCGGTCATACATGGTTATGGTTGTGTCTCCAAAATTCCAGAAATAGGGGTTGAAAATAATAAGTCGGGAGCGTCTTCAGTTAAGGTAAAAAAACGCGTTCAGCTTTATTGGCTGCGTACAGAGGATTGCCAACTTAAAAACTAGTACAAAAAAGAGACGATCGACGACAACCAACGAGCGAGAGAGAGGTCACAGAGGGGCGAGTGTGGTTGGGCTCTTCAGCGCGGGTGCGCTCTTTAGCGCGGGTGCGCTCTTCAGCTGAGCGGCACCACGGCCCCTCACCTAAACACCCGTAAATAACACCCCTACAACTTCTATCAACGACATTGCTAATATATTTGCACGGCACTTTTCAGAGCTTTCAAACGATCGGAACTTTTCAGAGGAGTTCCGAAACAACAAATACAAAAGCAACACATACGACTACACCCCCTGCCCAACAGCCAAAACCATAGAGGAAAAGACTACTCTCCTCGAACTAACATCAGTCTTACAAACGCATAAGGGAGCCACTCCAGGGTTAAATAGAATCTCATATGAAATGATAAAAAACAGCTCACCTACCACAAAAAACAGAATAAAAGACCTTTTTAACAAAATACTAGATAGTCACATACCGAAAGCCTATAAAACAAGCCTCGACATACTGATCCTCAAGCCAAAAACTGAAAAAACAAAAATAAATTTATACAGACCCATATCCCTCAACTGCTGTCTTGCTAAAAATTCTCGACAAGATAATTTCCAAAAGCCGATGGTGGTTTGCAACCGTGAACAAAGTGCTTAATCAAAACCAATTTGGCTTCAAAAAAGGAAAATCGACTTCGGACAGTCTGCCGTAGACTACCTCATAATGAAGTCAAAGAAGCACACCTTTACAGACCAACTCCAGGAGTGGAAAATAGGCCCTAAAATAAGGAAGTGCATAAAAAAATTTATGCTTAAACAAATTAAAGACCCCGTTCAATGCTGCACTTCGACTAGCCCTTGGAGCCTACCGAACAACCCCCATATCTAACTTAATCAACGAGTCCAATATTCTCACAATAGAGCAAAAACGAGACCTACAAACAGCCAAAATTAGCAAAAACTTATTTTTAACCAAACTTATGCCCTCTCTCTCGCTCGTTGGTTGTCGTCGATCGTCTCTTTTTTGTACTAGTTTTTAAGTTGGCAATCCTCTGTACGCAGCCAATAAAGCTGAACGCGTTTTTTTACCTTAACTGAAGACGCTCCCGACTTAAATAATAAAATAATTCAACCCCTATTTCTGGAATTTTGCGGCACCAGCGCCCCCCTACACATTAACTTATTATAACTTATTTAATTTTTATTTTCCGTCCGAGCAAAGGGCCAGGGTTTTTAATTCATCTTTCCGGCCACTCAATGGTAAAAGTCGAAAATTTAATTATCGAAAAAAAAATTATAATTAAATAATTTAATTGTCAATCTTCTCTCTGAACCGAGCCGCGGTTTCAATTCCACCGTTCCAGCTTCGTGTTATTTAACGTCCATTTATTAAAAATTGAAATTTTAAACTCCACCCGTCTGTCTCCATAATAATTTAATCCGACAATTAGGCAAAAATTAATTTTTTTTTTCTGTGTTAAATCCAAACCAAGGTCAAGTCCACCTTTCCGGCTCCGCAAATTCGAAAATAGTTGGGAATTAAATATTTACGTACGAGCCATACTGGTCGAAATAAACATATATAGACAGTCATTAATTATTTTTCCGAACGAGCACGAATTTTCCGGTCCTTGTCCATTTTCCGTCCCGTCATTTTTCCTAACGCTGCTTCTACTCCGCATCTGGCAATATCCGCCTAGAATCTCAACAAACGTTGGCCCATCTGGTTTTTTTTTTTGGCTTCCTGAAGTTTCTCCCACATCCGAATTGTGCCGCATCCGACGTTCCTCTCGACATCGGCGCTACTAATTCCCACTTGGCCTTGCAATCGCATTTCGTCCGAGATCTCACCGGTCTCATCACATTAGTGACCGGCTACCGCTTCGTACGAGCCACCTACTGCGCATGTCAGTCGACAAGCGCTGACCAGCGAATTGGTGTCTGAGAATGCCCACGGGAGACGACCAAAAGCCACGTCCGATCCCAACCATCCGTTTGGACAGATCTCAATCCGCTTCTCCAAGGACGCCTCTTTTAAAGCCTAAGGCGTACAGTGCCATTCCAAGGGCAAAGAGTGACGAATCCGTCAATACAATCCCCGGTCCTTCACAGAGGCAGACTCGTTCCGTTGCGAAAATGGCTCAAAGTGCGGTCGACGTGGCGCTGAAAAAATTCATCGCCACAACAGATCGAATTAGCCAATTTGAGGCTAACATAAATACTCCGGGCGCCAGAGACGCGGAAGTAGGCTCCCAATACATTTGCGAGGTTCATCGGGACCAATTTCGGGCACTGTGGGAGAAGGTGGAGAAAAGCTATGAGAGCTGCTCCGATTTACTAGCCGTGCCAGACGACAATGTGGCCACCTCGACAGTGCTGGAATCAAAGTAAAACTACTGTTACTCCGTCTATTCGAGATTTATTGCCCTGCTTCGGGAGAAAATTGCTTCTCAATCCACTCAGGCTTCCGTCAGTGCCCACACGCCCGCGCCTACAGGCTGCCGGTTACTTCCGGTGGATACTGAGGTCTTCGCGGGCGATTATCTGCGGTGGCCCACCTTCAGAGACTTGTTTACGGCCATTGACATCCAAAACTCGCGGCTCACCCCGGTGGAGAGGTTGTTCCACTTACTGTCCAAAACAAGTGGAGACGCCCACGCCATTGTCCCCAAGGCTCCGCTTACCCATGAGGGGTTTGTCGTCGCTTGGCAAAGCCTCACAGAACGCTTTGAGAATCGGCGGCTATTGGTCAATAGCCAGTTGAAAATCCTTTTCAACCTCCAGGCTATTTCTCAAGAGTCCGGGGTCCCCCAAGGGTTGCGATCTCTGTTTGAGGGAGAACCACCTTATTCGCTTATGTCCGCGGTTCCTGGAAATGGACGTAAATGGGCGCTCGGACTACATTAAAAGGAAGCAGTTATGTTTGAACTGTTATGCCCGAGGGCATCAGCAACGAGACTGCACGAGCGCCCATACCTGCTTCACATGTCACAGCCGACACCACACCCTCCTGCACCGCGGCAATCCGTTCGCCACCGCTCCAAGTCCGCCTACGACAGCAAGGGCTCGACCCGTACAGACTGTCAGAAGCACAAATGGCTCAGAGGAGCAGTCGGATGTGCAGGTGTGCTTCGCTTCCGGGTCAGGAGCCGTCCTACTGGGCACGTCCCAGTAGGGACGTGTCAACGTGTGCCATTTGGGGTGCAGCTTCCAGGCACGAGCCCTGATAGACTCAGGGTCCAAAGCGACCTTCATAACGGAACGACTGTTCAACCTCGTCAAGCCACCCTTCAAGACGATTCAAGCCCAAGTTTCCGGCCTTAATCAGACCATTTCCGCGCAGTCTACTAAATTGTGCCATTTCTCCATTCGGTCGCCGTCTAGACCCGGGCTACAATTAGAGACTGCGGCCTACGTTCTTCCGCAGTTGGCAGGAAATCTGCCATCATACCCGATTCCGCGAGATCGTCTCAAGGGGCTGCCCGACATTCCCCTGGCGGACCCCAACTTCTTTGAGAGCTCCCAAGTCGATGTACTAATAGGAGCTGACATTCTTCCGTCCATTCTCCTCGGTAATGCCAAGGCTAACATATGCGGGTCGCTTCTCGGTCAGGAGACCATTTTTGGATGGGTGCTGACAGGCCCATTATCTCCAGCCAACCCCAGCAACGTGTCTGTTTTTTCCACACGAGTGGCCCCCAGCCTTTGTGACTCACTAGATCAGCTCCTCACCAAATTCTGGGAGGTGGAAGATGTGCCCACACCGATAAGTTCGGAATCGGATTCCGTTTGCGAGCACAATTTTGTCCAGACGACGAAAAGAGACGAGTGTGGCAAGTACGTTGTGACGCTCCCCTTACGCGACCCCGGGCAGAAGGGTTTCGAGCTAGCGGCTTCACGGTCCTTTGCCCTTGCTCAGTTTCTGCGTAACGAGCAGCGCCTGAAGAGGGACCCGCCCCTTAAGGCCCGCTATGACTCGGTAATTCAGGAGTACATCGACTTAGGCCACATGACCGAGGTCTCTCCCGCGAGCAATTCCGCTACCTACTATCTTCCACATCATGCAGTCTTCAAGCCCGAAAGCACGACCACCAAGGTGCGAGTGGTCTTCAATGCTTCGAGCCCGTCCGCAAACGGGACCAGTCTGAACGACATTCTTTACGCGGGCCCGGTCTTACAATCCGACCTGACGATTCAAATCCTAAAGTGGCGGTACTTTAGGTTTGTCTTCAACGCCGACATCGAGAAGATGTATCGGCAAATTTGGGTAGATCCCAAGCATACTCCGCTCCAACGTATTTTGTTTCGCAATCCCGATGGGGATATCCGCGACTACGAGTTGAAAACGGTCACCTTCGGTGTCAATTGTGCCCCGTTCCTGGCGATCCGTGTGCTGCGACAGCTCGCTGACGACGAAGATTCGAAGTATCCGCAGGCAAGCCAAATTATCCGGCAGTTTATGTACGTTGATGACGTTCTCGCGGGGGCAGACTCCAATACTGAAGCCCAAGCTTCGATTCGGGAGCTGAAAGGGGCCCTAGAGTCAGCAGGGTTCCCACTTAGGAAATGGACGTCGAATAACAAGGCAATCCTGGCCGACATTCCGATCGATCACCGTCTCCGTGCTGACTTTCTCGACATCGATGCAGAGAGCACGGCCAAGACACTCGGCGTGCGGTGGAAAGCGACGACTGATGCATTCTTTTTGTCCCGCCAGAATTGACTTCCGGCTCGGTTTTCACAAAGCGCCAAGTCCTCTCCCAAGTTGCCAAATTGTTCGATCCAGCAGGTTGGCTCGCTCCTTTCATTGTTCGGGCAAAAATGTTCATGCAAGACATTTGGCTTCTGGATCTAGGGTGGGATGACGCCCTCCCTCAAGATTTCTGTCAGCGATGGGTTGACTTCCTAAAGAATTACTCGGTTCTCGATCAGATTCGTGTTCCTCGATGGGTCGCGTTCCGACCACATCTAAAGGTCGAACACCACGGGTTCTGCGACGCTTCACAGAAGGCGTACGGCGCAGCAATTTACGTTCGGGTCGAGGTTGGGTCCACGGTAATAGTGACCCTGTTGACTGCAAAGACTCGAGTGGCCCCAGTTAAAACGGTGTCGCTCCCTCGACTAGAACTGTGCGGTGCCTTGTTGTTGTCCGAGATGGCCACCGCCGTTCTGCCACAAATGCCAGGGGCTGCGTCTGCCCTATACTGTTGGACCGACTCGACTATTGTCCTCGCGTGGCTGCATAAGCCAGCGTGCCAGTGGACAACGTTCGTGGCCAACCGGGTGACCAAGATCACCCAGTTCACCGACGTGCAGAAATGGGCACATGTCCGCTCCGAGCAGAACCCTGCGGATCTCGCTAGCCGGGGCGTAGCTCTCCAAGATCTTGCAAATAACCAGTTGTGGTGGCACGGTCCTGACTGGCTGCAGAGGCCTCGCAGCGACTGGCCCACTCAAGGCAATGATGCCCCCGTGACTGAACTCGAGAAGCGAGCAGTCAAGGTCCATGTCGCGAAGGCGCCCCCCGAAGATCTCCTTGAGCGTTTTTCCACACTCGACAAGGCATTACGAGTCCTTGCCTATGTTAATCGCTTCATCCAGCGCGCACGGAAGATTCGACCCTCGTTTGAAGAGCATCTGACCGCTAATGAGGTTACGTCGGCTGAACGTCTTCTAGTTTCCGTCACTCAGCGCAGACACTTCGTCTCTGAGATGGGCTGCTTAAGCGAAAAGCGTCCAATATCGGCATCCAGTCCGATTCAAAATCTGAACCCTTTCGTGGATTCGCAAGGCCTTATGAGAGCCTGCGGCCGGGTCACGTGCCCTGAGCTTCTCCAATATGACGAACGGCACCTTATTATCCTTCCGTACGACTGTCATCTGTCTCGACTCCTGGTTCATTTTACACATCGCATCACGCTCCACGGTGGCAGTCAGCTGATGATCCGTCTGATCCGGGCCAAATTCTGGATTCCAAGGGTGAGGAATTTGGTCAAGTCCGTCGTCTATTCTTGTAAGGTATGTGTCATCCACAAGAAGAAGTTGCAGACGCAACTCATGGGAGAGCTACCCAAGGAACGGACGTCCTTCTCGCTCCCATTCACGTACACCGGTGGAGATTATGCCGGTCCCTTCGAGATAAAAAACTATACGGGGAGGGCCTGTCTCATCACAAAGGGTTATGTGTTGGTGTTTGTGTGTTTCTCCACTAAGGCCATCCATTTAGAGCCTACGTCGGACTTTACGACCGAGAAATTTCTGGCGGCTTTTGCACGGTTCGTGTCCCGGAGATGATGCCCCCGTCAAGTGCAGTCCGACAACGGGAAGACCTTTGTGGGAGCAGCTGCTCTACTATCCCGCGATTTTCTCCAGATCCTAAAGGGGGCTGTGACCGGTGCCTATAGTCACCAGCAGCTTCTCTGGCATTTTATTCCTCCGGGAGCTCCCCACATGGGGGGCCTTTGGGAAGCAGGGGTCAAGAGCTTCAAGACCTTGTTCTACATGTCCACCGCCACGCGGAAATACACCTTTGCGGAGCTGGCTATTCTCCTGGCAAAGATCGAGGCGTGCCTGAATTCGCGGCCACTCGCGCCAATGTCCGAAGACCCCGCTGACCTGCTGGCTCTTACACCCGGGCACTTTCTTGTGGGAGGCCCACTTCTCGCCACGGTCGAGCCCGAGATAAAGGGGGACACCAATTCCATCAACACACCTCAACACACCTCTGGCAACACCTCAAGGCGCTTCAGCAGCAATTTCGGCTCCGATGGAAGGAGGAATACCTCAAGGAGCTCCATAAGAGGAACAAGTGGCGAGCCCCTACGAGGGACCTCCGGGTTGGGGATATGGTCGTCATCAAGGAGAACAACCTTCCGTCCAGTGAGTGGCGTTTAGGCAGGGTTGACGCGGTGTATCCCGGCTCTGATGGCCATGTCCGCGTGATCGACATCCGCACAGCGCGAGGGCTCGTAAAGCGGCCCGTTGCTAAGGTCGTGCTTCTTCCGTTGGACGCGTCCGCCTACCCACAGTAATTAACATTTCTTCCGCTCCAATGTTCCTGTCCATTGTGCTGTCCCGTAGCTCTGCCCGTAGTTCCGAACCTTCATTTACACCCATTCTGATAATGTTATTTTTTCCTTCACCATATTTCCGTCAGCCATAGTCAACACGATGTCGCCACGTCCACGCAACACCCACGCATCGCTGGAGAGCAGATGTAATCGAGATATTCAGTCCTACCGTTGCCGAGTCTGCAATGGAATCCCCGCCTTGAAGAAGTGTCGGCGCTTTCTACGCCTTAGCGCCGAGAAGCGGCTCCGAGCGGTTCTCGTGAACCGGTATTGCTCGAGCTGCGTGGCCCACGAGCACTCCGACGGATCCTGTTGGCGGGGTGACGGTTGTAAAACGTGTGGTCAGGATCACCACACGCTGCTGCACCTCGTTGAGAAGCCGCGGGCTCGGCGCAAGGCACGCCAAGAGGGGCACCGGTCACGGAGCGCGGGAGTCAGGACACGGAGTGTCTCGTCTGGCTCCCGGCCGTCATCCGCCAACTCCCGGCGCGGTTCGGGTGCTCCTCGGCCTGGGTCCGCCACTTTCCGGCAATCCCAACCCGATCCACGGCCACCGACGTCCCGGCACTCGTCGATACATCATCGGCATTCTTCCGCCACTCCTTGGTTGCCAACCACCGCTCATCCGCCCGCGTCATCCGCACCTAGGCAAGGTTCCGCCTCTCGTCAAGGGCCCCTGCTGGACGCGGTCGCTGCACCCTCTCGTCGCTGCTGCAGCGGAACAGCGTCAATGTGCTGCCGACTGCACTAGTGCGGATAGACACCGGGACCCGGAGTTTCGACACGGGGGCCCTCATCGACCCATGCACGCCCTCGAGCTGCATCGACGCCTCGCTCGCTGCGTGTTTCCGGCTGCCCACTACCAGCGTGGGGGACGAACAGGTGTGTTCCGCCACCGTGGGATCAACGACCGATGATAGCGTTCGGCTGGAGGTCGGCTGTTTAAGATTGAGCCTCACGTGCGAGTTCATACGCCGTCCCGGGAGCTGAGCGAGGCGGTGCGTGCCCATTTCCAAGGCGTGACCCTGGCGGATGAGCGATTCCATCTGCCAGCGACAATCTCCGTCGTCCTGGGCGCAGATATGTACCCACGGATTATCCAACCGGGCTTCCTGAAGATCCAGGACGGACTGCCAGTGGCCCAGAGCACCGTGTTTGGATGGGTTGTGTCCGGAGCCTGCCACCAGCCATAACATCGAGGGAGCTCGATGCAACCCGAGCGATTGTAAGGGGGCCGGAATGTTTAGGTGAGGGGCCGTGGAAGCTGAAGAGCGCATCCGCGCTGAAGAGCGCATCCGCGCTGAAGAGCGCACCCGCGCTGAAGAGCGCATCCACACTCGCCCCTCTGTGCCCTCTCTCTCTCTCGTTGGTTGTCGTCGATCGTCTCTTTTTTGTACAAGTTTTTAAGTTGGCAATCCTCTGTATGCAGCCAATAAAGCTGAACGCTTTTTTTTACCTTAACTGAAGACGCCTCCGACTTATTATTTTCAACTCCTATTTCTGGAATCTTTTGCAGCATGGATTTGTTTGACTGGGTTAAGTCCGCAAAAGCGTCTTATATTGTGCCATATTTTGGATGAGGGTGTTGAAGGATCTATGGCGGATGTAAAAGAATTGGATGCTTCATTTTTCCTTATTTTTATTTCAAATCTATATTTGGCATTATTACGTCTGTAATCTGTTATGTTTTGAAGGTTTATGTTGCGATTAAGAGTGTTCCAAGCTAATTGTTTTTCTTTTTGTAGGTGAGCTGAGTATTTATTTCACCAGGGAACCTTGTATGGTTTAGAATTGTGAGGTTTGCGGCATAGAGCTGTTTGCACTATGCAAAATGATTCTGTTGATTTGGGCAGCCTCTTTGTTTACATTTTCAGAGGGTGCAAATTTGGAATCATATTTGTGTGTGAGGGCAAAGTACTGGTCCCAATTGGCGTTTTTTAGTTTGAAAAAGGGATTGTTGAATTTATTTACCTTGTTTAATGGAAAAAGGGAGATGATTATTGGGAAGTGGTCGCTCCCATGAAGGTCATTGAGAATTTTTCACTTGGTGAGTGGGGCTAGTGATCCCGAGCAAAATGTTGAAAAATGTGTTGGTGATTTGTCATTTAAGAGGATAGTTGGGATGTGTCGATAAATTTTTATATAAGTTTACCTCTTGGGTTGGCCGTCAGCCAAGGGGTACAACAGGGGGACCTACGCGCAAGCAATTGCGGGCCGTAACTGTGTACACCGCTGGTAGTGCGACTATACTCTCCACGTGAGGGCGGCTGGTAACAGGTTCCGGTAAGGTCATGTCTCTGCCGAGGATGCTGGCTAATGGTAGTCGGGCGGGGAGAAGATCGCTCCCTTCCATAAATCACCCCAATCCAAGGTGGCACAGCATATATCGAAGGATGCGTGGGACCAAAATATGAATTCTACCAATCAAACCGAAAACCTAAGTGGAGAACGGAACTCCCTAAAAAAGTCCAAAATTGGGGTCAATGACCCGTCAAGCTCCAAGGCCCTCAAAAGCCAAGGAGATGGCTTTGATGCTGGATGGATGGATGGATGGATGGATGGATGCTGAGATGGAGAAGCCCCCCACAGAGGGGCAACATCTGGAGGCGGGACGCGCCGGTGCGGCGCGTTTCTCCTTCTCCTCCAAAGCGAAGGAGAATGTTTCTCCTTCCAAAGCGGGGCTAGCTGTGGGACCACCGAACGGCGTGGAGAGGAAGACTCCAGGGTCAACCTCTAAACCAACCGGCGGGGCCCCTAAGGCTAGCCCTGGTCCGGGAGCGTCTCACTCGACGCAGCGTAAGGGCTCTTACAAAGACAGGAGAAGAGCAGCCTTCATTTTTATCAGGGCGGACCCATCGGCCGAAGCCAATCCAGACCAGGCCGAGATCATTAAGTGGGCAAGGGAGATCCTGCCCGACTTTAATCCGGAAATGGCGGGAGTGAGGCTGGTTCCGAATAAACGTACTGGGTCAGACCCTGCGAAGGAGGCCGCGCAAAGCGCGAAAAGGCAGAGGTCCACAGAGGGAGAAGCCCCCCAGGCCAAGAAGAGGAAGGCCCAGCCGCAGCCGTCCAACCGCTCGTTCGCCGAAGTAACGAAGGGAAGAACCCTAATTGGAGTCCTGGACAAGGGCTCCAAGAATGGGCTCATCCCCAAGGACCTTTGGCGACGAGTGGTTAACGAGTTGCATGGGCGCTTCGTGGAGGAGATGCTGCGATGCGGATGAGCCCCACCAGAATGCGAAGACGCAGGATGGTTTCAGGGTAGCGACAAAGTAATTGCCTGCCAAGAAGCGTGAGAGAGACCTACAAGCGGATGGTTGCATCGCTTGGAGAGGTCTACCATGGAGATAAGCTGGTGGCGGTCGACTGGGACGAGATCCCTAGCAAACCGAGGGCGCGAGTGTGGCCCACTGAAAAGCCAGCCGACCCTAAAACCATACTAACGATGCTTAGAATGTGCAACCCGACGCTTCCCACGGCGGACTGGAGAGTCGACAAGGTCGAGGAGGCGGTGGGACTGCGGAGGCAGGTCGTCCTCACACTCAACGAGGAGACCGTTAATGCCCTGGAGAGGACGGAGCACCGGCTGACGTACGGATTCGAACACGTTTCGGTCCGTATCTACAAATCTGATGCGAAGGCCAAGCCAGGTGGTATCGGGCTGGAGGCAGACACGCAAGAGCCAGACTTGGAGGAGCCGACCGAAGGGGGGGACCCGGAAGGAATGTCGAATGAGAAGGAGGACATCCTGGAAGGGTACACCTCGGAGGAAAGCGACTTGGCAAGGGCACTTAGTGGAGTCGGAATGGAGGAGGACTCTCTGCTGAGCTTCGAGATTTGTAAGGATGTCCCTGACGATCTTGCAAATAAACCTCCATCACAGTAAAGCGGCGTCAGCTGCCCTCCTACTCCACCTCGCTGATGTGGCACTCATCCAGGAACCCTGGATTCTTGGAGACAGGATTCTTGGGTTGGGGGCGTCAGAGTTTAGGTAAAAGGCGAGCCTGCATCCTCGCAAAAAAGAACCTTAACCTTTTTTTGCTACCCAATTTCAGTAATGAAGACCACGTAGCCGCAGCCATAGAGAGCCCAAATGGCCCTCTAAGGTATATAGGTCACGACCAGGAGGCCCTCCCCCCGCACCCGCTACTCAAATAGCTGGTGGAAGACAGCAGGAAGCACAAGATCGACCTGATCATAGGTTGCGATGCTAACGCCCATCATCATCAGTGGGGAAGCACTGACACGAACGAGAGGGGTGAGTCAAACTTCGATTTTATCCTAGGCTCCAATCTTCTGGTGGAAAGCGAACTGGGAGTTATACAGGAAAAAACTAGAAAGTTCCTTGGGGAAACCTCCAATAGGGGACGTTGACAGTATGGAAGCCCTGGATGCCATGGTGGACACGCTTACGGCAGCGTGCGCGTTCAATAAAGCTGGTCCCAAAAGCAGATCGGGCAACAGCAAGTCAAAGAAACCACCATGGTGGTCGCAAACACTTGCGCCCTTTAAAACCAAGGCCCGCAAGGCCTTTAATTTTGCCAGCAAAGCAAACTCGGAAACAGCCTGGGAGTCGTATAAAGCGGACCTTAGGCAATATAACAAAGAACTTCGCAAGGCAAAAAGAAATGCCTGGGCCAAGTTCTGCACGAACATTCAGCAAACATCAGAGGCCTCCCGACTCCGGAAGGTCCTCGCAACTACTCCACCAAATGTACGATATATTAAAACCTCAGAAGGTAACTGGACATCGTCCAGCAAAGAAACCCTAGAGGCTCTCACAGAGGCACATTTCCCGGGATGCTCTCGAGTAGATACAACCCTGGAAATGCAGAGACAGGGGGATAGCCAATCCCTCCCTAACCAACTTGAATACCTATCGAGTGACAGGTATCTCAGCTGGGCGATAAATAGCTTCAAGCCTTTCAAATCCCCAGGCCCAGATGGCATTGTCCCGGCTCAACTAATTAAAGCCGGTCCCAATCTGAGGTCTTGGGTCAAGAAAGCTTTCTCAGCAATTTTCAAGATAGGCATCGTACCCGCAATGTGGTTGCGGACGAAAGTCGTATTTATACCTAAGGCGGGAAAACCATCGCACTGCACCCCTAATGACTTCAGACCAATAAGCCCGTCGTCCTTCCTTCTCAAGACAATGGAGAGACTAATCAGCCTCCATATTAATCTTACTATAAACCCAGATGATATTTCGGGATCACAGCATGCGTATAGGAAGGGCCGATCCACGGAAACGGCACTCCACGAGATCACTTCTTTCGTCGAAAAGGCACGTAGTGACAAGGAATACGCACTCATTGGTTTTCTAGACATAGAAGGTGCTTTCAACAACATCCTACCATGCTCGATAATCAATGCGCTGACGGGACTCGGAATAGAAAATCAATCCGTACGCCTTATAAAGCAGATCCTGAGAAACAGGACTGTTAAGGCGTCACAAGGAAGAGAATCTATTCATAGATACGTCAGAAGAGGCACTCCGCAAGGAGGCGTACTCTCACCCCTACTGTGGAACGTGGCGGTTAAAAGCCTACTGCGATCCCTTTCTGCGATCCCACCACCTTCTGGTGGTGGTTGCAAAGTTATCGCTTTCGCGGATGATGTCGCAATTGCCTTCTCTGGAAAATTTCCCCAGACTCTATGTGACCGCATGACGGACAAACTTAGGGTCCTCTCAACATGGGCAGTTAGAAATGGACTAGGTGTAAACCCGTTCAAAACCGAGCTAATCCTCTTCACCAGGAAGTACAAAATACCAAACTTAATGCTTCCAAAACTATCAGGAGAAACACTATCCCTTAGCGGTAGCGCCAAGTACCTAGGGATTACGCTAGACAGGAAACTGGACTGGATGTCAAACACTATGGATAGAGCTAACAAGGCAACAATTGCGCAATTTTGCAGAAAAGCCATTGGACTTAAATGGGGAATGTCCCCTTAAATAGTAAGATGGCTTTACACAGCGGTCATAAGACCCATCCTTTTCTACGAGGTGGTGGTCTGGTGGCCTGCTCTCACAAAGTCCACAAAGGTCTGTAGGCCTGTATCACAGGCAGCCTACGTACCACACCGACGGATGCCCTAGACTTTATACTCGACCTATTACCGGTAGAGATAATGGGGGTCAAGATAGCCACGCTATCGGCAATCAGGCTACGCGAGACGGGCATATGGAAATGGACTGACTATGGACATACCAAGTTAGATCTACACCACTGCACGCCAATGGGGGCTACAGACTACTGTGTACCTGTCGATCATCCCACCTTAAAATACAAGGTCTCCATTCCAACAAAAGAGGAATGGGCCACACAAATCCCGGGACCAGCCGGTTCCCTCCATATCTACACAGACGGTTCAAAATTGAATGGCCAGGTGGGAGGCGGTTTTCATTGCGAACGTATCTAAATGAGTCCTTCAGACTTCCCGACCACCGCAGTGTGTTCCAAGCAGAAGTAATTGCTATCGGAGAAGCACTCAGGTCCCCAGCACTTACTGGCAATCAAGACACAATCTGTACCTTTTCAGACAGTCAAGCGGCACTCAAAGCCCTTGACGGATTTTCATCCAACTCCAGGACAGTAAATGACTGTCGCAGATCTCTTAACGAGATGGCAGAGCAGCATGACATCCACCTCATATGGATGCCCGGGCATAGGGACCACGAGGGTAATTGCGCCGCCGACGAACTGGCAAGAGCAGGTACTACCAATCCTCTCCTACCGGAGAAGGAACCAGGTAGGTATCCCCTTAGCTACGTGTAGGCTAAAATGCAGGGATCACTTTGACCGCGCATCACTGAGGAAATGGAGAAATCTCCAAAACTGCAGGAACTCCCGCATGATATGGCCCATCCGATCTAGGAAGAGGTCAATGATGCTTATCGCCCTTAATAGGCAGGACTGTAGACTGGCGGTCAAGGCCATTACGGGACATTGGTTAATAGGAGCACACGCGGCTAGACTAGCGGTGCCACATTATGACTACTGCAGGAGCTGTGGGGACGTAGAAGAGGAAGAGACTTAAATTCTTGGGCGCAACAATACTCACGGACCTAACAGACCTCGCGGAGGTCGCTCCACACAGACTCGTAGCTTTCATCCGTAAATCTGGATGGGACCGCAGGAAGGATAGAATACCCTTGGGCACATAAGTAAATAGGAAGGGAGAGGTCCTCTTGTAGGACCCTTGCCTGTGCGGTATCACAAGGAGCCCCAGCGGCTCAAGTGGATGGGGGTCAGTCACCGGCCCTACATCGCCGCCTCAACCTAACCTAACCTACCTCTTGGGTTAGAAGTAGAGGGGCCCCCGGCTGGGTGCCAACCATTAAAGTCCCCCACTATTAATGAGGGTACTTGATGTCTATGCAATGTATTTTCTAGTATTTGTTTTGTGATAGTTTTGGTCGGATAGATGTAAACTGTCTGTATGTGTAGGTTTTGCTGGGATTTTACAAGTATTTCTAGTGTTTCGAGATCGTTGGTGGTATTGATTATTGAATGTTCGATCGATTTATGTACTAGTAGTGCTACGCCGCCAAATCTGTTCGTGGCTATGTTAGTTAGTAGAATGTAGTTTACGGGGGTGGGTATGTTATAGGTGTATTGTATGTGTGCGATTCTTGGAGAGCTATGATGTGTAGGGAGTGGTTCTTTATCAATATTAGAAGTTGGTTATAATTATTAGAGTAACCTTTTATATTCCATTGGATTATATTAAGGGACATTTTTGCGGTGAAGATCGGGATAGGTTGGTGCTTGGTGGATTTTAGATGCATCCTCTGTCGCTGTTATTGGTGTGTTTTGGTTGAGGGTTTAGTTTTTGATTTGGACTGTTTGAAGTTAGTGGAGAGAGAGTTTGACTTATCTTTGGAGAATATTTTTAATGTAATTTGTGATGCGTAAGGTGATTTTGGTGTGGTGTCTGTAATGTCGGTATCCATGGTCTCGATGTCGTCTTGCTCTTTCTGTTGAGTGTGATTTTGGAGGTGTTCTTTGGGTGATTTTGGTGCTTTAGTTAAGGTTCCGTGGGATGTTGATTTGGTTATTGGGGTTTGTGTGTAATTTATTGTGTGTAGTTTTTTCTATTGGTGTGGTGGCATTAGAAGATTGGGGTTTTGTTTGGTCCTATGTTGTGGTGCTTGTCAGTGTTGTTACATACGTGGCTTTAGTTTGATATCCATGTCGCTCGATGTATATCCTCAAAGCTGTTTTGTGGTCGACCTTCTCAGTAGTTTTTATAGCTGTAAGCTCCTGTTGCTTAAGGAATGTTGGACATTTACGGTCGAGCGGGCTGTGTTGGGAGTCGATTTCCGGATTGTTCTCGCAATTGAGGCATTTTTTATCTTTTTGGCAGTGTAAGCCTTCAGTGCACAGTGGTCCGGCTTGTATGAAGAGAGCGGCCAAAAATACTTCTAGTTGAGGTAGGGACTGGAAACTTGGCACAAAATATTTATATTTTTGTTCTAAAATAATATGTTAAAATCAGCCAGATCGGGAAACAATATCATATAGCTGCCATATAACTGATTGATCGAAAATGCTATAACTTTGGTGTTTTTACAGTAAGAGAGTTCAGTTTTTGTACGAATGCTATACGAATGCTACCGAATTTCATAAGGATCAGCCGACTATATCCTATAGCTGCCATATAAATGTTTGATCGGAAATGACCCAACTTTTGTGCTTTTTAAGATAGATAGTTGGAACTTCGTACAGATTCTATTTTTGGTCAATTGATCCAACCTACCAAATTTCATAAGGAGCGGCCGACTATATCTTATAGATGTCATATAACTGAATGGTCGGAAATGGTTTTGGTAGAAATACCAACTTGGGTATTTTTGAAGATGGAAGCTTGGTACTTTGTTTTAGATTTTTTATACCCTTGCAGAGGGTATTATAATTTTGTCCAAAAGTGTGCAACGCAGTGAAGGAGACATTTCCGACCCTATAAAGTATATATTTTCTTGATCAGGATCACCTCCTGAGTTGATATGAGCATGTCCGTCTGTCTGTCTGTCTGTTTCTACGAGAACTATATCTTATAGCTCTCAGTTTTGAAGCTATCGTCTTGAAACTTTGCACACACCCTTCTTTCCTTTGCACGCAGTATATAAGTCGGAAAGGCCGGGATTGGCCGACCTATATCCTATAGCTGCCATATAACTGATTGATCGGAAATGGTATAACTTTGGTGTTTTTAGAGTTAGAGAGTTCAAATTTTACATGAGAGCTATCTTTGGCAAAACATTACATGACATGCCAAATTTCATAAGGATCGGCCGACTATATCTTATAGCTGCCATATAACTGAACGATCGGAAATGACCCAACTTTCGTGTTTTTGAAGATAGGAGCTTGGGACTTTTTTTTAGATTTTTTATTGTAGTTTATTGATTTTATTATGATTTAATCATAAGAATCGGTCAACTATATCCGATGTTTGCGATATATATCCGATTTTAACTGCAAGGGTATATCAACTTCGGCTCCGCCCGAAGTTAGCTTTCCTTTCTTGTTATTGTAATAAATTGGTTATATTATGATATTCTCATAAGGATCGGGCAATTTAATCCGATGTTTGCGATATATATCCGGTTTTGACGGACTAATATGACGAACAGAACAAAACACAAAATATGCACGAAAACAACACAACACAAAATTTGCTCGAACACAAAAAAGGGAATAAGTCGGAAAGTTGCCAAAAGTTGCAGCTCAAATTTAAAACATAGTCCAAGAATACATTAATTAGTATTAACAAAAAAGTTTCATCATTGGGAAAGACTAGTATCACAACTTTTTCTTTATTTTAATTCTATGTATACACAAAAATTCGCCAGTTGACAGGTCACTGATGAAACACTAACTTTAAAACAAAAACACAACACATAATGACATAAAAATTACTTAGTTTTATAGTACATGCCATTATTTGGCATTTTATTTTATTTGATGGTGATTGGACTCCATTTAATATTTAAATTAAATTCTTTTGTAATATCCAATTTTCAAGCTAAGTTCACTGCAATGATCACCTGTTTTCATTGTCTCTCTTCATTCACTATTCTTACAACGAAGGAAAGAAAAAGGACAAAAATGAAAATACAGTTCTTTTTATTCATCTGTTAAGGAATATTTAAAAGACAAAAAGTGACCAATTACGGACTTTCGTTTTTTTTTTGGCCTATGGAATCAACCACTGTGCAGTGGTGTGTTTTTCTTCCGAGCAATTTGAACATTTGTATGTGCTTTTGCATATGGGAGTTGGGTGTCAAAATCGAAGGCACTTTTTGCAGCGTAGCGGGAGTGATATGTAGTCACGCACGGGAAAAGTTTCGTATCCAATTCTAAGTATTTCGGGAAGTTTATGGGATTCAAATGTTAGAATTATTAGGCCAGTTTCTGTTAGTGAGTCTGTGGTATTGATGTTGGTGTTGTTGCTTGTAGTTTGTTTCTTCATTATTTTTTTTACTTGTATGACTTTTTGGGGTTTAAGCTCTTGAAGGATGGTCTCTTCATCAATATATCTGAGGTCGTTACTGTAGATCACTCCTTTTGAAGAGTTTAGTGTTTTATGTTCCGTAACCAGTATTTCCATGTCTGCGATTTTGTTTAGGTTGAGCATTTTTGTGGCTTGAAGGTGAGTTTTTGTTTTTATTAAGAGGGTTCCGTCTCGTATTTTTTAGTCTATGGCTAGTCTATGGATTTTTGGATTATGAAGGGGGAAACTTACCTAAATGATTCAATGTCCTTTCTTTTTACTACGATAAATTTCGGATCTTTATGTTGGTATGTTTTTGGGGTGTATCGTCCTATGTATATCGGGTGGTTCGTGCATGGTTAGTTGCACGGGCCATGGACCCGGGTTGAGGAATATACGCGTGTTTTTTGTTGTTGGGTTTTAAAATTTTTCTTTGTGGTCAATATTTGTTTGTTCAAATTAAATTTATCCGGAAGTTCACTTTTTAAAAATATAATTTTTTATTTTTTAATTTTTATTTTAAAAAACTTTTTTATTATTTCTTATTTGTTTCACAAACTTTGTTTAAACGCTTAAGGCTAGACCGCTTTTAGGTGAAAGGGTCGCTCCCGGAATAAGACCGCCAATTTGTAATTGCCAGATAACCAGCAAACCTCGACTTAAGAAAAATAGCCCAAAAGGGTACTTGGAGAGAATAAAAAATTGCCCTATGAGATTCTAAGAGAAAGGGACAATTTGCTGATGCAGTAGTTGAGTCATTGGTGAAGAGTGATAAGATCGGAAGATCGATCAAATTCGGACTGGTGACGGTGAGTCGGCTCATTCGCATTCAGCATGGGCTACATTTCCAAGAAATGGTATCATTATACCCTTGCAGAAGGTTTTATTATTTTGGTCAAAAGTGTGCAACGCAGTGAAGGAGACATCTCCGACCCTATAAAGTATATATAATCTTGATCAGGAACACCTCCTGAGTTGATATGAGCATGTTCGTCTGTAAGTCCGTCTGTCTGTCCGTCTGTCTGTCCGTCTGTCTGTTTCTACGCGAACTAGTCTCTCAGTTTCAAAGCTATCGTCTTGAAACTTTGCACACACCCTTCTTTCCTTTGCACGCAGTATATAAGTCGGAACGGCCCGGATCGGCCGACTATATCCTATAGCTGCCATATAACTGATTGATCGGAAATGGTATAACTTTAATATTTTTAAAATTAGGGAATTCAAATTTTAGGTGGGAGCTATTTTTGGCAAAATAATACGACATGCCAAATTGCATAAGGATTGGTCAACTATATCCTATAGCTGCCATATAACTGAACGATCGGAAATTACCCAACTTTCGTGTTTTTGAAGATAGAAAGCTGGAACTTGGTACAGATTATATTTTTTGTCAATTAATCCGACCTACCAAATTGCATAACGATCGGCCGATTATATCTTATAGCTGCCATATAACTGAACGATTGGAAATGGATTCTGATAGAAATACCAACTTTGGTATTTTTGAAGAAAGAAGTTTGGGACTTGTTTTTAATTTTGTATTACTATAAATTGGGTTATATTATCATATTCTCATAAGGATCGGCCAACTTAATCCGATGTTTGCGATATTTATCCGGTTTTAACTGCAAGGGTATATAAACTTCGGCTCCGAACGAAGTTAGCTTTCCTTTCTTGTTTATAATGTGATATTTTAAATAGATTACAAATAATTCTTTGTGCAAAGCAATTTTGAATTCAGAAATGTCCAATAAATCCGTGATTACTACAGGTTTTAATTCGTGCTTATATATTTCTTAAATATCATCTATATTTAATATCTTTGTGTTATAAATGTCCATTTTAGCCAAAGTTATTTTATCAATTTAATTTTGTAGATCATAAGTTATTAAATGTAAACGATGTTTTCTTAGAAATAACTCTTGGCTTGTAAAAACCGATTATAAATTTGTGGACAGTATTTTTATTTAATCAAACAATTTGGAATTTATTATTTGTTGCTTGTTGTTGTTATCAATTAATTTATTAATTTTATTTTCAATTGTTACTACATCATCATGGTCCGGGGTACCAGCTAACCATTTTAAAACCGTTCCTAATTCATTAATACCTCTCTTAGATCTTGTTGGCAATAATTGTGATAGAATTAAATATAGAGTTCTTAAATTATATGAAATTTCCCAGTAAAATGTATAATTATTAGTATTCTTTATGTTGTTAAGCTCTGTGTTCATAATTTCTTTATAGAAACTAATGTTGGTAACATGAAATAGCTCAGCATATGAGTCAAAGGTAAAAACGGCCTTATTATCTTTATAAAGAAAGAAATCATGATTCGAATAATTAATTATTTCGGATGTTGTTGTAACTATGATCAGAAACAGAAGTATTGCGGAATGCATTGTTGTCTGTAAGTTATCTGTTTCCCCATATTTTTTTTCATAAATTATTTCTCCTACATTATAGTTTTTTTGTTTTTTGTCTTTGTTATGTGTTGTTAGCATAACTGTTTGAGCTTGTTGGAGAATGTTTGGTATTTTCTCATGGTTTATTTTGTTGTATAGTATGTCCAATGGCTGGTAACTTAATGAATGCTTTGATTATATTTTTGAGCTGCTCTTATGATTATTTCAGAGTAATCTGTTAGATTGTATTCATCTTTGATATTTCTAGCAATCTCTGTGGGTGTTGAATGTGCCCTTTCAATTTGACCATTGGAAGTGCTATGTGTTGGATCTGCAAAGTGTATTGTGAGTCCACTTCTACTTATAAATGAACGAAATTGCGCAGATGTGAAACTTGGTTCGTTGTCTGTCATAACGCTTTTTGCTAATGGATACCCTGCAATTCTGAGCACTAGTTCGTTGCTGGTGAAATAAGCACTTACCAGCAGACCACCACTACTTACAAAGTGGCGTCTAGCCATGCGTTTCTTAATTTCCATTTTTGTATGAAATGTCCGCAAATAGGGTCAATCGCCACCGCCTCGCTTACCCACGAACTAGTGAAATAGTGCAACATATTAGGGTCATTAAAGAAACTACTTACATTAGACCCCATGGAACGACCGGTAAAGTAAGTGCTTACATGGGACCCCATGGAACGGCCGGTAAAACAAGTGCTTACATTGGACCCCATTGAAGGGTCGGTAAAAGAAGTGCTTACATCGGACCCCATTGAAGCGTCGGTGAAGTAAGTACTTACATTGGACCCCATTGAAGGGTCAGTAAAAGAAGTGCTTACATCGGACCCCATTGAAGGGTCGGTGAAGTAAGTACTTACATTGGACCCCATGGAGGGGCCTGCCATTTTAAATTAAAAAACATGTACAATTGCATTTACAGTTTTTATTTAGATTAAATTTTTAATTTTAATTTTAATTATAACGGGGTATATTCTTTTATTACTTTTAAGCTGCTTGAGTTTTTAAAAAATCTTTTTTTTTGAAGCTGCAGGGCCTTTCTTAATTGATCTTCAGCTGGGCCAATACCGCCGACTGCAGTTATTGAATCTAGAAATAAAAAGGATTAAACAAGTTTTAATAGATTGAAGTGAATAATGATTATTAAATAATTATCTTTTAAAATACTCACC
Source organism: Drosophila malerkotliana malerkotliana (assembly GCA_018153235.1). Lineage (NCBI taxonomy): Eukaryota > Metazoa > Arthropoda > Insecta > Diptera > Drosophilidae > Drosophila > Drosophila malerkotliana. The sequence continues at coordinate 2,172,279 of JAECXV010000020.1, read as the reverse complement.
GATCATAACGCCAAAGAAATTGTCTTCTTTTTTTAGGGCAGCTTTCCCCTGAACCCCATCCACATTATACGCCAAGACCACTTCATTGGCTAAAATATTTTTTAAGTTTTTTAATATTCCGCCATTTAATATTAAATTTTTAATTGCATCGATCTGTGAAAGAAATAGATATTTAACTAAAAGAAAATTTTTTATGTGCTCATATGTACATACATAGAGCTTATCGATGTTTAGCGATGTTTATTTTCGAATTAACCTCAATCAGAGCTTCTACGGTCTGAATGGGAAATTGGCATGCCAACTTCTGCCTCTGTCCATGGTCCTTGGTCATCCCTTTAATGGAGGCTGTTTGCTCCGAAGAAGCTTCTACAAGGATCTCTATTTTTTTTCCATGATTTTTTGTTCAGCTGAAAATAAATATATAAATATAATATAATATAATAATGAATATCAAAATAAAAAAATCAGTAATCAATCAAACACACTCATACCTTTTAAGGTCCTTACTTCGTCCACAATTTTTTCGAGAGCCTCTTTTGTTTCGACTGCAAATAAAAAACAAATTCAAATTGGCCGAATTTAAAAAAATAACTTAGACACTCACCTCGAGAGGAACAAACTTGTGCGGTGAGATCCGAAATAATCTTCTCAAGGCGTTCAATAATCTTTCCACATTTGCACGATTTCTTATCTGAAAAACAACAGTTTTAATAAATAATTTGCTACAGCTGTCTTAAATATTTTTTTAAACTTACCAGTGTTCACGAACTCTAATCGCTGAATTTTTCTGGCTGGGCTGTCCGACATCGTCTCGTTTTTTGATTCTTGGGGCTTTTATATAATGTATATGACATAATTTAGGGTTAAACAGATAAAAGTACGACAATATCCTCAATCATCAATATGGTGAAGTAACGGAATTATAATCATATCCTTTAAATATGGTATTGCGACTGCTTTACAAATCAACTGGTTTAATTCAAAAATTTCTACAGAAGATAAAGGCTCCACATCTACTACGTAAATACCCAAGTCAGAGGATCTTATAGGCTCGGTATAAAAATTCCGTACATTCGTGAATCGTCTACCTCTAAATGTATCTTCCATAATTGATGCTATTCTAATAGGAATGTCCCCTTTGATGTAACCATAATTGTTTGGTTCCTTTTGCATTAATGTGCTTCCTTTAAATATTATTACATTTTTTCTTTTTTCGGTCTCTAATGTCTCTTGGATAGGTAAATTCTGTTCTTCGTCAATTCTCCGGTGAATTTGCTCTAAAATGTTTGTTGGCTTTCTGACAAAATTTTTTAAATGTTGCAAATAATTTTCAAAAGCATAAGCAGAGCCTTTAACTGGATCACCAACTTGCTCCACTGTTTCTTTAACATGTAGTAAGCTATGTATGTTATATGAAACTTTATTTTCTCCAAATATAATTGGAAAATTTGAAACAAATAGGTTCAAAATTCGCTGACAGGTTTCCAAATTAATTGTTCGCTGATATGGGCAGCAAAGCATCCTATACGCACAATGCAATAACAAAAACACATAATATTGGTCGTCAGATAATTCATTTTTGAGTACAAACATTCCCGTATAAAGTAAAAATTGTCTAAATTCCGTTGCTTTCCAGTTGTATAGTTCACTTAAGGGTCTTGGCTTTCTTGCAAATTCTTTAGGCATCTTTTTGCGTATGTCAATTAATTTTTGAGAAATTTTAGATTTCTTGTCGTTTGTCAATTTATTATAAGTCTTATTTGTTATCAATCGAACAAGAAATTTACGCATGACTCCTAAGTCAAATAAATGCATGCAGTCTAGTGGAATTTGGGGAACCATTTTTACATTCACGGTTTCAAGGGGTGTCATTTTTGTCAAATATTGTTTTAAGTGATCGGAATATTTCCTACTTTTGAAGTCTTCGTCAGTTATTAAGTCTTCACTCTTTGTTGTGTGTGTTAAAACATTATTTATTTTTTTTTCGACTTGTATGCATTTTGTTGAGGCGTCACTAGGAGGAGAATCTATTCATAGATACGTCAGAAGAGGCACCCCGCAAGGAGGCGTACTCTCACCCCTACTCTGGAACGTGGCGGTTAATAGCCTACTGCGATCCCTAGAAGGGGGTGGTTGCAAAGTTATCGCTTACGGGGATGATGTCGCAATTGCCTTCTCAGGAAAAATTTCCCCAGACTCTATGTGACCGCATGACGGACAAACTTAGGGTCCTCTCAACGTGGGCAGCTAGAAATGGACTAGATGTTAACCCATCCAAAACAGAGCTCGTCCTCTTCACCAGGAAGTACAAAATACCAAACTTAAGGCTTCCAAAACTATTAGGAGAAACACTATCTCTTAGCGATAGCGCCAAGTATCTAGGGATTACGCTAGACAGGAAACTGGACTGGAAATCAAACACTATGGATAGAGCCAACAAAGCTACAATCGCGCTCTATACTTGCAGAAAAGCCATTGGTCTTAAATGGGGAATGTCACCAAAAATAGTAAGATGGCTTTATACAGCGGTCATAAGACCCATCCTCTTCTACGGGGTGGTGGTATGGTGGCCCGCTCTCACCAACTCCACAATCAGGGAGAAGCTTAGGAAAACGCAAAGGATGGCGGAGGTCTGTATCACGGGCAGCCTACGTACCACTCCTACGGACGCACTAGATTTCATACTCGACCTATTACCAGTAGAGATAGTGGGAGTCAAGATGGCCACGCTATCGGCAATCAGGCTACGAGAGACGGGCGCATGGAAAAGGACTGACTACGGACATACCCATACGGACATACGGACAGTTAGATCTACACCACTGCACGCCAACGGGGTCTACAGACTACTGCGTACCTGTTGATAATCCCACCTTAAAATACAAGGTCTACATTCCAACAAGGGAGGAATGGGACACACAAATCCCGGGACCAGCCGGTTCGCTCCATATTTACACAGACGGTTCAAAATTGAATGGCCAGGTGGGAGGCGGTTTCCATTGCGAACAGCTGTGTTTAAATGAGTCCTTCAGACTCCCAGACCACTGTAGTGTTTTCCAAGCAGAAGTAATAGCTATCGGAGAAGCACTCAGATCCCCAGCACTTATTGGTAATCAGGACACAATCTGTATCTTCTCAGACAGTCAAGCGGCACTCAAAGCCCTTGACGGTCTTTCATCCAACTCCAGGACAGTGAATGACTGTCGCAGATCTCTTAACGAGATGGCAGAGCAGCATGACATACACCTCATATGGGTGCCCGGGCATAGGGACCACGAGGGTAACTGCGCCGCCGACGAACTAGCAAGAGCAGGTACTACCAATCCTCTCCTACCGGAGAAGGAACCAGTAGGTATCCCCTTAGCTACGTGTAGGCTAAAATGCAGGGATCACTTTGACCGCGCATCACTGCGGAAATGGAGAAACCTCCAAAACTGCAGGAACTCCCGCATGATATGGCCAATCCGATCTAGGAAGAGGTCAATGATGCTTATCGCCCTGAATAGGCAGGACTGTAGTCTGGCGATCAAGGCCATTACGGGACATTGGTTAATAGGAGCACACGCGGCTAGACTAGCGGTGCCTCATTATGACTACTGCAGGAGCTGTGGAGACGAAGAAGAGGAAGAGACAGTCGCACACCTCCTGTGTCAATGCCCTGCGCTGGGGCGCATCCGACTCAAATTCCTGGGCACAGCAATACGTACAGACCTTACAGACCTCGCGGATGTCGCTCCACACAGACTCGTAGCCTTCATCCGTAAATCTGGAGGGGACCGCGAGCCGCTTCAAGAAGGATAGAGCACCCTTGGGCACATAAGTAGTGGGAAGGGAGAGGTCCTTTTGTAGGATCCTTGCCTGTGCGGTATCACAAGGAGCCCCAGCGGCTCAAGTGGATGGGGGTCAGAACCGGCCCTCATCGCCGCCTCAACCTAACCTAACCTAACCTGTATGCATTTTGAACATCCATGCGAAGATATATGTCCGGGAGTCCCACTGATGTAAGCCCTAGCTGGTGCATCACAAACAATAGCCCTTAATTTTAATTTTATATTTCTTTCGTCTGTGTCAATTCCATTTTGAAGAAGATCTTTTAGCTCACAAATAAAATGGCTTAAAAATTCGTCCAGATTATTGGGCTTAGATTTTCCCAAAAATATTCCAACAGGGAAAATAGGAGAATTTGTTATATTAGTCACTTTTATTAAAATTGGCCATAGTTGAGAATTTGAACTTTTGAATAGAGGAATACTATCAATAGTTATGTCGTCAGTAAATGTAATTAAATTCAAAAGCTTAGCAATCTGAGTCTTAATGCCAATGTGCAAATAACGGCCACTTCTCATTTGCATTATTTCAGCTTTTTTAGGCGCACTGTATTTGTAAAATGGTCCGACATCTAAACTATTTTTTTTTAGTATTCGAACTAAATCACAGTCACGCGTTGGCCTATGTTTTAGAAACCATTTTTTAAGATCGCCATTTAAGTTATTGTTACCGTCGTTTCTATTCGTCTTTAGTTCATTGTCAATATTGTCTTCATAAATTATTTCCCCAAAAAAATTAGCTTCACTGTCATCATTTACATATTGTAAATTTTCTCTAATAATTTCCACTTCTTCTTTGTGCACATTTTCGTTCTCCACTGTGGAAGTTAATTTTCCTTTATATTTTTCTTTTTGCTGCTGCTTAAGCCTTCTTTTATGTCGTTCACTATACATTATTGTAACTGCCGTACTTTAATAGTTTATTTAATATTCACACATTAGTACACATAGAAACAAATTACAAACATATTTTATATTACAAACACATATTATTTTTTAAGTCACTCACCTAATATTAGATCGATCCGCTTTGCACTTCTTAACTCAAATGCTTGCAAAAATTTGGTCAGCCAGCAAACACAGCTGCGTTTAAGCGAAAGAGTAGAACAAAACAAAACAAACTGTTCTTTCTGCACAATTGTTTTTGTAAGCATTGCACCGAAGACGCGTAAACAAACAGCGATGTAAAGCATAATCGAAGTTTTGTCCTTAATCTTGTATATGCTCTTTCCAAATAACAAAAACAAAAGCGAACAAAAACAAAAGCCAACAAAATTAATTTTGTACTTATGCTTTAATGCGCATATGTTTATTAACTGGGTGGTTCGACGTTCGATTACTATAGGGTTAATCTAGTAAGTACCCATGTAGTGATCGGCGAGGTAAGCACTTACCCAGGGCTAATCGCAAACTCGAGTCGACTAGGTGGTTCGGCCGTCGTTTACTATAGGGTCACTTTAGTAAGTACCCATGTAGTGATCAGCGAGGTAAGCACTTACCCATGGCCAATCGACACCTCCAGTTCTGCAGGGTAATGTTGTAAAATTTCTAGTACTTTGTTTTAGATATTTAACTTATTTTCTATTTCTTTGACTGTTAGGAATTTTTAATAAACGTCAATACATGTTAAAAAATTTTGTATTAGCGTAAAATATATCAATATGTAGATTTTCACCTTCACTAGTTGAAATTGGTGCTTCATCTAATTGGTAATTCTACCAAAAACCCATTTCCGATCGTTCAGTTACATGGCAGCTATAGGATATAGTCGGCCGATCCTTATGAAATTTGGTAGGTTTGGTATAGTCCGACTGTCTTTTTCTACGCGAACTAGTCTCTCAGATTCAAAGCTATCGTCTTCAATCTTTGCACACACTCTTCTTTCGGATCGGCCCGGATCGGGCGACTATATTCTATAGCTGCCATATAACTGATTGATCGGAAATGGTATAACTTTAATGTTTTTAAAATAAGGAAAATAAAATTTTAGGTGAGAGCTATTTTTGTACACTTTTGCACTGGTTTCATGTGCCCCATGCAAGTTCGTTCTTACAGCATCCCTGATCAATGCCATTCTTTCCGATGAGGGCAGATAAAGGAGCTCGTTGTCCTCTAGAGCTTTTAGCCTTCTTTCTACCTGATAGTCCGTTCCATCCGTGAAAATGTGCTGTCCAAACAGGGCAAAATGTGGTGTTACTCCCGTCGCCGTATGCACCGACGTCCTTAGAGCCGCCTGTGGTCCTGGTCAATATACGCTCTAATTGCGTTCAACACCGACTGGTTCACTCTCTCCGCTGCGTTCCACTGAGGGGAATACACCGCTGTTCTGACATGGCGGATGTGGAATTCTTCCGCCATCTCCTTAAAACGTTTTGCCAGAAATTGTTTCCCATTGCCCGTATGGATGGTCTCGAGTACTCCAAAAGTGTGAAATATCTTACCCACCAAGGTTTTCACCACCTCTGCCGTCGTTGCTTCCTTCATCGCCTTCAGGAAGACGTACTTTGAGAAGTGGTCTACCACCACAAATATATTCCGCTATTCGTAGGCTTCGCCCCCTTACACGTTCGACAGTCCCTTACAAAAGCCCGGACCTGAGCTACCATTCCCGGCCAGTAAAAACGCTGCCTCAAACGATGCAGAGTTTTACCCATTCCTCCGTAGGCCTTATTAGGTGGGGAATGCGCCTGGTCTATCATGGCTACACTCAGAGAGGCAGGTACCCACAACTTCCAAGTGTTCTCCTCCAACTCCGCTGCGGTTCTGTACTCCGTTCGCTTGAACACGTAGCCGTCCACAACCTTAATATCCGGGAACCTCTCTTTTTCCGCCTCAACTCCACTTATTCTGGTGATTCAAATTCGGTTGTATGGAATCCGAGCATCCAGTCTTCTTCAGGCTCCTCGACGGCTTCCAACATCCTGGATAGCGTGTCTGGCACCACGTTCTCGGTCCCTTTGCAGTGCTCGATTGCCATCTGGTACGGTTGTAGCTTAAAAAGACCACCTAGCCAATCTTCCGGCCCGGTTCTTTACGGACATGATCCATTGCAGGCTCGAATGATCCGTGAGCTTACATGGCAGCTTACATGGCATCCGTTCGATGTACGGCCGAAAACGTTCCACTGCTAATACGGCTGCCAAACACTCCCTATCCGTTACGCTGTAGTTGCGCTGCGGTGGGTTTAGCTTCTGGGAAAAGAAGGCTATAGGACGCTCGCCCTCATCTTTCGCTTTCTGGAACAGCACTGCTCCTACCCCTGTGTCCGAAGCATCGCACTGCACATAAAACATACTTTTAAAATCAGGATGTCTTAAGACTGGCGCCGTAGTCAGTGCCTCCTACAGCATCTTCACCGACTTATCTGCCTCCTCCGTCATTACAGCGGCGCCGCCAGTTCTGCGAAGTTCCGTATGAATCTTCGGTACCATCCTTCCATCCCGAAGAATTCCCGAACTTCCTTGGCACTCTTTGGCACCGTGACCTTGTTGATTGCTTTAACTTTCTCTGGATCGGTCCTCACCACTCCTCCGCCAATCACATAGCCCAGATAGCGCAGCTCCTTGAAGCAAAAGTATGACTTCTTCAGGCCTATTGTCAGTCCTGCCGCCTTCAGACTTCTGGAAACCTCCTCCAGCGACCTCATGTGGTCCTGAAAGTTTTGGGATACCACCAACAAGTCGTTCCGGTACACAAAGACGCTTTCCCTGAGTTCCTGCGGATCACTTTGTCCATGAGTCGACACAACCTCTGGCTGCATTCGTTAACCCGAATGGCATTACCACGAAATGGTACAACGGACGACCCGGTACTGTGAAAGCCGTATACCTTTTGCTGGCGTCGTCCAACTCTATCTGCCAGAACTCGTGCTTCAAGTCCATACTGGAGATGTACCTTGTTGTCTCTATACGACTTAAGATTCCCTCAAAGTTTTGCTGCGGATATGCGTCCTTGATCGTAATCTTATTCAACTTCCGGGCGTCGAGGCAGAGGCGATTCTTTCCTGGCTTCCGGACTAATGTAATGGTGTTGCTCCACGCGCGGTCACTCTCTTCTATCACTCCGAGTCGTAGCATCTCATCGACGTCCTGATAGATCAGCGTCTGTACTGCTGGAGATACGGGATAGTGCCGATCCTTCATAGGAGTGGCCCCTTCAGTCACCTCGATGGTATGTTTCATAATCGCGGTCCTTCTTCTTTTTTTTTTTTTATTTCTTTACTCCACCTCCACCACCACCTTGCCCAAGATTTGCTGCGGTGTTCCGTTCGCTGTCAGGCCCTTTGCGTGCCACTGCTTCTATGGAATTTCTAGACGCTCCACCCATTCTCTGCAGCCTCTTCCGACCAAACTGACCAAAGCTCCAGAATCCAACAGACCTTTCATCTCCATCCCTGCCACCTTGACCATAGCGTAGGGTCGGGGGTCAATCCTGGTTGCCCCTCGCGTCATTGACATCACCGAGCTGCTTACTCCCTGGCGTCCCTTCTTCTAAAGCGCTCTCGGATCTTTTTGACCCTTCTCGTGACCATCGTCATCCCAGCTGGTTCTGCCGGAAGATTCTCTCTCTCGCCTCTTTGTACCGTCGCACCCTCTCCTCCAAGCTCTGAATCACCTTTTGTTTCGCTTGCTTTATACTTCCGGCTCCATCTTGGTTGTCGGGTACGGACACTCTTTTAGCTATATTAACCCGGCTCACTGCCTCCTCTGGACATCGGGCTTTTTCGCTGAACGTTGGTTGCCCGCTACCCCAACTTTCCTGTTGGCGTTTCCCTGCCTGCAGTTCGGACATTTTGGCGTTACGGTGTTGGCCAACCCGCACTTGTAGCAAAAGATCCGTCGCTGCTCTGCTTCGCAGTCCATGTAAACGTGACCCTCTTGCTGACAGTTCCACCACTTGATCACTTTCCGGGGTGCGCCGTTGGTCATTGCTGCCACCGTTTCCTCCGACCTTTACATTCCGCCTCCTTTGGCTGATTCGTTTGTCCAATAGAAATGTACCTCCTCCAGTCTTCCTATACGTGGATCATCCCGGGGCTTGTATCCAGTGGCCATGCGTTGCCTATACCTTGTTCCTCTCTCCGGAATTAGGACCCGTTCTACCTCCTCACATTCGTCGTGTAGGTGTTCCAGTGTGTACACCCTAATCGGATAGACCCACTGCCTCATCGGCTCCAGCAGATTTCGTTTTGCCGTCTTGATAATCAAATCATTCTCCACTCCTGATTTTATGGATGCCACCAGTCTATTGAGGCCCATGAAATACTCCTCCAGCGACTCTCCCTGCCGTTGTTTTCTTTCCGAGATATCTTGTATTCTATCATAATCGCTTCTCTTGTCGCAATATCTGCGTTGGATGGCTTATTTTAGTTCTCTCCAGTCGTGTGGCGGCTTTGTCATTATTAGTAGCCAGTACCATTCAGATGCCTCCTCGGTCCGCAATCTGTGGAAGTCCCGTAGCAACTCAATCCATGGCATCGCATACTGCTTTTGTAGGTGTTCTACTCGGAAAACGAAATCCTCCGCTCTCATCGTTCCTGGGCGCCCGGAAAACTGGCAATTCCACTTATATACGGGTACATATTATCGGCTCCTATGCTGCGATTTCTGTCCCGGTGGAAATCCGGCTGATTCTGCTTGAATCTCCTGACGATTAAACGATGCGTAGGCCTCTGCGTTTTCCATGCTGTATTGCTCCTGTATGGGGTCTAATTGAACATGGGAATAGGTCCCATATGGAGTGGATGCTTGGTCCAGGCTGAGGTTTCTCGGAATCGCCCCCCTTTGTTGTGCGCTGAGCTGACCGGTCTCTCTAGTATCTGTACCGCCCTGTGTGCCCCCTTCCATGTCCAAATCTATTTCCCTTTCTTCGAGCATTGAAAGACTTGGACCGCCCATGGAAGTGTGATTCGGAGGTTCTCTTTCGGATTTCGGAGTTTTCTTATCTTCCAGGAGAACTGTCGATAAATAAATAAATAAATAAATCGATAAACAAAAAAAAAATATCTGACCACTCACATAAATTGGAGACTCATATACTCTTATCAAAACAAATTCTCAATCACGATCTAATATTCAATCTTCTAACTGGGGGCTATAAGGAAGGACTTCTTGGTTTCGGACTGAGTGTTTTTTTCGTCAGATCTGTGATTCCCTGGTATTAGGGTAAGCGTTATACTTGGCATTGTCGACTATTCTAATCATCAATTTTATTAATGGTTGATTGTCAAGATTCCTTTCAGTTTAGAATTATATTAATTTTTATTCCATTTTTTTTTTTTTTTTTTTTGGGCTCCATTTTGGTCCTTCTTGAAGCAACGCTAGGGCTGTTTGGATTTAGCCGTTTGGGACTTCCATTTCGGGATCCGGAACTCTTTATAAAAACTAATTAATTCCAATTCCTTATTACTATATCTATTATTTCTATTCCTTAAACCTCGCAAACGATCTCTTTTATTTTTGGATCGTGACTTGTTTTTTTTTCCCCTTCCAGTTCATATTTTTTTATTGATCTAAACACAACCGTCGGATTTCCCCCCATTCCTATATATTAACATCTGTCCTTAAGCTAAATCCTATCTATTTATCACAGTAATTATCACATTTAAATTTTTGGTTCCTAGTGTGCAAATCAGTTTTTGGTTTTCTTGCCAATTCTGACGACGCATTTGGAATCAATAATATACCACGATCCTTACTGCCATGAATAAAGTTGAATTCTTAAATTTTCTTTCCTCCATCTATCTTTGTAGTCCAGAGATATGCTATTTGGGTGCCTCTCGAGCGGTCACCTATTTATTTCTCTGGACTATAAAAGTAGATGTTCCTCTTGTGGAGGCTATAGCGTTGATTTACAACTGGGCGCCATATTGTTATTACCAATAGGCATGGGTCTGGCTCCGGCTAGCTCATCCAGGGCCGTGGCTTCCCTGACCCTTCCCTGACCCTTCCGACCGTTAACGATAAATTAATCCTAAAAACACAAAGGTCTATCGGACATTACTCAACACTGAAACTCCCACAACATTAAAATTCAAGACTCCTAATACTAACACACGTAACATTTATGCTTACCCTATCGAATCACAGATTTTTAATACTCCTGTTGACTTGGAATTTCGTGGCCTTTCCTCCCATCCTTAGCGGAACGCTGGCCTTTTCTTGGCCCCCCCTCTACTTTCTCATTATCCCTTCCTCAATATTCATTTTTTCTCAATTACATTTTTTATTTTTAAGCTAATATTTAAACATTTGGAATCCGTTCTGGAGCTTTTGCTTTGCTTTCAGGCGCTTTCCCTTCTCTAATTTTATCCCACCACGCGGGGAATTAGGTTTCAAATTTTCCCTACCTAGGAGAGCTCTCTTGGGATTTGGAACACCCATACATTGAAGGGAAATTAGAACTTCCAGCTTCCACAGCCGCTACCGGAACTCACAAAATAGAAAATAAATAAAAACAAGAAAGCAAAGCTAACTTCGGGCGGAGCCGAAGTTGATATACCCTTGCAGTTAAAACCGGATATATATCGCAAACATCGGATAAAGTTGGCCGACCCTTATGAGAATATGATAATATAACCCAATTTATAGTAATACAAAATTTAAAACAAGTCCCAAACTTCTTTCTTCAAAAATACCAAAGTTGGTATTTCTATCAGAATCCATTTCCAATCGTTCAGTTATATGGCAGCTATAAGATATAGTCGGCCGATCGTTATGAAATTTGGTAGGTCGGATTAATTGACAAAAAATATAATCTGTACCAAGTTCCAGCTTTCTATCTTCAAAAACACGAAAGTTGGGTCGTTTTCGATCGTTCAGTCTTATGGCAGCTATAAGATATAGTCGACCGATCCTTATGAAATTTGGCATGTCGTAATGTTTTGCCAAAAATAGCTCTCGTGTCAAATTAAAACTCTCTAGCTCTAAAAACCAAAACCATTTCGGATTAATCAGTTATATGGCAGCTATAGGATATAGTCGGCCGATCCGAGCCGTTCCGACTAATATACTGCGTGCAAAAGAAAGAAGGGTGTGTGCAAAGTTTCAAGGGTATAAAAATACGTATTTACCGTTATTTATAGAAAAAGACGTTTTTTGAATGTCGGATTCTCTCATTAATATTTAATTAAAACCTGAAACCAGGTCAATTGTGGAAAAAAATTTTGCTTTTCCCAGATTAGCTTATATAACAGAAGGATCCATCTGTTATATTAGCTGATCTGGGAAGGCATAGGGTATCTATTGGGAATTGTGTTTTCATTTATTTTTTTATAATCAATGACAAGTCTTAGTTTTGGACTGCCATTTTCATTGTGTCCTTTTTTCGGAACTACAAGAACTGGAGAATTATACGGACTTCTGCTAGGTTGTATGATTTTTTCGGACAACATTCTTTTAATTTCTTTATTAACAAATTCTGCAACGGATTGGGCATATGGGTATTGTTTTCCATATATGGGTCTATCATGTTCTAAGTTTATTTCCCTTCTAATGTCAGTGCGGAAAGGAATTTGCATATTTATTTTAGAGTGCTCATCTTTAATATGATTTATTATTATATTTCTTAATTCTTCCATATCATTTTCTGACTTCAATTTTACGTTGTTTAGGCAATGTGTTTTATTTGTTTTATTGCCTGAAGTAGATTGTGAGGTTATTGACCTTAGATCCTCATTTTTGGATTGGAAGGATTTTATTGAACTAAAATCCTTTGAACGCTCTGATTTGGAGCTGTAGTCATAGTCGCTTGTTTCGACGCAGACTGAATTTGATTTAACTTGTTTTAACTGGTTAAAATATTTGTTTATTAAGAATTCGTTAAGAGGGTGATTACATTTTTCCTCGGTGTGGCATAGATTTTCTTTAAACACTTTATTATAAAAAATAATTTTTCCTCTTTCCTATGATATTGTTTACTCCCCTTTTTGTGTCGATTATAGCCCCAATTTTTTTAAGTAGATTATAACCGACTAACAATTCAGTTTCAAAACCCTCGATTTCATAAAAGATATGTTTAATATTGAAAATTGTTATCATGTGATAATATTTTATTATCGAATATCCGTTTAATGTTGAAACCCTTTAATAAATAGGGATTTCATTTTTATTTAGATATATTCCCTTTTTAATGTAACAAGCGGTTGCGCCTGTATCAATTAGTACTTTAACATTTTTATTTTATTTTTTTTTTTAAATCGTATTAAGTAAGGTTATCTTACTCTTGCCCTTCCCATAAAAAATGGTCCTCCTGAATAAGTATTATTAATTTTCATGGTTTTATTTTGTGGTTGATTTACTGTATTCTCAAGCTCTCGCTTTTCTGGAAAATTACTTGGGCCAGCTGCTTGATTTGCAAAATTTTGTGGATTATTATTAGAAGGACGGCTATAATTTTGTTGATAATAGTTTGGTCGACCTGAATACGGACGATCTTGGTTTTGGTTTGTGCAAAAATTTTGGGTATATCCCTGTCGATAATTATTAGATTGCCCTTTTGGTCGGCTTACAAACTGTATGGAAGGATCGACTTCTATTGGTTCCGGGGTTTGCTGTCCCTGAACGTTATTCTGGTCGAAATTAGTCTGTTGGGGCCAAATTTTGATTTTGGCCGTTTCCCCATTGATTTCCCCATTCCCCATTTTAGGTTTATTAAAATTTTGTTTTGCTTGGACCGAATTAAACCTTAAGTAATTATTTTGCCTTCGTTTTACAGACTGTATGGAAGGATCGACTTGCATTGGTTCCGCGGTTTGCTGTCCCTGAACGTTATTCTGGTCGAAATTAGTCTATTGGGGCCAACTTTGGATTTTGCCTTTTCCCCATTGATTTTTAGGTTTATTAAAATTTTGTTTTGGTTGGACTGAATTAAACCTTAAGTTATTATTTTACCTTCGGAATTGTGCTCTAAAATTATTAGATTCTTGTTCTTGCACTTTTGCTAAGGCGTTTGGTCGGGTGGATTTTGTGAGAAAAGCGTCTCGGCTATTGATCCGTTTAGACCAGTGTAACGAACTGTATTTCTGCTTCCGCTCGCCACAATTTGCCGCGGCTAGCTCACAGAGTTTCGCGGATCCGTTCCACCGAATTTATAGATTTGACGTGATTGCCAAAGCATAGAAAGTAATACAAATAGCTTGCAGTTTCCACACTCTTTATTTTGAGACCTCTTTACACTACAAAAGGCTTTCTTTGTCTTTTCCTTGTTGCTCCTTCCGTTTCTGCTGGCTCCGTCGTCGGTGTCCTCTGCAGGTTGTTCAGGATACGCCGCCGGTACTCCGTCGCCGATGGTGCTCCTGTTGCCGCGCTGCTAGCGACTCCGCTACCCTCCGCCCTTTTGTCTTGAGAAACACCGCCTTGGGTCGACTACGACTGGTCAGACGATTGGCAGTGATCTTTCGCCCCCCTACTCCCGAGAACCTCCGTGCATACGCGCCGGCGGGCCGGGATTAGAGGTTCGCTGCGGTCTGTCGCCTCCACTACACCGGGACACCGTGCATACGCTCCCGTGCCAGGTTTGGGAGTTTGTTTGCTAACTGCCGCCTCCGCTACACCGGGACACCGTGCATATGCTCCGGTGCCAGGTTTGGAAGCGACCTGACCGTATGTCGCGCTCCCGCTACACCGGGACACCGTGCATACGTGCCGGCGACCCCGAGTTTGTAGTGGCGGGGCTGGTGACCAGGGTGTTCTCACTCGGTCTGTGACTTGGGCGCGAGTTCTCGAGTCGGCCGATCCTTGTCCGCAGGACCACGCCTGTTGGTTGCGATTTCAGGAGTCGATAAGCCGTACGCCAGATGTATCCTTTCCTCACTTCCTTGCAAGGCTACCTGCCGTGTTCGAAAATGAACCAACTCGACCCTGAGTTTTCAGAGGAAAGTCCAGCAATGGATCCCTTCCTTATTGTCTATTCGCTCTCCTTGCGCTTGGCTGTCGGACTTTTCAAAGGCGGTCCTTCAACTCAAACAAACCGAATCCTTTTTAGAAACGCTGTAACACTTAAATGGCGGACTCTCCACAGGCGGACCTCCAACTCAACGCTACAAGCTTCCTAAAAAGATTCGTCCCGAGCCCTTTGAGAGAACCAACGGTAACTGGCTATATCCTATAGCCTATCCGACTATATCCTATAGCTGCCATATAACTGATTGATGGGAAATGGTATAACTTTGGTGTTTTTAGCTATTTTTGGCAAAACATTACGACATGCCAAACATTATGACATGATCCCTATTTCATAAGGATCGGCCGACTATATCTTATAGTTACCATATAATAGTTAGAGTTAGTTATAGTTAGTGTTAATTAATTTGTTATTTTATTGAAGTTGTCGGGAATTGTAAATTATAGTTTATAGCTGAATTGTATTTTGTAGTTGTTAGTCTCTAAATTTACTCTAAGATAGCTTAGGGCGGAGCGGGAGCGAAAGCTCATATTCGCTCTTGTGCGAATTCACCCCGCTTCGCCGCAATAGATAAAATAGGCTTAAGATTAGAAAAAATACATTCGAATTTATAACGTTGATGAGGCACGACCATTTCTTTCGTTTTCGTTTTTCGCACATTTTTAAATATTTAGCAGCCACCCTTTTTTTATTATTTTGCAAGTGTGAGATAAATCAATCGCGTTCAACATTTTGGCGCCCCCGGGTGGACAATAGTGAAACATATTTAAAAAAAAATAAACAAACAAAGTGACAGTGACACTGTGTTATTACACACAAAAAAGAACTACAATTTAAAGAGCTGCTCGCGACGCGTCTGTGAAGCGCGGAATAAAAAACAAAATTAACCGCGTCGTGAAACCGCCTCAAGAAGAAATCCAGGATCATCACCGCAGGATCATCGCCACAAGGAAACCCATCTACCTCCATGCCGTGCATCGCATTGACTGCACAAGGAAAGTGGCAGCGGGATTAAAGGATCCCAAGGCACAACCGCAGGTATTTGTGCAAAAAATTGAAAGTTGAGAAAAGACAAATTAAATCTTCGTCTTGTGCTGGAATATTGCACCCTCCTTTCAATTCTTGGCGCATACGTACTTGAAATTAGTAGAGGTAAAATTTTGAATAGTTTAGTTAAAATTATTAACAAAGCGACTCCGCTAGCGACTCCGCTACCCTCCGCCCTTTTGTCTTGAGAAACACCGCCTTGGGTCGACTACGACTGGTCAGACGATTGGCAGTGATCTTTCGCCCCCCTACTCCCGAGAACCTCCGTGCATACGCGCCGGCGGGCCGGGATTAGAGGTTCGCTGCGGTCTGTCGCCTCCACTACACCGGGACACCGTGCATACGCTCCCGTGCCAGGTTTGGGAGTTTGTTTGCTAACTGCCGCCTCCGCTACACCGGGACACCGTGCATATGCTCCGGTGCCAGGTTTGGAAGCGACCTGACCGTATGTCGCGCTCCCGCTACACCGGGACACCGTGCATACGTGCCGGCGACCCCGAGTTTGTAGTGGCGGGGCTGGTGACCAGGGTGTTCTCACTCGGTCTGTGACTTGGGCGCGAGTTCTCGAGTCGGCCGATCCTTGTCCGCAGGACCACGCCTGTTGGTTGCGATTTCAGGAGTCGATAAGCCGTACGCCAGATGTATCCTTTCCTCACTTCCTTGCAAGGCTACCTGCCGTGTTCGAAAATGAACCAACTCGACCCTGGGTTTTCAGAGGAAAGTCCAGCAATGGATCCCTTCCTTATTGTCTATTCGCTCTCCTTGCGCTTGGCTGTCGGACTTTTCAAAGGCGGTCCTTCAACTCAAACAAACCGAATCCTTTTTAGAAACGCTGTAACACTTAAATGGCGGACTCTCCACAGGCGGACCTCCAACTCAACGCTACAAGCTTCCTAAAAAGATTCGTCCCGAGCCCTTTGAGAGAACCAACGGTAACTGGCTATATCCTATAGCCTATCCGACTATATCCTATAGCTGCCATATAACTGATTGATGGGAAATGGTATAACTTTGGTGTTTTTAGCTATTTTTGGCAAAACATTATGACATGATCCCTATTTCATAAGGATCGGCCGACTATATCTTATAGTTACCATATAATAGTTAGAGTTAGTTATAGTTAGTGTTAATTAATTTGTTATTTTATTGAAGTTGTCGAAAATTGTAAATTATAGTTTATAGCTGAATTGTATTTTGTAGTTGTTAGTCTCTAAATTTACTCTAAGATAGCTTAGGGCGGAGCGGGAGCGAAAGCTCATATTCGCTCTTGTGCGAATTCACCCCGCTTCGCCGCAATAGATAAAATAGGCTTAAGATTAGAAAAAATACATTCGAATTTATAACGTTGATGAGGCACGACCATTTCTTTCGTTTTCGTTTTTCGCACATTTTTAAATATTTAGCAGCCACCCTTTTTTTATTATTTTGCAAGTGTGAGATAAATCAATCGCGTTCAACATTTTGGCGCCCCCGGGTGGACAATAGTGAAACATATTTAAAAAAAAATAAACAAACAAAGTGACAGTGACACTGTGTTATTACACACAAAAAGAACTACAATTTAAAGAGCTGCTCGCGACGCGTCTGTGAAGCGCGGAATAAAAAACAAAATTAACCGCGTCGTGAAACCGCCTCAAGAAGAAATCCAGGATCATCACCGCAGGATCATCGCCACAAGGAAACCCATCTACCTCCATGCCGTGCATCGCATTGACTGCACAAGGAAAGTGGCAGCGGGATTAAAGGATCCCAAGGCACAACCGCAGGTATTTGTGCAAAAAATTGAAAGTTGAGAAAAGACAAATTAAATCTTCGTCTTGTGCTGGAATATTGCACCCTCCTTTCAATTCTTGGCGCATACGTACTTGAAATTAGTAGAGGTAAAATTTTGAATAGTTTAGTTAAAATTATTAACAAACTGTCTGTGGCAAAAATTGACAAAAACATAAATACATATCCACATCACTGTCGCCACATCAATATTATTTAATTATTTTTCGTTTTCGCTAGATATTAAATTAAATATCTTTTTTCGTTGGATTCGTTTTTGAATTTAATTTATTAATTAATTAATTAAAATAAAAAATTTATATATTAGTCAAATTTTTTTATTTTTACTAAATAACAAATAAATTATAAAATTTTTATTTAAAATTAGATGAGGAAGATGAATTTGGAGCCGAGTTGGAAGAATTAGAGATAATAACTAAGGCAAGGGTAATGTCATTATTAAATGCCTTCACGGTAGCTGAAGAGTCCCCACCAGCTACTGCAATTTCTGCAGCCCCAACTCGAGCTCGACTTCCCAGTTTTGCATTGCCAAAATTCAGTGGAAACTATTCGGAGTTTAAAAATTTCATGAGTCTCTGTGAGACATTAGTAGACAAGGACATGAACATTCCTGTTATCAAGAAATTTAACCATTTAATTTCATGCCTCTCTGGTGAAGCCTTAGGAACTATGAAGGCATTCCAAGTCACCGAGAGTAATTATGACAAAGCCATTGCTAGTCTAAAAAGAATGATAACGATAACGAATGTCTCATCTTTGCGAACCAAATAAGCAAATTATTCAGCCTTCCGAACCTCCGAATTCCGAATTCCGAAGCCTTCCGAATTCAGCGTTCCGACCTTTCAACTGATTCCTTTTTGTTGGCTTTTCAAAGGTTCGTTGGGCGCCGAGAATGTCCGCAGATCGTGCACTGCGACAGCGCGACGAACTTCGTCGGAGCGAGTCGCCACTTCGCAGACCTTCGTCGGAGAATCGAGGACGAGGTCGACGCGGTCACGCAATACGCTTCAAAAAAAGGATGCGTATTTGCGTTTATACCGCCGCGGGCTCTGCACATGGGCGGACTATGGGAGGCAGGTGTGAAGTCTTCAAACACCCATTCCTACGATTCCAGAGAGTTCAAAGGATTTTAGTTCAATAAAATCCTTCCAATCCAAAAATGAGGATCTAAGGTCAATAACCTCACAAACCACTTCAGGCAACAAAAAAAAAAAAATCATTGCCTGAACAACATAAAATTGAAATCAGATAATGATTTGGAAGAATTAAGAAATATAATAATATACCATATCAAAGATGAGCACTCTAAAATAAATATTCAAATTCCTTTCCGCACTAATATTAGAGGGGAAATAAACTTAGAACATGGTTGACCCATATGGGTAAACAATACCCATATGCCCAATCCGTAGCAGAATTTGTTAATAAAGAAATTAAAAGAATGTTGTCCGAAAAAATCTTACAACCAAGCAGGAGTCCGTATAATTCTCCAGTTCTTGTAGTTACAAAAAAAGGATACAATGAAAATGGCAGTCCAAATCTAAGACTTGTCATTGATTTTAAACAAATTTAATGAAAACACAATTCCTGATAGATACCCTATGCAGGATCCATCTTTTATATTAGCTAAGCTGGGAAGAGCAAAATTTTTTCCACAATTGACCTGGAATCAGGTTTTTATCAAATATCGCAACAACAATCGCAACAATACAAAATTACCAAATTCCAAAAATACCCGAGAGCTTTGGAGCTTTCTTGGCCTAGCAAGTTATTATAGAAAGTTTGTCCGTAGTTATGCTCACATAGCAAATCCACTCACCGAAATAAGTCGAAAATGTCGGTACAGTTGAACGAACCAGCTGTAAAAGAATTCAATAAACTTAAACAAATCCTTGCTAATCAAATTTAATTAGTGCAACCAGATTATAATACAAAATTCATTCTTACAACAGACGCTTCAATTATAGCATTAGGAGCGGTTTTGTCACAGGATAAACCTCTAACCTTTCTATCAAAAACCCTCAATAAAACAGAACAAGCATATGCCACAAAAAAAAAAGAATTATTAGCAATTGCAATTGTAGCTCAAAAATCTAAGAAACATCTTATATAGCGTGGTAGGAATGGAAATTCACACCGATCACCAGCCATTATCGTATTCAATATCAGAAAAAAACAAAGTTGGTATTTATTCATACAAAGTTTTACATCAAAAATTCAATACAAACCAGGTACAACTAATTTTGTAGCGGATGCTTTATCCAGAGTCCAAGTAAATAATATATCAGACGCAGATATATCAGAGGATAGTTCAGATGAAAATACAATTCTACAGAATGAAGAAAGCAGCTTTGAAAATGTAATCGATAAAACTTATAAACCACTTAACCAATTCAAAATTCAACTTTTGATCACTACTGGCAGATTAACAGTCTACGAATAAATAAATATCTTTAATAATGTTAGACATATTATTGAGTATGATACTCCGGAGAATTTGGTAACGATACTAAAATAATATATTTCACCAAATATAACCATAGGCCTGCACTGTACTCTGCAAAACCTTTACTTATTGCAAAAACCACTAAAAGAAAATTTCGGAAAATAATTCCTATTTACAAGAATTTTTGTACAAGACGTAGAAAATGAGGAAGATAAGCCAATTATTATTCAAGAGTTTCATTGTCGCGCCCATAGAGGATTAGACGAAAATTACAAACAAATATCTAGACTTTAATATTGGCCAAACTTATTAATAAAATTAAAAGAATATATAAAAAATTGCGTCATTTTTAAGCAAAATAAATATTGCAGACATCCAGTAGAATTTCCGATAGGTGAAGCACCAATTTCAACTAGTGAAGGTGAAAATCTTCATATTGATATATTTTACGCTAATACAAAAATTTGTAACATGTATTGACGCTTATTCAAAATTCTTAACAGTCAAAGAAATAGAAAATAAGTTTAATATTGAAAACAATACTAGAAAAGTACTAGAAATTTTACAACATTATCCATTAGCAAAAAGCTTTATGGCAGACAACGAACCAAGTTTCACATCTGCGCAATTTCATTCATTTATATAATTTATAAATAATTTATAAAAAAAAAATATGTGGAAAGAAATTAAATAAAACCAAGATATAAAAAACAGGTAGTTAAGGAAAACCAGGGTAATAAAGAAATAGCAAAGATTAAAAAGTACATAGATGGGACATCAGGGCCCAAAACGGTCAACTTTTTTCGTCGAGCTCGTTGGTGAGGGGGGAACGCACATGCACACGATTCTATTTTTAGAACTCATTACATATATCCGTCAACAAAAATGTGAACCTATGTATATATGTATGACTGCTCGCACGACGGAGTAAAAATGTTTTGGCTTCCAAATTTCAATTTCTCGTTTCTGTTTTCGATGCGCCGATGTGGTAGTTGGTAGAACAAATAGTATTTTTAATCGGCACAGATCGAGACAGGATGGTAGCGTAATGCATAGAGTAGTTACTTTATGTGAAATTTTTCTGTGTTCAAATCCTCTTAAGGACTTTGAACTTTTTCGTTCTTGCATAACTATTTTTTTTATTTTTCTTTAATTATAATATTTTTCTTTAATTTTACAATTGTAAAATTGTTTTAATCTTCATTATGTCCCGCTAATAAAATTCTAATAAAATTTCAAGGAAGTCCTTCCGGCATTTTGTCATCCGACACGTCCGTCTTTTATTTTTACAACAACTGTAATAGAGTAGTAGCGTAAAAAATAAGAGTAAACAAAAAAAATGTATAAAAAAATAAAAGTAAAGATAAAAAGAATCATAAAACTAAAATTTTATCAAAATCGAAACGACCGCGCGCTAATGAAATCGAACCCAGGACCCCATGAATAAGGACCGCGCACTGTCCATCGAAATTGATTTTATCATACTTAAAATTGGTGTTAAAGGAAGCGCTAGAATCTATACCAAAAACAGAGTTGACTAGTAAGGATAGTAAAAGATATATCTGATCTCTTTACTCTCACATTGGTTCGGTTACAACGTTTCAAACTTTCATCGTTCCAAAGATGTTACGATCTAAAAATAGAATTCTCTCTTTCCATCTCTCATCTGCCAGCCGTTTGTCGTGGAACCCGCTCTCAAATGTTTTCATTATACAGCGGGTTCTACGACGGAAAAAAAACATTTGAGAGCGGGTTCCACGACGCGGCCTGCCAAAATGCCGTAGAACCCGCACTTATAGACATTTTTACAGCGGGTTCCACTACGAACTGAGACGATGTTAAGGTTATTTAACAATTTCGTATTATTTTTATATTGGATTATAAATTTAGGAAAACACATTAAAATAATAAAACAACAATATAAATAGATTTAAAATTTAAAAAAAATGGACTTCCCGAGCCTGGTTTGAACTCGTTTTACTTTGCACACCAGCCAAGCACTCTACCACTCGGCTATTCCTCATTCGTTGTCGCGCGAAAAATTTCTCAAACTTAACTTGTCGCGCAATGGAACCCGCTCGTTCCAGCGGGTTCCACTGCTGGAACCCGCCATAGAAAATTTTTCTTTGTATGAGATGTCCCATCTATGTACTGTATAATCTTTGCTGAAACTAAGTGGAATGAACTTTTAGTTATCGTTTCCCTACCTATCTATCGGACAATAGGGCTATAAACGAGAAAGAAGCGCCAGCTCATTCCAGCTCCGAAAATTCTCGGTTAATTCGATCCGATCCAGTGACGTGCTCTCGATACTTTAATTATAGGTTGGACTCTTCCCAGCGAAGACTTTTCTTTACAAGGTTTCGACATTATAAGAAGAATTAATAGCAATCGATTGAATGGTATTGGCAAAAATGGAATTATAATTTATGCCAAGCGAAATATATCCGAAAATGTAGTTTTCTTGTTTGAGACAAATAAGTCCTTAAGCTCAAGAACTACATACCAATCAATTCCCGTCAAATATCTCGATACATCCTATACTAGCAGTACCCTGCCACGTTTCGCTGTGGCATATTGTTGTTGCACGCATAAAAAATAAGTCAAACAAAAAAGAATAATTTTCAAATTAATTAAATTCTGTAATACTTGTGGGTATACAATATTCTTTGTTTCTCCTCCTTAATCATTCATTATTATTTCTGTATTTTAGTATATAGGTTGCTCTTCACTCAAGCACCTTGTGATACACGACATTTTTTTTTTTATTATCAGGCGCAAAAACAAACAACGCAGATGGTCTTCCGACCCGTGAACATGCCACGTATAATTGACCATGGGAAAAACATGAATGTTCTAGATTTAAACCACAAACTTTTAAGGATTGGGCTTGTGATTTGTTGATTGTCATGGCAAATGCAAGACGTATCGGAAATTGAAGTCTTTTAAATTCAAACGGCATATCGGTTGGGATCATCCGGATCCTCGGAATTAGAACTTCCTCACCTTTGAATTTTCCTATCATTATCGTATCGTAAATTACATTGTTCATCAATTTACTAACCACCAAACGCGTACCGTTGCACAGTTTTGGTTGGTTTATGTTTCGAAGCATGATTACTACGGAGCCAACCTTTAGGCGTAAATTGTGCGGTGGTAAGCCAGGCACGTCCAAAGAGTTTAAAAATTCAATTGGATAGTTGGTGGCTTCATCTTCATTTGTGACGCAGTCAATAGATTTGAATGAATGCATTGTTCCAATGATCTTATTTTGAATTATGTAGTTCAGGTCATCTACATCTTTATTCTTAGCCGCTAAAATTGCTCGCTCACTCAACCATTCATTATTTTTGTAGTTAGAAATAATATTTGGAAATACATTGTTGATAAGTTCGTCTTTTGATGAGACAAAATTACAAAAATTATTTGGAAATGATATTAATCCGCTCGATTCATCGACAGGTACTTGACCATTACCGATAGTCAGCAATTGCTCCGAGAAATCTTCAGCAGATGTATCATTAAGCAATGTAACTCTCATGTTTGTTATCAGCTGCAGTTTCTTCACATAGCGCCATAGATTTGACGATTTGAGGCAAGCGTTTATTTCGTCGGCAGCCGCAGATCTTGGAATTACTGGCAACTTCACTTTATCATTAACGCAGCATAATCCAGGCGTTTCTCCGGAAAACTTTAATGCACCACAATACTCGCAAACAACGTCCATTTGCCCAATGCAAACGCTAGGATGCAAGCTGTAATCATTGCTGCAATCGTATCGAAACGCAGCTCGATTCAAATCAGCTAAAATTTTTCGTCACAAATTAAAATCTATTTGAGAAGCACGAAGTCGAGCCTTACTATTGCGGCTCTGTTCACGTGCAATTTCTCAATTTCACGTCTTTCATATGCAGTATTTTGTATTCTTCTTGCATTACGGCTTTGTCGGGAAAGATTCGATCGTCTTGGTCGCGGCATTATTAATTAAACTTCACTTCACTTCAATCCACTTGTTAATTATTTATTTAATAGAAATAGTTTTAATATTGATTTCTTACAAATATCAATAGAGAGTGCAGAGGCTCTAGTGGTGCTTCAAGTTGAGGCAATTTCACTTTCCCGGAAGCGCAACACAATCTTTTTGGTTCGTTGTTAAATTTGAGAGCCTGACTATGAATTTGACTTCGTTTGTAACTGACATTTTGACATTTGACATTTTCTTCTTAGCTGTCTGCCTAAATAAAAAAGTATGGGCCAGGGAGGAACGCTGTCGAACGGGACAAAAAGTATCCTATGTCCTTCTCCTGGCTCTAAGCTACCTCCCTACCAATTTTCACTCAAATCTGTTCTTCCGTTCTTGATTTATAAGTGTTGTAACATAAAACACGTTGTTCTTTTATATATATAGATTGTTGTTTATAGGAACCCTGCTTTTCCTATAACACAATTTCGAAATGAAATTATGGCGGATGTTGAAAGGATCCGCAGCTTTTCTTCAGCAACAACTTCCTCAGCAGCAACACCTATCCCAAAATGATGCGGAGCTCGAAGCAAATTTCAATCCCGGATGCCATGAAACATTGTTGGAAAATAATTATACTTCAATTCAGCGCATTGCATTGGCACCGGGTGAAGGCCGTCGACAACCAGCTTAGCGCTTGAAGAAGACGCAGAGGAACATTCCTTGCCAACTATTTCTTGCGGAGAAATATTTAAAGGAAATACCACCTATGTAAAAAAAGCCAGATCTAAAATCCGATTTTACGACCGTTGTTGCGCTGTAGTTCCTAAACATCCTAAACATACATGTATTAATTTTACGAAATGCAGCGTATACAAAATTCGATTTCAATTGCTTTACGCAAAAAGTCAGGAGCTGAAGAGTAAGGAAGAAGATATTCCTGATCTCTTTGCTCTAACATTGCTTTTGATCGTTTCAAACTTTCATCGTTGCAAAGATGTTACGATCTAAAAATAGAATTCTCTCTTTTCCTCTCTCATCTGCCATCCGTTTGTCGTAGAACCCGCTCTCAAATGTTTTCATTTTTACAGCGGGTTCCACGACGGGAAAAATGAAAACATTTGACAGCAAAATTTTTTAATTGAATAAAAATATAATAAAAATAGGTTAAAAATTAAAAAAAAAATTGGATGTCCCGAGCCTGGTTTGAACTCGTTTTTCTTTGCACACCAGCCAAGCACTCTACCACTCGGCTATTCCTCATTCGTTGTCGCGCAAAAAATTTCTCAAACTTATCTTGTCGCGCAATGGAACCCGCTCGTTCCAGCGGGTTCCACTGCTGGTACCCGTCATAGAAAATTTTTCATTGTATGAGATGTCCCATCTGTGTACTTTATATTCTTTGGTAATAGTAAACTATAGGAATAGAATAGTTCACAAAGATAATATAAAGTCATACAATTTTTTCCCTAACTAACAGATAACAATGCATTCCGCAATACTTCTATTTCTGATCATAGTTACAACAACATTCATTAATTATTCGAATCATGATTTCTTTCTTTATAAAGACAATAAGGACGTTGTTACCCATTACTCATATGCTCACCTATTTCATGTTACCAACATTTGTTTCTATACAGAAATAATGAACACAGAGTTTAACTACTTAAAGAATACTAATAATCATACATTTTACTGGGAAATTTCATATAATTTAAGAACTCTAGATTTAATTCTATCACAATTATTGCTAAGAGAGGTAGTAATGAATTGGGAACGGGTTTAAAATAGTTAGCTGGTACCCCGGACCATGATGATGTAGTAACAACTGAAAATAAAAGTGTGAAAAGTCAAAATCAATAATTAATAATATACCATACACAAACTTATATAATAAAATATAAGAATACATTACCAATACCAATTATTAGAATTCCCTTTGATAACATAAATACCCTGTATTCTTTTATTCAAATTAACCAAACCAGAATACCACTAACATTAATTGTAATCACATTAAATTTAATATATCTAATTTGGTTACTAATTTCTAAATTAAGAAAAAATTGTACAAAAATTAATCCACGGCTTAAAAATATTTTAAAAACAAATAATTTGTCCGATCAAGAAATCCCGCATGAAGAAATTATCGTAGCAGAATTAACAGCTCAATTAAACTCCATGACTGCACCATCATTTGAATCGGGGCGCTTCAATTTAGAAAGCGGTGTGTTATCCAACTCATAAATTGCCTCACCAAATAGGCAATGTAAGCATTATTTGCAAAACGCAGTAACCCCTGCAGAATGCTTCATGCCATTTCTTATCTTGTCTCCTAATTTCCCCTCACTCGTTTCTGATGATCCCCAAAAGATTATCCAGACTAAACATCAAGCTCTTCTTGTAAACATTCCCATACATTTTTCATGGTCCAAGCCAGACATAAACATTAGAGCCGACTCGCCGTCACCAGTCCGAATTGGATCGATCTTCCGATCTTATCACTCTTCACCAATGACTCAATTATTGCATCAGCCAATTGTCCCTTTCTCTTTGAATCTCTTAGGGCAATTGTTTATTCTCTCGAAGAACCCTTTTGGGTTATTTCTCTTAAGCCGAGGTTTGTTGGTTATCTGGCACTTAAAAATTGGCAGTCTTATTCCGGGAGCAAGCGTTTCACCTACAATCGGTCTAACCGATAATAAAAATTAAAAAATAAAAAATTATTTTTTTAAAAAGTGAACTTCGGGATGAATTTAATATGCATGTGTGCATGCATTGGTATGGGAGTTTACTCTCCCGTACGCAGAGCTTGGGCACCCCTGACTTATAAAAATATAAATGAAAAATATTATTTTGATTTTTCACGTCACTAATAAGATGACGAAACGTCACTGCCGTCGTCTTATGGTTTAAGACTTATAAAAATATATGTTTAACATTTTTAAGATCCATATATTTTTTTGGTATATAGGGACATGAAATCTCATGCATTGGATCATGCGCGTCACTAATAATACGACGAGGCATTTTGCTACCAACACGAAAGTAATTTAACTCCCGCCGTCGTAAGGTTTAAGACTTACAGTAGCGGACAATGAAATCTGGACAGGCAGAAAATACTACTTTTTTTGTACCGTTGAAGAGGGTATTATAATTTTCTCCGACCCTATGAAGTATATATATTTTTGATCAGAATCACCTCCTGAGTTGATGTCCGTCTGTCTCTTTCTACGCAAACTAGTCTCTCAGTTTCAGAGCTTGCAAATAACTGTCGACCGTTTCTCGTTGTCTGCAAATAAGTGTCTCTTTCTGACTCTTTACGAAAAGACTCAGAGAGCAACAGTTTCATGGGTTCTTTAATGTGCTCGCTCGCGCTCAGAGCGAAACCGATTTTTTGTATTCTGTTTTGTTTCGGTTGTTGCAAGACCGTTTTGTCGTTTTCAGTGAAGCAAAAAGTCTTTTGCGTATGTATTGGTATACATTTACACGCATAGGCAAGCAAATCGTTAGATGTTTAATTGCGATCGTGTATTGAGTGTGTTAAGTTGCGTTGTTTAGATCCAGTTTCTACAAAACTATCCATAATTTATGCTGACATTAAAAACTTCGACGTAACATTTGGTCGCTTGTCATTAAATTGCAACATATTGGATTTTTTCAATGATTTGAAACTTAGGATGCCGCATATAAGTGCACTAGCGCAGGTTGTGCTGGCTACACCTGCAACGCAAGTCTCCGTCGAACGGGCATTCTCAGCCCTACATTTTATTTTAAGTGAACGAAGAAGTTCGATTAGCGCAGAAAATTTAAACTCCTTACTAGTTGTTAAGCTTAACACATAAATATAAAAAATTTTACAAAAAATATGAATATAAGATATAAAATAAAAAAAAAAATCTAAAAAAAACATTGTCTGAAACTTTTTTTGCATTCCTTTTGCAGTAAAAACATAATAATTACGAAAGCAACAACAACGAAAGTAAATGAAAAGACCGTTTGGATTGAGTTTTTCGGTCAATCGGTCTTTTGCTGACTCTCTTTGTGCGAGCGTTTCTCGTTCCGCTCTTCACGCACTGCTCATTAAACGACCGAAATAAAAAGACTCAACGAAAAGCGCTCAACAGAAAACAGAATTAAGGACAGCAAAAGTCTCTTGCTCAGAGCGAGAGCGAGAGAGTATGAACTTTTTCGGTTCTGCTCGCAACGAGAGCGCAAGAAAAAAAACGGTTGACAGTTATTTACAAGCTCTGCTCAGTTTTAAAGCTATCGTCTTGAAACTTTGCACACCTCCTTCTTTCCTATGCACGCAGTATATAAGTCGGAACGGTCCGGATCGGCCGCCTATATCTTATAGCTGCCATATAACTGATTGGAAATGGTAAAACTTTGGGGTTTTTGAAGATAGAAAGCTGACTTAGTACAGCTTCTATTTTTAGTCAGATAATGCGACCAACCAAATTTGATAACGATCGGTCGACAATACGGTCGATATCGGTCGACAATAGCTGCCATACAACTGAACGATCGGAAATGGTTTTTGGAAGAAATACAAACTTTGGTATTTTTAAATATAGAAGTTTGGGACTTGTTTTAAATTTTGTATTATTATAAATTAGGTCATATTATCATATTCTCATAAGGATCGGCCAACTTAATCCGATGTTTGCGATATATATCCGGTTTTAACTGCAAGGGTATATCAACTTCGGCTACGCCCGAAGTTAGCTTTCCTTTCTTGTTTTTAATATAAGTGTTGCTCACACTAAATTATTTATATAACTCAACAGCTGAATTAATTGAGTAAAAATGAGTATAAATGCAGAAATGTGGTTAACCTTCTATATCTTCTTCTTCTCGTATATATAAAAGAAAGTCGTGTTTCGTTGCACCACTTATAAATCAAGAACGGCCGAACAGATTTGAGTGAAAATTGGTAGGGAGGTAGCTTAGAGCCAGGAGACGGATATATGATCATTTTTTTCCCGTTCGAAGGCGGGAATTATACTATTTCGAATTGGCTGCACTTACAGTAATAAATAACAGTAAGTAGGCTGTGAGCGTAACCTTTCGTACATTATGTGTGTGTAATATGTCCCTGATGTAGGGCCCCTTTCTTCGACTAGAATTTCAGTACGAGTCTAAATCTTCTTCTTATTCCAAGGTGATTATTGGTACTTTGGAAAAAGAAAGTATTTTCATGCAAGTTAAACTTGTTGTTTATCGGTATAAACAAAAAACAAGAAAGGAAAGCTAACTTCGGGCGGAGCCGAAGTTTATATACCCTTGCAGTTAAAACCGGATATATATCGCAAACATCGGATATAGTTGGCCGATCCTTATGAAAATATGATAATATAACCCAATTTAATATAATACAAAAACCAAACCTAAAAATATCTCAAACTTCTATCTTCAAAAACACGAAAGTTGGGTCATTTCCGATCGTTCAGTTATATGGCAGCTATAGGATATAGTCGGCCGATCCTTATGAAATTTGGCATGTCGTAATGTTTTGCCAAAAAATGCTCTCATGTCAAATTTGAACTCTCTAACTTTAAAAACGTCAAAGTTATACCATTTCCGATCAATCAGTTATATGGCAGCTATAGGATATAGTCGGCCGATCCGGGCCGTTCCGACTTATATACTGCGTGCAAAAGAAAGAAGGGTGTGTGCAAAGTTTCAAGACGATAGCTTCAAAACTGAGAGACTAGTTCGCGTAGAAACGGACAGACAGACAGACAGACAGACGGACAGACGGACAGACGGACAGACGGACATGCTCATATCAACTCAGGAGGTGATCCTGATCAAGAATATATATACTTTATAGGGTCGGAGATGTCTCCTTCACTGCGTTGCACACTTTTGGACAAAATTATAATACCCTCTGCAAGGGTATAAAAATTAATTTTTATTTTAAATTATAAAACTTGGTGTTAAACATTTATTTATTAAACTAATTTAATACAAGACACTTTCAGTACCATTAATTATTTTCCGTCGACCGCTCGCGGTCTCGGTCAAAATAGCACTGCCCTTTTAATTCTTAATCTGGTCCAAAGAACCTCGGCCATGAGCTTTTCTTTTTGAACTTTAAAACTTTAATTTATGTTTAGATTAAAAGCTTAAGATGAAACTGTCGCATCTCATTGTGAAATTCAATTAAGCTGATCGATGCAATTTGGTGGGAACTTGAAACGCAAAAGGCGCGATTGATTGGGCTTCGAACGGAAGCTGATGTTTACTTCTAATTTCGATTTGTTTATGAAAAACCGAGATCGGACCTTAGAGCCAAAGACAAAGCCAAAGGCAAATGCAGAGTTTGAAAATATTGTTGATAAAAGCCATAAGCGGCCTGGATTTACGGGTTAGAAAACTGAGCCAAAGACAAAGCCAAAGGCAAATGCGGAATTGAAAATATTGTTTATAAAAGCCATAAGTGGCCTGGATTTACGGGTGGGATAACTCTCCCCCTTCTAAAATGGATCGTCCCGATTCAATATAAAATTCTTTTAATTGATCTCCTAATTCTGTTAAAAAATTTGCTTGGTTAATATATTTTTCTGGTTCAGGCCGTTGTTTTTTGGGTACAAATAATATAGCACATTTGTATTTTATAATAAGTGAAAAAATCAAATATATAATGATTTAAGTTAATAATATAAATATATGTGATATTTTAGTATTCTCAATTTTAACGAATGGGTTTAAAATGTTTATATTATCTAAAGAAAGATCAGAGTTATTTGATAATATGTAATCGGATATTTCATAATTTTTAAAGTGGTTCGTAGTTACGTATTCAAGAATTTTATTTTCCAAATTGGTATATGAGATATTATTAATTTTAGTTGTACCATTAAATGTTATTAAAAACGAATCGTTTAAATGGGAGTTGTTAACAATATTGTTCCCATATATAAGAATGGCACCATCTTGTATGATGTCTATTTTTTTAATTTTTCTCTTATTTTTTTACAGGTTGATTTCTCACCATTTAATAATCGGGGAAAAAAAAGTTTTTTGGTTATTAAAAATAATAATTATTTTTTTTTTTAATAATTAATTATTTATTTTTAATTATTTTAATAATTATTAAAAAGTTCGTTCTTAAAATTAGACATTTCGTAAAAAATATTTTCGCATTTTTCGACTTGATCGCTTAATACTAGTTTTCCATCGATTTGGGAAATCGCTCTAGCGTGATATATTTCACATCTGTTTTTTATTATTGGGTATTTTATATAAATTATTAAAAGTTCTTTATGCAATGCGATTTTAAAAGAAGAGATGTCCATTAAATCAGCTACAATTACTGGTTTTTGTTCATGTTTTAATATTTCCAAGATGTCGTCATTGTTTAAAATTTTGGTATTAAAAACGTCTATTTTTGCTAGAGTGATTGTGTCAATTAAATTTTGCAGATCAAATGTTAATAATCGCAAGCGATGTTTTCGAAGTGGTAGATCTTGATCAATAAATACTTTTTTGAAATCATCGGAAAGAGATTCTATTTCTTTGAATAATCGGGAATTGATAATAGACTGCTTATTATTGTTTTCAATTAATTCATTAATTTTATTCTGAACTGTAATAAAATCATCATGGTCCGGAGTTCCAGCTAACCATTTCCACACGGTACCTAACTCATTTATCCCTCTTTTTGATCTAGTTGATATTAATTGCGATAAAATTAGTTCGATTACTTTTATGTCATATTTAATTTCCCATTGTGACCTTTTATTAGTATCCCTTTTAATATTATCTGATTCCATTTATTATTTCTTTATAAAAGCTTAAGTTAGTTACATGGAATAAATCTGCGTATGAATCGTACGTCAATACGTCTTTATTGTCCTTAAATAGAAGATATTCGTGACTTGTATAGTCAATTATTTCTGATTTTGTTAATAAAATAAGGTGTAGTATGAGCACCTGATAAAACATTTTCTGGGAAAGGAAAGAAAAAAAAGGATAATATATAAATACTTAGAATTTTATATTATCTTTGTGAATAATTCTATTTCTATTGTTGATTATTATTTTGTTGGGTAAATTTTCCTTAACTATTTGTATTTTATATCTAGTTTTAAGTTTATTTCTTTCCCCGTGTTTCTTTTCATAGACTACCTGTCCTACATGATATTCTTTTTCTTTTCTGTTTTCATTATGTGTTTCCAACATTTTCTCTTGAGTATTTTTCAAAAGTTCAGGAATGTTATCGTGCTCTATTTTATTATATAATACGTCAAAAGGTTTTTGGTTCGTTGTAGAATGAATGCTCTGATTATATTCTTGAGCGGCTCTTATTATTATTTCGGAAAAGTCAGTTAAATTAAATTCTTCTTTAATGCATCGAGCTAATTCTGTTAATGTAGAATGTGCCCTTTCAACCTGTCCGTTTGACGTGCTGTGCCTCGGGTCTGCGTAAAGTAAAGTTAAATTGCACCTTTGTGCGAAAGATTTAAATTGGGCCGAGGTAAAGCTCGGTTCATTACCGGTCATTATTACTTTGGCTTGTGGAAAATGCTGAAGAAGTTCCATTACTTTATTGTCGATATTTAATTTATTTTGGATTTCTTTTACTACTAGAAATTTTGAGTAAGCGTCAATACAAGTTATGAAAGTTATATTTTAATTCCCAAGATATTTTTATTTATATTGATGGATATTTCCACGTCGGCGTTCTCAGGATTTTTAGTTCCCAAGATATTTGTATTTTTGTTGACGGATATTTCTACGTCGGCATTCTCGGGATTTTTAGTTCCCAAGATATTTGTATTTTTGTTGACGGATATTTCTAAGTCGGCGTTCTCGGGATTTTTAGTTCCCAAGCTTTTCTCACTATTTTCAACAAATAATGAATCTGTGTTTTCGCTACCATTATCATCAAAATACTTTTTTATAATAAATTCTTTTAATGGAAGAATATTATTTTCTTCAATTAAACGTATTTCATTTTTCTTCTCATTATCATAATATTTTAACTTCTCCTGTTTCCCATTATATTCCAAGATTCCCTTATCTATATTTATTATAGCTCCAATTTTTCTTAATAAATTGAATCCAATTAGAATATCAGTATTAGAATGTTGTTACCTTTTTGTATATTGGTAGCTCGTTTTTATTTTCAAAAATTCCCCTTTTTATGTAACAAGCAGTGGCTCCTGTATCTATTAAAACTTTTAGCTGCTTCTTGGTTTTTCGATCTATCCTATTTAAATAAGGCATTCCTCTGTAGGGGTCTGGTCTAAAAAATGGTCTTCATTAATATTATTTAATCTGGTTACTTTATTAGCTGGCTGACTTTCTGTTCCATCTGATTCCCTTTTTTGAGCTTGAGTTTGCTCTCTATTTTGATTTTTGTTATAGAAATTTGAACGATTTTTATTTTGATAATAATTATTATATCTACCTTGATTATCGTTTGCCTGCCAATGATTATATCTTTCCTGGTTACTATTTGACTGCCAATTTTGGCTCGGCTGCCGATTGTTATTAGATTTATTCTGGAGTTGAATCGGTGGATCAACATCCATTGGCTCGATAGCTTGTTGCTTATGATTATTATTTTGATTATTATTTTGCCAAAAATTTCCCTTTTGTGGCCAATGGTAATTTTGGTTATGATTAAAATTATTTCCCATTTTAGTGGTATTATTATTTTGCCGTATTTGATCAAATCGTAAGTTGTTTCCCCGATATTTACTTTCATTTTTAAATCCATTAAACCTATTTGCGAATTGAGCACGGAAGTTGTTTGATTCTAATTCTTGGACCTTTGCCAAAGCATTGGGCAAATCTGGTGGATTTAATGAGAAAATAGATCTGAAATAGATCCATTAAGTCCGGATATAAATACTCGTAGAGCATTTCCGCTTATTGAATTGTTTGTTTCTTTGGTAATTACACTGTCCTTTCCGTATGTCATTATGGTTTTGTTTATTAGTAAGGTCATTTTTTTATTGACTTCGTTATAGTACTCAGTAATTGTCATTCGTCCTTGCCTGAGGATACTTAGTTCTGACTCGAGAACATGTATTGGTCGTTTGTCACTATATATAAAGTCCAATCGGGATAAGATTGCTTTAAAGTTTAAAACTGTGCCATGATTGGTAAGAGCATCATGGGCAGCTCCCATAATTTTATTTCGTAAAATTGTTAGGGCGATAAAATATTGTTCACTTTCAATTTTATAGAGACTCATTGCAGTTTCTGCAGCTTCCCTCCAACCTACATATTGTGTTGTTTCCCCTGTGAAATTTGGTAAGGATTTTACCACTTCAAGTGTTGTATCGCATTTTATAGCTGGGTCAATTGTTTTGTACTTTATAATCTTCCACAGTGTTTGCATCTGTGGCTAGCCTTCCTTCTAAACATTCTACTTTCCTGCTAACTACATTCAATTGAGCGTTTATTAATCTGTTTATCAATTCTACTGTTAAACTGCCGGCTGTGGCTACACTGCCTGCAGAAAAATTTGGTGCTGAACCCCGGTTGCCATTGTTAGATTTAGTTCACAAAAGCTATTTATCAAATCTTCCAGAATTATTCTTTATATTTTTTTGTTAAATCGCGAATCTTACTTTTTGCAATATATAAATCTTATATTATTTTTCTCAAATTTACAGATCTTAAATTTTAGTCTTTAATTTTTTTATTATTTTAAATTAGTTCCTCACGATATTGTCCCGTTGGGGTCTTCCTTCTGTGTGGTTGGTGTTTGATAGAGAATGTCCTGTCTTCCTTCCTTGGGTTTTTTTGTTGGAGCGAGTTGTCGTTTTTATTTGAGAATGTCCTGCCTTCTTTTCCTGGTTTTTCTTGTTGGAGTTGTCGTTTTATTTTTTTTTGTTATTCTTGTTTGTTTTTTTTTGTTCGTTGATTTTGTTTTGTTTTTTTTTTTTTTTTTTTGTTTTTGTGTTCTTGTAATTGTTTGGTTTAAAATTTCGGTCCACCTTTGTTTTAATTCACTCTTTATGGATTATTTCATTATTTAATTTCCATCTACTTTATTGTTAACGATCACTGTCACTTGGTAGTGTCGTTTGGTGGATGTTTTAATTTTTCCACTAAAAATGTTGAGTTGTTGACCGCGCGAGTTCCGTTTATGTTTAACTTATTTTTCATTAAACTATTTTTTGGAGCTTTATGTGACGCGGCCCCTTGAGTTGGGCGCCAGTTAAATTGTTTGTAGTTCGGTGAATTAAAAAAATGAAATTTTTATTTTTTAATTTCACAACTTGGTGTTAAACCTTTATTTATTAAACGCAAAAATTACAAGACACTTTTGGTTTTTTCTTAAATACTTTTGTCAACCGTTCGCGGTCTCGGTCAAAATAGGACTGACTTCTTAATTCTAAATCTGATCCAAAGAACCTCGGCCATCAGTTGTGTTTAGATTAGAGGCTTAAGATGAAACTGTCGCATCTTATTGTGAAATTCGATTAAGCTGATCGATGCAATTTGGTGGGTACTTGAAACGCAAAAGGCGTAATTGATTGGGCTTCGGAGGGAAGCTGATGTTTACTTTTGATTTTGATTTGTTTATGGGGAACCGAGATCGGACCTCAGAGCCAAAGACCAAGCCGAAGGCAAATGCAGAGTTTGAAAATATTGTTTATAAAATTCATAAGTGGAAAGCCATAAGTAGACTGGATTTATGGGTTGGATAATTGAGCCAAAGATCAAGCCAAAGACAAATGCAGAGATTGAAAATATTGTTTATAAAAGCCATAAGTGGCCTGTATTTAGGGGTTGGATAACTTATACGACAAAAGTGACCCTGAAAAAGTTAAGATGTTGTTAGTATTTTTACGATATTAGGGACATAGGCATATTTTGGCAAAACATTTTTACACATTTGTTACCTTTGGAGACCGACAAACACATTGGTAAATAATCGAATTGTAGAATGTTGTGGGATCACCACTAAAACTTCAGCTAAACATGAAAAAGACGTTCAAAATATAGGCAAAAAACATGTATTAGTTCACAATAATATAATAATAACAATAATTATATCTCATTTTATAGAAAATACCTTCAACTTCAAAATCCATTACAAATAATTTGAAATTGAAAACGTAAGTAATGATCTTACCATTTCAAAGTTCGGTTTAGTTGTGAAATATTCGTGATGCGCGCAGCTGCGCTTTACAAATAAGCAGCTGTTCACATCATCAAATTTATTTTTAGAAAATCCCGTTAGATTTCTAGAAAAATCTGGTTTGCCATGAAGAAGCTTGGACATTTTAGAGGCGATTTGTTTACTTTTCGTACATTTTTGCCGTTATACATTTTTTTATTTTCGGCCTATGGGAGCAACCACTGTGCACCCCAGTCCGAAATGGAGAGCACCGCCTCGAACAAACTTCAATGTACAATGAACTCTAACAGACTTTGTTTTTCAATAATTTGGAAGAACCTTTATGCTTTATATATTATTTTTTCTTATATTGAGCTAAAATTAGTTCTTTTGTTAAAACTACCCATAACAGCACCGCTGTAATTATATGTACCTATGTATGAATATTTTACATTTTTCTTCACTGCACTTCAAATTCACTAAATCATGCAGATGCCGAGGACTTGTAGTTATTTTATTTATTATTTTTTTTTTTTTCGCGGTCTTTCAGAATTTGGAAATGGCTTGTGCATCAATAAGAGCATCAGCTAGCATTCCTGTATTCATCATAAAGCTTAGAGGCCCAGACGACCGAGGGGCGCTCGAGAAACGATTTGTTAGTACATATTAAGCTAATTGAAATTTATTAAGCTAAGAGGAGTTAGTAAGGAAATTTAAAATTCTATATTTTAAATTAGAGGGACAGGAAAGAGATGTAATAGAGTAGAGATCATTGTAGTTCGAACATAATACCCTAAAAGGATCATGCAGTGCATATGTCGAACTACAACGGCTAAGGAACAGAGGACTAAAGTTTCGAGTCCTTCTATTAGGAATGTTGAAATTTTAAGCGTGTTAGTAAATGCTGGCTATCTACATCCCCGTTAATAAGGTTATGCAGAAAGACTACACCGAACATTGTTCTACGATTTGTTAAGCTAGGTAAGTTTATCAGTAAAAGTCTGCTACTGTAGGATGGAAGCTGAAGATTTGCGTCCCAGTAAAGACCTCTAAGTGCGAATATTAAAAAATTCTTTTGTACGGATTCTATGCGGTCCTGATGTACTCCATATTGGGGACTCCAGACACATGAACCGTACTCTAGTATCGGACGGACCAAAGAAATGAATAAAGTTTTGGTTATATAGGGGTATGATTGCATTTTGATCCATTAAGTATTAGATCATTAGCCAAACAGCATTTTTGAAAGTTATCAAGGTCAGACTGAAGACTGCATTGGGCAAAGATGGATTTATACTGAAGACAAAGCTTTACATCATCTGCATACATAAGAACTAGAGAGTTCGTTAAAGCAGGGGGCAAGTCGTTTATAAAAAGCGTAAATAATAACGGGCCAAGATGACTACCTTGAGGGACGGCAGATGTAACACGGACCAGACGGGACTGTATGTTTTTAAACAAGACTCTTTGTGTCCCTCCATCTAAGTAGCTGGAGATCCACGTTAAGGGGTCTATAGGAAAACCCAGCATATTCAGTTTACTTAACAAGAGTGAGTGATTAACAGAATCAAATGCTTTGCTGAAGTGTGTGTAAATTACATCGGCTTGATATCCCTTTCGAAAGCCATCTATGACAAAGGATGTCAACTCCAGTAAATTTGTGGTGGTGGAGCGACGCTTAATAAATCCATGCTGACAGGGAGAGATAA
The DNA here is from genome assembly GCA_018153235.1 of Drosophila malerkotliana malerkotliana. Classification (NCBI taxonomy): domain Eukaryota; kingdom Metazoa; phylum Arthropoda; class Insecta; order Diptera; family Drosophilidae; genus Drosophila; species Drosophila malerkotliana. Next base: position 2,134,502 of record JAECXV010000020.1, on the reverse strand, counting down.
TCGAAGAGCAAAGGTGTTGCAAAAGAGGGGTTATTAATTTTTCAAATAACTTTGGAATTGCCGACAACTAAGAGATGCCTCTGTAGTTGGCAGCATCGGACTTTTTCCCTTTTTTATGTTCCTTGTATGTATTCCTTCCACTTAAGGGGAAAAATCGAGGTTTCGAAAGATAAGTTGAAAAGTCTTAGAAGAGGTTTGCACAGAGCCCTGGCACAGTACTTTAGCACACAGCCAGGCACTCCATCGGGGCCTGGCGAATGGTTTTGACCCTTAGAAGATCAGATAATTAGTTGTTCTCAGAGAAAAACGGACAGAAAATAAGATTTGCTGCTTGAATGTTAAATGCGTAAGGCTGATTTGTCAATTTAGGCGGAGAATAAGTTGTTTGAAAAAATTCTGCGAATAGATCGGCAATGGCCTGATCAGAGGTCGCAGAGGAATTTTCAAACGTGAAAAAAATACGTGTGAAAAAGAAGGGGTGAAAAAGATACGTGTTTACGCTTTGTGTTTACAAAATTATAAAACTGCTTTGGATCCTGAGTAAATTGTATCCGGCAGCGGCGAATATAATTCCTGTAACATTCAGCGTTATGCACGGTAAAATTCGACCGAGCTAGTAAGTATCTTGAGAAATCAACACTACTGCAGGTTTTTTTATATTTAAGTAAAAGCTTATTTTTTTTTATTTTTTAAGTTAGCGAGGCACCTTGTAAACCAAGGAGGATTTGTTGAAGCGGACGGATATTTCCAAGGCACACATGAGTCAAAAAATTTATTTAAAGTAAAATAAAATTTTTCTAAAGTGACATTAAGATCAGTGCACGCCAGAATATCAGACCAGTCAAATGTATCAATAAGGCTATTAAGTTTCTGAAAATCAGCTTTACGGAAACAGCGAATCTTATTTACCACGCTCGGAGACATCTGATCGATACCAGGAGTGGTTTCGATTGAGACCTCCAGCGTGGGGTGATATGGATCCTCTGGGGCTGAAAGGGGAAAAGCTCTGGAGAGAGCGGTACCATCCGGATCAGATACAAAACATAAGTCTAAGAGCCGACCTAGCGAATTTCTAACATGATTGATCTGACCTAGGGACATGTCAAACATGCCCGCGGTGAAGTCATGGTAAGTTATAAGTGACAAAGATGGTGAGTTATCGACGTTGGACCACTTTAATTCTGGGATATTAAAGTCGCCCACCGCTACGAGTTGGTCACGATCCGTCATAAGATTAGAGACGTATCGAATAGCGGACAAATGCTACCAATATGTGGGCGGTTCAGACATAGGAAGTATATATGAACATGTAATGTATAAAGCTTTCACGGACATAGTGATTTTAACGCAAATAAATTCTATGTCACCAAACTCTTGGGATTTCACCTCTTCAGAAGCAAAAGTAGAGTCTACCGAAATGAGGACTCCACCTCCTCTTCGCTGAGATCGATCCCGTCTAAAAGTGGTGTACTTACTTGGAAAAACTTCGGAGCTAAAGATCTCCGGATTTAACCAAGTTTCTGTAAATGCTATTATATGGGATGCAAAGAAAGAACTATCAGAATATAGCTTGGGGAGTTTGCTACGTAGCCCCTAGTATTCTGATAGGTAAGAGTTAGTGAGGAAATTAGTTTTTTGGGTTAGTGGCCAAAGAAGAGGTGGAGGGTTGGTCAGTTATTCCGATATTGGGAAGTCTCACTCCCACTGGTTTATTAACTTTTTTTTTTACGGAACTAGGCTGATGTTCTTGGACGAAAAGATTCTCTGGCCAAAAACTGGGAGAACAAATCGTCTTGAACATCAGCGCGGGCACACGAATCTTGAAAGAAGACGTGCGCCTTGTATAATTGTATTTAAATTTTTGTATGTCCTCCACCTTTATATCGGCTTTAGTTTTGGCTTTGATATAAGCCGAGATATCAATCTCTGAAGTATCAGGGGCAAGCCGAGAAACAAATATATGTTTCGATGGAGGAATCACCTGTAAGGGTTTTGGTGTCGCAGGTACGAGAACTGCAGCATCAGTCGGTGCCGGTGGTCCGGACTGTGGAATACCCTTTTGGGTGACCCTAATGGGGGTTTCGTTCCCTAGTACCTGTGGCATCACTTGAAGGGATGCCATGGCGGACATATCGGACAATTGCTCATTATCCCTGAGAAATTCTGACGAATTTTTCTCAGTTAAGGCCCTTGGGGTGGCCAGAGATATAAGCGACTGCATTAATGTCGGCTGAGCAGGCTGAGGCGGATCAGAAACAGCGGATTTCTTACGCTTAGGGGACTCATTTAGCAGCTGAAGGCCACTAAATTGAGTGTCAAGCGCACAGAGCTGGTCATTGATTTTACGAAAACCAGTGATCAGCTCTTTAAATCCATTTTTGGTCTGTCTCATGAACGACCTCATTTCGCCTTGCACAGCACGACAATTTTCGCAACAATAATGTATCCCAGACCTACGGGAAATGGCATCCGAAACTGATGCAGTGAAACCGGCACACTTGGCGTGCACGACGTTTTCACATAACCAGCAATGGATACTAGGCTGGGATGTGGAAATTGTCTTGTTGCAAGACTTAATGGCACAGACCAGTTTAAATTCCATTTTATTTATTATTATTTTTTTTTAATTTAATAAGACAAAAATTAATATTTAAAAAGTTAAAAAAACACAATACCTTGAACCACTGTGCCAAACAAGAAGCCGAAGCGGGAGCTTTGAAAGAGTGCACAAGAGAAATGCAGAAAATATAGATAAGCCGGGGAAGAAGCAGAGCTGAGCTATGCTTGGAATAGAATTTAGACAAATTATTAATTCGATTCCAAATATACCAAAGCACTCGCGAAGCGATACGGTTTAGGCTTTAAGATTGTTATGATTCACAAGATTTAATTCACAAAGTATGTAAACACCGGTTTACCAATATTTATCAAAAACGCAGTGCGCACAAAAAAAACACGACCGTTCGCTTGAAAGAAAGAGAGGGAAGTTGTAGGTGCGACTGCGACTGGATTTGATGGTGGAATTAAATGTTGGTACGAATTGAATGTACATATATGAACAATGCTTTTTAATTCTAAATCTGAATCTGAATTCTAATCTGAATTTTTTCTTTGGAAAGGTTTGACAAAGAAGCCAAAATTGCATAGCTTAACAATGGGGCGAATGCTTGTATCTGGGGCTGATCCACCTAGCCAGCATATGGCCGGACGCTTGTGGCCGTTAATCATTTTGGGTGTCATCGACGTGTAGCGGCAATGTGCCATGACAAAGGGTAACTCGTGACCCAAAAAAGAAGCATTTTTTAAATTCCAAAGTATCCAAGACCAAAACATTTTATTGATTCTATTAATGCAGGTAATACACAAAAAGAAAATTTCGGTTTTTGCTGAAATTTTTCCAAAATCTAATTTAAACAAGAAAGCAAAGCTAACTTTACACTTATATAAAGCTAACTTTTTATAATTATAATACCCTCTGCAAGGGTATAAAAATAGTAATAAAATTTGAATAATAATATATTATTGTAAACAAATTCCATTATTCATTACCTGGGGAATATATGGGGAAGAAAATGGTTACAAGCTCCAAAAATATTTATCGAATTGAGTTCAAATTTTAAGAGATGTACATACCATATGTATAAATGTAGATTAGAATAACATAAAAACTAAAACCAAATATTTGGATTCTTTAGAAATCCTAACTGCGTATAACCCCTTAAAGGTTAAGGAAATATTTAAACGGACGTTCTTGTTTTAGTTACAGTGAAGGCTTATACGTAACATATGAGCATATACATACATGTTAAAGTAAAATTTTCCTTTAACTTATATGTATAGGTTGACTTATAAGTTGGCTTATATGTATAAGTTGGCATATACTTACATATATGTATGTATATACTAAGTATGTGTCCCTTTATTTAATTTACACCTAAAGTAATTTTTTTTTACGACGGTAATATTTATTTCATTTTTAAAGTTTTGAAAATATTTGACATGAGTATGTATCATACCATTGGTCAAAAAAAATGTTACAAGGGATTGTGTTAAAAACTTTATTAAATTGAAATTTCAGCCGACTTCCTTGCCGTCAACGTTTTCTTGATGTTTAGCTTTACGTTTTTTTGCATATTCTTTTGAATAGCAAATATCATCTATCATGGGCTGAAACGTTGCGTGTGGTTAATATTGTTATTTTGTCTCTGTAATTAAATAAAAATTAAATAAAACAAGAAAGGAAAGCTAACTTGGGGCGGAACTGAAGTTGATATACCCTTGCAGTTAAAAGCGAATATACATCGAAAAAATCGGATCCTTACGAGAATATCATAATATAAGCAATTTATTACAATAAAGCTACAAAAAAGAAAAGCAGCTATCGGGTACAGTCGTCCGATTTTGCCAAAAATATCATTCATACAAAATTCTCTAACTCTAAAAACACCGAGTTTGTACCATTTCCGATCAATCAGTTATATGGCCGCTATAGGATATAGTTGGCTGATCCCGGCCGTTCCGACTTATATACAGCGTGCAAAAGAAAGAAGGGTGGGTGCAAAGTTCCAAGTCGATAGCTTTGAAACTGCGAGACTAGTTCGCGTAGAAACAGACGGACAGAATACATATCCTGATCAAGAATATATATATACTTTATAGGGTCGGAGATGTCTCCTTCATTGCGTTGCACACTTTTGGACAAAATTACCATAACACCCTCTGCAAGGGTATAATAATATGGGACAAAAATAACATTTGCTTACCATTTGGGGACACTTATTCCCTGTAGTCCATTTCTTGAGAGCCCTCGTTTAGGTGACATCTTAACTTTCTAGATTACATCAGTAGAATGCAAAAAAGAAAATAAGAAGATTTATTAATTTTTAAGATTTATTGTATATATAATCCTCATTATATACAAATTAAGGATTCAGTAGATTTTTCATACTCAGTACTCGTAGCGTACAAGCACTAACCGTATAGCATATAGACAACCCCCATTTCTTACAACGAAAATGGACGCAAAAATGTCTTGCGACAGGCCCCAGAGCGAGATCTTACTCTCTTACGCTCATCGTTCGTTCATCTTGCGCTCATATTCTCATTGAATGCTTTCTGTTCTTCAGTCTCTGAAAGGAGCGCGATGAAGAAGGTTGGACTGCGTTTGGACTGATATTTGTATGTATGCGTGTCACAGATTCACATACACGGGTGCATGTGTGCTTGCGATTTCGTTTCGAAGCCAGCGCACACAATTTTTGAATTTTCTAACTGCTCCGGCAACCCTAACAAAATTCGGGTATTCGTTATTTGGTGAAATGACGAAAGAAATAATATTAAATTTTTAATATTTCAGCATACATTTTAAATTTATTAAGGAATAAGATTAGGTGTTAGTCGTAAAATTTTTTGTATATATACATTTTTACGAATTGTTAAAAATCAATATACTGAGAAAGGAACAGGGTATATTTCAGTCGACAGTACCTAAAACACCGATTGGTTTTAAGTTTTTAATGTTCTGCATGTGAATTGTGCTTGCATGACCGATGGTTGGTTTTTAGGGGACCGGACAGCAATAAAAATATTAAAAAAAATTTGGCTATGCATTTTTTTTTCATTTAAAAAAAGTATGGTTTCAAAATTTAAAAAAAAATTCCATTTATATATTTTACTATTTAATTGATAAAATTTTATTTAATTGATGTTTACAATAAATTGTAGCAAATAACCGTTTTTGAATATCTTGGTACCCTTTTTTAAATTTTTATTTTTGAAATTACATTAAAGTTGACTAAATAAGAAAACAACTTCACTTTAACAAATCGAACTACCGAACTGAGCGGACGTGCTTTGTCCGAGCTCCGGGAAAACTTCACTTCGCTTATATTTTCGCCAATATAAGCGAAAAGACACTGAAATACAATTTACTAAAAGCGACAGACAAGCTTTTTTTTTTTTTTAACAGTTGTAATGTGCTAAACCAAAACTAGTGCATTGTTGGAAAAAAAAAATACGTACCACGCAATGAGCTCATTGAGCAACGACCAAAAGAACGAGCGTAGAAGTTCAGTGAACCAAAGAAACGGCTTCTACTCTTACTTTTCAACCCGCGATACCGAAGTGGAAAAATCGGCGCTTAAAAGCAACCCGGCTTTACTGACCGCTGAAACCCAAAGGGCACGGTCTTGCTCACCCGCTCTGCTCACTCCGACTCCCGCGTCATGGAGTTCGCAGTGTAAAACCCCCCCTCCAATATCGGAAACAAATTTCGCACCAACAACAAGCAGCGCTACAACTTCTGCAACAACAGCGAAAACCCCTGCAACCCAAAGTACCACGACGTCAACGACTACAGCGAGTACAAAAACAACAACCTCGGAAAGTGCCAAAGCGGCAACGGCCACACAGACTGGAATGGATCGCTACATCCAAATTAAGCGCAAGCTTAGCCCGCAGAGTAATCCGGCAGGCAACAAAACAATAATTAACCGTGTCCTGAATAACGATAATGAACCAGACAGATCCACTACTAACAGATTTGCCCTACTGGCGGAGGCTGAGGAAAACCAACCAGCCCAAGACACCGCAAAAAAACCCAAGCCCCCTCCAATCTATATTAGGGAAAAAAGCTCGAGTGCCCTGGTCAACAAAATTGCGTCGTTGATCGGGAACGGTGAAAACTTTCATGTTGTTCCGCTTACCAAAGGGAACATCCATGAAACAAAGGTGCAAACCAAGACTGAAGAGCACTTCCGAATAGTGTCAAAATATCTGGACACTGTACAGAAAAACTATTACACGTACCAGCTGAAAAGCAGTAAGGGCCTACAAGTGGTAGTAAAGGGAATAGAACCTGATGTTATCGCCGAGGAAATAAAAACCGCCCTTAAAGAAAAGGGCTTCGCCGCCAAGAATGTTATTAACATTCTAAATAAAGATAAAAAGCCACAACCCCTCTTCAAGGTCGAGCTCGAGCCTGTAAGCAGATCGCTGAAGAAGAACGAAGTCCACCCAATCTACAACCTGCAATATCTTTTGCATCGGAAAATCACTGTTGAAGAGCCACATAAACGTAACGGTCCAGTGCAATGCACCAATTGTCAAGAGTATGGACACACAAGGTCTTACTGCACACTTCGGGCTGTCTGTGTAGTCTGCGGGGACGCCCACAAGTCCGCTTGCTGTACTACAAACAAGGACAGTACCGTGAAGAAATGTGGAAACTGCGGAGGCAGCCATACGGCAAACTATAGAGGATGTATTGTGTATAAGGAGTTAAAGAGTCGCATGCGTCAAGCGACCGCAACGCGCAACCAAAATCCACAGAATGCGTACGTTTCGTCAAAAACCACGCCAGACGTCTTCTTCGCCAAAGCTGCGAGACCCTCATTCGGTCCACTAAACACCACCAACGGCTTCTCCTATGCCGATGCTCTACGATCTGGAAGGGAAATTCCAATTCAGCCTAACTCTCAAAGCGCTCAACAGGCCCCAGAACAGCCACACAGCAAAACGGAAACTATGATGCTTACCCTCCAACAAAGTATGATGGAGCTTATGTCATTCATGAAAACGACCATGCAAACGCTTGTTCAAAACCAGAACATGGTGATACAGCTGCTCGTAGCACAACAGTCCAAATAATCTATGCAGGCGCTACGAATATCAATGTGGAACGCCAATGGTGTCTCACGGCATAAACTAGAATTGTCACAATTCTTGACCGAAAACCATATTGACGTTATGCTACTGGTGGAAACGCATCTTACAAGCAAATACAACTTTCATATAAGAGGCTACACAATCTACCGCACAGATCATCCAGATGGGAAAGCCCACGGCGGAACTGGAGTTCTAATCAGAGAACGAATTAAACACCATTTTCACAAAAGGTTTGCAACAAACTTCTTGCAGGCCACATCGATACAAATTCAGTCAAGCAACGGAATCCTTTCAATTGCTGCCGTTTACTGCCCTCCTCGCTTCTCAATCTCGGAAGGACAATTTATGGACTTCTACAATTCACTTGGGGATCGATTTATAGCCGCAGGAGACTACAACGCCAAACATACGCACTGGGGATCACGTCTAGTGACTCCCAAAGGAAGACAATTGTACAATGCAATTATAAATGTGAAAAATAAACTGGACTACGTTTCCCCTGGAAGTCCCACATACTGGCCAACAGACTCACGAAAGCTCCCAGACCTTATTGATTTTGCAGTGACAAAAAACATACCTCGCAATCTAATAAGTGCCAAAGCAGTCTCGGACTTATCATCAGACCACTCGCCTGTGCTTCTAACGCTTCTTCAAAGCCCAGAAATAACCGAACACCCCTTCAGTCTGACGACGACAAAAACAAACTGGCTAAAATACAAAAAGTACGTGAGTGCCCACATAGAACTCGCCCCGGATTTTAACATGGAATCGGACATCGACTACACTACGAGCGCCCTGGAAGAAGTACTCGTTGCGGCAGCTAAAATCTCTACTCCTCATAGGAAAGAAGTAGACCGAAACAAACACTTCAAATCTAATCAGCAAATCGAACAGCTCGTGCGAGAAAAGAGGCGCACGCGTCGTGATTGGCAAAACAGCAGATCACCAGCTTCAAAACAACGCCTTAAGGAAGCAACCCGATCACTCGACCAGGCTCTTCACCAACAGGAAGAAAATGCACAGCTGAGGTACATCCAGAATCTCTCGCCAACAAGCACAAAGTACCCCCTGTGGAGGGCCCACCCAAATCTTAGTGCCCCAATTGAAACGACCACCCCGATAAGAAACTCTTCGGGATGCTGGGCTCGCAGCAACGAAGACCGAGCTGAAACATTCGCCACACATCTCCAAAGTGTCTTCCAGCCAAACCCAGCCTCAAATTCATTCCTCCTGCCAGTAATTCAGCCAGAGTCCTCCCCTCAGCCAGCCGCACCTTCATTCCGGCCGAACGAAATCGAAAAAGTCATAAGAGGGCTAAAACCAAAAAAGGCTCCCGGTGGTGACCTATTGACCCCAAAGATGCTGATCGAACTTCCAAAATGCGCTATAGAGGTCGTCTGCAAACTATTTAATGGAATCATTAATCTTGGCTATTTCCCAAAAAAGTGGAAGAAATCCATTATTATAATGATACCGAAGCCTGGAAAAGACCACACAATTCCGTCATCATACAGACCAATAAGCCTTCTATCTTGTTTGTCTAAACTGTTTGAAAAATGCTTGTTAACTCGCATAATACCACATCTGGAAGCTTGCAATATCATCCCGGCACACCAATTTGGCTTTCGAAGAAACCATGGAACCATCGAACAAGTGAACAGATTAACATCCGAAATACGCTCAGCCTTCGAACAACGAGAATACTGCAGCGCTATTTTCCTCGACGTATCTCAAGCTTTCGACCGAGTTTGGCTCATCGGACTCATGCACAAAATTAAAACGTATTTGCCAACATACACCCACAAGCTACTGGAATCATACCTCTTCAATAGGGTATTCTCAGTGAGATGCAACGCAGCTACTTCGGGCGACTACACCATCGAAGCTGGAGTTCCACAGGGAAGCGCACTCGGGCCGTGTCTATATGTTTTGTATACTGCGGATATTCCTACGAGCGCACAACTAACAACGTCAACGTTCGCCGATGATACCGCTATTCTTAGTCGCTCCAGATGCCCAACGCAGGCAACAACCCAACTGGCTAATCATCTCACAATAGTGGAAAGGTGGCTGTCCGACTGGCGCATTAAAATAAACGAACAAAAGTGTAAACATATAACGTTTACTCTTAATAGACAAACATGCCCTCCGCTTTTACTAAACGGTATGCAGATCCCTCAAGCTAACGACGTAACGTACCTTGGCGTTCACCTTGATAGACGACTCACCTGGCGTAAGCACATCGAATGCAAAAAGATGCATCTAAAACTGAAAGCCAGCAGCCTCCACTGGATCATAAACTCACGATCGCCACTGTGCCTGGACTACAAGTTACTACTGTACAATTCAGTCCTAAAGCCAATCTGGACGTATGGCTCCCAGCTGTGGGGGAAAGCGAGCAGCAGCAACATAGACATCATACAGCGCGCACAATCAAAAATCCTGAGAACTATCACAGGGGCACCTTGGTATGTTCGCAACGAAAACATCCACCGGGATCTGGGCATCCTCGCAGTGAAAGACGAAATCCAGAAGCAAAAAGAGTCATACAAAGAAAAACTGTCTTCGCACCCAAATTTTCTCGCTCGGGGATTGACTCGGGTTTCTAGCGTATCCCGCCTTAGACGCAACGACCTCCCAACCCAGCAATAAATTTTTAGGGCCGTCTAACTCCGTATCAGTCAATATGACTGTTAGTTAAGTTAAAAATATAAGATTTGATACACCTCTTGTTAGTCTCGCAAAGAGAAGATTCAAGAAATAAAAGCAACGTTAAAAAAAAAAAAAAAAAAAACTTTAACAAAAATTAAATTTAAAAAAGTTCATAAAAACAGACTGAAAAAAGTTAAAGTAAAGATTTGTGTCTGCTCACTCCCCTAAAATCATTCATCGGTAGGGTATGCAAGCACAATTCACATTCAGAACAACAAAAACTTAAAAGCAATCGGCGTTTTATGTAATGTCTCAAGGAAAAAGTGGAACAACAATAATAGGCGCATGGAGGGACAAGCACCCAGCTGCGCTTATCTTCAAGTTCTTTCCACTCCAAAATTCCTTCATCTATGTATTCCGAATATAATATGCAAAAAATATGAATCCTGCACCGTTCACCTCTTACAGTTGCTTCCGGAGAAATATTGAATTTAGTTTATTTACGTACTACGCCTTTAAATATTAAATTATGAAATGAGTATGAAATTCGACATGCTCCGATAGAGTACCAGGCTGTGTGCTAAAATACCGTGCCAGGACTCGGAAGAAAACAAAGAGTCTCATTTAAAAATGTACATTCCTGCTTGGTCCGAGCTATATCGGTGTTTACTCTTTTTATATTCCTTTTTTTTGCCCCATACTTTACCAAACTCTCTAGTAATCAAGAATGCAGATTATGTTAAACTGCCCAAAGCAAACTTCAGTCCGATCTCGAAAATTTTCAAAAATGGTGTTACGCGAATGATTTAATACTTAATGAATCAAAATGCAAACTTATGTTTTTTATTGTTCTTGCCCTCTCCAGGCTACGTATTTTCTCTATGAGATAGCCTTAGAAAAATGCCCTTGGGTTAATGATTTTGTTGTCCTATTAGACTCACAACTCAAATTTTCCAACCATATTTCCACAATGGTTAATAAGGCTAAAGGTGTCCTTGGTTTTATTAAAAGGTGGTCTAAAGAAGTTAACGACAACTACATTACTAAAATCTTATTAATTTCTTTGGTCCGGACGATACAGAAGCACGGTTCATGTGTCTGGAGTCCCTAATATGGAGTACATGAAGCATAGATAGAATCCATAGAAAAAAATTTCTTAACATTTTCATTTAGAGGTCATAACTGGGGTGTAAATCTTCATCTCCCTCTTACAGTAGCAGACTCTTACTAATAAACTTACCAACCTTGACTAATCGTAGGACAATGATGGTTCTAGGTATACCTTTGCAGAGGATATTATATTTTTATAAACACAAAGCGTAAACATGTATCTTTTCCACCTCTGCTTGCGTTTGAAAATTCATCTGCGATCTCTGATCGGGCCATCTGCGATCTCTGATCCGCCTTACGCATACAATATTCAATCAGCAAATCTTATTTTCTGTCCGTTTTTCTCCGAGAATAGCTTATTATCTAATCTACTAAGGTTCAAACCCATTTATTCGCCAGGCCCCGATGGAGTACCAGGCTGAGTGCTAAAATACTGTGTCAGGGCTCTGTACAAACCTCTTCTAAGACTTTTCAACTTATCTTTGGAAACCTCGATTTTTCCCCTTAAGTCGAAGGAATCTTTCATAATTCCCTTACATAAAAAAGGGAAAAATTCCGATGCTGCCAATTACAGCGGCATCTTTAAATTGTCGGCAATTCCGAAGTTATTTGAAAAATTAAATACTCCCCATCTGCAACACCTTTGCTCTTCGATCATCTCTCCTTGTAAGCATGGCTTTATTAAGCGTCGCTCCACCACCACGAACTTATTGGAGTAGACATCCTTTGTCATAGATGGCTTTCGTACGGGATATCAAACCGATGTGATTTACACAGACTTTAGCAAAGCATTTGATTCATTGAGTGAATCACTCACTCTTGTTGAGTAAACTGAATATGCTGGGTTTTCCTATTGACCTCTTAAGGTGGATCTCCAGCTACTTAGGTGGAAGGACTCAAAGAGTCTTATTTAAAAGCACACATTCCCATCTGGTCCGTGCTACATCTGGCGTCCCTCAAGGAAGTCATCTTGGCCCGTTGTTATTTACTCTTTTTATAAATGTTCTTATGTATGCAGATGATGTAAAGATTTGTCCTAAGTACAAATCCATCTCTGCCCAATGCAGTCTTCAGTCTGACCTTGATAACTTTCGAAAATGGTGTTCAGCTAACGATTTAATACTTAATGGATCAAGTACAAGCTTATGTCTTTTTATCGTTCTTGCCCTCTGCAGTCTACGTATACTCTTGATGGGATTGCCTTAAAGAAATTAGCTTTGGGGAATGATCTTGGCATCCTATTAGACATTAAACTTAAATCCGACCATATTTTCTTAATGGTTAATAAGGTTAAGGAGTCCATTGTTTTATTAAAAGGTGGTCAAAAGAATTTAATGACCCGCATATAACCAAACATTATTCATTTATTTGGTCCGTCCGATACTGGAGTACGGTTCATGTGTGTGGAGTCCCCAATATGGAGTACATCAGGACCGCATAGAATCCGTACAAAAGAATTTCTTATCTTTTTCTCTAAGAGGTCTAAATTGGGATGCAAATCGTCACCTTCCATCTTATAATAGCAGACTCTTACTTATAAACTTACTTAGCTTAACAAATCGAAGGACAATGCTCGGTGTAGTTTTTCTGCACAACGCAATTAATGGGGATTTAGATAGCCAGCATTTACTAACACGCTTAAATTTTAACATTCCTAATAGAAGGACTGGAAACTTTAGGCCTCTGTTCCTTAGCCATTGTAGTTCGACATATGCACTGCATGACCCTTTTAGGGTCTTATGTTCGAACTACAATGGTCTCTACTCTATAACATCTCTCTCCTGCCTTCAAATTTAATGTATAGAATTTTTAATTTTCTTACTAACTCCTCCTAACTTAATAAATCACAACTAGCTTAATATATACTAATTATTCGTTTCTCGAGCGCCCCTCGGTCGTCTGGGCCTCTAAGCTTTATGATGAATACAGAAATGCTAGCTGATGCTCTAATTGATGTACAAGCCATTTCAAAAATTCTGAAATACCGTGAAAAAAAAAATATAACAATCTTGGTATGTAATAGTTTTCTAACCAGAAGACGTAAACAAAACAATGATATTGAAACATGCCGCCTGTAATTTGTGATTATCTTTACTACATTCGTCAGTAAAAAAAACATGTTTTTAATAGTTTTCTAACCAGCAGTTGTAAAAAAGACACTTATACTGGAACATGCCGTCTATTATTATTTTGGTATGATATACAAAAGGTGCCATTACTTGGTAAATGGCATATCCACGCTCGATTGGAGTTTGCCAAAAGCCATTTGAACTGGCCAGTGACAAAATGGCGCAATATTCTTTGGATAGATGAGTCCAAACTGGTCTCGTTTGGTGGGACAGGCTCCAGACAGTATGTCCGACTACCCCCAAACACTGGGAACCACCCAAACCACACTTTTAAGACCGTTATGCACGGTGGCCCTAAAATATTGATATGGGCTTGTTTTTCGTACAGCGGCGTGGTCCCATACATATGATCGATGGGATCATGGACCAAGACGTCTATGTCGACATACTCAAAAAAGTAGTGCTTTCTTATGCACAGTGAGATATGTCCTTAAAATGGACTTTCTAGCAGGATAACGATCCAAAACTTACCAGAAAATTGGCTAAGAGTTGGGTTAGTCAACCAAACATTGATGCAATGTCGTGGCCAGCACCTTCTCCGGATTTAAATCCGATTGAAAATTTATGGGGGGACATCAAGGGATATGTGGCAAAGAAATACCCGACTTCAACACCGCATCTTTGGCAATTTGTACAGGACGCGTTGCCAGGACTTGGTGGACTCCATGCCACGTAGGGGTGAAGCTGTTTAAGCCAATAAAGGCTTTACGACAAAATATTAGTTTATATTTATCATTTTTTTTATTTGTTTTAAGTTTTTTTTAAGATTTGATTAATTTTTTAGTTTTTTTGGTAACACTGCTATTATTATGAACACCCCATTTTGTCGATATTATTTTGTTATTATCTATATTTTAGAAATAAATGGAGTAACTAGACTGAAACAAATGTTAACATAATTAAAAATAAATATATTATGTGTATGTATACCAATTTTGTCCCATTTTGGCGTTTGTACTACAATTATTCGATCTTAAATATTTGTGTCATGAGTACTCCTATTTTATGAGCACAGCTGTATGTGTAGTTTTCTAACTCTTTCGTCAACCAATCACTGAGAAGTAAAATGTACCATTTTTAGTTTTTATTTGTAGTTTTCTCACTCTTGCCTCAACCAATCACTGAAAAGTATTTTGTGGTTATTTTTACATTTATCAGAAAAAAAAATATTTTTAATTGTTTTTTAACCAGCAGTTACGAGTAACGGGTATACCATAAAAATACATTTTACTAATTATTTGAAAAAAAAAAAAAATTATATAGCGATATAAGAAAATAAAATCACACATATACACCGTCCGCCATTTATTGTATTTAAAGGACAACATAAAGTAAACCAAATTTTAATATTAGGTTGTTTGGTAATGATACCGGTTTTCACATTCAAATTTCGCGCTTCGCCTGCGAAGTCAAATATAATTGTATCTGGCTATATGTCGTTTGAAAGATATTGGTAATCACTTTTAAAATGACATATAGTTTGTTTACATGAGCTTCCACGTTAAAAACTTCAATCAATTGAAATGGAGTTCACAAACGCAGAAATTCAGGCAATTTTGAAATTTTATTTCGCACAGGGAAAAACTGCGGAATCTCGCAGACAGATTATTGCTGTCTTAGGAGATAACAAACTTTCGATTCAAACCGTCGAACAGTGGTTTAGCCGATTCCGAAGTGCCAATTTTGATACCGAAACACCCAGAATTCCGGACGACCAGTGACCGTTAATACGGATAAAATCATGGAAATAGTGGATCGAGATCGTCATGTGACTATTAGAACCATCGCAGAGGAGCTGCAACTAAGCACGGAAACCGTCCATAGGCATTTAAAGTCGAAAAATTTAACAAAAAAGTTCGATGTATGGGTGCCTCATGAGTTATCCCAAAAAAACCTTTTCCACCGTGTATCAATCGAATCTTTGTTGCACCGTAATAAACTCGACTCATTTCTGGATCGGTTAGTCACTGGTGATGAAAAATGGACCACATATGACAACAGAAAGCGTAAAAGATCCTGGTTGAAGCACGGTGAGTCGTCTCAAACGGTGGCAAAGCCAGGACTGATGGCTCAGAAGGTGTTGCTGAGTGTATGGTGGGATATCAGAGGAATTATCCATCATGAAGTGTTGCCCTATGGCCAAACCATCAATTCGGACCTCTACTATGAACAACTGGAGCGATTGAAGATTGCACTTGACAAGAAGCGGCCGGCCATGGTGAATCGTAAAGGCGTTGTGTTCCATCATACCAACGCCAGGCCCCATACATCTTTGGTGACGCGCCAGAAGCTCCGGGGGTTTGGATGGGAGGTTCTTTTGCAACCACCGTATAGTCCGGATCTAAAGCCAAGTGACTACCACCTATTTTTGTCCATGGCGAACGAGCTTGTTAGTCGGACCTCTACTATGAACAACTGGAGCGTCAACAAGAGAGTCCTGTGAAAATTGGCTCTCCGAGTTTTTTGCCAGTAGGGACAAGGACTTCTTTAAGAGAGGCGTATACAAGTTACCTTAAAAATGGCAGAAAATCGTCGAAGGTAACAGTACATATAGCACTTAAATCGGACAATGCTAACTATGTTAAAATCGTCGTCAAAAATCAATAAAGAAACAGGTATGTCATTACAAAACAACCTAATATTAAGAACATTTTATAATGAAAATCTTAATCCAAAGACCAAAGTACAAGTAATAAAGGTAACACTTTTTGTGGAACTTTGCAGAATGTTCAAGCAGTGAACAATTAATAGAATTGAAAAATACATTTTTAAAGATGAAAGAGATAAAGGGTGTGGTTTCGGAGCATGACCATATAATCTACAAGGAAAAATATCTACGGGCGCATGCATTACTTTCAGCAATAGGAAGTAAAATAGGGACCATTATCCATCTATTGTGAACAACTTTCGCATACAGCCCACCTCCCGTCCAACAGACTGAGGGACGTAAGAAAACGACATTCAGCATAATTGTACGGGGAGGATTCGATTCGATGTAATCTGTGTTCTTCATATTGAGGGTTTCAAATACACGATCCATACTCAAGTATTGGACGGACCAAAGATACGTTATGTTTTTTTTAAATAAATTTTTTTAATATATTTATTTATATATATTTTTATAAAGTTTTTTTTTAATAGGGGTTGGTTATTGAATTCTTTGGACCATCTTTAAAAAAAAACCAAGAACACCATTTGCTTTATTAACCATGTTGTGGTTATATAGTCGCAAATTATAGTTTCAAATCTAATAGGATACCTAGATCATTAACCTGGCACCCATAGAGAAATTACAATGGTGAAGATTAAACTGATAAAAAGACATAAGTTTGCATTTCGATCCATTAAGCTTTAAGTGATCAGTTGGAAAACCCAAAAACTTGTTTACTTAAAAGCAGCAAGTGGTTAACAAAGTCATATGGTTTATTAAAGTCAGTGTAAATATCATCTGTTTGTAAGCCGAGTGGCTCCGGAATCCATTCGTTACAAATGAAATTTGCTCCAACCAGTTGGTGGTTGGAGGAATGTCGCTTAATGAAAACATGCTGGCAAGGAGAAATTATTAAGCTACAAAGGTGTTGCAAATTTGGTGTAATTATAATCACTATTCAAAGATCGAAGAAAAAAATTAGAAAATAATCATTGTTTTATGATCGAAAAAAAAAAATTAAAATAATCATTATTTTCTTATCGAAAAATAAAAATCATTAATAATCATTATTTTTGATGTTTTCGCTCAAAAAATCATTCAATTCATGATTTCGCGCTATGCGGGTTCCTATGAGGGGAAGATTTTTTAGTTCTTATTGAAATTTGAAGAGCATACCATTTTTTAATTTTGGATTTGGTTTTTTGATTTTTTGAACTTTGGAAGTCCAAAAACATTTTATTGAACTGGTTAAAGTTACTTAAGCTTTTTATTTTAAGTTATTAGGAGCTTTGAGTATCATTTTTTGAAAAAGTCTTGGCCATCTATAATTATAAATTATAATGATTTTCAGATTTTTTTTTATTAAAGAGTAATGATTATTTCTGATTTTTATTCGTCAATTACCTGATGTTGTACCCTGAACCCTGAAGGGATGTACCCTGAATGCTATATGTTTACGTTTATTGTTTAAAAAGTTATAAAACTGCTTTGGATCCTGGGCAAACTAAATCCGGCAGAGACGAATAATACTTTTATAACATTCCGCTTTGTGCATGTTGAAATTAAATCGAACTTAAGTACTTAGTACCTTAAGTAACTAATTGTACAGCCAGTTTCTTTTATGTTTATTTAAAAGTCTAATTTTAATGTTCACTAAACTGAATACATGCCTTATATATCAAGACGGATTTGGTAAAACGGACTTAAGGCGTACAGGCGATATGTTTGTAAGGCGATATTTATTTTCGCAAGCCAGTAGATCGGTCAAAAATAAGCCAGAAACGAAATTCAAAAATAAAATTATTGTGATCGAGACAGTGAAGGAGGGTTAGAAAATGCAAATCAACATTCAACTGCAAACAACGTATTGGGAAGACTCTTCTTTTTTTGTTGAAAAACCACGCCCCACGCTATTGAAACCATCACTCAAATTGTATGAGTATTAGGATCGCACACGGATCGAAAAACGGAGATTTCTAGTCATGTCGACCAATTTAAGGCTCCGCAAAAAATTGTATGTGCACAAGGCACTGAAAATTCGACACTATCACATGTGTTGTAAGGGGTCGTTGTTGCCGCAAAAGACTCCAAGAGTAAGGATTAAATGAGAAGTCGGGGGCGTCTTTGGTAAAATCAAAACAACTCGTTCAGCTTTATTTGGGTGCTTACATGGTATTAAACTTAACTTAGAAAGCATAAACGCTAAACGTAAATATAAACCAAAGCGGACGATCGACGACGGTTCCAGCAGTGGAACCCGCTGGAACGAGCGGGTTTCATTGCGCGACAAGTTAAGTTTGAGAAATATTTCGCGCGACAACGATTGAGGAATAGCCGAGTGGTAGAGTGCTTGGCTGGTGTGCAAAGTAAAACGAGTTCAAACCAGGCTCGGGACATCCCTTTTTTTTTTAATTTTAAATCTATTTATATTATATTTTTATTCTTTTAATATGTTTTCCTAAATTTATAACCCAATAAAAAAAATATACAAAATTGTAAAATAACCTTAACATCGTCTCAGTTCGTAGTGGAACCCGCTGTAAAAATGTCTATAAGTGCGGGTTCTACGGCATTTTGGCAGGCCGCAAAATAATGAATAATGAAAGCATTTGAGAGCGGGTTCCATGACAAACGGCTGGCAGATGAGAGAGGGAAAAAGAGAATTCTATTTTTAGATCGTAACATCTTTGGAACGATGAAAGTTTGAAACGTTGTAATCGAACCAATGTGGGAGTAAAGAGATCAAAAATATCTTTTACTATCCTTACTCGTCAGCTCTGTTTTTGGTATGGATTCTAGCGCCTCCTTTAACACCAATTTTAAGTATCATAAAATCAACTTCGAGGGTAGCCTAGATGGATAATGCGCGGTCCTTATTCATGGGGTCCTGGGTTCAATTTCATTAGCGGGCGGTTGTTTCAATTTTGATAAAGTTTTAGTTTTATGATTATTTTTATATTTACTTTTATTTTGTTATTAATTTTTTTTTTTTTTACTTTTAATTTTTACGTTATTATTATTATTTTTTGTTAAAGATAAATGTTTCTAATTCTAAATTACCCGCCAAGTAGAGGGCCCTTTAAATATTATATCGATAGTACGATAGTATCGAATCATAAACACAGACCTGATTATAACCTAAAAAAGCAGTCAAGAAGAGGATGAATAAACACGCGGTTGAGACTTCAATAAATATTGTTTATTTACCGGCCTAAATAACAAATAAATAAAAGTTATAATAGGTTATGGGCCCAGGAACGTTTTGTTCAGTTTAAAGTAAAAGAAAAAGACATTTTGCTCGATTACGATGGATTTGGCGAAGCACGTCACGAAGCTTTCAGGTGCGACCGATTGGCCGATTTGGAAAAGAAAAATTAGGGACCTGATAGATTATCACGACGGTGCTCTCGACGCGTTGGACGGAAAGATCGTCAAACCGGATCCATTGCCAGAAGGTGCCTCAACAGAAGATGCAAAGAAGCACAAGGAGATGAGCGACTTTTTTCGTAAGGCCAACAGCTATGCAAAATCCATGATTACCACTGCGGTCACGGACTCGGTGTACCAGAAGATCATGGACAAGGATACAGCACACGATACGTGGGAAGCTCTGAAAAATCAGTTTGAAGCAACAGCGAAGGACCAGGTCAGGACCATTCAGGATATGCAACGAGTTTTTCGCTTTCTCTTGGAATCCAGGAAACGATGTATCAACCCACATAGCAAAATTGCGTAGTCTATGGAACGATTTAAATCAAGCTTTGAAGGCTAAAAATGAAACTGAGCTGCCAGATTTAATACTTGTTTGTAAAACGCTACATATTTTGCCAAAAACCTTTGAAACGTTCCGTCAAAGTTGGATGCTCTTGACAAAAGAAGAATAAAAGACTTTCGACGAGTTAACTAATCAAATTGTCATGTTTGAGAGAAATTTTAGAACAAAAGAAAATGACGAAAAGGAAAGCCAGGAGGCTTTTTCTACCATAGCAAAAAAGCAGCATCGTCAGGATTCAGGAGCATCTAGTCGGAGATTAGATACCTGCCACTATTGCAAGAAAAAGGGACACTGGATCAGGAACTGCATAAAATGGAAGAAGGATGGACGTCCGAAGCCGAGCTACCAGAATGCTGAACAAGGAAATTGTGCAGAACCAACGTTAACTCTCATCTCAGTCCACAATAGTGTGTTTGCAGCAGAGGCAAACTCAGAGGTCGACTGGTGGATAGACAACGGTGCAACAAAACACATTGTGAAGACTGCGAAGTATTTCGAGCATTTTGAGAAGTTTGAGAATCCGAGTTGGATCAGAGCAGCTGGAAATGAAACCTTGTCAGCTTTGGGGCAGGGCACAATCAAAGTAAAAACGATTGTCAATGGAAAAATTCTTTTTCTTTCTTTGAAAAATGTATGGTTTGTTTCCAATATAATGAAGAACCTGTTTTCAGTTTTGGCTGCCCAAGACAATAATCCAAGTAGTCGTTTTGAGTCGTCAGCAACCGAGTGCAACCTCAAAATAAACGACAAGATTGTCCTCGTTGGAGCCAGAGAAGTTGGAGGAACACTCTACAGAGCAGCGATCGAGCCCATACTTTCAGAACGAAACGTCGATGTCAACGTCGCAACTTCAGGAACTTCAATTCTCCAACTCTACCACGAGAGGTGGGGACATCAGGACAAGAATCACATCAAGGACATGCTCAAAAGAGAAATGGGCATTCAAATCAAGATTGAGAGTAGCTTTTGCGAGCCTTGCATCCTTGGAAAGGCACATCGATTGCCATTTGGAACGAGGAAAGCAGCGATGAAGCCTGGGGAACTGATGTCAGGCGATGTTTGCGGCCCATTTGAGGATTCTTTCCAGAAGAAGAGGTATCTGGTAGTTTTTAAGGACCATTTCACCAGGTTTCGATACGGGTACATCGTCAAGCAAAAATCAGAGGTCAAGGACGTGCTGCGACACATGGTTTCTCACGCCAAGCAACAAGGGCACACAATTCGGGAATTCCTGAGCGACAATGGAGGAGAATTCGACTGTGCAGGAGTAAGAGAAACTCTTCAGGAAGCTGGTATAACTTTTCGACTCACCGCTCCCTATACTCCAGAGCAAAACGGTGGTGTCGAGAGAGAGAATCGAACGATAGTCGAAATGGCGAGAACCTTCAAGTATTCTAATACAGAAATAAAATTTCCAGAAGCAATTTGGGCCGAGTTGGTCAGCACAGCAGTCTACGTTCTCAATAGGACGGGCAAATCTTCATTGAAGGGTTTGAGCCCTTACCAACTTTGGCTGGGCAAGAAACCAAGAATCAAACACCTTCGAATCGTAGGATCGACGTGCTATGTTCACATTCCATGCCAAAAAAGGAAGAAGATGGACGAAAAAGCTGAAAAGGGGTACCTGGTGGGTTACGACGGCGATGAGAGATATATATCAGCCGAGACAGGAAGCGAAAGCAGTTACGAAACCGGAGTAGAATCAAGCTTTGACGAAGATAACAACAAAAGAAAAATGCAATCAATGCGGTTGAGGGATCGTTCGAAGTTGAAGAGACCGGAGCATCTGGATGACTACGTAGCAGCAGCCGAGAATTTTGTGCTGGAGAGTCCAGATTCCTTCCATGAAGCCATTAACAGCAACGTCGAGTGGAAAAAGGCAATGGACAAGGAAATTGATTCCTTACATCAGAATGAAACTTGGGACTTGACAAGACTCCCCAGAGGATCGAAAGCACTTCCGTGCAAGTGGGTCTATCGAGTCAAAACCCACCCCGACGGAAGTATCGACAAATACAAAGCTCTCTTGGTCATCAAAGGATTCGCCCAGAGACGAGGGATTGATTACGACCAAACTTTTAGCTCTGTCGCAAGAATGGAAACAATCCGCTCAGTGTTGAGCGTTGCAGCCAAAAATAATATGTTTATGGTCCAGTTTGACGTCTCGACAGCTTTTCTATACGGTGAATTGGACGACAAGGAGATTTACATGCAACAACCTGAGGGATACGAGCAAGGACAGGGGCTTGTTTGCAGATTGAAGAAGAGTCTCTACGGGCTTATGCAAGGGCCGAGATGTTGGCAAGAACGCTTCGGAGGTTTCCTGCGGAAACACAATTTCAAAGTCAGCGAGGCAGATCCATGTCTCTACATCAGGGAAAGAAATGGCAAAAAGATTCTACTCGTTGTTTACGTAGATGACGGACTCTCCGCAGCAACAGATACGCAAGATTTGGAAGAATTTTTGGACGAGCTAAAATCAGAGTTCAAAATTGTCTCAAGCAAGGCTGAGTGCTTCTTGGGACTTGAAATCCAGAAACAAGAAAATGGACTAAAAATTAGTCAACAAGGGTATGCCACAAGGATTTTGGAGCGATTCAGATTCACGGATTGCAAAGCTGTTTCAACCCCACTTCTCAAGAATTTGGAAACTACGACAGCAGGGAAAGAATCAGAGACGACTGTGTTCCCTTATCGCCAAGCCATCGGAGCTCTCATGTACCTCATGCTTGGAACTAGGCCAGACTTGGCTTTCAGCATCGGATTTCTTTCAAGAACGCTTGAAAATCCGGCAAAAGAAAACATTGTCCAAGTGAAGAGGGTTTTCCGTTACATATCCGGAACAATCAACGTTGGGATAGTCTATCGGAAACAGAAGAAGGGAATCCTCGAATGCTACAGCGATGCTGACTTTGGTGGCTGTACTAAGACCGGAAGATCTACATCAGGGATCATCATCATGTTTGCTTCAGGAGCCATTTCATGGAAAAGTCAAAGGCAGGCTATGGTGGCCATTTCTACTACTGAGGCTGAGATCGTAGCACCAAATGAAGCGGCAAAAGAAATAATTTGGCTAAAAAGATTATTTCAGGAAATCGACAGATTGGACCGAGCACCGATTCTCCAGGTCGATAATGCTGCTGCCATGAGACTGGCCCAAAACCCCGAATTCCATCGCAGGACCAAGCACATAGCCAACAAGCATTTCTTTATCAGGGAAAGAATTGCTGAGGGAGAATTTGGGATCGAACACATCCCGACTGAGGAACAACTCGCTGATATGATGACGAAGCCGATCCTCAATACTCGTCTCCGGATTCTTTGTAACAAGATTGGACTCTTCTGAAGGAGGGAAAAACACCATTATATAGAGTTTAGAATTTTGAATTATCACAAGGGAAAGTGTTAAAGATAAATGTTTCTAATTCTAAATTACCCGCCAAGTAGAGGGCCCTTTAAATATTATATCGATAGTACGATAGTATCGAATCATAAACACATAACTGATTATAACCTAAAAAAGCAGTCAAGAAGAGGATGAATAAACATTCTATTACAATTGTTGTAAAAATAAGTGACGGACGTGTCGGATGACAAAATGCCAGAAGGACTCCCTTGAAATTTTATTAGCGGAATAATGAAGAATAAGACAATTAACCAATTGTAAAATTAAAGAAAAATATTACAATTAAAGAAAAATAAAAAAAATAATAATTATAAAAGAAAGAAAAAGTACAAAGTCCTTACGAGGATTTGAACACAGAAAATGTACACATAGAGTAACTACTCTATGCATTACGCTACCATCCTGTCTCGATTTGCGGCGATCAAAAATACTATTTGTTCTACCAACTACCACATCGGCGCATCGAAAACTGAAATGAGAAATTTAAATTGAAATTTGGAAGCCAAAAAATTTTCACGCCGTCGTGCGAGCTGTAACACATACATACAAAGCCACAACATTTTTTTGAGTCATACATGTATAAAGGGATAAAAATAGAATCGTATGCATGTGCGTTCCCCCCTCACCAACAAGCTCGAGGAAAAAAGTTGACCGTTTTGGGCCCTGATGTCATATCTATGTACTTTATAATCTTTGATATAACAGAAGCATCTTGGTCTCACGGCTATAGTCAACGTTCACAACGCATATGGAGATTTGGTATCAAGCCGACTCCTTTTGGACATAGGTTCAGAACTTTCTAATGAAACGGTTTTCACCACGAGAAAGCAACGCTATGAATTTCACAACGGCAATAGACACCGATGCCATTCTGAAAACAATAAAGATTTTGGGAAATGGAAAGCAATTATCGCAAGGCAGCAGTTCAATCTGAAGACCATGAGGTCAAAAAACACTTTCTCAGCTTCCTTTTAAAGCTTAAGATCCTGAATTAAAAACAATTTTCAAGGAGCTTTGAACGAGTTGAACAAGCTTCAACAAGTTAAAATCGGATATATATCCCAAATATCGGATATAGTTGTCCGCTTCTATTGAAATTCGTTAAATCAGTTGGCCACAAAAGAATTTTAACACAACAATAGAAACATATAATAGATAATTAAGCAATAGATTTTCTTGCTTGCTTCAAATTGCAACTACCTACGAATACCACTTATCAGTTTCAACAAATTGATGATTCTCATTACGAAGGTAAAAAGCAACAATTCGGAATTTGTCATCCTTAAATAAGAAAAGGATGACGGAACTATTTTCTATGTCATATTAAAAGTAGAATATTATCTGAATTATCCAGATCTTTTGACTCATTGGGACTCAAAGCTGTTATAAAGAATAAGATGTGAATTTCATTCCGGATCTTTTTCAAAGGAATTTGACATGGGGTGATTCCATCACCGATGCCGTGATCATTTTACATTTTGAGAATGCTACAAACGCTACAACATTTTTACGCAGGCCCAGAATATTACTGTCGTACATACCCAAAAAATTATGGGTCATCAACGCTCGACTAGAAGTCAACAAATTACTATCAACGATTCATCTCTCGTCGTAGCGTTCCCCACTACCTCGTATGCAATAACGCGGCTAACTTTATAGGAGCTGAAAAGAAACCATTATACAGTAAATCTATCTCCTTATCTTAATGCGTGCAAGGGCCTTAAATTCAGCTTCATACCGCCTCGACTCCTTCTGCGGTGGTCGTTAAGAAGCCCAAGACACTTCTTGTAAAAAATGTTGACATATGAAAAAAAAGGCAACTGTTCCAGTAAAAGTAGGAGCAATTTTAGGTCAGCAGCAGAAACATCTCATTTACGTGTGTGACTTCCAGCATAGCACAGTGGTTCCGTCAGAGGCCAAAAATCAAAAAATTTGATGAAATATTTTATAAGCAAAATGTATCATAATTGTCTCTTAAAAGTCCAAACTTCTCTTTGGCATACCGGATTTTACTAGAAATCTAACGGTACTTTCTAAAAATAGATTTGCAATCGTGAACACGTGTTCATTTTGGCAACGCAGCTGCGCTTTGGAAGTTATTTCTCTCTTTCAATTCGCCCTTTAAAGTGATCAGACGTACGCTGCAGTGCTCCGATTTGAATAATTTAACATGAATTATGAAATTGAAGGTATTTACTTTAAATTGAGATATTAATAATTAACTTTCCTGAAAAAGTTTTTTCGTAAAACTAATTTCATCGAATAACCCTTTTTTGTTTCTTTTTTTAAAGTATATTTTATTTTTAGTTACCCTTTTAGTTATGTTCCAAGAAAACCCAGAACTTGGTTTGTATGTTTTTGTGATCGTCTTATTTTAGGTTACTAAATATTTTAAAATTAGCTGCCAAAATTTGCCTATGTGTCTTATATCGTAAAAATACTAACACCATCTTAACATGAAAGTTGGGCAATTTCCGTTTTTTCAGTTATATAGCAGCTATAGGATATAGTCGGCTGATCCTTATGAAATCTGGCATGTTGTATTATTTTGCCAAAAGTAGCATTCGTACCAAATCAGATTTCTCTAGCTTTCAAATCAATTCTCTAGCTTTAAAAACACCGAAGTTATATCATTTCCGATCAATCAGTTATATGGCAGCTATAGGATATAGTCGGCTGATCCTTATGAAATTTGGTAGGTCGTGTTATTTTGTCAAATATAGCATTCGTACAAAAACTGAACTCTTTAACTGTAAAAACACCCAAGTTATAGCATTTTCGATCAATCAGTTATATGGCAGCTATATGATATAGTTGCCCGATCTGGCTGATTTTAATATATTATTTTAGAATAAGAATATAAATATTTTGTGCCAAGTTTCCAGTCCCTACCTCAACTAGAAGTATTTTTGGCCGCTCTCTTCATACAAGCCGGACCACTGTGCATAGGCAGGGGCAATTACAATAACAATTTTTCGTGTTTTCCCAATTCTCCTCAATCGTGCTAATCCGAATGCATTTGGTTGTTGGAGTGCCGAAACATTTTCATTGCAAGAAATTCATTCTTATTTTTGTTTCTGCCAAAATGGTCGACCTAAAGCGATACATTTCTTCTTCGTAGAAAATTTTTTTTTAAGTAAGAAGCTCTGCATTATTTGTCTTAGTATAATAATAATCTGTTGTAAAATGGAGGGTCTTTTTTTAATTGCTATGTATTTTTAATTGGTAATTTTAATTGCTATGTATTGTAAAATGTATTTTTTATTATATTGATTTTTTTTAAGCCAATTGTGAATGTTACTATAATTTTATTTTTTAGTGCATCCACTTGGATGGGAAAACAAAATTCTCGCACTAATGTATTGGTGAATTTATGAATTGGTATTGGACTTTGCTCTGCTGTATGCTGAGCTTGGAACTCCTGCTTTAAAACTTTTTCTTCACTGTACTCGCCTGACAAGTCATCAAGCCTAAAATAGAATCCATGAAAAGATGTGTTCTAACTTAAAAAACAACAAATCAATGACATTTCTGATAAGATTCAGGGTGCACCTTCTCGAGCTTCGGTATATAATAATAATATATATATTAATATAATATAGTTAATAATTTTTGAAAAAAAAAAAATAATGAAAAATCTTTTATGGTTATTTAGATTGATACTTTACAACTTATTTGAACGTCCTTTTTCAAGCATTTCCCAGCATTTCGAAAGAGTCTAGAAAACTTCTGGTTTCAAAAAGACGGAAGCCCATGTCACACAGCAAACGGATCAATGGAGTTTTTCCAGCTAAAGCTTCCTGGACGCGTTGCTTCAAAACAAGGCCGCGTTCGGCGGATTTGACTTCCCCAGACTTCTTTCTGTGGGGTTATCTGAAAGCCATGTTTACACGAGCTAGCACATGACCATTACAGAGCTCAAAAAGAGTAATCGCACCGAAATGTCATGAAGAAAGAAACTCATGAAAGTCAGTAAAATTCTCGAAAAAGAAAACTTTTTGTCATCAATATTTGTCATATTGTATTCAAACAAGAAAGTAAAACTAACTTCGGGCGGAGCCGAAGTTGATACACCCTTGGAGTTAAAAGCGGATATATATCCCATCATCGGATAAAGGTTGCCGGTCCTTATGAGAATATCATCAAAAAACCAATTAATTACAATAAAATATATTAAAAAAACAAGAAAGCAAAGCTAACTTCGGGCGGAGCCGAAGTTGATATACCCTTGCAGTTAAAACCGGATATATATCGCAAACATCGGATATAGTTGGCCGATCCTTATGATTACATCATAATAAAACCAATTAATTACAATAAAAAATCTAAAAAAAAGTCCCAAGCTTCTATCTTCAAAAATACCAAATTTAATATTTCTACCAAATACCATTTCCGATCGTTCAGTTATATGTCAGCTATAAGACATAGTCAACCGATCGTTATGAAATTCGGATTATCGGTAGATCGGATTAACTGACCAAAAATAGAATGTGTACCAAGTTCCAGCTTTCTATCATCAAAAACACGAAAGATGGGTCATTTCCGATCGTTCAGTTATATGGCAGCTATAGGATATAGTCGGCCGATCCTAATGATATTTTGAAGGTCGGATTAACTGACTAAAAATATAATCTGTACCAAGTTCCAGCTTTCTAACTTCAAAAACACGAAAGTTGGGTCATTTCCGATCGTTCAGTTATATGGCAGCTATAAGATATAGTCGGCCGATCCTTATGAAATTTGGCATGTCGTAATGGTTTGCCAAAAATAGCTCCCGTGTCAAATTTGAATTAACTCTAAAAACACCAAAACTCTCTAACTCTAAAAACACCAAAGTTATACCATTTCCGATCAATCAGTTATATGGCAGCTATAAGATATAGTCGGCCGATCCCGGTCGTTCCGACTTATATACTGCGTGCAAAGGAAAGAAGGGTGTGTGCAAAGTTTCAAGTCGATAGCTTTAAAACTGAGAGACTAGTTCGCGTAGAAACAGACAAACAGACGGACAGACGGACCGACGGACAGACGGACATGCTCATATCAACTCAGGAGGTGATCCTGATCAAGAATATATATACTTTATAGGGTCGGAGATTTCTCCCTCACTGCGTTGCACACTTTTGGACAAAATTATAATACCCTCTGCAAGAGTTTAAAAATGACTCAAATGAGTTGTAAAGAATCAATCTAATTCTGTGCACGCGTGCATTGGGTCGGAAATGCTGTCACAGAGCTGCAAGCACACTGAAAGTGTTAGCACTGTGAGCACTTAATTACTGTTGCTAGAGAAGCTTTCTTTAATATAAAATTCACTATTTTACTGCCGATTCAAACTTTTGAATTAACGAAAAATTATGTGAAAAACTTTGTTTTTTTTGCTTAGTGAGTGCTCTGCTCTCTTTGCTTTTTTCTGCCTACGCACTCAAAATTTAAACATGTCTGCGTTTTGCCCGCCACTGATCTAATTAAACATAACATTTTTTCCATGAATTGTTTTTTTCCAAAGTTTTTAGATATTTTCATACCGAAGCTCGAGATGGATTCCGTCAGTTCACATATATATATAATCCATGCAGAAAAAACAAGGGTGTGTGCAAAAGTCGATAGCCTGGTTGGTAGATCAAAATACCCTACCTAAATCAGATTTTATAAATTACTTTTTTTTGTGACTATAATTAATTTGTATAATATACATAAACCATAATATAATACAAATAAATATACAAGCAGTGATTCCCACAGCTTGTTGACGTTGTTACAAAATTTGTGAAATATAAACATACGTACCATTGTCGATCTTCATTAGATTCAAAGTTTAAGCACTCTTTAGAACCTAATGTAGCAACATCGTTATGAAGGATTGTAGAAAAAAAATCCAAATCGTAATTGCACTTCTTCAATATATCAGCACGGCCAATTTTTTTTAAAATTTCAGTTAATTTGTTCAAATTGAAACAATCTGCTTGTTGTAACCATTCCTTGAGTATGGCCATAATGATCAGGGTATTGCCGTCACTACAACAATCAGCTTTGACCATGTCGATATCGGTTTCGGGTACACCCAACTCATTTGCTAGCTGCGGCCAGTCACTACCTAAATTTGTACAAAAGTTAAACAATTTTATATCAGCGGCCTTGAGCACGTTTTCATTTTCAAAATGATTCGACAATTTTTTAAATCCTGAATTATCATATTTTGTGACAAAGGTTTTTGTATTAACGGTATGCGGTGCGCTTTTGCTTAATTCCGTACAGTTTTTAACTCCTCTTTTTACTTTTAAACCACTGTCTATGCTCAAAAATGTATCTTTTTGCGATATGCTTTCCATACTTTCCATATCAATTGAGATATTTAAGACACAAAGAGGATTGAGTGGCGATTCTCCAAGAGGTACCTTTGGTTCGCCCATGAAACTTATGCGACCATGTGGCTGCTCTGAATCCTTTATGTGTACAACAAACGAAAGTCGATTTTCACAAAATGCTTGAAATCTCATATTTAGTTGTTCGTCTGACTTCAATACGGGAACTAGGTTGCCAGAAAATTCCAAATAAATGGTTTGATCTTGCAGTATTTCGATATCTCTGCTCTTTGCCATTTCGCGAAAATATTCTTGTTGTTCTAATGTTTTGTCTTCTTTATCATCTGTCATGCAAAAAATAGAAATCTTGGCTTCCGTATCTGAAATTCGTTTACCAAATACTAAAAATTTTACAAAAAAAGGTACTCTTGCCAAATGAGTATATAGATCTGTGGCCATTCGTCCCGCGTCCACAATATTCCGACAATCCATTAACCAAAAACGGGCGGACACAGTAGTTGTAAAAGTAATACTATCTTGAGAAATTGAAAGGGGTGTTGATCCAGTAACATCTTCCCATGCCGCAGGTGTTTGACCGCCGGTGATAGAGCATAAAAGCCTAAGAGTAGATGGATTGGCTTTCCCATTGCCATAGTATTCATTAACCATACCCTTCATAGAAGCTTTAGGGGCAGGGATGCTTAGTGTTATTGCCTTATGAAACTTTCGTCTTCGGGGCTCTACGGTGACAACCGGTGATACAGCAACTCCTTGGCCAAGCAGCTTAGAGCATCCAACCAGATCTACTGACTGTGCCTGAAGACCGACTCGAATTTTTTTAGTCAAGGCATGCGGTGGAAATAAAGCTTGAACTTGCGGTATTGCTCTAGAAGAAATATTTCCACCATCGGGTCCAATAGCGTGGACGTCTTGACGGATACGAGAAACAACGGCAAAAAAATGTGGAACATTTTGTGTAACTATGCGGACAATGCGATTTGAAGTAAATTCATTTATTTGAGTAATGGGCTTATTCGTTCCATTATTAGAAGTATTAATATCTTCGCCGCTCTCAAATAAGTTATGCTCCCTCCAACACTCTCCATTGTCTGAACGAAGAATAATAATTTCACGCTCATTGTCCCTTAAATTACCAAAATGAGGAACTTCTAATGTTATTGGACTAAAAAAAAAATATAATTTTATTAAACTTTATATTTAAACCATTATTATATCAATCGCTTAGGTACCTTAAAAAAACTCTTTCGACGGGTGATAATTCCAAAATTCGACTAACCAATGCCTCACCCTCCATTAAAGGCGGGGGATTTACAACTCTTTGAGGTTTCACGTAACGACATGTTATTCGCGTCGGTTCAGCACAAGCCTTTGGAGGTACTATTACCCGCACACCGCTATGACGATAACCGCGCATTGATCCACCACGTGCATCTACCAAAAATGACACCAGAAATCTGGAAAAAAACGAAAATATTTTTTTTCCCAACGTATGTCTATTTATTAGTACTTTCATTTTAAGCCATACCCTAAATGTATCGGAGGCCGTAAAATTAAACCATTATCTATTTTTAGTCCCATGAGCGATGTGTGTATTGGCTGGGAGTCCTTATCTTGGGTTTCTTTAAATATATATAAACAGAATGTATTTGGATCAATATATTGCATGAAGTTACATATATAAGGTTGTCAAAAAAGTCTTGCGGTATTGTTATTGAATTTCGAATTGTTCATAAAATTGGTTTTAATATTGCGATTTTAGTCAAATATGCGCCGTTCTGTTCGATGACAAGTTCTCAACGAGATGCCAACTTCATAATGCTCCTGTTATAGAAGTTCGCTTCCCTATTGGCAAAAAAAACTCGGAGAGCTAATTTCTTGTGGACTCTCTTGTGGCCAATAACCGACTACCAAGCTAGTTTGCCACGGACTAATTAATCTAATTGTTGTTTTTTTTTAATTAATCAAATTTTTTTTTAAGTGCTTTTGAGTTCTAAGTTTTTGACGCTTTTGCATTATTTTTTTCTTTTTGTATACGAGGGTAGGCTGATAAAAAGTCGGCCTTACAAAGAAAACATTTTTTAAAAACTCGTAAATATTTTATTCGATTAGTGATTTCTATTAGTTGATTACTGTGAAAGTTTCATGCGGTTTTATCAACACTGGTAATTTTGGCGAGACTTTCAGCGCATTAGCTTACGGCTCTACGCCGTATCTACAAGTCAAGGGGAACTGCTCCAAACAACACTTGCAATGTTTCCGTAGAGACAGTGCGACATACGAGCTTATTCTCCAACAATATAACACGCTACACACTGCAAACTTTCACTCTGCCAGCAACAGTCGAGGTCATCTCAATCCATATATGTGACCCATTTGTGGCGCAAGCCACTGTATATGGTGCGGACAGCTCTCCTGCTGAGACCCTCATGTATTTCGCAAAACTCGGAGCAATTTCCCAACCGCACCGACCAACCGGGTTTTCAGACTAGCAAGGTGTGGTGTGAACCATAACCGTTCCCCAACGGTCACGCCCAGGTACTTCAACTGTTTCACATACCTTATGCTAAAGCTGTCGATCCTGACAGTCGGAGGCCTAATGCCCCCGGGACCTCGACTGCCTTTCAGCAACATTGTCACAGTCTTGTCCAGTGCCTGACCGACACCCACACTGCTGCCCCACTGGTCAACAATGCGCAAGCACTCTGTGGCGATTGCCTCAATCCTCGAACGCGACCTCAATCAAGATGAGCAAGTCGTCCGCATACGCACAACCCTTGCATACCTGCTCAAGCTGCCGCAGTAGGGGATCCATCATATAAATGTACCACAAATGGAGCCCTGTGGACAACCACGAGCCACATCGATACTCACAATATCATTCACCCCCATAACACATGCACTACGTCCCGAGAAATAACTCTTCCAAAGAGCTACGTCCCGACACCCACACTCATTCAACCTCTCAATCACCATAGCCCAACTCAGGTAATCAAAAGCCTTCCGGAAGCCAAATTTCCTATCAGACATCCGGCTCCCCACACTCTCCTGCGGCCGTTCCACCAGCTCCAGAATTTTTCCAAGAACCGCGACAAGGCTGATGCCCCAAAAGGATCGCGGATTGCTCCGGACCCTATCGGGTGACTTAAGGAGCACACTCACCCTTGTGCGTTTCCACGCACTTCCACGCACCGTAACCCACCGTGTCAAACATGTACCTTGAACATTCACATGCATATTACAGAAGGTACGGGAAATACGTCGCCGTTTTTCTCAAATAATGCCCATGAAATGCCCTATTTGCTCCACGAAAGCGCCACCCATCAGCCCCAACACTCGCATCCAAGGCTAAGTTATGGGTCACCACAATCTCAATCGAATTATGATCACTCACAGCACGACCCCCCAACACATTCCATTGAAAATCACACCCTCTCAATGCTGACTCATTCACTAGAGCAGTGGTGGGCAAACTCTCATTTTACATAGCACGCCTGTATAGGGACGAAAATTCTGCCGCAGCGCTGTCGGCACACTGACAGAGTGAGCACTCTCAAATTTTTTTTTAGAAGCTCTCAAGTGCTCTCATTTTGATTTATTTGACATCACAAACTAAAAATTAAAATTTTTCCACTGAGAAAAATTTTTTCAGAAATTGGGTTGGAAAAAGCTTTCTTCATGGAAAATATAGATAGGGAAGCATTGTTATACCCTTGCAGAGGGTATTATAATTTTGGTCATCTCCGACCCTATAAATTATATATATTCTTGATCAGGATCACCTCCTAAGTTGAAATGAGCATGTCCGTCTGTCCGTCTGTCTGTTTCTACTGCCATATCGCTCTCTCCAGAGCTTTTCCCCTTTCAGCCCCAGAGGATCCATATCACCCCACGCTGGAGGTCTCAATCGAAACCACTCCTGGTATCGATCAGATGTCTCCGAGCGTGGTAAATAAGATTCGCTGTTTCCGTAAAGCTGATTTTCAGAAACTTAATAGCCTTATTGATACATTTGACTGGTCTGATATTCTGGCGTGCACTGATCTTAATGTCACTTTAGAAAAATTTTATTTTACTTTAAATAAATTTTTTGACTCATGTGTGCCTTGGAAATATCCGTCCGCTTCAACAAATCCTCCTTGGTTTACAAGGTGCCTCGCTAACTTAAAAAATAAAAAAAATAAGCTTTTACTTAAATATAAAAAAACCTGCAGTAGGGTTGATTTCTCAAGATACCTACTAGCTCGGTCGAATTTTACCGTGCATAACGCTGAATGTTATAGGAATTATATTGACCGCTGCCGGATTCAATTTACTCAGGATCCAAAGCAGTTTTATAATTTTGTAAACACTAAGCGTAAACACGTATCTTTTTCACCCCTGCTTACGTTTGAAAATTCTTCTGCGACTTCGGATCAGGCCATTGCCGATCTATTCGCAGAATTTTTTCAAACAACTTATTCTCCTCCTAAATTGACTGATCAGCCTTACGCATATAACATTCAAGCAGCAAATCTTATTTTCTGTCCGGTTTTTTCTGAGAACAACTTATTATCTGGTCTTTTAAGGGTAATACCCATTTATTCGCCAGGCCCCGACGGAGTACCAGGGTGTGTGCTAAAATACTGCGCCAGGGCTCTGTGCAAACCTCTTCTAAGACTTTTCAACTTATCTTTGGAAACCTCGATTTTTCCCCTTAAGTGGAAGGAATCATTTATAATTCCCCTACATAAAAAAGGGAAAAAGTCCGAGGCTGCCAACTACAGAGGCATCTCTAAGTTGTCGGCAATTCCAAAGTTATTTGAAAAATTAATTACCCCTCATTTGCAACACCTTTGCTCTTCGATTATCACTCCTTGTCAGCATGGCTTTATTAAGCGTCGCTCCACCACCACAAACTTATTGGAGTTGACATCCTTTGTAATAGACGGCTTTTGTAAGGGATATCAAACCGATGTAATTTACACAGACTTCAGCAAAGCATTTGATTCAGTTAATCACTCACTTTTGTTGAGTAAACTGAATATGCTGGGTTTTCCTAAAGACCTCTTAACGTGGATCTCCAGCTACCTAGATGGAAGGACACAAAGAGTCTTATTTAAAAACATACAGTCCCGTCTGGTCCGTGCTACATCCGGCGTCCCTCAAGGAAGTCATCTTGGCCCGTTATTATTTACGCTTTTTATAAACGACTTGCCCCCTGCTTTAACGAACTCTCTAGTTCTTATGTATGCAGATGATGTAAATCTTTGTCTTCAGTATAAATCCATCTCTGCCCAATGCAGTCTTCAGTCTGACCTTGATAACTTTCAAAAATGGTGTTTGGCTAATGATCTAATACTTAATGGATCAAAATGCAAGCATATGTCTTTTTATCGTTCTTGCCCTCTGCAAGCTACGTATTCCATTAATGGGATTGCCTTAGAAAAATTAACCCAGGTTAATGATCTCGGCATCCTATTAGACATAAAACTTAAATTTGCCGACCATATTTCCTTAATGGTTAATAAGGCTAAAGGAGTCCTTGGTTTTATTAAAAGGTGGTCAAAAGAATTTAATGACCCCTATATGACCAAAACTTTATTCATTTCTTTGGTCCGTCCGATACTAGAGTACGGTTCATGTGTCTGGAGTCCCCAATATGGAGTACATAAGGACCGCATATAATCCGTACAAAAGAACTTTTTAATATTTGCACTTAGAGGTCTATGCTGGGATGCAAATCTTCAGCTTCCATCCTACAGTAGCAGACTTTTACTTATCAACTTACCTAGCTTAACAAATCGTAGGTCAATGCTCGGTGTAGTTTTTCTGCATAACCTTATTAACGGGGATGTAGATAGCCAGCATTTACTAACACGCTTAAATTTCAACATTCCTAATAGAAGGACTCGAAACTTTAGTCCTCTGTTCCTTAGCCGTTGTAGTTCGACATATGCACTGCATGATCCTTTTAGGGTATTATGTTCGAACTACAATGGTCTCTACTCTATTACATCTCTTTCCTGTCCCTCTAATTTAAAATATAGAATTTTAAATTTCCTTACTAACTCCTCTTAGCTTAACAAATTTCAATTAGCTTAATATGTACTAACAAATCGTTTCTCGAGCGCCCCTCGGTCGTCTGGGCCTCTAAGCTTTATGATGAATACAGGAATGCTAGCTGATGCTCTTATTGATGCACAAGCCATTTCCAAATTCTGAAAGACCGCGAGAAAAAAAAAAAAAAAAAAAAAAATATAACTACTGCCATATATAGTCTACTGCCTATAGCTGCCATATAACTGATTGATCGGAAATGGTATAACTTTGGTGTTTTTAGAGTTAGAGAGTTTAAATTTGACACGAGAGCTATTTTTGGCAAAATATTACGATATGCCAAATTTCATAAGGATCGGTCGACTATATCTTATAGCTGCCATAAGACTGAACGATCGAAAACTACCCAACTTTCGTGTTTTTGAAGATAGAAAGATGAAACTTGGTACAGATTGGTACAGTATATCCACCCTATCAAATTTTATTAGGATCGGCCGACTATATCCTATAGCTGCCACATAACTGAACGATCGGAAATGGTATTTGGTGGAAATATCAACTTTTGTATTTTTGAAGATAGAAGCTTGGGACATTTTTATAGATGTTTTATTGTAATTAATTTGTTTTATCATGATGTAATCATAAGGATCTGCTAACTATATCCGATGCCCGAAGTTAGCTTTGCTTTCTTGTTTTAAAATAAAATACTCAATTTTAGTGCCCATTCCAACTTTTGAATTGACGAAAAATGAAATAAAAAAATACGTTTTTTCGCTCAGTGAATTCTCTGCTCTCATTGTTTTTCTCTGCTACGCACACACTCAAATTTTAAACATGTGTTAGTTTTGCCCACCACTGCACTAGAGTAACAGTGATAACACTCCTACATCGGGTTCAAGGGAATATTGAATTCATGTGAACGTATGTAACATGGAATCATCTCCGACCCCACAAAGTATACAAATTCTTAATCATCAACAACAGACGAGTCGATATAGCCATGTCCGTCTGTCCATCTGTCCGTATAAACGCGTGGATCTCAGAGACTATAAGAAATAGAACTTTGACACTTTGGAAAATATAAGCGTGACCTTTTTAACTCTCACTTTAAATTCTAAAAGTAAAGAACTTTAAGAAAGAATTCTTAAAGAACTCTTTTTAAATTGTGTATTCTAATAATTTTGTATACCCTTGCAGAGGGTATTATTATTTTTGTGCAACGCAGTGAAGGAGAAATCTCCGACCAGATAAAGTATGTATATTCTTGATCAGGATCATCTGCTGAGTTGATATAAGCATGTCCGTCTGTCTGTTTCTACGCAAACTACTCTCTTAGTTTTAAAGCTATCGACTTGAAACTTTACACACACCCTCTACGAACGGCCGGGATCGAAAAACTATATCCTATAGCTTCCATATAACTTAACAATCGAAAATGACCCAAGTTGTTCGTGTTTTTGAAGACAGAAAAATAGAGCTTTTTACAGTTGACTCGTAGTATTTTTGACAGTTGATCCGACCTACCAAATTTCATAACGATCGGCCGACTATATCTTATCGCTGCTTTATAACTGAACGATCGGAAATGATATTTGGTAAAAATACCAACTTTTGGCATTTGAAGATTTTAGATAAGATTTTGTTTTGTAATGAATTGACTTTATTATGATATTGCCTTATTGCCTTGCCTTCGGTAAACTATATCCGATGTTTTGCGATATATATCCGGCTTTAACTGCAAGGGTATATGAACTTCGGCTCCGCCCGAAGTTAGCTTCCGTTCGTTGCTTATAATAGTTTCATTTATACGAAATAATATATTTACCTCTTTCTGATGACTGCTGAGTTGGCTCACTTTCATGAATTGTAGTATCAAAGCTTTGATGATCCTGGCTGTATATAGCTTTT
This sequence comes from Drosophila malerkotliana malerkotliana, assembly GCA_018153235.1. NCBI lineage: Eukaryota > Metazoa > Arthropoda > Insecta > Diptera > Drosophilidae > Drosophila > Drosophila malerkotliana. Next base: position 2,096,845 of record JAECXV010000020.1, on the reverse strand, counting down.
ATATGATCATTTGCCATGTAGTTGTAATTATTATCGTCCAAAAGGTCGTCTCCAGCTTCGTCTTCGGAATCGGAAAGTAAAGTTTCGTTCATGACCTCTGGTTGCATCACCTTGTATTTTGCTTCTACTACGCCAGCAGTTGTATTAAGCGAAGATGTGTGTGTTATTACCTTAAGTGTTTCCACTGCAGTTACAAACCCAAAATGATTTGCAATATTTAAAGCGCTTTTACCATCCTAAAGAACAATTGAAATAAAATGTGATAAGAAATTATTATAAGTAACTCATATGTAATTGATAAATTAATAGTAATAATAAGTGTGCATCATAATGAAAAAGCTATTTCCGATCCGGACACGATTTTTTAATAATAATAATTAATTTTCAATAATTTTTCGTTTTACTAAATTCATAATCCAATCAAGGAAATTACAAAATTTTAAAATCACCTTTACATTGCCTCAGTTCGTAGTTGAACGCGCTGTAAAAGTCTCTATAAGTGCGGGTTCTACGGCATATTGCCAGGCCGCGTCGTGGAACCCGCTGTAAATATGAAAATATTTGAAAGCGGGTTCCACAACCAACGCTTGGCAGATAAGAAAGGGAAAGATAGAATTCTATTGTTAGAACGTAACATTTTTGGAACGATGAAAGTTTGAACGTTCGCATCAACCCAATGTGAGACTATAGAAAATGAGAGATCGACCCCCACTGTTTTAAAGTTATCGAGTTGGGATTCTGTTTTTTGCAAAATAATACGACATACCAAATTACTTTTGTGTTTTTCAAGATAGAAGGTTAGAAGTTCATACAGATCCTATTCTTGCCAATTGATCTAACCTACCCAGTTTCATCAGAATCGGTCGACTATAATCTATATCTGCTATATAACTGAACAATCGGAAATGGTATTTGGTAAAAATACAAACTTTGGTATTTTTTGAGAGAGAAACTTGGGACGTTTTTTTAAATGTTGTATTAAAATAAATTTGATTTATTATGAAATTCTAATAAGTATCGTCCAAATATTTGCGTTATTTTCGATTCATAACAGATTTTAGCTGCAAGGGTATATTAACTTCGGCTCCGCGAGAAGATAGCTTTCCTTGTAAGCAAAGAAGAAGCAATCACTAATTATGTTCATTGTCTATTATCTATAACGATCGGCCGACTATATCTTATAGTTGCCATATAACTGAACGATCGGAAATGGTTTTTGGTAGAAAAACCAACTATTGAAGTATTTTTTGAAGATAGAAGCTTGAGACTTTATTTTAGATATTTTATTGTAATGAATTGGTTTTATTATGGTATTCTCATTAGGATCGAACAACTATATCGAACAACCGATGTTTGCGATATATTTCCGGTTTTAGCTGCAAGGGTATATCAACTTCGTCTCCGCCCGAAGTTAGCTTTCCTTTCTTGTTTTAACATATTTTCAAAACAAAACTAGGGGCTTGTCCCAGGTTTTGAAGATTAGGGTTATGTTACAAATTTATAAGGCCATAGTGTCGCCAGCTTGGTCTTTAAAAAAGTTCTCAAAATGGTACCATCTTTCGAAAAATCTCACATTGCACCTAAATTTCTAAAGCTGTCTCGTGCTTGTTTTCGCGAATTCTGCACACTTTTATATTCATGCTTCTCGTCGTCCGTCTCGTCTCGCCTTTACCTCTGCCCTGATAAGCAAAAGACTTTTCCTTCTCTTATGCCACAGGAGTTCTTATTTTTCCCGAAATCGACGTGCTCAACTCCCTGCTTTAACGAACTGTCTAGTTCTTATGTATGCAGATGATGTAAAGCTTTGTCTTCAGTACAAATCCATCTCTGCTCAATGCAGTCTTCAGTCTGACCTTGATAACTTTCGAAAATGGTGTGCAGCTAACGATTTAATACTTAATGGATCAAGTACAAGCTTATGTCTTTTTATCGTTCTTGCCCTCAATTACGTATACTCTTAATGGGATTGCCTTAAAGAAATTAGCTTAGGGGAATGATCTTGGCATCCTATTAGACATTAAACTTAAATTTGCCGACCATATTTCCTTAATTGCTAATAAGGCTAAAGGAGTCCATTGTTTTATTAAAAGAATTTAATGACCCGCATATAACCAAAACATTATTCATTTCTTTGGTCCGTCCGATACTGAAGTACGGTTCATGTGTTTGGTCCCCAATAGTCCCCAATATAGACTACATCAGGACCGCATAGAATCCGTACAAAGGAATTATAAATTTCCTTAATAATTCCTCTAAGCTTAATAAATTACAACTAGCATAATATATACTATTTATTCGTTTCTCGAGCGCCCCTCGGTTATCTGGGAATACAGAAATGCTATCTGATACCATAATTGATGCACAAACCATTTCAAAAATTCTGAAAGACCGCGAAGAAGATTTCGCGGATTTGAAGATTTTTTTTTTTTTTAAAGCTACAACATTTAACTATTAAAAAGCATCGGAAATTTTAAAATCCGCTTAAAAATACGCGTTAAGGAATTTTTAAGAGCAAAAAAGTTCAGAAAAACCTTTTTTTCTAAATAAATCAAGATTTTGAGGGTTCAACTTAATAACCTAATAAACAATTCCTACTAGGTCTCTTCAAAAGTTACAAATCACGGTAGCACTGTGTAATACATGAATTGTCCGAAAGGTAAGTTATAGTTTTAGTGTTTTTCGCGAATGTATAATTTATTCTCTTATACTTATGGATTTAGCCCGTTTTTATTATTTTCGTAGTATTTTTGATTTGTGTTCTTGTGATTTTTAGTTACTTAACATTGTAAAGTTTACAACATTTTTTTAGCGCCAAAAGTTTGTTTCAGAAATATTAGGTAACTAGCTACCCAGCCCGGCTTCGCCCGGCTACTGTTTTGTTTTAGGGTCCGTAATAGTATTTTAGTATTAGTAGTATTTTTTTCTTAAGATTTTGATGCATTAATGCAATTTCTGTTCCGAAGGCAAAATTCGACGTTTATGTGTGCTTTATATGCCTTGCACATTAATGGCGAAAACGGAACAACCCAACGATCATCATTTTCAATGTCCTGTTGATTTACTTTGACTATTGTTAAATTTCCATTATCATCAATGCATTGCCGGAGATAAAATGGATATCCATCATTTCCAGTAATAGTTTCTGCTACTAACTGTTTTGGGTAGCGTTATGAACATTTTCCTTCAACCATACACGGATAAATGGGATTTAATATTCCACATGGACCATGTATCACATTTTTATACCCTTGCAGAGGGTATTATAATTTTGTCCAAAAGTGTGCAACGCAGTGAAGGAGACATCTCCGACCCTATAAAGTATATATATTCTTGATCAGGATCACCTCCTGAGTTGATATGAGCATGTCCGTCTGTTCGTCTGCTTCTACGCGAACCCGTGTCTCAGTTTTAAAGCTATCGACTTGAAACTATGCACACACCCTTCTTTCCTTTGCACGCAGTATATAAGTCAGAACGACCGTGATCAGCCGACTATATCCTATAGCTGCCATATAACTGATTGATCGGAAATGGTATAACTTTGGTGTTTTTAGAGTTAGAGAGTTCAAATTTAACACGAGAGCTATTTTTGCCAAATATTACGACATGCCAAATTTCATAGGGATCGGCCGACTATGGCAGCTATAGGATGCCATATAACTGAACGATCGGAATTGACCCAACTTTTGTGTTTTTGAAGATAGAAAGCTGGAACTTGGTACAGATTATATTTTTAGTCAGTTAATCCGACCTACCAAATTTTATAACGACCGGCTGACTATATCTTATAGCTGCCATGTAACTGAACGATCGGAAATGGTTTTTGGTAGAAATACCAACTTTGGAATTTTTGAAGATAGAAGTTTGGGACTTTTTTTTATAATTTATATTATAATAAATTGGATTATATTCTCATATTCTCATAAGGATCGGCCATCCGATGTTTGCGATATATATCTGGTTTTAACTGCAAGGGTATATCAACTTCGGCTCCACCCGAAGTTAGCTTTCTTTTCTTGTTTGTAATAACCTCATGTAACAGTGGGTCTTTATTATTATCGGGAATTTCTGCTGATATCACATTAACAATTTCATTTGGTCTTATCGTTTCAACCAACCAAATGAGAATATGTGCAAATGAACAAATGAGGGCAATCCGCGTTTTTGCCACTCAACAGAGTACATCCAACAGCGCGTCTCGCCGAACACGCAATGCTTAACAATGATATCCACGAGTGATTTTAATTTTATTTTGAACACCCTTGCAGTGATATCGTGGCGATCAATATTTGATTGTCTATTAAATAATTCTTGTTGAATTTCTGTCCACTTTGAATTGCATTTAAACAAATCTGGTGTGCCATAATGTCGTACATAGGAAATCGCATCTTGCGCATATTGATGCCTATGTCGCGGAATTCCGACGTATGTTGCTGGGAGAATAGTTGTTCTGCCAACATTCTATGCATTTCCATCAGCATTAATGGCATCCCGAAGATGAATGTATTTCTCGGAACGGAGTTTTGCCTGGTTCAACCTAATAAATGTCAATCGTTCAGTTTCAATTGTCACATACATACAGTAGCGGACAATGAAATCCGGACCGCGTGTTATTATATCGAGGTGTAATTTTTTCGTTATATCCGGAAGGTATTAGGTTTCATGATCTGAAAGCAATTTTTTAAATTATTAAACTTCTTTTGTTAAAATTTTTTTTTTTAATATGTTGAAATTGACTGAAAATGTCCAAGGGGCCATATTGCCCTTACAACCGAACATCTTAAGCTTTCTAGGAATAAGCTCTAACGTTGGATTTATTAAGTCTTCTTTTGAGGATTTTCTACTTAATTTTGAGAAAACCAGAACTCTTGCCAGGATCAGGAAAAAAAAAAAAAAACTAACTACCACGACGATCGAATCTTTTCACGATTAGGCATGACTAATCGTTTCCAATCTGCAAAACATGTAAGAAGTAAGTTTTACCAGTCGTAAGCACTCGAACCGTTCGAAGGAACATTGAGGAGGCAGGACTTCATGGCCGCCGAACAGCGAAAAACCCAGTCTTGACTGCAAAAATGCTCCAGAAAAGGCTACAGTTGGTCAAATTACACGAATCTTAGACTGTACATAATTGGCGAAATGTAATTTTTTGTAACGATACCAAAATAATCCATTTGTCTTACAATAGTGTGAGCTATGTGCGCGCCAAAAGCGACAAACGCTTAAAAAATAATTGCTTACGGCGAAATGTCAGGCAAGGAGCATGCCGAATGGTCCGGGGATGCTTTTTTTACTATGGCGTTGGTGATCTGGCATTAATTGATGGAACTGTGAATGCTGAAAAGTTCCAAGGTGTTCTGAATCGTCACCTTCTACCCTCAATGGAGAAGCATCGTGCCCCAAACATAATCTCTTAGGACGACTCAGATCCTTGCTATCGTGACAAAAAAAAGGGATATATTTTTTTTAATTCTTTAAGGATTTCTTTAAACGATAATTAAAATTTTAAATGTCTAGTATTTTTTTTTAAATTTTGGTAATAAATTATTTGCAGAAAAATCGAATATCAACATTAGACTGGCCAGGCAGTAGTCCTGATTTCTATCCGATTCAATATCGTTGTCCTATTTTAAAAGTTAAATTACCTAAAAAGAAACCCAAAAAATTAAGAGAATTGAATTTAACAGTGGAAAGTGTCTGTTATAAAGACATAATTAAGAAAACTAACAAACACTTGGTAGATTTTATGCCATCAAGAATAAAGGCTGTATTAAAAACTCAAGGAAGACTAACTAAATACTAAAGCACCAAAAAAAAATTACGTTAAATACTAAGCTATTAAAAAATAATTTTAAAAATGTTTGGTACCTTGGAACAGTTAAAAACAAATTTTTTTTGTTTGCCTAAATTTTTGTCAATTCCATCGAATATTGAAGAATACGTTTTATTTCCAAATAAAACAAAATGAAATTTAAAGGAACACGTTTTGAATTAATATCTATATTAGTTTTATCGATTTATGTAAAACAAATTTACTCCATAAAGTAAACGCTGGCTGAAAAAAAACTAAAAAAGTAGTATTTTCATATGATTTATCGGAAATTGTTTTTGTAAATACCAACTTAGGTATTTTTGAAGATAGAAGCTTGGGATTTTTTTTTAAATATTTTATTGTTGGTTTTCATTGGTTTTATTTTTTTTTATTGGTTTATTTATGATCCAATTCATTGGTTTTATTATGATATTCTCATAAGGAGCGGCCAACTATATCCGATGTTTGCGATATATATCCGGATTTAACTGCAAGGGTATATCAACTTCGGCTCCGGCCAAAATGAGCTTTTCTTTCTTGTTTTTTAAAATTTTTTTTCAATAGGATATGCTTAGTTTAATAAGGATCGGCCAACTAAATACGATATTTTCGATTGTTGCAAAGTATATCAACTTTGGGTCGGCGCGAAATGGCTTTCCTTTCTTTTTATACATCCGGGTGTACATATCCCGGTGGTATACCCGACTCGACCGTTGGTGAACTAAAACCGAATGACCAATACCACATTTTATGGTATTGGTCATTATATACTATACTTTACTATATTTTCCCACTGGTCCAAAAAATACAAATGAGATTTTTGGATTGGATCGGGACCGCCTGAAAATACGTAGCGGGACATTTTGACAAAGTGAAAACTGCAATAAAAAAGCCAGGTGGTGCACCTCATTGTAATAGTGCCAAAACCAATCGCTCGACTGAGGTTACTATTGTTGGAAGCGCTGAAACCATGACGAAACGTCAGTTATTATTCGATTCTGTTTGGCTATGACCATGACTTACGCATTCTGCACCTCAACGAAGAAAAAGTTTTGCCGTATTGCAATCCCCTTCCAGGAGGCAGCGCTCCGATATCCGCTATACTTTCACCTGATATCCAGGTGCTGTCCTAGCGGTTGCAACACTTTCTTTAATGAACCGTATGCCTAGGAATCTGAAGGGCAAGGGAACACACCATTAACTCCTGCCCTTGCCAAGCTCACCGTATGGTGGAGTTGATCAAGTAAATCGGTGTCAAAATATTTGTTTCCCAATACAGTAAAAAGAAATCCGAACTTATTTATTTATTATCCGAACTTAGTTGTTATATCTTACCTATACCTATAACCTATAATACCCTCTAATTTTGTCAAAAAGTGTGCAACGCAGAGAAGGACAATCTCCGACCGTATAAAGTACATATATATATATTTTTGATCAGGATAATTGTAACATTTATTGTAGTACTTACGTGTGTTAAAGCATCCGGATTTGCTTTGTGGCGTAGTAGAAGATTTATTATCATTATATGTCCTTGCTGCGCTGCTTGATGAAGAGGAGTATAACCAATATTCGTACTGATTTCAATGTTAGCATCGTTTTCAATCAGTAATTTCACAAGGCTTAGATGTCCATAATGTGCTGCAATATGCAATGGTGTATAGCCATTATTGGTGCGCTCGGAAATTTCAGCACCATGGTCCAAAAGAACCTGTGAAACAAGGGTATGACCCTCTTGGGCAGACAAATGTAACGGAGTCAATCCGTTTTTAGAATGGGTATTTTTCCCACCACTTTGAAGAAGTAATTTCACCATATCAATATATCCTTCTTGGGCTGCCAAATGCAATGGTGTATATCCATTTTTACTAATGGACCTTACATCAGCCTTATTGTCCAATAGATGTCGAGCTATTTCCAAGTGGTTTCTTTTAGCCGCAATATGAAGAGCACAATGCCCATTTCGGGCACTGATGTTGGGACATGCTCCATCAGCCAACATCTGCTCTACAATATGCTGATGCCCGTAGTGAGTGGCTATAAGCAAAGGGGTAACATCGTTTTTTCCCAGAAAATCAATGGATGCTCCGTGTTTAACAAGTAGTGATACAAACTCTTTGTGGCCATATTTACTAGCTAAATGAAGAGGAGTAAATCCTTTATTGGTCACAGGATCAAGAAAAGCACCATATTCCAAAAGAATTTGTGCCACGTCTTTCCGGTTTTCTTTTGCTGCAATGTGTAGAGCAGTGTACTTCTCTTTTGTTTCTGCGTTAACTATAGCTCCATGTTGCAACAATAATTTTATAATACTCATGTTACCCAATCTAGAAGCAACGTGTAATGGTGTTTGTCCTTCACGGGCTATAATATCAACGTTTGCTCCATTACGAAGTAAAATACGAATTATGTCTGTCTAAAATATAAAATTTTCTTTACTATATACATTTATTTTTATATAATATATACTACGTTCAAGTTACCTGGTTAGCTCTTGCTGCCAAATGTAAAGAAGATTCTCCGCGAATGGTTTGTTTATTCGGGTTAGCGTTGTGCTTCAGCAAAAATATTACAATATTTATGCACCCTAAAAAGAATAAATGTTTTATACAAATATTAGGCTTTTTAAACTCAATAAGGAATGGCAAGTAATTTTTTGTTTATGAAACAACAAAAAAGGAAAGCTTTATATACTTGAGAAGTTGATATATCCTACTTGGACTTAAAAAAGGATATGTACCGTAAAAATTACTGTACCGTAAAATTCAACCAATTTATAACCACAAAAAATCTAAGTGGTGAATTGTAAGGGCTTCTGCTGGGCCTTGTCTGCTAGGCCTAGGACAACATTCTTCTGATTTCGCTATTCACGAAGTCGTTGACAGATAGAGCATACGGATATTGTTTCCCGTATATTGGCCTATCGTGGATAAGATTTATTTCCCCCTTTATGTCTGTTCTAAAAGGAATTTGCATATTTATCTTTAACTGCTCCTTTTCAATATAGTGAACTATCTTTTCCCTCAGTCCGCCTAATTGGTCGCTACCAATACCTATATTATTTATTTGATTTTTGATGGTATTTACTTCGTCGGCACTCTCAGGATTTTTAATTCCCTGGATATTTGTATTTTTATTGACGGATATTTCTACGTCGGCGTTCTCAGGATTTTTAATTCCCAAGATATTTTTAATTTTGTTGACGGATATTTCTACGTCGGCGTTCTCAGGATTTTTAATTCTCAAGATATTTTTATTTTTATTGACGGATATTTCTACGTAGGCGTTCTCAGGATTTTTAATTCTCAAGATAACTCAAGATATTTTTATTTTTATTGAAGGATATTTCTACGTCGGCGTTCTCAGGATTTTTAATTCCCAAGATATTTTTATTTTTATTGACGGATATTTCTACGTAGGCGTTCTCAGGATTTTTAATTCTCAAGATAACTCAAGATATTTTTATTTTTATTGACGGATATTTCTACGTCGGCGTTCTCAGGATTTTTTAGTTCCCAAGATATTTTTATTTTTGTTGATTTCTACGTCGGCGTTCTTGGGATTTTTAATTCCCAAGCTTTTCTCACTATTTTCAACAAATAATGAATCTGTGTTTTCGCTACTATTATCATCAAAATATTTTTTTATAATAAATTCTTTTAACGGAAGAATATTATTTTCTTTAATTAAACATATTTCATTTTTTTCCTCATTATCATAATATTTTAACTTCTCCTGTTTCCCATTATATTCCAAGATTCCCTTTTCTATATTTATTATAGCTCCAATTTTTGTTATTAAATTGAATCCAATTAGAATATCAGTTTCTAATCCTTCAAATTTATAAAATAATTGTCTTGTTTCAAATATATTTATAATATGGTAATACCTAATAATTGAGTAGCCATGAACTGTTGTTACCTTTCTGTATGTAACAAGCAGTGGCTTCTGTAACTATTAAAATGTTTATATGCTTCTAGGTTTTTGGTCTATCCTATTTAAGGATGTAGTCTCATGTTCCGGCCTAATTTTTAAAGTTTTTTTCAAAAAAATTTTTTTGGAATAAAAAATAATGCGATTGTTTCTATTTTGAAATATGTTTTTATAGGCATCATAAACTATTTGAAAATATTATGTTTAATTTATTCTTGTGTAGTTTAATACACTTTATAGCATGCCAAAGTATGCATATAAAAAAGAAGGTAGGTGCCTGGCGCAGGTGATTTCGATTGTTAGAGTCATTCGAAACAAAAAATTAGAATAGAATTTTATTTTGTAAGCTTAAAGCTCTGTCCCGTACTAGAATGAAATATTTTCATCAATAAACAACAAAATGGCAAACTCACAAAACAAAAAATTAAAAAAAATGTATCCCAAATTAATGATAAAAAATAAAACTAATTAAAAATAAATGATTCTAGTACGGGACAGAGGTGTTACTTTTTAGAACCACATATCCAAATTTCAGCTAGATCGGTACCATAGAATTTTGTGAATCACCTGCGCAGCACACAAAAATGTCGTTCCGAGAAAAACGCGTTTAAAGTTTAGACGCTACCGAGTAACTCATACTATTCGGTGTAGGCACGCTCTCGATTATGGGATGTATCTCTGTCATTATTTGATATTTATACCCTTGCAGAGGGTATTATAATTTTGGTCAAAAGTGTGCAACGCAGTGAAGGAGACATCTCCGACCCTATAAAGTATATATATATTCTTGATCAGGATCACCTATCGTCTTGAAACTTTGTACACACCCTTCTTTCCTTTGCAGTATATAAGTCGGAACGGCCCGGATCGGCCGACTTTATCCTATAGCTGCCATATAACTGATTGATCGGAAATGGTATAACTTTGGTGTTTTTAAAGTTAGAGAGTTCAAATTCGACACGAGAGCTATTTTTGGCAACACATAACATGCCAAATTTCATAAGGATCGGCCGACTATATCTTATAGCTGCCATATAACTGAACGATCGAAAATGACCCAACTTTCGTGTTTTTGATGATAGAAAGCTGAAACTTGGTACAGATTATATTTTTAGTCAGTTAATCCGACCTACCAAATTTTATAACGACCGGCTGACTATATCTTATAGCTGCCATGTAACTGAACGATCGGAAATGGTTTTTGGTAGATATACCAACTTTGGTATTTTTGAAGATAGAAGTTTGGGACTTTTTTTATAATTTATATTATAATAAATTTGATTATATTATCATATTCTCATAAGGATCGGCCAACTATATCCGATGTTTGCGATATTTATCCGGTTTTAACTGCAAGGGTGTATCAACTTCGGCTCCACCCGAAGTTAGCTTTGCTTTCTTGTTTATAACAAATTTCAACTTCTGTTGAGGAAAACTTAATGAAGGTCGCCTCGGCCCGCAAAAAGCGAATATTTGTGGTAAACTATGGTTCGTCTAGTGCCCAGGCCCATTGCTCTCGTTGCTCCTTTGTTGTTGGAATTGCTCTTTCACATGGGAAATGAAATGTCATATACGTGTGTTGCTCCCAGCATAGGCAAAGCCCAAATACAAAAACAATTTTTCGTGTTTTCCCTATTCTCCTCAATCGTGCTAATCCGAATGTATTTTTTTGTTGGATTGCCAAAAACTTTTCACTGCAAAAAATTCACTAATGTTTTTGTTTCGGCCCAAATGGTCGACTTGAAGCGATGAATTTCTTCTTCGCAGAACATTTTTTAAGTATAAAGTTATGTATTGATTGGCATAGTATAACAATAAGCTGTTGTAAAAAATATAGGGTCCTATTCATATTTGCTACAATAAAATGTATTTTTTATTATTGTCGGGTGAAGCAGCTAACAACTAATTTAAACATAATAATTAATAATTAACTGATGTTTTGTTGGTCGCAAGCCGATTCTCTTTCGGCCGCTCGGCGTTAGTAATTCGGCATTTAAAGTTAGCGAGCATCCGCTCAGCCTATTTTGGAAGGTTGGCGCCACTCTCGTTCGTTTTCTTATTGCGCTCGCATCCTAAATTGGATTTCAAATATTTTACATAAATTCTTATTTCTTATGCAGCCCAAATAAAGTTTATAACATTTAACTTAATTAAATTCTGATTTTTATTTACTGGCATTGAAAATTATCAATGACCAAACATTGATGCACCCCGGCGTGATCGTTAATAAATTTAAATATATATACACATAAACAAAAACAAAACAATTTTGTAAACAGTGTTATGTGAACAAGTTTCATACGTTTGTTTATAATAATAAACAAATTATAATATATTATACATACATACAGACAGAAACATAAACGTTAGTTCGCAAGCACACATACATATTTACGATCCAATGTACATTCCACAATTCCGCTTCAAGGAGGATTCAGAGAATCCAAGGAGCTCTTTAGCCTGTTTCCAAGGTGGATGATGCCATGCTACACGTGCGACAGGGTCAGATAGCCACCATGTTCAGCGACTTCAAGGCCATCCAAGGGGAGCTTCAGGATTTGGACATTTTGCAGATCAGCAGTGACCTTCGATGGACTGTTTCGGAGCTCGTAGCGACGATGCTGGCCGAAATTGAGCATGAGACCACTCCACCCTTGCCAACGGAATGTCCACCATGCAGGCTGAGCCAGGGTTAGGTCAAAGTTTTCAAGTGCTGCCTCCTCTGCCGCTCCCTACGTTCAGCGGTGGATACTCGGAATGGGCTGAATTTTACTCGATCTTCTCTACAATCGTCGGCAGCAATCCTCGTATTAGTAAGGTGGAAAAGCTGCCAAGGTTGCGACCTTGCCTTCGAGATTCCGCTTTCAAAGCCGTTCGTTCCTTGGAAGTCTCCTACGAGAACTACGATGTTGCGCTGAACTTATTGTAGAAACGATTTAATAACCGTCGCTTTATATTTCAGGCACACGTGAACGAGATTCTGGGCCCCAGTCTGTTGGAAAGTGGCTCAATAGCAGCTCTTCGAGGTCTTTCGGACAAATTCAATGCCCATATACGAGCCTTAAAGAATTTGGGTTCATCAGTTCAGATCGCCAGCTGCATCATCGTCCAGGTTTTGCTTCAAAGGTTGGACCCAGCTACCCAGGCTAAGTGGGAGGAGAGTCAAAACTCCTCAGGTTCAGACGCCATCCCTACTTGGGAGTCGATGGCCGAATTTTTGGAGCAGCGGTGTAGGACGCTGGACGCTATGGAAGTGGCCATGGCTGCATACGCCCCGGGCGCTCACGTGGGAAGGCGTCTAGTTGCAAATAATAGTAGATCATCCTTTATTGTTACTAATTCGCTTCCCTCTGCCTGTGCTCTATGCGGTGGATGGTCCCATATAATGTCTGCATGCCCCCGATTTCTATCAATGCCCCCTGAGATCCGCCTTGGTGAGGCAAGGCGACTCAGTCTTTGTCGAAAGTGTCTGCAAACGGGCCATCACATGCGTGAGTGCCTCGCTGCTAGTTGTCGCAGTTGTGGAAGGAGGCATCACAGCCTGTTGCATTTTCTGGAGCCTCAGGCATCTAGACTTTGGTTGGTCCTCCCACGTCAGCCATAGCCGAGGTCACTGAGCCTCTTCGCCGTCCACTGCCAATGCACTAATTGCTCAAGGTCGCAGCGGCGATATATCGTTGCTTGCTACAGCGAACATTCTTGTTCGTAGTCGCGCTGGATCCCTTGTTCCATGCCGAGCTCTGTTGGATTCTGGATCGCAGGTGCACGTGATCACTTCCCGGCTGGCAAGTCAGCTGCAGCTCCGGAGGTACAAATCATTCATGGCAGTGTCTGGTATTGGCGATACCAGTTTTGCGACAGATGGATTCTCTGTTAATGCTCTCCTGCGTTCCCACTGTTCCGAATACTCGGCCCTGGTTAACGTCGTCATTGCCGCCAATATCACGGACCTGTAGCCTAGCTTCAGTTTGGATGTCTCTAGCTGGAATTTTCCTGGCAATCTTTCTTTGGCTGATCCTGAATTTTTCCGCCCACAGCGGATCGACCTTCTTATCGGAGCCAGTCTGTTTTACGAGCTGCTGTGTGTTAGGCAAATTAAGCTGTCAGCCGGCCTGCCATTGCTGCAGAAAACCCGACTTGGATGGGTCGTGTGTGGAGGAGGCTCACATGTCCAGAGAAGATCATTCGTTTTCACTGCCCACAAGGATGTTCCGGAGAGCGCGACAATGCTGGATGATCAGCTGGATTCTCTTCTCCGCCGGTTTTGGGAAATCGAAGACGGCTCCGATCCTATTGTGAAGCGGACGAAGGAGGAGCTAGATTGCGATGCGCATTTCGTGCAACATTTTGCTCGGCTGGATTCCGGCGCTTACGCTGTGAAGCTTCCGTTAAAATGCGGTTCTAAGTTGCTGGGAGAATCTTACCCCCAAGCCGTTCGACGATTTCTTTCCCTCGAGAGGAAGCTCTGTCGCCGTCCTCAATTGAAGAAGCTGCCTTCATTAAGGAGTATTTGGAGTTGGGTCACATGTCTCCAGTCCCTGCTGATGCGGGCGTCACTGGTCAATACTTTCTTCCACACCATTGTGTTTTAAAAGAGGACAGTTCAACAACCAAGCTCAGCGTTGTTTTTGATGGATCTGCTGTCACCACTTCTGGATATTCATTGAATAACGTGTTGATGTCTGGCCCAGTTATTCAGCCAAAGTTACTGCATATTCTGTTAAGGTTCCGATGCCATCGGGTGGCCATTACAGGAGATATTTGTAAAATGTATCGTTGCGTCAGGGTTTTTCCTGAGGACAGCTATCTTCAGTGTATTCTTTGGCGGGATTCCACCCAGGATGAGTTACACGTTTTTAAGCTGGATACTGTCACCTATGGAACGAAGCCTGCCTCATTTTTAGCAGTTCGGGCAATGCATCAGTTGGCAGATGATGAGCATTTAATGTTTCCAAAGGGGGCCGAAATTCTGCGTCGCGACTTTTATGTGGATAATCTACTTTCCGGAGGTGACTCTATAGATGAAGCTATTAGCTTAATGCAGCAAACATCCGGGATCCTTGCCAAAGGCCAATTTCGGTTAAGGAAGTGGTGCTCCAATGTTGCTGACGTGCTGGAAAAGGTGCCTGAAGAAGATTGGGAGTTTTCCTAAGGTTTGATGATGGCAGCAACTTCACAGACACTGGGTCTTGCTTGGGATCCTGCAACTGTCCACTTGCTATTTTCCTTTGAAGGGATTCAGTCAACCTCCAAGCCCACTAGGCGCATCGTGCTTTCTTCAGTCGCTCGGCTTTATGGCCTTGTTGGTCCTGTAATTTTTAAAGGCAAAGATCTTTCTCCAGAAACTGTGGCGTGAGAAGTTGTACTGCGATGAAAGTCTTCCTCAAGCTCTTCACTGCGACTGGAATATGATTTGTAGCAGCTTTGTTAGTACGCAGCGCGCCGAATTTCCTAGATGGGCGCTAACATCGAAATCCGAGGTGGAGGTCCATGGATTCTGTGACGCCAGCATTGAGGCGTATGGGGCATGCGTTTATGTCGTGTCCAAGGGCGCAGGATCTGCAAGCTATTTACTCTGCTCAAAGTCCCGAAGTTGCGCCTTTAAAGACTGTTACAGTGCCGAAGCTGGAGTTAACGGGAGCCGAGTTGTTGGCTCGACTTATGTCGGAAGTAGCCCAGTTGTAGGTCTACGTTAAAAAGGTGCGATTTTTGCTGGTGTGATTCTGCCGTGGATCTGTCTTGGATTCGAGAAGAACCCTTTCGGTTTAATGTTTCTTTTTTTTAAACTAGAGTAACTAGAGAAATGGATTAATTGATTGAGCATAAGCTGTGGTCTCACGGTCCTCCGTTTCTCCATGGAGCCCAAGAGGAGAGGCCAACAGCGGTCCCATCTGAGAGATCGACCCTGGAGTTAGGTGCAAAGGTCCTGCTTATTCAGTCTCCGTACGTGGATATAACAGCGGTTTCTAAGTACGCTAATTCGTTTCCTGCACTGCAGAGGGTATTCGCTTACGTATACTAGTTTTCTCAACAAATTCTCCACAGCGGTGTCAGGGCTAGCGATATCAAATCTGGGACACAGCTTTTATTGCGACTAGTGCAGCGTGTGCATTTTTGACGGTGACGAAAGCAATACACAAATGCATCCGATGCTTCCGGACTAAGCCTCGGTTGTTGGAGCATATTATGGCTGATCTCCCGGAGCAAAGAGTTAGCGGCTCGCAGGTCTTTGGAATCACTGGTGTGGATTTTTGTGGACCGTTCTATTATGAGCCGGAAGTGCGTAATAAGGCTCGTTAGCATTTTCATTTGTTTTGCTACCAATGCCGTCCACCTGGAGCTTGTAAGGGATCTGTCCACAATGTCTTTTTTGCAGGCTTTGAAGCGTTTTATATGCACCCGCCGAAGGCCTCAACATATTTGGTCGGACAACGCAACTAACTTTGTTGGAGCCAAAAACGAGCTGAAGGAGCTGCGCCGATTGATTTTAAGCGAAGAGCATCAACGGGAACTGCTGGAGTTTTGCTCTATGGAGTCCATCGAATGGCATTTTATTCCATCTCGATCTCCGCATTTCGGTGGTCTGTGGGAAGCGGCTGTTAAACCGCCAAGCACCATTTTTACCGAGCTGTCGGATCTGCAGTTCTTGGATTCGAAGAGCTGAGAACGCTGCTGTGCCATATTGGGGCTGTTATAAATTCACGACCCTTAATGTCTTTTCCAGAAAATCCTGCAGACCTTGATGTTCTGACCCCGGCTCATTCTTTAACTGGTGGTCCGTCAGTCAGCTTTATCGAGCCTGATGTCACAAAGCTGAACTTCAACCGGTTGGACAGCTGGCAGCGCGTGTCTTTCCTGCAGCAGTCTTTCTGGTCCCGATGGAAAGAGGAGTACCTAAGCCTTCTCCAGCAGCGCTCCAAATGGCGTGCCTCCGGTCCTGCCCTGGCTCCGAACGATGTGGTGCTAGTAAAGGACGAGAATCTACCTTCGATGAAATGGCCACTTGCCAGAATAATGGAGTTAATCCCTGGTCGAGATGGAATCTTTCGAGTGGCGGTGATAAAAACCTCATCTAGAGTTACCAAGCGAGCAGTGACTAAGCTGTGCCTTTTGCCCCTTAAGGATGAAGTTGGAGTAGAAGCCCCAACTGGGGGGAGAATGTCGGGTCAAGCAGCTAACAACTAATTTAAACATAATAATTAATAATTAACTGATGTTTTGTTGGTCGCAAGCCGACTCTCTTTCGGCCGCTCGGCTTTTGTAATTCGGCATTTTAAGTTAGCGAGCATCCGCTCAGCCTATTCTGGAACGTTGGCGCCACTCTCGTTCGTTTTCTTATTGCGCTCGCATCCTAAATTGGATTTCAAATATTTTACATAAATTCTTATTTCATATGCAGCCCAAATAAAGTTTATAACGTTTAACTTAATTAAATTCTGATTTTTATTTACTGGCATTGAAAGTTATCAATGACTAACCTATTATAATGATATTTATTTGAAACCACTTGTAAATATTACTATAATTTTATTTTTCAGTGCATCGACATAAAAAAAATTGTGTAAATTATCCATGTTCAGCTGCCCTAACGTGCCCGTTAAATTTAGCGATATTTTCAGCAATCATGTCCTCCTCTAAACAAACACTTTTTGCAGTATGACATGGGGAAGCAGACGCCACAAAGAAGAGTTCTGCACTTATTGATCACATTTTTAGCGATATAGTTGATACATACAAATGTTACGAGATGGACTTGACATCTATAGAATGTACCATAAAAAATTTTTGCAAAACTTTTTGTAACAGATGGATAAATCTAGTAGATGTAAGGAGCGTTTCGAGAGGAAGAACTCGGGTTGTTTAACCGAACATTTGGTTCTTTTGGATGAGCATTATAGATATTATATTATAGATTCACGGGGTAGATATAGAAAATGTACCACTATCGATCGGAATGAAGTCAAAAAGAAGCCTTAGAAGCGGCCGGGATGTATCGAACATCGATGTTTTTCTTAGCGAAGTTTTCCGAGGTTTTTCGATGTTTTTATACCCTTGCAGAGGGTATTATAATTTTGTCCAAAAGTGTGCAACGCAGTGAAGGAGACATCTCCGACCCTATAAAGTATATATATTCTTGATCAGGATCACCTCCTGAGTTGATATGAGCATGTCCGTCTGTCCGTCTGTTCGTCTGTCTGTCTGTCCGTCTGTCTGTGTGTCCGTTTCTACGCGAACTAGTCTCTCAGTTTAAAAGCTATCGTCTTGAAACTTTGCACACATCCTTCTTTCCTTTGCACGCAGTATAGTTCAAATATTTTTTTTTGCCAAAACATTACGACAATAAACGCAAAACGCGTCACACTGCTTTGCAGATAGTGCCTGTGATGCCGTCCATGCCGGTAGAGCGTCTGCTCTTCAACCTGGCGACACAAGCATCAACCTTTACTTCCTCGAGGGCCGGTGGGACCTCGTCCGCTCCGGTAATCGGTGCATCGGCCTCTAGAACTGGGAAAAAGTTACGGAGGAGCACACGCGCACAGTCATCCTAATCGGTGACCAGCTCGCCATCAACGCAGAAGCACCCAATCTCCGTGCACTTTGGGTGACCCATAGTGGGACACTTCAAGTTAAACAAGTTCGGAGAGATCAAAGACACACACTGCATCGTCGCTATGAGCTCCAAAACAGACCATCGGAAGTTACTACTGATGTGCGAAATGTCCCAATCCTCAAGCTCCCCATTGATGGCCTTGAAGTGTGGCGCATGTAGCGCATGGCATCATCCACCATTGAAACTAGCTAAAAAGCCCTTTATGATGTCTTTATGATTTATTATTATGTCTTTATGTTTTATATTTTGTCTTATTTTTTATATATTATATTTTATAATTTGTTTATTAGCCACTGATGTGGTGATATTGGTGTGGTGGTAATTATATTAACTAGATCACGTCGGGGTCACCAATGTTTGGTCAGTGAGATTTTATAATGATGATAAATAAAAGGTCCAAATATAGATCGTTTAGAAAACTTATAAAAAAAATTTTTGGCCGCATATGAAACTGGGAAATAAACAGAGATCGCTAATTTAGAGTGCGAGCGCAATGAGCTCACGAGATTAATTATTAATTATTATTATTTAAGTCTTAACAGTTGTCTGCTGCCTAACCCGATAAAAAAAAGACCTATTTGGAAAAAGAGACTAAAGTTTTAGAAAACTTAAAAAAAAAGACTTTTGAATAGAGCAACTTCTTACTGAATAGACACATGGTAGAGATGAGTGTCGAAGAAAAATAAAAATTTCTGGTGAACATATTTTATAATAACATGGCAGTAAAATCCCATATTCGATAATATAGATTTTGCTAGAGAGAGAGCAATAGAGTTCAATAAAATTGACAAGGCCAATTATCGATTACCGAAACAAAATGAATAGTTCATATTCTTATTGTTAAGATTGGATATCATTTAAAAGATGCAAAGAATAAAAAAAGTTTTTTGATTTATTCAATGGTAGGCTTTGTTAGATAATAGCTTTTTGAAAATTTTAATGAAACGATATGATTTTTTTCTTTATATATTATGAACTTACCCATAAAACTGGCCACGTGCAAGGGAGTTAAACCGGATTCCGTAGTAGCGCTTATATTGGCTCCTTGTTTAATAAGTATCTCGACTACTTTAATGCGATTCTTCTTGCAGGCAATATGAAGGGGTGTAAATCCATTGAGAGCACGGGAGTTTGAATTAGCTCCATAATCAAGCAACAATTTTGATACTTTTACGTGACCGCAGTGGGCAGCCACATGAAGTGCTGTTAAATAATCAATAGTAACCTCGTCTACTGGAGCTTCTTTATCCAAAAGTAAACGAGCTGCTTCATCATGCTCTCCCTGAGCAGCCATATGAAGCGCAGTCAAGCCATTCCTTGTTTTTGTCAATATAGGAGCATTATTTTGCAACAATAACCGAATCACATGCATATGTCCAGATCGAGATGCACAGTGTAGTGGGGTTAGACCGTCCCGAGTTGCAGCATGTATGGAGGCACCACGTGAAAGCAACAAACTGCATATTTCAGATTTACCCCATTTACTCGCTACGTGCAATGGAGTAATGTTATGTTTTGCTACAAAATTAACATTAGCATTCCAATCTAATAACAATTTGGCAATTTCTACATTTCCATAATGTGCAGCAATATGCAGGGGTGTAAATCCTGATTTAGAAACAATATCTGCATTGTGATCATTTTTTAATAACAACGTAGCTGCATTTACATCATTTTTCTTTGCAGCAATATGAAGTGCTGGAAGACGGACCTTACCGCGTGCATCATTCTCTAAAAGAACAGTAACTACTTTCTCATGACCTTGCTGCATTGCTACAGCCAATGGAGTAAAACCATCTTCAGTAGCCAGTGAAGAATTAGCACCATGTGCTAATAGCATCCGACAACAAACTTCATGGTTTTCTTGTGCTGCCATATATAAAGGAGTGAACCCATTAGAAGATTGAACGTTTACATTTGCGTTATTTAAAATAAGCTGCTCAATTACTTCTAGTTGTCCTGCTAAAGAAGCAATATGCAATGCAGTGTTTCCTTTTTTGGTTGCATTATCCACATTGATACCTTTTGCTAACAACTCACAGCAAATATCAACATAACCATCTTTTGCAGCTAGATGAAGAGCATTCAATCCATTCTAAATAAAATAAATAAATTTTCAAGTTTCAATAAATTCGTAAGATAAGAAGTTTTCTTACCGCGTTGCAGCAATTGATGTCTGATATTTCTCCACTCTTTAAAAAACTAAGTAATTTATCAAGGTCTCCACCGCGGGCAGCACGTAAAAAAGAAATAGTCCCATCATTCTGACAAAAAAAATTTTGTTTTTACAAATATGAAATTACCTTCGTTAGGCACCTTCGATCGGTGCTTAAGATTTTTTATCACAGTTGTGAAAAATAAAAAACTTATGTTAAGCTCCCAATTTTATTGCAAATCGAAACAAAAAACTCAAATAAACATGAAATCTGCGAAACTCTCTTACCATTGTAAAAAGCAGTGTAGTTATATAAAAGTTACATTAAATAAAAACAAGAAACAAAAAGCTAACTTCGGGCAGAGCAGAAATTGATATACCCTTGTAGTTAAGATCCTTAAATCCTAATGAGAATATCGCTGTTATAATCTTAATTTTAAAAAAGGATGAACACCAAAAACCAACTTCAAAAACACCTGTGGGTGTAAATATGTGGGTGCTCGACACATATTCTATCATCGGCGTACTCGTGCAAAATCTTATATCTGTATCTTTTGTCTATTTTAGATCTACGCGTAATTACGAAAAGACTGACAGAGCGAAGGACGGACATGGCTATATCGACTCTGCTGTTGGTGCTGATGAGGGATATATACACTTTTGTCTCATAAATTCACATACATACATTTAAAAAAAAATTGGTTTTTCGCACGGTTAGTTTAGGTTGAGGTTAGGTTGAGGCGGCGATGTGGGAGTCCAGTAACTGACCACCCCTATATACTTGAGCCGCTGGGGCTTCATGGGATACCGCAAGGGCGTAGGATCCTGCATGGGGATCCCCTCTTATCCCTCTGATCCCCCTCTATTATTCTCGACGTCCCATTTGATTTGGAATCGTTCGCGACTGATTGTTTACATTATCTTACATCAAAAATAAATATATAACTAAAAACTTTTTTCTTGGAAGGGAATTTCGGAACCTTATTTTGCAATGATGGAAAACATAACTTTGGTGACACCGCCTTGATTGTGAAACCGACTCAATTTTCTTGATTTATGTTTTTAAAAACCATTTAAAGCTTTGCAAAATATACAGTAAAATAACATTGCAGGATCAATATCAATGCTGTCGTCTGTGCGCAAAAAACTTTCATTTATTTTTTGGCGAATATTTCAGCCCCTGTTTTGACTTGCTGTTTACCGTGCATTCACCCCGTTATATATCACATGCACAGTGGAACATGCACTTTTATTTTTATTTTTTAAATATAAATTTTAAAAATAAAGGATATGGTTTATAAATTGGTGGTTTTCGGGCAATAAACATATCATTGGAAAGAAGGGTTTGTGCAAAGTTTCAAATCGAGAGCTTTAAAATTGAAAGACTAGTTTGCGTAGAAATAGACAGACGGACATGCTCATATCAGATAAATACTTTATAGGGTCGGAGGTCACTTTTGACCAAAATGATAATACCCTCTATTGACTTTACTAATTAACCATAATTTACGCGTAATTACCAAGGAAACAAACAAAACAATAAGTGATGAGAAATGAAATGCTTAGTTGATTCTTTTCAAAAAAGTTTATTTGAGTGCACTGTATACAAGCTGTGTGTTCTCGGAATAACTGCTAAAGAATAAGTGACTTATTTACTAAATGCGACGCAGCGCCATAATCCGTATACAGAAAAGCTAGGAAAAAGAACTAATCCATAAGAAAAGACGACGCGTGGATCCACGCTGCCGTGGTTATACATATAAAAGTATACCTCAACCTTCCAGCAACATGAACATCATTCACATTGAATATAGCAACTTCGGCAGAATAGATTTCGTTTCTCAACAATAAGAAGAATAAATAAACATTACGCTAACATTATTTAAGCATTAACATAAAACCGATGTGCTGCTGCCTGACCCGACAGGTACCATGTCCGATCGTTCAGTTATGTGGCAGCTATAGGATATATCCTTATGAAATTTGGATTTTCCGACTACGTGCCAAGGAAAGAAGGTGTGTGCAAAGTTTCAAGTCGATAGATTTTTGAACCTGAGTGATTAGTTTGCGTAAAAATAGACAGACGGGCATGCTTATATCATCTTAGAAGGTGATCTTGATCAAGAATATATATACTTTATAGGGTCGGAGATGACTCCTTCACTGCGTTGCACACATTTGACCAAAATTATAATACTCTCTGCAAGGGTATACAAAAAAAATTCACCCAGCTCAACCTCAACCATTGCGAGGCAGCACAGTCACTGCTATGGCGGTCAGAGACGAGCAGACACAGGTAGTTCTTACCTCGGAACCGTACAAGAGTATCCCAGGCTATCAAATAGCTTCAAAAGTTCCGACGTCGACGGAGGTGGCCCCTCAGGTCATAAGTATATCCAGCGAATGCTTCTTTCGGCTTCGCAAAAATTAATGGTGTTCCTAAGGAGTTTGGACGGCCTTTAGAGTGGAGCAGCGGAGCTATGAACGAGGACTACCAGCCTCCTGGAGGACTTCGCGACTCTGGACGTGGTCTTGCCCAATTGAGGTCAAAAGGTGACACATAGCAAGGAAGGGCGTGATACGATGATCGAAATCACCTTTTGCTGCAGCACATTAAAAAAAAGTGCGATTGGGAGGTCAGTGATTTTTTTACTTTTAGCGAGCAACAAGCCATAGACTTCACCCTTGGAGGGGTAAGTATGAAACCGATTTCGTAGAGGACAATGAAGGGAAAGCCTTTCACCTATTCAGACGTTCGACTAGGCCCCATCATCCTCCCCTGAAGGATCAGCAAACGAACTATCGAGATCAATAACAGCTTGCTGCGACTGTGCCATGCCTTAAAGGAAACCGAGCAGAAGAGGATGAACAGTATACTCGTTCCACTACAACATCCAGCGATTAAGGCTGCCTGCGTTCAAGAAGACGATACCAAAAGGCAAGGGGTACAGAGGACCTTAAAATCAGAAAGGAAAAGTTCAAGGCAACAATGAGGGCCCTGAAACTGGCTATTAAAGCCAGCAAACGCGAGTGTTTTAAAAATATCTAGATCGGGGAAGAGGTGGACCCATGGGAAACCTCCTACATGGTCGTCATAAGGAAAATTAAAGGGCAGGAACGCCGTAGGCCCACATGCCCTACTCATCTAAAGAGCCTTGTTCTTGGCAAGACACTCCGCACGAAGAATCAAAAACATACGAGGTGATCGCGAGTGTTCCGCAAGGATCAGTTCCTATGGGTAATGTTGGACAAAAGGTTGTCCTTCGGATTGCAGAGGGAATACGTTACCAGAAAAGCAGCAGGAATCCAAGGAGCACTCTCACGGATGCTGCCAAGCGCTAGAGGCCCAAGCCGGAAGACGGGTCGTCACATAGGTCTTAATGTACTCAGCGCTGATATGGACTACTTCAGTCCGAAGACACCATGGGCTTACGAAAAAGCTAGGGGAATCCTACAAACTTGCGGCGCTACGGTTTATTTCGGGCTTCATAAAAATATCGGAGGAATCTGCTCTCGTCCTAGCAGGAAGAAATCCCCATCGATATTTTGGCAAATGAAGCGGAAGAGGTCTACGCAGGAGCGGTGGGATTCATCGTAACGTAGGAGGTATCGTGCCACATCTGGGGCACTACCCGCTCCAGAGCAGCTAATAAATGTTATGTGTAGCTCAAAGTAGCATACGAACTGGGTATGCCAGTTGACAGCTCACACACAGGGCGACTTAAAATGTTCTCTAAAAAAACGTGCAACGCACATACATACATGGCGTATGATTTATGTTTAAAGCATCGATTTTCACAAGAGCTACCTAGAAAATGGGAGTTTTCATTAATGGGTTAATTTTTAAACTTTAAAGTATTAATAAAAAATATTTTATAATATTTAATAATTTAGCTTTCATTTGCTGAGAGGCTTCATCCCGATGATTGAAAATGCTACGCGTAGGCACCACATAGAATGAGAGCAAAGAAAAACAAATCCCAAAATACGGTGCTTTTATACGTGCCGATTATCAACTCCACTAAATTTTAAATTTTTAAGGTTCTTCCGTTTATGTACATACATATCCGTATGTGCATATGCATGAACATATTTACACAAATAAATAATGGTATTGATCAACTTCAAACTTCCGTGTTTTTGAAGATAGAATCAGTACGAAGTTACAAGAGACTTTCTATCTTTCGTCAGTTGATCCGACCTACCAAATTGCACAAAGATCGGCTGACTATATCTTATAGCTGCCATATAACTGAACGATCGGAAATGGTATTTGGTAAAAATAAAAAAATTGAAATTTATAATTATTTGTACAGCCCCACGACATTATAACACAATATAAAATCAAAAAAAGCTTATAGCGCATTAAATATACATATGTACATATGTATATATATACTTCCTAATACATATGTACATAGTATGTAGTTTTCGTACTTTCATTGCATTTCGAATTTAAAATTGCATTTAACATCTTTGGGAACTCAAATGTCTTCGGCTTCCCGATTTATTCCCGACGATTTATTAGAGACTAAAAAATGCTGCACGCAGACAGAACCAGAACTTAAAGAAGAATGATAATTCGTTACTTGTTACTTTAGTGTATAACATAAGAGGAATAAGATATACAGTTGTGCAAGTTATCCAACACGTAAATACAGGCCACTTATGGCTTTTATAAACAATATTTTCAATCTTGCCTTTGGCTCAATTATCCAAGCCATAAATCCAGGCCACTTATGGCTTTCCACTTATGAATTTTATAAACAATATTTTCAAACTCTGCATTTGCTTTCGGCTATGTCTTTGGCTCGGAGGTCCGATCTCGGTTCCCCATAAACAAATCAAAATCAAAAGTAAACATCAGCTTCCCTCCGAAGCCCAATCAATTACGCCCTTTGCGTTTCAAGTACCCACCAAATTGCATCGATCAGCTTAATCGAATTTCACAATAAGATGCGACATTTTCATCTTAAGCCTCTAATCTAAAAACAACTGATTGCCGAGGTTCTTTGGATCAGATTTAGAATTAAGAAGTCAGTCCCTTTTTGACCGAGACCGCGAAGCTTGACAAAAAATATTTAAGAGAAATTAAAAGTGTCATGTAATAATTACGTTTAATAAATAAAGGTTTAACACCAGGTTGTTTAATTAAAAAATAAAATTTACATTTTTTTAATTCACCGAACTACAAACAATTTAACTTGCATATGCAAATATGTTCAACAACAATTTAGGTCCAAAGTGAGCAACGAAGTGAAGAAGACATCTCCGACCCTATAAGGTATATATATTCTTGATCAAGATCACCTCCTGAGTTGATATAGGCATGTCCGTCTGTCTGTTTCTACGCAAAGTAGTCTCTCAGTTTTGAAGCTATCGACTTGAAACTTTGCACACACCCTTCTTTCTTTTGCACGCAGTATATAATTCGGAACGATCGGGATCGGGCTACTATATCGTTTAGCTGCCATATAACTGATTGATCGGAAATGGTATAACTTCGGTGTTTTTAGAGTTAGAGAGTTCAAATGAGAGCTCCGGTTTTAATTTCAAGGGTATATTAACTTCAGTTCCTCCCGAAGTTGGCTTTCCTTTCTTGTTTTGAATGTCACAACATGTGAGTTCGAGTGAATTCTTTTCAATGTAAAATAATTTATTTCGTCTGATGCTATGAGTGAAGCTATGCAGATGTCTATCGCATATGCAACAAATAAAATGAAAACAGAAAAAGGACTATGAAATGATAAGAATAAGATAATTTAGTAAAAATTAATAATAAGAAAAACATATTTTAATTTGAAATTTTTGATACAGAAAATTCAAAAACATGGTGCCATGTATATTATTTTCATTAAATTTATTTTTTCAGAAATTTTGGTATCAAAACCAGGGACTTTAACGGTTATAATTAAAAAAGACAAAAAAAAATTGATTTTTAATAATTAAAATTAATTTTAATAATATGTAAGTATCAATTTTTATATAAAAATTACGCAATAACTTTTATTTTCAATTTTTATTATATAAATTGAAAAATTAAAAATAATTGTTTTGTTTTGATTCAAAACATTTTCCAATAACTTCTTTTAACTGGCGCTACAATAATTGGGAGTGGGCAAAATTTTGACAAAGTTCCAAATCGTTCCATTTTTATGGTGTCCGAGATCCACGCGTTTAAATTTGTACAAGTTTGTATGGTTATGTAAATGTGTATATAAATGTCTATATCTTCTCTAAATATCGGCCGATTGCACAGTGGTCGATTTGGCGTCGCTAGCGGTATTTAATTATGATTTTCAAATTTAAATAAACGTTAATTTAAGTTTACCTATCGATAAAATACACCTTGATTAGATGCTAATTGAGCTGTGAACTGTCAAAGTTAGGGCTGCAAAACTATCGATGTTACTATCGATAGTATCGAGGTTTTCAATATGGTCCGATGTATCGATGTTAAAAAGTGAACATCGATATATCGGATGCTTAACTGCATCAGTGGTGCCAGATTTGTTGGGTCCATTTTTACAATTATTATTAGTTGAAATACGACAAAATTTGATAAAAAAGCAAAAAAAAAAAAAAAAAAAAAAAAGGTCAATTTGGTTAAACGCAGCATTATCAAATCGAAATTTGTGTTCCAAAATGGAACTGGAAGTGGCTAGAGCATTTTCAAAACAAAAGCGATCAAAAAAAAAGCTAGATCAAAAAAAAAGCTAACCCATTTTATTTTTTATTTTATGAAATGAGCATTAATAAAAAAAAAACCCATTTTATTTTTTATTTTATGAAATGAGCATTAAATAATTTTTTTTTTTTTTTTTAAGGAAAAACTGTGAATAAAATAGATTTAAATTGTGAAGACCTAATTTTTGTTTTTTTCAATTAAAAAAAAAAAATGAATATATACATTTTCTTCGTTTGTTATTAAGAAATTAATAACATTATTCTACACAAAAAAATTAATTTTTGCCTTTTCTATATTTTTCTTAATATAGCATAATTTATATGGTATTTACCGCAATCTAAAATATTTGAAAAATTTTCGATGTTTTAACGATATATCGATGTTTTTTTTTAAAACATCGAGGTTTTGAAACATCGAAGCTAAAAACTATCGATGTACACACTATCGATAGTTTTGCAGCCCTAGTCAAAGTCAACATATGTTTCAGCAGGTGATATATAAAATTTTGGCGCCCTTTTGCTTGTGACCTATGCTTGTGACGTGTCTTATATGTGTTACTTATAAATTGTAGTGGATATTAAGTGTATTAACAGTGCGCGGGACAGAGCGCACACCAGTCTTTCGTGAAATAGAACTTAACAGATTCACCTGGATTCACTCTGTTTGCCATTGTTTGTTAAAGTGTGAATCATTATCTGTCCGAAATGTCAAAAATGAAGTGCGTATTCCTGCGTATCTACAAGATATTTCACTCCTTAGGAAGAATGTCAGTGTCGAAGCGCGCACTTTTCTTAGTATGGCACGGCGAAGCGATCCCCACTAAAAAGATCTTCGTAATGGAAAGCTTTGCATTAGGAGAAGTTTGTAACAAATATGATTGTAACAAAAAGGAGCTTTTCGAAATTGGGAAAAAGCTGCGCAATTTTAATAGTAGGCTTGTCAAGAAGTGGAAGAAATGCGATAGAAATAAGGCAGCTTTTGAAAAAAGTAATAAAGAATGGCTAGACACGCCTCAGGTGTTGATGGAAAAATCATCATTTAGAAATCGCCGAATCGACCACTGGGGATTAGGCAGAATTAGTTTGGCAGAATACAGAAATAGTTTGGCATCAAAAAAGAAAGACCATAACCATAGACAGACCACAGTTTTGTTCTCTTATAATGAGCGGTTAGGGTTGGCGTGTTCAAGTCTCAGCTCGATAGAAACAATATTCGATGTTAGGCCATTTATTTGACAATACGGCCCAGTGTGTAGCGTCCCTCTCTTCATTTGTGTCATTTTCTACTCTCTCACGACACTATAATTCGTCATACTTTTGAGATCTTTTACCACTATTCCTTTTTTGGTGGCGACACATACATACATATAAAAATAAATTTAACAGTCCATTTTCATTATATAAAAGGAATAATCTATAAGTTGTATGGTTAATGACATTAAACATCCATATGCACATACACTCCGTTTCACTTAAATAGCACACACTATTTTTAATAATTATGATATATCCTATAGCTGTTGTTTTCTTTTTGTCGACTTATCTTCTCGAAAAAGTTCGACATCTGGAAATTTTCAAGTGTAAATCAGTGGGGGGCATGTTTAAAATTTGAGTTTATGCGTAGCAGTACAAAACAATGGAAGCAGAAAATTCTGAACGAAAAAAAAGGATTTTTTTATTTCATTTTTCGTTAATATTTCTAGCAACACTTGTTAAAAAACAAGAAAGCAAAGCTAACTTCGGGCGGAGCCGAAGTTGATATACCCTTGCAGTTAAAACCGGATATATATCGCAAACATCGGATATAGTTGGCCGATCCTTATGAGAATATAATAGTATAACCCAATTTATTATAATACAAAATTTAAAACAAGTCCCAAACTTCTATCTTTAACAATACCAAAGTTGGTATTTCTTCCAAAAACCATTTCCGATCGTTCAGTTACATGGCAGCTTTAGGATATAGTCGGCCGATCCTAATGAAATTTCGTAGGTCGGATTAACTGACCAAAAATATAATCTGTACCAAGTTCCAGCTTTCTATCTTCAAAAACACGAAAGTTGGGTCACTTCCGATCGTTCAGTTATATGGCAGCTATAAGATATAGTCTGCCGATCCTTATGAAATTTGGTAGGTTGGATCAACTGACCAAAAATAGAATCTGTACTAAATTCCAGCTTTCTATCTTCTAAAACACGGAAGTTGAGTCATTTCCGATCGTTCAGTTATATGGCAGCTATAGGATATAGTCGGCCGATCCTTATGAAATCTGGCATGTCGTAATGTTTTGCCAAAAAATTTAATGTCAAATTTGAACTCTCTAACTCTAAAAACACCAAAGTTATACCATTTCCGATCATTCAGTTATATGGCAGCTATAGGATATAGTCGGCCGATCCGGGCCGTTCCGACTTATATACTGCGTGCAAAGGAAAGATGGGTGTGTGCAAAGTTTCAAGTCGATAGCTTTAAAACTGAGAGACTAGTTCGCGTAGAAACAGACAGACAGACAGACGGACAGACGGACATGCTTATATCAACTCAGGAGGTGATCCTGATCAAGAATATATATACTTTATAGGGTCGGAGGTGTCTTCTTCACTGCGTTGCACACTTTTGGACAAAATTATAATACCCTCTGCAAGGGTATAATGAAAAACTTGTTTCAAACTATTTTCTGAGAAAATTTTTCTCAGTGGAAACATTTTGTTGTTTAAGTTAGGGTTTTCAAATAAGACAAAACTCACTAATCCAGTGACTCCAGCACGATCATAGAGTTTCTTTTGAAGCATTTCTCTGATATATTTTGTAACATTGTCCCGCTAATGGACTGCATTAAGGGGTTATATACCTTTTTGAGCGAAAAAATTGAGGGAACTTTGGATTTTTTTTCAGGTGTTTAGGAACTGCACAGTGCGACAGTGATTTGGAACTTTTGAAGAGACCTAGTAGGAATTGTTTATTAGGTCGAATATAGAATAAAACCGTGTTTGAATTTTTCTAAGAGAAAAAAAGTCCCGAAAAAACGTTTTTTCTAAATAAATCAAGATTTTGAGGGTGTTAGAAAAATTTCAAACACGGATTTGTACTATATTCGACCTAATGAACAATTCCTACTAGGTCTCCTCAAAAGTTCCTCCAATTTTTTAATTTTTTTCGCACTGTGATAGTACATGTTTTTATCGAAACAAACGTTTTTTCTTGAAAAAATATGAATAATTTACGAAGTTATGGCAATTCTCTCGGAACCCTTTTTTTAAGAATGGCTTGTGGTGACCACGATGGACGTCCAGCAGGTCAACCGAAATAAAAAAACCAACAATTTTTTATTAGTATAGTATTATTTCCAGTTCGTGAACGATTATTTTCAAGAATATTTGGTTTTTTCTGCATACAGTAACAATTTTTCCAAAAAGTTGATTTTTCAAGTTCTAAAAATTTTATTAAAAAATTCAAAATTGGCGCATAAAAACTGAATCGTTCACGAACTAGGCACAATAATTACGAATAATTCGTGGTCAACCGTGGTCACAGCGAAGGCACTTTTGGAAAAACACGACATTGAGATAATCGCATTCAAAGTTGCTTGACGCTGTCCGCAGCC
Organism: Drosophila malerkotliana malerkotliana; assembly: GCA_018153235.1. Lineage (NCBI taxonomy): Eukaryota > Metazoa > Arthropoda > Insecta > Diptera > Drosophilidae > Drosophila > Drosophila malerkotliana. Next base: position 2,066,042 of record JAECXV010000020.1, on the reverse strand, counting down.
GTGACGAACCGCGTCTCAAAACGCTGTTTTCCTATCGAACTATTATTCGGATCTCTATGAAAATTTAGGATTCTACTTTAGGATTCAACAAAAAAAAATTTTTCGTTTTTTTGAAAAAAAAAGGTATGTAACCCCTTAAGATTGAACTCAAAGTGCGCGCGAGAACCGATGAGCAACGCGAGAAGATGGCAGAGTTAGAGCTTTGCGGAAAGCGAGCTACATTGTTATACACTGCCGTGCACTTAAATAGGGACAAGAATTTTTTTATGATTCGTTTTATTTTTCTCCTAATCTATTACAGCTATCGGAATGTGCTTTGCTGAGTTTTGAAGAATAGAACAAAGGCTAACTTTGGAAATAAGAGAGAGGTCCCAAGTTATATTTTCCCGTTATATTTTTTTCTGGTTTTTCCTGGAACCATTCCTAGAAAGCTGTACATTTTTGCATGCACTTGAATAGGGACAGACGTGATTTCTTCATTCTGAGCCAAATTCCATGCGATAAAGTTTATTATTTGTCAACTGACACACCTTTTAAATATAAATAAAACAGAATGGGCCGCGGCAAAGCTCTAACTGCTGTTGAAAAAGGAATAATAATGGCGTATAAGGAATGTAATTTTACATACAGAAAAATTGCTGAAAAAATACGAAAAAGCAAAAATGTTATTTGCTTAAAACCCTGCAAATGATGGGAATAACATGAGAGGATGCACCAAAAAAGTCCTTTTATCTACTGCAGAGCGCCGAATTGTTCGAGAAGAGTCAAATTCACACTGTGCGGCTACGAAAATTCATTAAAAACTAAATTTAAATGCAAGTGTGGATACAGTACGGAGAGTTATACGGCAAGCTAATCATCTGAAAAGATTGAAACTAAAAAAAAACCTCCGTTAAATAACCAAAGAAGGATTCTCGCCTCATCTATGCACGTTATCATATGACGCAACGCATTACAAAGGCTTACTCGAGGAAGCATTTTCTGAGGCAAAAAACATCTTTAGATCATTATCGTGGACTTTCCAACAGGATAATGCCCCAATCCACACAGCACGAGTGGTAAAAGCTTGGATTCGGCAGCAAAACCTGGATCTTATGGAGTAGCCCCCATATTCTCCGGATCTCAATGTAATTGAGAATGTGTGGGGATGGATGACAAAAAAATTATATGAATCTGGGAGACAATACAAAGACATACAAGCATTAAAAGATGCCATCAACACAGCCTGAAGTCAAATATCCTTAGATTACATAAAGGCACTATATGACTCTATTCCTAATAGGATTTATGAGGTTATATCCAACAATGGTGGTCACACACATTATTAAAATAGTTTAATTTGACAAAGTTTTAATAAATAAGCCTTAATATTAATAAAATGTTTTATATTATTTCTTAAACACCAATTTTTAGTTCCTGTCCCTATTCAAGTGCATGCAAAAATGTACAGCTTTCTAGGAATGGTTAAGGGGAGGGTAAGGTCAAATCATGCGAAAAAAGCCATGTTTTTGTGATTTTTTTCCTGACGACACAGTCAAAATTTATTTATTCAACCAACGGTATATTAAAGTATGACATTAGAAGAATGTTTAATAAAATTTTTACAAAAAAATATTTAAAAATATGGCAATGGTAGCAGTTGTCCGGACGTGTCGCCAAAAAAAGTTGAATTGCGGTGCCCATCATAACTCGGTGCTGGATCATTTGTAATCATAAAATGAAAATTCATTCGTTAGATAATAGTTCGCCCCAGGTAACGCTGTAAAGGTTTTTTGAAAATTGCAATTTTTAATTTTTTCGAAGACTTTAAAGTGAAAAACTCAATTTTTTGGGAAAAAATCGGTTAATTTGTCATTGCAAAATCAAAACTATGAGCAAAAAAAAAAAAAAACTTGACAGCGTTACCTCGTAAAATATGTACAGAAATAGTGTTTAAAATTTCAAAAGGATCGGTGCAGTAGTTTTGAAGTTATGAAGGGCACCGACTTTGAAAACGTCAGTTGTGGGAATAACGCTTTAAAGTTTTAAACAAAACGAAATCCAGTGTAAAACGTTTGCAAGCAACTTCGTCAATAACTAATAACTTCGTCAATTTTGCTTTAATTGACTTGAAATTTTGACAAAATATTCTTCAGATATTATGCATTCAATTAAAAAAAAAAAAAAAACAAGAAAGCAAAGCTAACTTCGGGCGGAGCCGAAGTTTATATACCCTTGCAGTTAAAACCGGATATATATCGCAAACATCGGATATAGTTGGCCGATCCTTATGGCAATAGGAATATATAATCCAATTTTTTACAATACAAAATCTAAAAAAAGTCCCAAACTTCTATCTTCAAAAATACGAAAGTTGATATTTCTACCAAGTACCATTACCGATCGTTCAGTTATATGGCAGCTATAGGATATAGTCGGCCGATCCTAATGAAATTTGGTAGGTCGGATCAACTGACCAAATATATAATCTGTACCAAGTTCCAGCTTTCTATCTTCAAAGACACGAGTTGGGTCAAAGTTGGGTCATTTCCGATCGTTCAGTTATATGGCAGCTATAGGATATAGTCGGCCGATCCTTACGAAATTTAGCATGTCGTATTATTTTGCCAAAAATAGCTCTCACCTAAAATTTGAACTCTCTAACTTTAAAAACACCAAAGTTATACCATATCCGATCAATCAGTTATATGGCAGCTATAGGATATAATCGGCCGATCCGGGCCGTTCCGACTTATATACTGCGTGCAAAGGAAAGAAGGGTGTGTGCAAAGTTTCAAGACGATAGCTTTAAAACTGAGAGACTAGTTTGCGTAGAAACAGACAGACGGACATGCTCATATCAACTCAGGAGGTGATCCTGATCAAGAATATATATACTTTATAGGGTCGGAGATGTCTCATTCACTGCGTTGCACACTTTTGACCAAAATTATAATACCCTCTGCAAGGGTATAAAAATGGAAAAAAAAAAATTTAATACCTTACCCTCCCCTTAAAGCAAATACGAAAAAAAAAAATTATAAAGGTAAATGGTTGCGACCTCTCTTTTATTTCCATAGTTAGCCTATGTTCTCTTCTTCAGAAATCAAAAAGGCATATGCCAATAGCCCTAGTAGATTAATAAAAAACATAAAACGAAACATAAAAAAATTCTTGTCCCTATTCAAGTGCACGGCAGTGTATTTTTTAGTTGTTAATGTGACCGTGATGGATTCGGACGAAGATTTTTATGCTTCAAGTGGAACACTTAACTTTGTATTGAAAAAGAAAGTGGCAACCACCCTCTTAACTGCAGTAGGAAAGAAATAGAACGATGTCTATTTCGACGTTTGGCTAATACAATATTAAAATAAAACAAGAAAGCAAAGCTAACTTCGGGCGGAGCCGAAGTTGATATACCCTTGCAGTTAAAACCGGATATATATCGCAAACATCGGATATAGTTGGCCGATCCTTATGATTACATCATAATAAAACCAATTAATTACAATAAAAAATCTAAAAAAAAGTTCCAAGCTTCTATCTTCAAAAATACGAAAGTTGATTTTTCTACCAAATACCATTTCCGATCGTTCAGTTACATGGCAGCTATAGGATATAGTCGGCCGATCCTAATGAAATTTCGTAGGTCGGACTGACCAAAAATATAATCTGTACCAAGTTCCAGCTTTCTATCTTCAAAAACACGAAAGTTGGATCATTTCCGATCGTTCAGTTATATGGCAGCTATAGGATATAGTCGGCCGATCCTTATAAAATCTGGCATGTAGAATGTGTTGCCAAAAATAGCCCTCATGTCAAACTTAAACTCTCTAACTCTAAAAACACCAAATTTATACCATTTCCGATCAATCAGTTATATGGCTATAGGATATATTCGGCCGATCCCGGCCGTTCCGTCTTATATACTGCGTGCAAAAGAAAGAAGGGTGTGTGCAAAGTTTCAAGTCGATAGCTTTAAAACTGAGAGACTAGTTTGCGTAGAAACAGACAGACGGACAGACGGACATGCTCATATCAACTCAGGAGGTGATCCTGATCAAGAATATATATACTTTATAGGGTCGGAGATGTCTCCTTCACTGCGTTGCACACTTTTGGACAAAATTATAATACCCTCTGCAAGGGTATAAATATAAAAAATAATACAAATTGCTTTAAAAATAAACGGTAATTAAATTACATAATGCAACAAAACTCGCTCTGAGCGAGTTGAAGCGATAAAGCAGGTCTCTCTCGCTTTGTTCTCGCAACTCGCTTCGCTCTTTCTCTGACATATTTCGAGCGCTTGCATAAGAAAAAGGTTGCAGTGGTTAATCGCTCGTTCTTGCCCAATATTATCACATGGTGTCCTACGTGTGTCATTTTACACTCTGCAAAGGTATCGTAGATGTCTTCAAGGTATTCATGCATTCATCTTAATCCATAATGATTTTTATGCTGTGTATAGAGAACTTATTTCCTGATTGGAAAAAAAAGCGCAGAGAACTGTACCCTGTCGCTCATTGCTTAATCATTTTTGGGTTGTATTCTGAGTTATTTTGACTTCTATATAATATACCATAAAAAAAACCCACTTTGCGCCCCTTTTGAGCTTGCCGCTTTTACACATTTGATACTATAAAATTTATAGTCGTGCCATTTGGAAGTAACTATATGCTCTAGATCATGTGTTTCACATTTAAAGTTAGGACATATCCTGGTATTTTTAAAGCTATTGAAAGTTTTCTATCCCCATATATATATGTACAATATTACGTTTTTTCACACTGCAGTGATTTACGGTACTCGTAGAATACAAGGATATATTGTAGTCGTGTGAATGTATTTAACATGTAGAAGGAATTTTCTCAGACCCTATTAAGTATATATATTCTTGATCAGCATCAACAACCGAATCGATACAGCCATGCCCGTATGTCCGTATTTTCGTGGAGATATGCCAGTTCAAGTTTGTTTCAAATTTTTGGCATCAAAAATGTTTTGAAATTTAAATTTTAATTTTGGAAAAATTTTGAAACAAACTTGAACAGCGTGGGCATTGTAGAGTCTCCACGCCAAATCCTATAGATTTTTCATATAGTTTCTGAGATCCGTGCGTTTATACGGACAGACGGACGGACGGAGACGGGCATGGCTATATAGACTACAAAAGTAACTAAATTTTATTTGGCCCAAATGCAACAAAAAGCGGTATATATCGCAAACATCGGATATAGCTGGCCGATCCTTATGAGAATATATAAAAAAAAAATTTATTACAACACAAAATCTAAAAACAAGTTCCATGCTTCTATCTTTAAAAAATGTTGGTATTTTTACCAAATACGAAATACCATTGCCAATCGTTCAATTATATGGAAACTATAGGATATAGTCGGCCGATCCTCAAATTTGGTGCGTCTAGCCAGCTGGGACTTGAAAACTCCAATTTTTAACTTTATATATGCGCATACACCAAAGTTTTGGAAAAAGCTTTTCCGCAATAATACATTTTGAAATCATTTGCTCGGACATTTCTACAGGGTGGGCCCCGTAGCGGTCACATTTTTAACTATTAGTTATTTCGAGAACGTCACCACATATGTCAGTCGCATATTCATAGTTGTTCAGTATATCAACTCCGGTTCACGAAATGGAACGCTTCTCGAACGAACAACGCTGGGAAATGGTAAAATTTTACTTCCAAAGTATTTGGACGAAAAATTTGAATCAGATTTGGGCGAAAATCATATTCTCGGACGAGGCGCATTTCCATCTTGGCGGCTATGTTAATAAGCAAAACTGCCGTATCTGGGGAACGGAAAACCCTCATGTGATCGTGGAGAAACCAATGCATCCCGAACGAGTGACTGTTTGGTGCGGATTATGGTGGTATCATTGGGCCGTTTTTCTTCAAAGACATTGCGGGAAGAGCCGTTACGGTCAATGGCGAGCGCTACCGAGCCATGATAAGCGATTTTTTGTGGCCTATTATCGACCAAATGGACGTGGAAGACATTTGGTTTCAACAGGATGGCGCACCGTGCCACACAAGCAACGCCAAAATCGATCTTCTGCGCGAGAAGTTCGGCGAACGCATTATTAGCCGACGCGCCGAAATCGGCGAAGTTATTGGCCAGATAAAGCCCCACACGCTCGAGAATGTCGTCAAAAATTGGTCTAATCGCATCGGCTAATGCCACGCTAGAATGATGCTGTGTTCCATCATTAAACCGGAAGAATTAAGCTTTACAATAAAAAAATCAGAATTGAAAAATATTGACGCGGGTTCATTTTATCGCCAAAAGGCGAAAAAGGTGATTTTTAATTGGCCCACCCTGTACATGACAATGCCCCAAAACACAATGCTAGTGTTGTTAAATCTTTTTTAAAAATACTTTTAACTGATTACAATATTATTTTGATTAGAAAAAATTGAAAAAGTCTATATCAGGGGTGCCCAGTCCCATTGCTCTCGGTGCTCCTTTGTTGTTGGAATTGCTCTTTCATATGGGAAACGAAATTTCATATTCGTGTGATCCTCCCAGCATAGGCAAAGCCCAAATACAAAAACAATTTTTCGTGTTTTCCCTATTCTCCTCAATCGTGCTAATCCGAACGCATTTTGTTGTTGGATAGCCGAAAACTTATCACTACAAGAAACTCATTCTTGCTTTTCTTTCAGCCAAAATGGTCGACTTGAGGCGATGAATTTCTTCTTTGCAGAACATTTTTAAAGTAAAAAGTTAGGCATTTATTGTCATAGTATAATAATAAACTGTTGTGAAAAATATAGGCCCTATTTATAATTGCTATAATAAAATGTTTTTTTTATTATAATGATATTTGTTTGAAACTCCTTGTGAATGTTACTATAATTTTATTTTTCAGTGCATCGAAATGAAAAAAATGGTGTAAATGGTGTATTGGTGATCTTTTGCACTGGTATTGGAGTTTGCTCTGCCGTATGCTGAGCTTGGGCACCCCTGGTCTATATGATTCACTGACCAACAAAATGTACATATGTATGAGGTAATGTTGAATGTTCTTGTGAAGAATTCATTACAAAATACTTGTTTTCTAAGCTTTTCATATTATTTTTTAATTTAATTAAAGTTTTTTTACTTTGGTTATATATGTATAAAATTGATTAAACTATAAATATAAATTTAAACACAGTGTTTTCGTTTCGGTAAACGAAAATTGCTACACTAAATTGCCTAAGTGTGCTATTCAATGAAACACAGTGTACATATGTATGTATGTATGTAAACATGGATGTACATGTATATGTATATATTTATGTAGCTATTAGCTACATCCGTATTTTTTTTTATGCCAATTATATGTATGTAATGCATGTATGTAATAAACAAACATAAATAATGTTTAAGAATATGTGCATATTTTCATTAATTGCATTTGTTGTTTTTAAAATGATACCTGTTTTTCATTTATTGTATTTCCATTAATTTTTCCCCCTGGTACTGAAATATTTTGGGGGGTAATATTTCTTTGATGAGTAACACTTCTCTCTTTATTTTGTGTTGCCTTTTCATCTTTTAATTCACCAAGAGTCATTATGAAGGATAAAAAACTAGAAAACAATAAATCGTTTAAATTTAGTTATTCGTTTTTTAGTAAAATAAAAATTTTTGAATTTTAAATTTAAGTATTATAGATTTACACAATAAATCTTATACACAAAAATGTTCTAAGCCTATGCGTATACCATACATCTATATATACATTCATATGTACATATATTTTATGATTTCATGACGTCATTAATAAACTTAAATATTTATTCGTTTTAACCTTTTTCAGTTTTTAGAAAGTATGTTTTTCTAGCTCACTCTCATATGTAACTTACTTTTCAAGGAGCGTTTCCTCTCTCTAGATATTTTCAAAACAGGAAATAAAGTACTTTTTTAATATCTATCGTTTCCCTCACATATCTAAACCCTGTTAACATATTTGCCAGTGATGCCCAATTTTCCCGCTTATACCTACATATGTATACTTAAAATCCTAAACTAATTCCATATAAGCAGTAATTAAACCGACAAAAACTGTTTTCCAGCAATGAGAGAGAGCGAATGCCAAATATATGTTTTATTTTTATGCAACCTATACTAGTTCAGATCGCTGATGGTGATAACTTTGAAAACTACACATCTATGCTTTTATTTTTGCATACTATAGGTTAAAGCGTGATAGCTTGCCAAAGTCGACTTTGTGAGTACGATGTGAGCTGTTTCAAAAGAAGAAGTTCGACTAGCGATTTGTTAGAGTAAGACAGAAAGCATTTTGACGGCAACTAAACGGATACTGCGGAAATTAAAAACGAAATTTGTCTTAAATATATGTAAAAATGTGAAAACCCGTCTATGTAAACAAAAAATTTACTTAATTAATTTTTTTACAATTGTTCTATTCTAATTGTCTTATTAATTGCTTATGAGAAATATTTGAATTGTACCGCCTAAAGATATTATCGCTCTGTTAAGTACTCGTTCTTGTTACTCGCTGCGTCGCAGTTTCGAATGAAAGAAGAGAAGGAGCAGATATAACCTAGTAATAAATGAACTCCCATTGAATTTGGTTGATGAGTTTGTACTGGAACCATAGTGGCTGGCCTGAAACAGGCATTTTCGCAGTTTGCCGTTTGGAGCAGACATTTCTTGGCGCCCCCGGGTGGACTCAGAAGGACGTATCACGTATACATAGCTGATCAGCTATACGTGCATTCGCAATCTCAGTTTGGGCTTGTACTCGACACGCCGCTGGAATTCATCCGCTGGATTTTGCTAATCGCTAAGTAACAAATTGATAGCATTTCGGTAAATGAAATACTTACATAAGCCTGCAAAATATAGCCAAGGAGTAAGTTTTGACGCAAACACGTGTCAAAAATACAGGTTGGTTCTTTAGTTGCTTGGTGCCGTTCTTTCTCTGTTCACATGCACGTACCATCGCACACACCACACACACATACATACAGAAAAAATACAGTTCATCGATCAGAGGGAGATTTGAAATACGTTGCAGCACCTTAATTACGCTTAGCCCGAGTTTTGTGAATTCGAGTAGTTCAATTTGTCTCTCTGCTGCAGAGTAACGGCTCACGCTTGCACTTTAGCTCACATGCAATTCGGGTACAGTTATAACAAAGTTACAAAGTTTAAATAAGTTATATCAATATAACGTATCGCAACATTAGATAGCTGTGCTTTCTACTTGAGAATTCAGTTTCAATTAAATCAGTGGGTGGCTAAGACTCACTTATATTGATATTTTAGCGTAAAATTGCATCAAGGCTCCGAACCGACGTTTAAGTCGTCAGCAAAGTTCAAGTGTACATGATGTCAATGATAGCAACGATCGTAATTCATTACTCCGCGTCTTGAAAGTGTTAAGGGTGACATAGACCGCATGTGAAAGTTTATGCAACAACAAGTCGTATCCATTCGAGGGAGCGAATTAGAGTGCAGATTAGACATTTTAAACAATTACATAAATCGTGCATTTAACCTTCAAGAAGGAATTGAGTCCATTAATCCGGTATTGTCCTCGCGAGCTGAGCTTGAGGACAAGTGTGTAGCCACAAAATCTCTTTATATGTCAGCTAATGTACAAAATCAAAGACCACCATTACTTAACTCGACTCTTAATACAACAAGTTCCCACAATAAAAATTTACCTCAAATGAATTTACCCAAGTTTTCCGGATGCTACTCTGAGTATAAGAACTTTATTGGTTTATTCCCTAGTCTCATAGATAGCTATCGAACTCTTAGCGACGTGGAAAAATTTAATCACCTGTTGTCATGTCTGAAAAAAGCGTTGGGGACCGTGAAAGCATACCAAATAACTGAGACCAAAGATTATAAAGTACATAGATGGGACATCAGGTCCAAAACGGTCAACTTTTTTCGTCGAGCTTGTTGGTTAGGGAGGAACGCGCATGCATACGATTCTATTTTTAGAACTCTTTACATGTATCCGCCAACAAAAATGTGAACCTATGTATGTATGTGTGACTGCTCGCACGACGGAGTAAAAATGTTTTGGCTTCCAAATTTCAATTTCAATTTCTCGTTTCTGTTTTCGATGCGCCGATGTGATAGTTGGTAGAACAAATGGTATTTTTAATCGCCGCAGATCAAGACAGAATGGTAGCGTAATGCATAGAGTAGTTACTCTATGTGTAATTTTTCTGTGTTCAAATCCTCGTAAGGACTTTCTTTCTTTTATAATTATTATTTTTTTTATTTTTCTTTAATTGTAATATTTTTTTATAATTTTACAATTGTAAAATTGTTTTATTCTTCATTATGTCCTGCTAATAAGATGCTAATAAAATTTCAAGGGAGACCTTCTAACATTTTGTCATCCGACACGTCAGTCACTTATTTTTACAACAATTGTAATAGAATGCAATTAAAAATAATAATAATAACGTAAAAATTAAAAAAAAAAAAATGAATAAAAAAATAAAAGTAAATATAAAGAGGATCATAAAACTAAAACTTTATCAAAATTGAAACAACTGCCCGCTAATGAAATCGAACGCAGGACCCCATGAATAAGGACCGAGCACTATCCATCTAGGCTACCCTCGAAGTTGTTTTTATGATACTTAAAATTGGTGTTAAAGGAAGCGCTAGAATCCATACCAAAAATAGAGCTGACGAGTAAGGATAGTAAGAGATATTTCTGATCTCTTTACTCTCACATTGGTTTGATTAAAACGTTTCAAACTTTCATCGTTCCAAAGATGTTACTATCTAAAAATAGAATTCTCTCTTTCCCTCTCTCATCTGCCAGCCGTTTGTCATGGAACCCGCCCTCAAATGTTTTCATTATTACAGCGGGTTCCACGACGGAAAAAAGGAAAACATTTGAGAGCGGGTTCCACTTATAGACATTTTTACAGCGGGTTCCACTACGAACTGAGACGATGTTAAGGTGATTTTACAATTTTGTATTTTTTTTTATTGGATTATAAATTTAGGAAAAAACATTAAAAGAATAAAAATATAATATAAATAGATTTAAAATTAAAAAAAAATGGATGTCCCGAGCCTGGTTTGAACTCGTTTTACTTTGCATACCAGCCAAGCACTCTAGCACTCGGCTATTCCTCATTCGTTGTCGCGCGAAAAATTTCTCAAACTTATCTTGTCGCGCAATGGAACCCACTCGTTCCAGCGGGTTCCACTGCTGGAACCCGCCATAGAAAATTTTTCTTTGTATGAGATGTCCCATCTATGTACTTTATAATCTTTGCTGAGACCAATTACCCAAAGGCATTGGCCGCCTTAAATCGAGTGTACGACAATCAGTGTTTAATTTTTTATTATTGTATTTCACGCCTCTTTGACATTCCCTCAATTTAGGGTCCGTCCGCCTTGTCACTGCGTGACATGATAGATACTGTCACAGCTATTTACAAATCCTTGCTTTCACTAGGCAGTGACAAGATAATAGCAAATGCAATGCTCATACATATCGTCATGACAAAAGAGGACCCAAAAACTAAGAAAGGGAAGAAAGTTTAGACTTTCAAAACATCCCCCTTTCAATTGGCATTTCAATTGGAAGCTGAACTTATTGTTCTGAAGTCAATATCATCGTCCCAACCAGAGAGGGCAGTTCAAGTGTTAGACTGGAACCACTAACCATACAGCATATAGACAACCCATTTCATACAACGAAAATGGACGCGAAAATTTCTTGCGACAGGCCCCAGCAGGCCCCAGAGCGGATTTCTTACGCTCTCTTACGCTCATCGTTCGTTCATCTTACGCTCATTCTCTCATTAAATTTTTTCTGTTTCTCAGTCTCTAAACGGAGCGCGATGAAGAAGGTTGGCCTGCGCTTCGGTTGATCTTCGTATGTATGCGTGTCACACGTTCACATACATGGGTGTATGTGTGCGTGCGATTTCGTTTCGAAGCCAGCGCACAAAATTTTGATTTTTCTTACTTTTCAGGCTTGCTACCCTAACAAAATTCGGGTATTCGTTATTTGATGAAATGACGAAAGAAATTATATTATTTTTCATATTATATTTTTTTATTATTTCAGCATACATTTTTAATTTATTTAGGAATAAGATTAAGTGTTAGTAGTAAAATGTTTTGTGTATATATATTTTTACGAATCATTAAAAATCAATAACCCATCAATAACCCACCCAATAACCCTGCTTCTATCTCTTCGCCCGCTTGATTGGCAAGGAACAAGCAGGGCAAACACTGGAAGAAAAAGAAGGGCGTTCAACGTGACGTGTACACGTTGCTAAGTTCAAGATGCTCCAACTTTTGAGCAACGTCGGACGAAGTTACTAACCAAAGTTGATGGATTAACCAAGGAACAATGCGCATATCGCAAATGGCTTATTATTTCAAATTTACCATCTGCAATTATAAAATGATAATAAAGTATCATTTAACGATTTATTAATGTTTCAAATACATAATTTCACAATAATTGAACTTGTACGAAAAAAAATTGACTCTCAGCAGACAAATTAGTTGAAATTAACTCTGAGAATCGAGTCGCTTCAACGTTGGTTTCCAAGTTGAATTGACCAGAGATGATAGCTAAAACAAATTGATACTTTGAAATGAAGATATCGTGACTGGCACCAGGGTTTGCATTTACTACTCCGTAGCAGCGAGATGCATAGAAATATTGCTCTGCTATTGCTAACGTTGTCACTTTTCCTAGAGCGGGAGCGGAGCCGTAGCTGAAAAATGAAAATTGTCTGCTCTGCTCTGCTCCGAGCTTTAAGAACGAGAAGTTTAAAGCTATAGCTACAGCAATAGCAGAAAAAAATATTCTGTGCTCCTCGTAGCCGTAGCCAAAAATCTAAAGCGAGAGCAGAGCAGTGCAAAAAATATATTTGTATGTGCTACTGCTCTAAAACAAAAACTTTTGTTTTTTAAAACAAAAACTTTCCACTTTCTTTACCTCCTTTCTTCCTTACCCACTTTCTTTACCCTTGTAAGAATGATTTGTAGATAATAACAAATATTAATAAGTAAAAATATTTAATATTTAGTTCATTCAGAAACAACAAATAAATATTAATAACTACTAATTAAATCAAAATTAAAAGATTAAGCTATTCTAAATTTATTTAGTAAATATTTAGTCGTCGTCTTCAAATAAACTCAAGTTGTCGATCGCATTAACTAAGTGTTTTGAGTTTAGGCGAACAAGGAGTAAATTTTCTAATGTGTCGTGGCTTATAAGATTTCTCGACTGTACATCACATTAATACAAATTTGCATTTATGAATAGCGTTAGAATTTTAGTTATATATATGTTCCTTAGATATCGAATGAGGTTATACCTAGGACACTTAATAAAACACTGAATAAGACAAAACACTTATGTGCAATGTACAGTACATTTTGAATAAAACTATAGAATCCGATCCTTATAAAAATATCATAATAAAACCAATTTATTACAATAAAATATCTAATAAAAAGTCCCAAGCTTCTATCTTCAAAAATACGAAAGTTGATATTTCTACCAAATACCATTTCCGATCGTTCAGTTATATGTCAGCTATAAAATATAGTCAACCGATCGTTATGAAATTTGGTAGATCGGATTAACTGACCAAAAATTCAATCTGTACCAAGTTCCAGCTTTCTATCTTAAAAAACACGAAAGTTGGGTCATTTCCGATCGTTCAGTTATATGGAAGCTATAGGATATAGTCGGCCGGTCCTTTTGAAATTTGGCATGTCGTAATATTTTTTCAAAAATAGCTCTCATGTAAAGTTTGAACTCACTAACTCTAAAAACACCAAAGGTATACCATTTCCGATCAATCAGTTATATGGCAGCTATAGGATATAGTCGTCCGTTTCCAGTCGTTCCGACCTATATTTTTTTAAGGATATGTGCAAAGTTTCATGTCGATAGCTTGAAAACTGAGAGACTCGTTCGCGTAGAAACCGACAGAAAGACGGACAAACGGACTGACGGGCATGACTAAGACACTTAATAAGACACTGAATAAGACAAAACACTTATGTGCAATGTACAGTGTGTTTTGAATAAAACTATAGAATCCGATCCTTATAAAAATATCATAATAAAACCAATTTGTTACAATAAAATATCTAATAAAAAGTCCCAAGCTTCTATCTTCAAAAATACGAAAGTTGATATTTCTACCAAATACCATTTCCGATCGTCATGTCAGCTATAAAATATAGTCAACCGATCGTTATGAAATTTGGTAGATCGGATTAACTGACCAAAAATTCAATCTGTACCAAGTTCCAGCTTTCTATCTTAAAAAACACGAAAGTTGGGTCATTTCCGATCGTTCCATATAACTGGAAGCTATAGGATATAGTCGGCCGGTCCTTTTGAAATTTGGCATGTCGTAATATTTTTTCAAAAATAGCTCTCCTGTAAAGTTTGAACTCACTAACTCTAAAAACACCAAAGGTATACCATTTCCGATCAATCAGTTATATGGCAGCTATAGGATATAGTCGTCCGTTTCCAGTCGTTCCGACCTATATTTTTTTAAGGATGTGTGCAAAGTTTCATGTCGATAGCTTGAAAACTGAGAGACTAGTTCGCGTAGAAACCGACAGACAGACGGACAAACGGACAGACGGGCATGCTCATATCACCTCAGGAGGTGCTTCTGATCAAGAATATATATACTTTATAGCGTCGGAGATGTCTCCTTCACAGCGTTGCACACTTTTGATCAAAATTATAATACTCTCTGCAAGGTTCAAGATCATTGCAGTGTAGACATGTTGATTTGAAAATTCGGGGAATTAGAAAGTCTCCCGAGCATTGCACAGAATAAACTTTACACTCCGGAGCAAATTATGTGCGAAAAGGCATTCATCGAGAGTATTGTTCGGTTACCCTCCGATCGACTTCAAGTTTCATTGCCATTTAAGTCCAGCCCTACTTGTCTCGGCTCGTCGTTTGAAATCGCAAAAAGGCGGTTCTTAGCACTAGAAAGGAGGATGTCCAATAACCCAGAAATAAATTCCATGTAAGTTGCCTTTATGAAGGAGTACATTTCCTTTGGCCACATGACGTTGGTCAATGATGAAATTCCGACTGAGCCTCATTTCTTCATTCCTTATCAATGTGTGCTCAGACCGCAAAGTTCAAGCACTAAACATAGAGTGGTTTTCGATGCATCGAGAAAGACAAGCTCGCAAGTGTCATTGGACGAATTTCTGATGATCGGACCAACTATACAGCCCTGTCTGTACGCTACCTTGCTAAGGTTTCGTCTTCGCAAATACGCTATTACAGCAGATATCGTCAAAATGTATAGACAAGTGGAAATAACTGAATCCCATCGTAATTTTCAACTAATAGTATGGAGACAGTATAAGGATGAAAAATTACAAGTCCATCGCTTGATTAGCATTACATACGGCACGGCCTGCGCACCGTTTTTAGCTATCCGCTGCCTCAAGTACCTTAGTGAGATATATTCAGTTTCTCACCCTCTAGGATCCTTAGTCTTATCGAATAGCTTCGACGTTGACGATCTTTTGTCAGGCGCGGATACAATCGAAGAACTTACGTGGATGCGAAACGAAACAGTTGAAATCTTAGGCTCGGCCGGGCTTGTTCTTTCGAAGTGGGCAACCAACTGTGAGCAGCTAATAGATCTTCTAATAGATCAGTCTACAGATGTATCTGTCGGGGAGCACAAAGATACAAAGGCGTTAGGCCTCGTTTGGAACCCAAATCATGACATCTTAAGGTTTTCTTCGCCAGAGATGTGTACAAGCCATGCGCCAACAAAAAGATCTATGTTGTCCCTTACCGCTCGCCTATATGATCCTCTCGGGTTTATCTGTCCTGTTGTCACAAAGGCCAAAATTCTTATACAACAGATTTGGCTTAAGATAGAGTGGGATGATCAAATTCCTGACATCCTTTAGCAGTCACAATGGCAATCTATCACAATTGGTTTGGAAGAGTTGGATATATTGACAATTCCAAGTCATGTAGGTATGACAAAAAATACCGTATGTCAAATACATGGCTTTGCGGATGCCTCAACTGAGGCATACGGATGTTGCCTGTACATCCGTGTCGAACATCCACATGGTGTGGAAGTTAAATTGCTTACTGCAAAATCAAGAGTGGCCCCTCTGAAAACAAAGTCGGTACCACGACTAGAGCTTTGCGCGGCGGACTTGCTAGCCATCTTTTGGGACGAAGTTCGTCCACTGATAGACTTTCCATTTGAATGAGTTGTAATGTGGTCCGATTCAGAAATCGTCTTGTATTGGCTGCAAACACATCCTTCAAAACTGAAAATTGTAAATTGTTGTAAAAATTCATTTTGGTTTGATGGTCCCTACTTCTTGACTCAAGATCAAAGGCTTTGGCCTCAAAATATAAAAATTCAGCAAGTCAACAGTAACGAAGAGTTAGAGATTCGGAATATAACTACTAGCCACGTTACAACACAACTCGAGCCGAATCCAATAGAAAAAATTGTCGAAAATTCATCTTCATTTCTTTAAGTAATGCGCATTGTTCCGTCTTCACTAAATCCTACCTCGGTTGAACTCGGCTCGGCCTTTTTACTCGTTGTAAGCGTCATCCAGAAAAATGCATTTAAAAGTGAACTCATAATATTACAAAAATCAGTTAAATTGCCAGACTCACTTCAAAAATTAAGTCCATTCGTTGTGACTGAATCAATTGGAAAGCTTCAGGTGTCTTTGTTGCGAGTAGGAGGTAGATTGTTCAATGCACAGTTAAGCTACAGCGTAAAGTTTCCGCTTCTCATGCCAAAGGGCAACAGATTCGTGAGTTTATACATTCAACATCTGCATAGAACCAACTGTCATGCAGGACCCAGAGCATTGGATGGTCTTATTCGCCAAACAATATGGCTCATAAATGCTAGGCACGAATAAAGCGCGGTCGTACAACAATGCGTACATTGCTTTCGATACAAGCCAAAATTAGCTTCAAAAATAATGGGTAACTTACCAGCCGACCGTTTGATAGGAACAAGGCTGTTTGTAATTAGTGGAGTTGACTTATTTGGGCCGATTCGAGTATCGCTAGGAATTCGTGGCAAGCCACCAATCAAGATGTATGTATCGATATTCATTTGCTTCCTGTCAAAAGCCGTTCATCTTGAACTTGTAAAAGATCTCACAGCTAATACATTCATTATGTGCTTATCTAGATTTGTCGGAAGACGTGGACCCATCGAGAAATTGTATTGCGATAATGACACGAATTTTTCAGGCTCGTCTCGCATCATACATGACCTAATGAGCAAATTGGAAACCCATAAGGACGCTATGACAGCTTTTGGAGCACCTCGTCGATTCGAATTTATCTTCATCCCTCCCAGAGCCCCACATTTTGGAGAGCTTTGTGAGGCGGCCGTTAAATCGGCTAAACACTTGTGTCTCCGAGCTGTGGGTAACGCGTTACTAAAAGAAGACGAGCTCCATACGGTGATCGTAAAAGTATACGCAGTGCTGAATTCGCGGCCGATTATCGCTGACGGCTCAAGCCCAAACGATGGTGAAGCTATAACCCCTGGGCACCTCCTCGTCGGGACCAGCTTGGCGACCTTGCCTTCAGCATCCGCTCAGGCAAATGTGCAACCGAATTTATCGTTTCTTCAGCGCTGGCATCTGGTGCCTGCGATAAAACAACTCTTTTGGCAGGATTGGTCACGAGACTACTTGTTGAGCTTGTTGACAACAACGCGTGAAAAGGAATAAGGAGTCGCCAAACTTAACTGCTGGGACCATTGGCGCGATTCAGGAGGACAACCTGCCACCTCAGGCATGGCCATCATCTCTGAAACGATTACAGGTGCTGATGGAAAGGTCCGAGTGGCCATCGTCAAAACTAAAAATGGAATCTACAAACGTGCTGTCCATCGATTAGCACCATAACCAAAAATTGAAGCCCTTTGGCCGTTCAACGCGGCCGATGTTTAGTCGTAACTTGTTTATAAAAATAATATGTAATACGTAGGGAAATAGGGAATAGGGCTACTTAGCTATGAGACGGGGCATAGCAAGCTACGAGCAAATAAAATAACCCCCAACGAGCCCGAGCAGCAAGATATCTACGTGTGTTCCTTACGCCCATGCCTTTGAGAAATATTTGAATTGTACCGCCTAAAGATATTATCCCTCTGTTAAGTACTCGTTCTTGTTACTCTCTGCGTCGCAGTTTCGAATGAAAAAAGAGAAGGAGCAGATAGAAACTAGTAATAAATGAACTTCCATTGAATTCGGTTGATGCGTTTCTACTGGGACCATAGTTGCTGGCCGGAAACAGGCATTTTCGCAGTTTGCCATTTGAAGCAGACAGTTTAATTATGCGTATTTCGGGTGTGAAATATATTTTCCACTTACCCTGATTCGTGTCATTTGTGCTGATAGTGTCGAAATAAGAGCTCAATTTTTAAAAACTTGTTTAAACTATTCGAAGTATGGCATAAAAACCAGTGCTGGTGAAAATGGGTCTCACTCGTACTTCTCAAATACGGTTTCTAGACAAGCAAGCGTTCAGTTAAGCATTTACATACATGTTATCCAACTCATAAATTGCCTCACCAAAAAGGCAATGTAAACATTATTTGCAAAACGCAGTAGCCCCTGCTGAATGCGTCATGCCGTTTCTTATCTTGTCTCCTAATTTCCCCTCACTCGTTTCTGATGATCCCCAAAAGATTATCCAGACTAAACATCAAGCTCCACTTGTAAACATTCCCATGAAATTTTCCATGGCCCAAGCCAGACATAAACATTAGAGCCGACTCGCCGTCACCAGTCCGAATTGGTTCGATCTTCCGATCTTATCACTCTTCACGAATGACTCAACTACTGCATCAGCAAATTGTCCCTTTCTCTTAGAATCTCTTAGGGCAATTGTTTATTCTCTCCAAGTACCCTTTTGGGTTATTTCTCTTAAGCCGAGGTTTGTTGGTTATCTGGCAATTAAAAATTGGCAGTCTTATTCCGGGAGCAAGCCTTTCACATACAATCGGTCTAGCCTAAGCGTTTAAATAAAGTTTGTGAACCAAATAAGAAATAATAAATAAAGTTTTTAAAAATAAAAAAAAAATTAAATATTAAAAATTATTTTTTTAAAAAGTGAACTTCGGGATAAATATAATTGGCGCCCAACGTGGGGCCATGCAAATAAAGGTGATTCTAATAAATAATTAATTAAAATAAAAAGAAATTAATTAAAAGGAAAGCACCAGCGTGGCTCAAAAAAAACTCATATAAATCCCAATTTAATCGCGTTGAACGGGCAAACCGAAGACTAGTGATTGGCAAAGACTCCGATAAAAAATAAAAAAATATATAAAAAACATTACAAAAAAACACATTAAAATTAAGTGTTCAAAATTAAAAAAACGTGGTCACTGAAAAATAAATTAATAAATGAAAAACAACACAAACAAAAACAACTCTAAACAAATCCACACAGTGCGTCAGTGATTTTTCAAGAGGAGCTTTTCAAGAGACCTGAATAAGCAAAAAAACAATAAAGCAAAAACATTTTATAAACAGAAAAGTTTAACAAGAAAACAATATACAAAAAATAATACAAAAAAACAATATACAAAGAAATACAAAAAAAATAATTTAAAAAAAAGGAATAAATACAAAAGGAATAAATAAATTCAATTAAATACAAAAGCTGATTAACCGATCCAACGAAAGAAAGAAGGGAGAAAATCTAACAGAACATCTAACCAAGGAGAAAAGGATACAGATAGCCGAAGGAAGAAACCAAACAGGACATCTAACTAAGGAGGAAAGGATACAACATCATCGTGAGAAATTAAAGAAAAGCTTATCCTTAGTTATACATTAAATTTACATTACATATAAAAAATACTAACAAAAAATTGTATAAAACTAAGTCAAATCTCTTGAAAAATTAAATACTTAACGATTAAACAATCTGGAAGATATAATATAATAAATAATTTTCAAAATTTAAACATGGCAACCGGTGGTG
The DNA here is from genome assembly GCA_018153235.1 of Drosophila malerkotliana malerkotliana. NCBI lineage: Eukaryota > Metazoa > Arthropoda > Insecta > Diptera > Drosophilidae > Drosophila > Drosophila malerkotliana. Next base: position 2,046,011 of record JAECXV010000020.1, on the reverse strand, counting down.
GATCAAGCACATTAGGTAGTGGAATTGGAACCAGTTCTATTACAACAGAATTAATAAATAGATTGATAAATGTCCAGTTAAATGAATTGACTACAAAAATTAATGAATTATCGGCAAAGGTAGAAAGTAAGGAAAAAACGGTAGAAGATTATAAAATTCAGACAATTAATCCAAATACAAGTTGTGATACAACATTAGAAGTGATTAAAGCTCTGCCAAAATTTAATGGGGAGCAAACTCAGTATGTAGGCTGGAGGGAGGCTGCAGAGACAGCAATGAGTTTATATAAAATAAACAGTGAGCAATATTTTATAGCGTTAACCATACTTCGTAACAAAATCATGGGAGCGGCACATGATGCCCTAACCAACCATGGAACAGTTCTTAATTTCAATGCAATTTTGTCTAGATTGGATTTTATCTATAATGATAGAAGACCAATCCACGTTCTAGAAGCTGAACTAAGTATTCTTAGACAAGGTAAATTGTCTATTACGGAGTTCTATAATGATGTAAATAAAAAGATGACCCTACTGATCAATAAGACCATAATGACATACGGTAAAGAAAGCGAAATTACAAAAGAAACTTATAAAGTAATTAGGAGCAATGCTCTAAGAATCTTTATTTCTGGTCTAAACGGATCAATATCAGAGACACTTTTCTCGCTAAATCCACCCGACCTTCCAAACGCCTTAGCAAAAGTGCAAGAACTGGAATCAAATAATTTTAGAGCCCAATTCGCCAATAGATATTATGGCTTTCAAAATGAAAACCGAAGGCAAAATAATTACCTAAGGTTTAACTCGGTTCAACCAAAACAAAACTTTAATAAACCAAAATGGGGAAACAGCCAAAACCAAAGTTGGCCCCAACAGACTTATTTCGGCCAGAACAACGTTCAGGGACAACAAACCCCAGAACCAATGGAAGTCGATCCTTCCATACAGTTCGTAAACCGACCAAAAGGGCAATCTAATAATTATCGTCAGGGATATACCCAAAATTTTGACACAAACCAAAACCAAGATCGTCCGTATTCAGGTCGACCACACTATTATCAACATAATTATAGCCGTCCTTCTAATAAAAATCCATAAAATTTTGCAAATCAAGCAGCTGGCCCAAGTCATTTTCCAGAAAAGCGAGAGCTTGAGAATACAGTAAATCAACCACAAAATAAAACCATGAAAATTAATAATATTCAGGAGGATTCAGGATAGCTCTCTATTTATAAAAGGGTTTCAACAGTTAACGGATATTCGATAATAAAATATTTTCACATGATAACAATTTTCAATATTAAACATATCTTTTATGAAATCGAGGGTTTAGAAACTGACTTGTTAGTCGGATATAATCTACTTAAAAAAATTGGTGCTATAATCGACACAAAAAAGGGAGTTATACAATATCATGGGAAAGAGGAAAAATAACTTTTTCACAATAAAGTGTGTAATGAAAATCTATGCCACACCGAGGAAAAATGTAATCACCCTCTGAACAAATTCTTTATAAACAAATATTTTAACCAGATAAAACAAGTTAAATCGTATTCAGTCTGCGTCGAAACAAGCGACTATGACTACAGCTCCGAATCAGAGCGTTCAGAAGATTTTTGTTCAATAAAGTCCTTCCAATCAAAAAATGAAGGTCTAAGGTCAATAACCTCACAATCCACTTCAGGCAACAAAAAAAATAAAAAACATTGCCTAAACAACATAAAATTGAAATCAGGAAATGATATGGAAGAATTAAGAAATATAATAATAAATCATATTAAAGATGAGCACTCTAAAATAAATATGCAAATTCCTTTCCGCACTGATATTAGAGGGGAAATAAACTTAGAACATGATAGACCCATATATGGTAAACAATACCCATATGCCCAATCTGTAGCAGAATTTGTTAATAAAGAAATTAAAAGAATGTTGTCCGAAAAAATCACACAACCTAGCAGGAGTCCGTATAATTCTCCAGTTCTTGTAGTTCCGAAAAAAGGATACAATGAAGATGGCAGTCCAAAACTAAGACTTGTCATTGATTTTAAAAAATTAAACGAAAACACAATTCCCGATAGATACCCGATGCAGGATCCATCTGTTATATTAGCTAATCTGGGAAAAGCAAAATTTTTTTTCCACAATTGACTTGGAGTCAGGTTTTCATCAAATATTAATGAGAGAATCCGACATTCAAAAAACTTCTTTTTCTATAAATAACGGTAAATACGAATTTTTAAGAATGCCTTTTGGCTTGACAAACGCTCCAAGAATCTTCCAACGAGCAATGGATGACATTTTAAGAGATCAAGTTGGAAAAACTTGCCACGTCTATATGGACGATATAATAATTTTCTCAAATTCAGTAGAAGAACATTTTAATGATTTAACTAGAATAATAAATATCCTTTTAGAAGCAAATATGGAAATTTCTTTAGAAAAATCCAAATTCTTTTCGCAAGAAACCAACTTTCTTGGATACGTGGTCTCTTATAATGCAATCAAAACAGACCCAGTCAAAATCGCAGCAATACAAAATTACCCAATTCCAAAAAATATCAGAGAGCTTAGAAGCTTTCTTGGCCTAACAGGTTATTATAGAAAGTTTGTCCGTAATTATGCTTATATAGCAAAACCACTCACATCATATTTAGGAGGCCATAATGGTAAAATATCTAAAAACATGTCGAAAAAAATGTCGGTACAGTTGGACGAACCAGCTGCAAAAGCTTTCAATGAACTTAAGCAAAACCTTACTAATCAACTTGAATTAGTGCAACCAGATTATAGTAAAAAATTCGTTCTTACAACAGACGCTTCAAATATAGCATTAGAAGCGGTTCTGTCACAAGAGGGTAAACCTATAACTTTTATATCAAAAACACTCAATAAAACAGAACGAGCATACGCCACAAACAAAAAAGAATTATTAGCAATTGTTTGGGCATTAAAAAACCTAAGAAACTATTTATATGGCGTGGTTGGAATGGAAATTCACACCGATCATCAGTCATTATCGTATTCAATATCTGACAAAAACCCAAATATTGACATGAAAAGTTGGTATTCATTCATACAAAGCTTTACACCAAAAATTCATTACAAACCAGGTACAACTAATGTTATAGCGGATGCCTTATCCAGAGTCCAAATAAACAATTTGTCCGACGCAGATATATCAGAGGTTAGCTCTGATGAAAATACAATTCATTCTGCAGAAAGCAGCTTTGAAAATGTAATCCAAGAAACTAATAAACCACTTAATCAATTCAAAATTCAACTCTTAATCACTACTGGCAGATTAACAGTCCACGAATCAATAAATGTCTTCAATAATGTTAGACATATTATTGAGTATGATACTCCAGAGAATTTAGTAACGTTACTAAAGGAATATATTTCACCAAATATGACCATAGGCCTGCACTGTACCCTAGAAGACCTTTACTTATTGCAAAAACCACTAAAAGAAAATTTCGGAAACAAATTCCTATTTACAAGAATTTTTTTACAAGACGTAGAAAATGATGAAGATAAGGCAATTATTATTGAAGAGACTCATTGTCGTGCCCATAGAGGATTCGACGAAAATCACAAACAAATATCTAGACTTTATTATTGGCCAAAATTATTTATAAAACTAAAAGAATATATGTTGTAAAAAAATTGCGTCATTTGTAACCAAAATAAATATTGCAAACATCCAGTAGAAATTACGAGAGTTGAAGCACCAATTCTTATTAATATATTTTACGCAGATAAAAAAATGTTTTAACGTGTATTGACGCTTATTTAAAATTCTTAACAGTCAAAGAAATAGAAAATAAGCTAAATATTGAAAACAAAGTACTAGAAATTTTACAACATTATCCATTAGCCAAAACCGTCATGACAGACAACGAACCAAGTTTCACATCTGCGCAATTTCGTTCATTTATAAGTAGAAGTGGACTCACAATACACTTTGCAGATCCAAGACATAGCACTTCCAATTGTCAAATTGAAAGGGCACATTCAACACTCACAGAGATCGCTAGATGTATCAAAGATGAATACAATCTAACAGATTACTCTGAAATAATCATAAGGGCAGCTCAAAAATATAATCAGAGTATTCACTCAGTTACGAATGAGAAGCCATTGGACATATTATACAACAAAATAAACCATGAGAAAATACCTAACATTCTCCAACAAGCTCAAAAAGTTATGTTAGCAACGCATAACAAAGACAAGAAACAAAAAAATTATAATGTAGGAGAAATAATTTATGAAAAGAAATATGGGGAAAGAAACAAACTAAAACCAAGATATAAAAAACAGGTAGTTAAGGAAAACCAGGATAATAAAGTAATAATAAACAATAGGAATAGAATAGTTCACAAAGATAATATTAAGTCTTAAAATTTTTTGTTGTTCTCTAACTTACAGATAACAATGCATTCCGCAACACTTCTATTTCTGATCATAGTCACAACAACATCCGAAATAATTAATTATTCGAATCATGACTTCTTTCTTTATAAAGACAATAAGGACGTTCCAACCTATGACTCATATGCTGAGCTATTTCATGTTACCAACATTAGTTTCTATAAAGAAATTATGGACACAGAGCTTAACTACATAAAGAATACTAATAATGATAGATTGAACTGGGAAATTTCATATAATTTAAGAACTTTAAATTTAATTCTGTCACAATTATTGCCAACAAGATCTAAGAGACGTATTAATGAATTAGGAACGGTTTTAAAATGGTTAGCTGGTACCCCGGACCATGATGACGTAATAACAATTGAAAATAAAATTAATGAACTAATCGACAACAACAACAAGCAACAAATAATAAATTCCAAATTGTTTGATGAAATCAAAATACTGTCCACAAATTTAAAATCGGTTTTTACAAGCCAAGAGTTACCTCTTAGAAAACATCGTCTACATTTAATAACTTATGATCTACAAAATTTAATTGATACAATTACATTGGCTAAAATGGACATTTTTAACACAAAAATATTAAATATAGATGATATTCAAGAAATATATAAACACGAATCAAAACCTGTAGTAATCACGGATTTATTGTACATTTCTGAATTCAAAATTGCTTTACATAAAGAATTATTTGTAATCTATTTAAAATATCCCTTTATAAAAAATAGATGCGATACTTATTACGCAAGAGCTATTTCTCATAATGATGGAAAATTACTGTTAAGCAATCAGGTAGCAAAATGCGACAACATTTATTATGAAATAAATAATTTCAAAAAAGAACTATTTAATAATTATTGTGTTCTTAGCACAGAAAAATCATGTTTCACTCGCTTATTGAACGGTGAAAAATCAATATGTAATAAAATAAGAGAAAAAAATAAACAAATAGATATAATTCAGGAAGGTGCTATTTTAGTAAATGGAAATAATATTGTATGTATGGTCTTATTTAATAACATTCAATGGCACCACAATAATTAATAATATATCATATTCAAACGTAGTTAATAAAATATTAGATTACATTACAGCCCACAATTATAATAATTTTGAAATATCCGAATATATATTATCCAACAATTCGGAACTATCATTTGATAACATAAATACCCTATATCCTTTTATTCAAATTAAACAAACCAGAATACCACTAACATTAATTGTAATCACATTAATTTCAACATATATAATTTGGTTATTAATTTATAAATTAAGAAAATATTGTAAAACCATTAAACCACGGCTTAGCAATATTTTAAAAACAAATAATTTGTCCGATCAAGAAATCGCGCATGAAGAAATAATCGTAGCAGAATTAACAGCTCAAATAAACTCCATGACTGCACCATCATTTGAATCGGGACGCTTCAATTTAGAAGGGGGTGTGTTATCCAACTCATAAATTGCCTCACCAAAAAGGCAATGTAAACATTATTTGCAAAACGCAGTAGCCCCTGCTGAATGCGTCATGCCGTTTCTTATCTTGTCTCCTAATTTCCCCTCACTCGTTTCTGATGATCCCCAAAAGATTATCCAGACTAAACATCAAGCTCCACTTGTAAACATTCCCATGAAATTTTCCATGGCCCAAGCCAGACATAAACATTAGAGCCGACTCGCCGTCACCAGTCCGAATTGGTTCGATCTTCCGATCTTATCACTCTTCACGAATGACTCAACTACTGCATCAGCAAATTGCCCCTTTCTCTTAGAATCTCTTAGGGCAATTGTTTATTCTCTCCAAGTACCCTTTTGAGTTATTTCTCTTAATCCGAGGTTTGTTGGTTATCTGGCAATTAAAAATTGGCAGTATTCCGGGAGCAAGCCTTTCACATACAATCGGTCTAGCCTAAGCGTTTAAATAAAGTTTGTGAACCAAATAAGAAATAATAAATAAAGATTTTAAAAATAAAAAAAAAATTAAAAATTATTTTTTTAAAAAGTGAACTTCGGGATAAATGTAATTTACATACATGTGTGTGAAGTAGTTTGATGAATCACAAATTAAGTACGTGATGTATAGCCAAAAATATTATTTTAAAATGATTGGGCCACTTATGCTGAATTGTAAATCTGCTAGATCGTTGAAGACTTGTAGTGCAGACGCGTCGATGCTCTGCGTTTCCAATGATGCTCTGCCTTTCCAAGCACGTGAGATTCGAGCACGAGATTCTCTGTCCTGCAGACATACCAAAAAATTGTGGATATCCATACAGACGATGTTTTGTAGAATGGCATTTGCTGCACTTGTTTCCCTCTAGCGCAACCAACGAATGTGTGACCTTCATTGTTTTGTCACTAATAGAGGCTGTCGTTTTACCTCCAGTTGTTTCGCGTTTGCTTAGGTCCAGCTCGCAGCGCGCAACGCGCATCCAAGAATTTAAAGAATTCCTCTAGTGTGGGTAAGTTTGACCCTACACTGCGTTCGCTCCACCTGCGTCGAGTATCTGCGTCCAGTTTTTCCAAGGCTAGGTAGATAATCCAACATCTCGTCCAGTTTCCTCAATGGCATCCAAACCACGCACGATTTTGTTTGCGCCGTCTGATACCTTCCGCAAGGTTGCAGCATCAGACCTTGTTGTTGTTGGAAGCTTCACAAGCTGCTCCATAAATGAATTCACGATGTGCCGTGGACGATTATATCTTTCATTGAGTCGCTCCCACGCTGTGTTGTAAGCTGGATCCTTAATAGTTAGATGTCGCACCAAGTTTGAAGCTTCGTCTATTAAAAGAAATTTCAGATGATGAAATTTGTGCGTATTTGTCAAATTACCTTGTTGTGAATTGTGCTCTCGTAAATGTCTTTGAAAGCTGGCCACTCCAAATAGTTGCCAGCAAACCGGTTTTTTTTTAATTTTAGGCAATTCGCTTTAGCTGATGCCTCTACAATTTGTGCGGTACCTGAATCGGTGAACTGACTTCACCTCACCTCTAGGCAATTGCGCAGTGGCTCGATATGCCGCCAACTGCTCAAACAATTGTTGTTGTTGTTGTAGCAAAGTAGTTATTGCGTCGTTGTTCCTACTTTAGATACTTTCCCTGTTGTAGAACAACTATTTCGTCACCAAATCGAATGAATTCTCTCCATGTTGTGTTGAGATGCTCCAGCCGGGAAGACTCCTCCGCCTATGTGGCGTCTGATTGGTGCGCGTCCTCAGTCCAAGCCAAGATCCGTGTGATATTTGCCTTGAGTCTGGCGCGTCTCTTCACCGTTGCTTTTAATTGCTCCATTGAAGAACAATTACCGTGAAAACCAATGCACAGAAAACAACAAAAACATCCGGTTCAAAGGACCAAACAATGATCCTAAATGCGCAGAGCATTTTTGTAGTGGACTGTATATTTTATTCTTCTTGATTGTTTCGCTGCCTAATTGATACTAAAGAAAATTGGCAATGTTACCATAGGTGCTGCTTATTTCCACAAGTAGTGTGTACACATTGTTGGGATCTTAGGTCTAAAATATAAAGATGGCAAAACTTAATTACTAAGCGATAGTTTCCAAACAGCATTAAAGTCAAGAAGCTAGAATAAATTATTTCTTTGTGTGTCGCGGTGTTTTTTTTTTTTGCCACCAGCCTTGGCATTTGCTCAGGAAATAGAGGCACAGCACGAGAGCTCGTGTAGAGATCGTCCATTACGAAGGACACCCGATTCCAACCACGAACAGATACTTTATAAAATCCATATGGGGTGGTGCTGGAACCATTAGAACTAATGGTGGAACCATTGTTTATAATACACCATTCGAGAAGATGAACGTAGAACCAATATCGTCGAAAATCACGAATGTTTCGACTAACTTACAGCGCTCTCAGGCTTCTTCCGCGCTGCAGGCACTTTATGCACAGCAACACAAGATACACAACACAAGATACCGATGAACTCTCAAGGATTGCCTGACTTTAGGCGTCAAAGTGTTAACCATCTGTTTGAAGAAGACAAGTGTGGTTATCAGATTGCTTTTATCAGATCTCGTTGTCTAAAGAACAGTTACGGAGGAGCCATGGAAGTTTTTAATAGACACGGGGGTTTCTAAAAGCAACATAAAGACATAGATTGGGTGGGCAACTTCAATTCCCGTTGATTCTCAGTTTACTGTCAAATCGCTTCATGGGTTTAAAAAATATTACACAAGGGTCAGTTTTATTTTTTTGGCGTAGAGAGCCCTTTCGTCTTATTACCCGGACTTAAAACTTTTGACGGCATAATTGACCTTGACCTGTTAGCGCAAGTAGGTGCGACCATTGATCTTAGGATCCGCACTTTCAAAAATGGAGTAAGGTTAACTTTACGAAGATTGAGGTTATTGTCGTGCCCCCAACAGTGCAAGAAAGTTTTCAGCAGATGATGTCTAAAAACTCGGGGGTGTTTGTTGACCTAAATAAAAAGTTACATTTCAACACAAATGTTGTAGTGACTATCCGGACAGAGAATAATAAGACAGTATATTCATACCAGTACCCGTTTCCGATTAGAGCTGCCTATTTTGTCAATCAGAAGATCAAATACCTAATAAAAAATGGCATTATTTTTAAGCGTCTTGGACTTCCTACAATAAGCCTACATATATGGGTTGTAGGAAAAAAAAGGCACCGACGCTTCGGGATCACCTAATAAACTTTTAGTAGTCGATTTTAGAAAACTAAATTTGAAAATTATTGCCGGTAGATACCCAATGCCTAGTATAAATATGATACTGTCGAATCTGGAAAAGGGCCAAATTTTGTATTACCCTCGATAGAACTTGTTTTTCGGTCAACGGAAGCAAATACGAATTTTGCGGCCTACCTTTCCGACTAAAGAATGATCTACTGAATAATCTAATAGACGATGATCTACGGGAGAAAATACGTCTATGTGGATGACGTTATTGTCTTTTGAGTTCGAGTTCCTTGGTTTTGTTGTTGCAAAGGACCAATCAAGGAGTCAAGCAATCAAGGAGTATAAACAGCCAAGGAATTTGTTTGAACTGAAATCGTTCTTGGGCATTTCAAGTTACTATCGATGCTTCATCCAAAATTTCGAATCAATAGTGAGACCTTTGAGAGAGTTACTTAAGGGTGAAGGAGGCCGGGTCAGCAAATACCGTTCAAAAGGCATTTCGGTGAGCTTTGATATGCCCCAGTCAAGCGCATTTGACAAATTTAGAAATATCCCTGCTTTAGAGGACGTTATCCTTCATTACCCAGATCTTACGCGTCCATTTGACAACTGATGGTTTATCCTTTAGCATAGGTGCAGTCTTGTCTCATGGAAATAGTCCTATAACGATGATATCCAGAACGCTGTAAGATTGAGAATAAAATTATTCCACGAATGAAAAGGAGTTACTAGCAATAGTATGGGCCTTGGATAGTCTCCGTCACTGTTCCTCACCGCTATGGGAAATGACATAAACATATTTACGAACCATTAGCCCCTTATATTTACGGTCTCTGATAAGAATCCTCATTCAAAACTGAAGCGTTGAAGGGCCCGCATTGAAGAAAGTGGTGCAAAGGCTATGTATAAGCCAGGGTATTGATTCTATGCAAAGCTCAGCGGGGTCAGATCGAGCCACCATCAAATACCACGTCAAATAAGCGACTATTTATAGTGTTTGGTACTAAACTTGCCATCAAATGGATTCTTCTGATTGAGAGACATTAGTGGACTTCGTAAAAGACGTAGTAACGCCCAACGTCGTGAGTGCCATACGTTGTAAGCTTCCACTCTTGGCCCGTATTTAAGACAGTCTGGTTCGACTCTTCCTGGCCACTAAATTTAGGTATTGGAAGTCTTGTGTGGCGGATTTTATCAAATCGGACAAGCTAAAAGATATACTTGTTTGGAGCATAACAGGGCTTCCAGATCTGCTCAAGAGATTATAAAACAAGTGCTGCTTAACTATTATTTTCTAAAAATGGGTAAAATAGCGGCCAAAGCGGACTATAATAGGCACCCATTAAAACAAGAATTAGGAATTCCCCCAATACGCGAGTGTGAGAGATGTTTCACATGGAAATTTTCTCAACAGGGGACTTTTACTTTCTAACTGCTGCAGCAGTTAGTTATCGACAGCATGCTGTCGATAAATTCAGCAAGTTTGCTGTGTTTCAGCCAATAGAACCTCGTGCTGTATTAGATGTGAAAATCCCAATCCTTCATCTGGTGAATCTTCTGTTAATGTTAGATTGTTAGATTGATTTATTGCGATAATGAGGCATTGTTTAATTCCGAAACTATACGATCCATGCTGAAAAATCGATCCATGCTGAAAGATTACACACTACTCTCATAGAAATTTCCAGGTGCTTAAAATTGGAAAGAAATATGGGCTATGTCATGCAATTATTCCTTCAGGCAACCATAGAGAACAATTTCAATTTGTCATTAATAGGAGTCCTGTTGAGATCATTCATGCTAGTGCTGACTTTGCCCCGGATAGAATTATGAACCTTAAAAAGGCACAGCAGAAGAAGTTAAATCGGAAGAATCCAAGTCAACAGAATATGGTATTTGACGTAGGTGAGAGAGTCTTAGCAAAACCCAAAAGAGATTGAGAGATAAGCTGCCTCAGTATGTCGAAACAAGGTCGATGCTGATACTGGGAAAACGGGCCTTGCACAGGTATTACCATCAGAAAAATAGATGGTAATGCCATAGTATTACCATCGATTTCGAAGTGCAGGCTCAGAAAAACGCTCACACAACCATATTCAATAATAGCATAAAGGAAACAATAACTTAAAGAATTTAATCTGGTCATTTAGACAGTATTTTTTCCCCAAAATCGTTAATTGTTAGATTTTAATTAAAAACAAGAAAGGAAATTTAACTTCGAGCCGAAGTTGATCTACTCTTGCCGAACTTGATAAACCCTTGGAGCTAAAACCTGATCTATATCGCAAACATCAGATACAGTTGGCCGATCCTTATAAAAATATCATAATAAAACCAATTCATTACAATAAAATATCTAAAAAAAAAGCCCCAAGCTTCTATCTTCAAAAATACCAAAGTTGGTATTTCTACCGAAAACCATTTCCAATAATTCAGTTGTATGTCAGCTATTAGATATAGTCTAATATCTCTATTCCGTTCCTTATGGGAATATCATAATAAAACTATATTATAATTATAATATGGGAATAATATAATAAAAAATTTAAAAAAAGTTCCATCTTGAAAATTACTAAAATTGGTATTTCTACCAAATATCGTTTCCAATCGTTCAGTTATATGGCGGATATCAGATTTAGTCAGCCGATTGTTTTTTAAATTTGGTAGGTCGGATCAACTGACCAAAAATAGAATCTGAACAAAGTTTCAGCTTTCTATCTTCAAAATACGAAAGTTAGGTCATTTCTGATCGTTCAGTTATATGACAGCTATAGGATATAGCTGCTTGTGTATACTTTGTGGTTTTTGTTTTTTTTTTTTATATTCTTTATATGGAAGAATTTATATTTATAATTATATATTATTTATATTTATTGTATATGGAATGAAACGAAACGTCCAGCGTCCCATCGCCGTTGCCAGTTTGACAAACTTGTGGCTCTCACTTCCCTCTTCCTGACCGACGCCGAAGAGGTGCTGTCCTGAGCCATGATGGCCAGCTCCTTCCTCTTTCGGACCAGCTCTTGGATGGGTATCACACCTGCGATCACGAGAGCCGCGTCGTCCGACACCGTCCTGAAGGCGGAGGATGTCCGTCATATTCTTGGCAGTTCGCACATTGTACCGGGCCATTGCGTTTGTGCGGCTCCTCAACTGTAATTCTGCGGTGCAGCAGGAACTGAAGATTGTATGGTATATAGGGTGCACTTTGTATTTCTTTAGGAGCATAATTCCTGGTTCGAGCTCAACCTTAAAGAGTGGCTGCGGCTTTCTATCCCTGTTAAGGATATTGAATACTGTCTTAGCGCTAAATCCCTTCTCTTGTAGCGCCTTTGTTATCTCTGCAGGCAATACTTTGGACTCTATGCCCTTAAGTACGACTTGCAGGCCCTTGCTGCTTTTTAGCTGAAACGTGTAAAAGTTATTTTTTTTGACGGTGAGGTATTTCGATAATACTCTGTAATTTTCTTCAGACTTCGTTTGTACTTTTGTTTCCTGAATGTTGCCCATACGAGTGGTATTATGTGGAAGTTATCCTTGCCAATATAATGGCAAGCTCTATAATTTTGTTGGCAAGAACGTTGGAACTTTTTTCTCGTATGTAAATTGGCGGGGGCTTAGGCTTCTTTTTTTCGACTTCTGTAGATTCGGCGTCATCCTCATATTCTGCCAAGATTTTAAAGCATATTTATTTCGTGGGCGTTTCTATTGCAGCTATGTTAGCATTGCCACGGGTTATTTTGCGTTGAGAGTTTAGGGGGCTTAGCTTTTTGATTTAGATGTAGCGATCCATACCAGTCTGCACAGCCGGCTTAATATTTTCTTTGTTTTTGTTCTCTTTTTCGGGCAGCGCAGCGGCATAAGTATTAATGATTGCGCTGCTAGCTGATGAAATCGTTAAATGCGCTGTCGTTACAGTTGCGGTGCTAGTTACTGCGCTCTTTGGCTGCAGAGACATCGATGGTAGGAGCTTGAGTTTGTTCGAGTTTTAAATGTTATGTTTTATATTAATTAATTAATTAATCAATATACACATTAGCGATTTCATCGCTAAAAGCGTCTTTTCGCGTTGTTGTTGATTTACGAAACCAGTCACTGCACTTTTTTGATATTATTGAATACTTTTTTCCGGAGCACAATAAATACACGTCTGCATGCGACGACGATTCGATTCGAACACGACTGTGATTAGGATCTTTCCCTACACAAATTGTGTTTTTAACTACTTGCGCCGCATCGCTTTGGAGATCCGATGGCTGAATTCCAGTCCAAAGATTTTTTTTAAACCTTCCGATGTAAGGCCTCGGACAGTGCTGCGCTAAACAAAAAACGCACTTATTGCTCGATGGCAATTCTCACTCTCTTGTGTCCCTTATCACTTGGGGGGAAACAACAGAAAACTACGATTTTAAACTAAGCTCTTTTATGCCCAGTTCGCAGCCATCTCAGCCACCTTGGACTGAGTGTGTCAATGCATATCTAGCCACTATTTAGGTGCCAATTTAAATAGAAGTCCCAAAATACGGTTGAGAATACTCCATGAGCCTTTTTTTTACTCATTTTTATTATTGTTTTCATACCCTTGCAGAGGGTATTATAATTTTGTCCAAAAGTGTGCAACGCAGTGAGGGAGACATCTCCGACCCATACTTTATAGGGTATTATATATTCTTGATCAGGATCACCTCCTGAGTTGATATGAGCATGTCCGTCTGTCCGTCTGTCCGTCGGTCCGTCTGTCTGTCTGTTTCCACGCGAACTTGTCTCTCAGTTTTAAAGCTAACGACTTGAAACTTTGCACACACCCTTCTTTCTTTTGCACGCAGTATATAAATCGGAACGACCGGGATCGGCTGACTGTATCCTATAGCTGCCATATAACTGATTGATCGGAAATGATATAACTTTGGTGTTTTTAGAGTTAGAGAGTTCAAATTACGGGACACGGGAGCTATATTTGGCAACACATTACGACATGCCAAATTTCATAAGGATCGGTCGACTATATCTACTATATTATAGCTGCCATATAACTGAACGATCGGAAATGACCCAACTTTCGTGTTTTTGAAGATAGAAAGCTGGAACTTATTACAGATTCTATTTTGGTCAGTTGATCCAACCTACCAAATTTCATTAGGATCGGCCGACTATATCCTATAGCAGCCATATAACTGAACGATCGGAAATGGTATTTGGTAGAAATATCAACTTTCGTATTTTTGAAGATAGAAGCTTGGGACTTTTTTTTTTAGATTTTTAATTGTAATTAATTGGTTTAATTATGATGTAATCATAAGGATCGGCCAACTTTATCCGATTTTTGCGATATATATCCGGTTTAAATTGCAAGGGTATATTAACTTCGGCTCCGCCCGAAGTTAGCTTTCTTTTTATTTTATTATTTTTTTATGTTTGAATGCTCATTGGCATTTATATAATTTTATTCTCTGTGTCCCTTACCACTTGGGGGGAAACAACATAGGACTACGACTCTTTTTACCCAGATCGCAGCCTTATAGGGTATTATAATTTTGTCCAAAAGTGTGCAACGCAGTGAAGGAGACATCTCCGGCTTTCGACCAACGATTAATAATAAGTAATAAATAAAGTAAGTAATAACTAATAAATAAAGTTTCCATTAATACAGCGACGGCTGCCTGGCCCGACAACCAACTAAGGAATTTTCAAAGATTGAAGCTTGGGACTTTTTTCAATTATGTACTCAAAAAAATTTGTTTTACAATAAAATTCTCATAACGATTTTTATCCGATCATAACTGCAAGAGTATATTTACTTAAGCTTTGTCCGAAGTTAGCTTTCCTTTCTTGGTTTTTGCCAGTGCATATAGTTTTTATACCCTTGCAGAGGGTATTATAATTTTGGTAAAAAGTGTGCAACGCTGTGAAGGAGACATCTCCGACCCTATAATGTATATATATTCTTGATGAGGATCACCTCCTGAGTTGATATAAGCATGTACGTCTGTCTGTCTGTCAGTCCGCCTGTCTGTCCGTCTGTCTGTTTCTACGCAAACTAGTCTCTCAGTTTTAAAGCTAACGACTTGAAACTTTGCACACACCCTTCTTTCTTTTGCACGCAGTATATAATTCGGAACGGCTCGGATCGGCCGACTATATCCTATAGCTGCCATATAACTGATTGATCGGAAATGGTATAACTTTTGTGTTTTTAGAGTTAGAGAGTTTAAATTTAACACGAGACACGAATTTTTTCGGCAAAACATTACAAAATGCCAAATTTCATAAGGATCGGTCGACTATATCTTATAGCTGCCATATGACTGAACGATCGAAAACAGCTGAAACTTAGTACAGATTATATTTTTGGTCAGTTGATCCGACCTACGAAATTTCATTAGGATCGGCCGACTATATCTTATAGCTGCCATATAACTGAACGATCGGAAATGGTATTTGGTAAAAATACCAACCTTGGTATTTTTGAAGATAGAAGGTTGGGCCTTTTTATACCCTTGCAGAGGGTATTATAATTTTGTCCAAAAGTGTGCAACGCAGTGAAGGAGACATCTCCGACCCTATGAAGTATATATATTCTTGATCGTAATCACCTCCTGAGTTGATATAAGCATGTCCGTCTGTCCGACTGTCTGTCTGTTTCTATGCAAACTAGTCTCTCAGTTTTAATGCTATCGTCTTAAAGCACCATAAGCTGGTCTATCAAATTTGATCATACCGTTTCAACTGTATGCAGAAAAAAACATTCTTATAAAGATTAGACAAATTAATTTGAAATTTTTTTTTAGCGGGCTGTCATTGAAAAATCTCAATGATCATTTGATTGGTGACCCCGACGTGATCTAGTTAATATAATGAACTATAATTTAAAAAAACTTAAACTGAACCAAGCTAGCCCCTTTAAAATATATGTGGTGTATATGAAACATTAATAAGTAGTGGCTTATAAGCAATCAGTTTTATTTATAATAATAAACAAATTATCTATTATATAAAAATGGATTTTATATCCTGTATGACGGTATAACTCCAGAACGCACGAACCGATTTTCACGGTTTTGCATTCGTTGGAAAGGTCTCAGGCTTTAACATACTATACCATAGCTACTCATTGTTCTCTGCTGATTTCATGTGAAAAGCCGTCATTGTGTTTTCCGTCAAATTCTGAACAAATTTAAAAAAATAAGTTTTTTGTTTTTTTTTTTCACAGTATTCGTTTTACTTTGATTCGGAACGGTACTTCCAAAAAAACCGGAAAGAAAAAAAAAAAAAGTTTTTTTTTTTTTTTTAAAAAAAAGTTGAAAGTTGTAAATTATTTTTTTTTTTTTTGCTAAAAATATTCGCTTTTATTGTTTGTTACGGGGAAAATTAAAACAAAAATGGCCCACGAGGCCAAGGGTCCCATCCCTTCCTCGGAGCAGGCCACTTTCAAGAGACCAAAAAGAATTTGTTCCAATAAAGACGATGTGCAAGTAAGTGATGAAGTAGTTATTTCGGATATGGAGGATTTGACTGGACACGATGGGAACAATTCAACGAATCCAAGTCAAAAAGAAGAAATGAAAAGAAAGTTAGAAAATTTTTGCTTAGAAGAAAATTTGCAATTGGATAAAAATGAAATTTTGTATGACATTTCTCACAAAGGGCCCTTTGTGGTCTATATTGACAAAATCGGAGATACTGGCTTAGAGAGCCGACAGAACAGAGTCCCAATTAATCCACTAGATTTGAATG
This sequence comes from Drosophila malerkotliana malerkotliana, assembly GCA_018153235.1. Taxonomy (NCBI): domain Eukaryota; kingdom Metazoa; phylum Arthropoda; class Insecta; order Diptera; family Drosophilidae; genus Drosophila; species Drosophila malerkotliana. The sequence goes on along the minus strand of JAECXV010000020.1, from coordinate 2,029,164 downwards.
CTACACTTCTGAAACTCAAAATCAAAGACATTATATCCGTCAGTAAGATTGGCTTTGGACGCTGCAAAGCTGAGTTTAAGTCTGCTGCGGCAGCTAATGACATTTTATTGTCAGATTTGAAAAATAATGGCTATGAACCCAAGATTTTAAAACACTTTATTTTTAAAATGGGTATTATTTTTAATATTCCTACAAAGTTCTCCGCCTCTGAACTGAAAGAGTACATTTCCTCCTCTGTACCGATTCACGAGATCATTCGGGTTAAAACTAGGGATAAAGAGGTTAAAGATAAATTTATTAACACTTCAAGGGTTAAAATTCTCTTTAAAGGTACACAAATTCCCAATGAAGTCGTCTTTTTATACACTAAAGTTAACGTTAGTCCGTATGTACCTTTCAGCCAATGTTATCGCTGTTTTAGGTTTAATCATTTTGCTCAAAGTTGCAAACAAGCTGATCAAAAATGTAGTAGCTGTTCATTATCTCATACCAAAGAGCAGCAATGCAGCCAATTGGTTTGCGCTAACTGCAAACAATCTCACGTAGCCACCTCTCTTGATTGTCCTGCTCGTATAAGAGCCTATGCAATTAAAAAGTGCATGACACTTGAAAACTTATCAAAATCAGAAGCGAAAATTAGATATCCCTCTCTGTTTCAAATTTTAGATGAAGTTGATACTAACGACATAACTCTTTTCCCACAGCCATTATGGCAAAGGAAATCTACTACATCAATTTTACAAAATAACACCAAATTAGCCACGAAACATTTATTTGAAAATAACCCTTTTAACAAAGTTGTTAAGATCTTTCTTAACAAAAACAAGAAAGGAAAGCTAACTTCGGGCGGAGCCGAAGTTTATATACCCTTGCAGTTAAAACCGGATATATATCGCAAACATCGGATATAGTTGGCCGATCCTTATGGGAATAGGAATATATAATCCAATTTATTACAATACAAAATCTAAAAAAAGTCCCAAACTTCTATCTTCAAAAATACGAAACATGATATTTCTACCAAATACCATTTCCGATCGTTCAGTTATATGGCAGCTATGGGATATAGTCGGCCGATCCTAATGAAATTTGGTAGGTTGGATCAACTGACCAAAAATAGAATCTGTACTAAATTCCACCTTTCTATCTTCAAAAACACGAAAGTTGGGTCATTTCCGATCGTTCAGTTATATGGCAGCTATAGGATATAGTCGGCCGATCCTTATGAAATTTGGCATGACGTTATGTTTTGCCAAAAATGTCAAATTTGAACTCTCTAACTCTAAAAACACCAAAGTTATACTATTTCCGATCAATCAGTTATATGGCAGCTATAGGATATAGTCGGCCGATCCGGGCCGTTCCGACTTATATACTGCGTGCAAAGGAAAGAAGGGTGTGTTCAAAGTTTCAAGACGATAGCTTTAAAACTGAGAGACTAGTTCGCGTAGAAACAGACAGACGGACAGACAGACGGACAGACGGACAGACGGACATGCTCATATCAACTCAGGAGGTGATCCTGATCAAGAATATATATACTTTATAGGGTCGGAGATGTCTCCTTCACTGCGTTGCACACTTTTGACCAAAATTATAATACCCTCTGCAAGGGTATAAAAATGAGGAAAACAATGCCAACGACACAATGATCAGCTGGAAAGCTGCTCTTAAAAAACAAAGAAAAATTCATTAATACCTAATTAATCTAAAGATCCTTTTTCTGCTCAACAAGTTGAAATTTATAATTGCAACAACCCAGCTCTAGAAGCTGCAGAAAAAAGTTTAAACCAACTAGCCTTAGACATTTCCTCTTTTTTAGTCAACGAAAATTCGATATTAGTTCCTGAATCAAGAAACTTTTTAGTTAATTTAAAAGATCGTATTTCTATTACAAATTCAAAAATTGATTTAATTAGGAAAATTTAATTTAGGAAAATTAAATGTAACATTAATATTGAAGCAGTTGGTGTCTGTACAACGAATCTAAAAAACAATATAACATTTTTAGTATCTATGCCGCACCCAATCCTAACACTAATTCTTTTGAACAAGGTTGTAACGATTTATTTTCTATTGCGTCTGAACTGAACGGTACTACTATTATAGGTGGCGATTTTAATGCCAAATCTAGTATTTGGGGTAACAACACGCTTGATGCCAGAGGAGTCATCTTGGAAAACGCTCTTTTAAATTCAGGATTTTTCTGCGTTAACAATGGCGATCCAACCTACTCACCTAATCCGTCCTATTTCTCTACCCTTGATGTCACTTTCACAAATAATAATCATCTTAGATTTAAATGGGCTTCAGTTAATTCTAAAATTTCGAATAGCAATCACTTTCCGGTTTTAATTGAAGCTGATAATGTTTCGGCTTCTTTCAACTCTTATAAATATAATCACCCAAATCACCAAAAATTATTAAAGATTTCTCAAATGTTCATATTACTTCTCTAGATACCAGAAGAATTTGTAGCAGGAGTGGAAAGTGCACTGCGGAAAGCTACATCCAAGTAAGCATATATGTACATTAGGGTGGGTCAATTATTTTTTCGCAAAAATCGTCCCCCATAATCGGAATCTACGAAGAATTCTAAGAAAATTTCACCATGAAACCATGTGTATAAAATGAATTCCTAACTTCCTATAAATGAATTCCTAGCTCGCGAGCTTATGTTCTTTTATCGTTCTTGCCCTCTCCAGGCAACGTATTTTCTCTATGGGATTGCCTTAGAAAATTTAGCTCAGTGTAATGATCTCGGTGTTCTATTGGACTCAAAACTAAAATTTTCCGACCATATTGCCACAATAGTTAAAAATGCTAAAGGTGTCTTTGGTTTTATTAAAAGGTGGTTAAAAGAATTTATCGACCGCTACATTACTAAAAGTTTATTCATTTGCCTGAATTTCCCTTCTCAGGGACCGCTGAGAATCCGTACAAAAGAATTTCTTAACATTTTCACTTAGAGGTCTTTCATGGGATCCAAATCTTCCATCATACAGTAGCAGACTCTTAATAAAAAACTTAACAACCTTAAATAATTGAAGGACAATTCTGAGTGTAGTTTTTCTACATAACCTCATCAATGGTGATGTAGATAGCCAGCATTCACTAGCACGCTTAAATTTCAGTATTTGTAATAGAAGGGCTAGAATCTTTAGTCCTCTATTTCTTACCTATTTTTATTCGATATATGCGTAGTACCAGAGCCAGATTAACAAGTGTAGGGGCCCCGGGGTACTAATAATGTGGAGGCCCACTAACCTTTACAAATCTAAAATTATAAAAGCATTGACTTTTATCAAAGATTATAAAGTACATAGATAGGACATCAGGGCCCAAAACGGTCAACTTTTTGCGTCGAGCTTGTTGGTGAGGGGGGAATGCAGATGCATACGATTCTATTTTTAGAACTCTTCACATGTATCCGTCAACAAAAATGTGAACCTATGTGTGTATGTGTGACTGCTCGCACGACGGCGTAAAAAGGTTTTGACTTCCAAATTTCAATTTCAATTTCTCGTTTCGGTTTTCGATGCGCCGATGTGGTAGTTGGTAGAACAAATAGTATTTTTGATCGCTGCAGATCGAGACAGGATGGTAGCGTAATGCATAGAGTAGTTACTCTATATGTGTAATTTTTCTGTGTTCAAATCCTCGTAAAGACTATGAACTTTTTCTTTCTTTTATAATTATCATTTTTTTTTCTTTAATTGTAATATTTTTCTTTAATTTTACAATTGTAAAATTGTTTTATTCTTCATTATGTCCCGCTAATAAAATGCTAATAAAATTTTAAAGGGAGTCCTTCCGGCATTTTGTCATCCGACACGTCCGTCACTTATTTTTACAACAATTGTAATAGAATAATAATAACGTAAAAATTAAAAGTAAAAAAAAAAATAAAAGTAAATATAAAAAGAATCATAAAACTAAAACTTTATCAAAATTGAAACAACCTCCCGCTAATGAAATCGAACCCAGGACCCCATGAATAAGGACCGCGCACTATCCATCTAGGCTACCCTCGAAGTTGATTTTATGATACTTAAAATTGGTGTTAAAGGAGGCGCTAGAATCTATACCAAAAAACACAATTGACGAGTAAGGATAGTAAAAGGTATATCTGATCTCTTTACTCTCACATTGGTTCGGTTACAACGTTTCAAACTTTCATCGTTCCAAAGATGTTACGATCTAAAAATAGAATTCTCTCTTTCCATCTCTCATCTGCCAGCCGTTTGTCGTGGAACCCGCTCTCAAATGTTTTCATTATACAGCGGGTTCCACGACGGAAAAAATGAAAACATTTGAGAGCGGGTTCCACGACGCGGCCTGCCAAAATGCCGTAGAACCCGCACTTATAGACATTTTTACAGCGGGTTCCACTACGAACTGAGACGATGTTAAGGTGATTTTACAATTTTGTATTTTTTTTATTGGATTATAAATTTAGGAAAACACATAAAAAGAATAAAACAATAATATAAATAGATTTAAAATTAAAAAAAATGGACTTCCCGAGCCTGGTTTGAACTCATTTTACTTTGCACACCAGCCAAGCACTCTACCTCTCGGCTATTCCTCATTCGTTGTCGCGCGTAAAATTTCTCAAACTTAACTTGTCGCGCAATGGAACCCGCTCGTTCCAGCGGGTTCCACTGCTGGAACCCGCCATAGAAAATTTTTCTTTGTATGAGATGTCCCATCTATGTACTTTATAATCTTTGCTTTTATAAAGAGATTTATTCTCGGTTCTTCAACGTATAAATCATTATATATAAATATATAATATATACATATATTTTTTTGAGTTTCATTTTCCATTCCCAAAATCTAAAGTCCACGTTTTCTTCGTGATAACTATACTTAGAATAACAATATTTTTATTCCTGAGAAATAAATTGGAACTTCAAACGCAACATAAAACATGCTTTTTCAATTGGATGTGGTAAGTTTTCATATATTCCAAATTTGAAATTCATTTTTTTTTAAATTTTTCGGGGCCCCCACAACCTGGGGCTGCAGCTACCCCGTTTGCCCCGTGCTTAATCCGACCCTGCGTAGTACGACTCTCTTAGGGTCTTATGTTCGAACTACAATGGTCTCTACTCTATGACCTCTCTTTCCCGTCCTTCATCAAAAATCAAGTATTTTAAATTTCCTTACTAATTCTTGTTTGCTTAATAAATAAAAAAATTACTAATAAATCGTTTTTCGAGTGCCATTCGGTGGTCTGGGCCTCTAAGCTTTATGATAAATGCAGGAATGCCTCCGGATGCACCACTAAAGACCACGAAAACAACAAAAAATCACAAGCTCATTATTTAAAGCTCTTCAAAGATGTATTGCTGCTTTTAAAGATTTTAATGAAATTTTTTTTAATGTATGATTAATTTACTTTAAGATTAAAGCAAGAAAGGAAAGCTTACTGCGGGCGAAGCCAAAGTTGATACACCCTCGCAGCTAAAACCAGATATATTTTGAAAACATCTGGTCTGGTCTACATTATTAGACCAGAAAAAAGGTCGTTCATGAGACGAACTAAGAATGAATTTAAGGAGTAGATCACTAGTTTTCGGAAAATCAATGACCAGCTTTGCGCACTTGACACTCAGTTAAGCGGGATTTAGATGCTAAAAGAATCCATGAATTTCTTAAGCAAGAAATCCACTGTTTGTGATTCGCCTCAGCCTGCTCAGCTGACATTAACGCAGCCGCTCCCATCTTTATTCATTAATGCCAATGTACATTATAATGTACATGTACTTTATAATCTTTGGTAAAATCAATGACCAGCTCTGTGCGCTTGACACTCAGCTTAGCGGCCTTCAGCTGCTAAATGAGTCCCCTAAGCGTAAGAAATCCGCTGTTTGTGATCCGCCTTAGCCTGCTCAGCCGCCAATAACGCAGCCACTTATGTCTTTGGCCACCCCAAGGGCTAGAACTGAGAACAATTCGCTGTCCGACTTTCTCAAGGAAAATGAGAAATTGTCTGATATGTGCTCCATGGTATCCCTTCAAGTGATACCACAGGTCCTAGTGAACGAAACCCCCATCAGAGTCACCCAAAAGGGTATTCCACAATCCGGACCACCGGCACCGACTGTTGCTGCAGTTCTCGTTCCTGCAACACCAAAACCCTTACAGGTGATTCCTCCATCGAAACATATATTTATTTCTCGGCTTGCCCCTGATGCTTCAGAGATTTATTTCTCGGCTTATATCAAAACAAAAGCAGATATATAGGCGGAGGACATAGCAAAATTTAAATATAATTATGTAAGGCGCAAGTCTTCTTTTAAGATCCGTGTGCCTGCGTTGATTTTCAAGACGATTTCTTCACCCAGTTTTTGACCAGAGAACATTTTTGTCCAAGAACAGCAGCCTAGTTGCGTAAAAAAAAAGTGTTAAAACCATTCCTGGTATTGATCAGATGTTTCCATTCGTGGAAAATAAGATTCGCTGCTTTCGTAAAGCTTCGTAAAGATTTTCACAAACTTAATAGCTTTATCGATACATATAATTGGTCCGATATTCTGGCATGCACCGATCTTAATGTCCCCTTAGAAAAATGTTGCTGTACTTTAATACATTTTTTGACTCATGTGTGCCATGGAAATATCCGTCAGCTTCAACAAATCCTGCTTGGTTTACTAGGTGCCTCACTAACCCATGATACAATTATATAAGGTAGTCCATTCCACTGACATATCGTTCGGGTTTGGTCCCTTAATTCCAAACTGTCAAACTGAAAGGTGATTTTGTTTTCATACCTTTAACCCTTAAGTGGCCAAGCAAAAAATGACTTTTTGCTATTATTGTCGCAAGCACGTGCTAGGCGTAAAGTTTGTGAATGTTCCAAAGTGCATTGAAAAAAGAGCTTTGTGGGAACAAAACAACTATTGTATCATGCACTAACCTAAAAAATTCTAAAAATAGGCTCATACTTAAATATTAAAAATCCTGCAGTAGGTCAAATTTTACCGTGCATAACGCTGAATGTTACAGGAATTATATTTGCCGCTGCCGGATCTTTTCCACCTCTGCTTACGTTTGAAAATTCATTTGCGACCTCTGATCAGGCCATTGCTGATCTATTCGCAGAAAATTTTCAAACAACTTGTTCTCCGTTTAAATTGACTGATCAGCCTTACGCATACAACATTCAATCAGCAAATCTTATTTTCTATCCGTTTTTTTCTGAGAACATCTTATTATCTGGTCTTTTAAGGGTAAAACCCATTTATTCGCCAGGCCCCGACGGAGTACCAAGCTGCGTGCTAAAATACTGTGCCAGGGCTCTGTGCAATCCTATTCTTAGACTTTTTAACTTATCTTTGGCGATTCCAAAGTTATTTGAAAAATTAATTTATCCTCATTTGCAACATCTTTGCTCTTCGATCATCTCTCCTTGTCAGCACGGCTTTAGAAAGCGTTGCTCCACCAACACGAACTTGGAGTTGACATCCTTTGTCATAGATGGCTTTCAAAAAGGATGTCACACAGATGTTATTTACACAGACTTTAGCAAAGGATTTGATTCAGATAATCGCTCACTTTTGATGAGTAAACTGAATATGCTGGGATTCTCTACAGACCTCTTAACGTGGATTTCTAGCTACTAAGATGGAAGAACACAAAGAGTTTTATTAAAAAACATATATTCCCGTATGGTCCGTGCTTCATCTGGCGTCCCTCAAGGAAGTCATCTTGGCCCGTTATTATTGATTCTTTTCATATGGAATATGACTTGCCCCCGGCTTTAACGAACTCTCTAGTTTTTCCTCAATGGTTAATAATGGGGATATAGATAGCCAGCATTTACTAACACGCTTCCATTTTAACATTCCCAATTGAAGGAATAGAAATTTCAGTCCTCTATTCCTCAGCCGTTGTAGTTCGACATATGCAGCACGAACCTTTTGTTTTCTTATGTTCGAACTACAATGATCTTTACTCTATAACATCTCTTTCCGGTTCTTCTTTCCTTTTTTTTTTATTTTAAACTTTGCTTTTATTTCTTGAATCTTCTCTTTGCGAGACTAACAAGAGGTGTATCAAATCTTATATTTTTAATTTAACTAAAAATCATTTTGACTGGTACAGAGTTAGACGGCCCTACAAATCGATTGCTGGGTTGGGAGGCCGTTGCGTCTCAGGCTGGATACGCTAGAAGCCCAAGTCAATCCCCAAGCGAGAAAATTTGGGTGCGAAAACAGTTTTTCTTTGTATGACTCTTTTTGCTTCTGGATTTCGTCTTTCACTGCGAGGATGCCTAGATCCCGGTGGATGTTTTCGTTGCGAACATACCAAGGTGCCCCTGTGATAGTTCTCACGATTTTTGTCGTGAAGATCTACAAGACTTGTAGTCCAGGCACAGTGGCGATCGTGAGTTTATGATTCAGTGGAGGCTGCTGGCTTTCAGTTTTAGGTGCAACTTTTTGCATTCGATGTGCTTACGCCAGGTAAGTCGCCTATCAAGGTGTACGCCAAGGTACGTTACTTCGTTAGCTTGAGGGATCTGCATACCGTTTAGTAAAAGCGGAGGGCATGTTTGTCTATTAAGAGTAAACGTTATATGTTTACACTTTTGTTCATTAATTTTAATGCGCCAGTCGGGCAGCCACCTTTCCACTATTGTGAGATGATTAGCCAGTTGGGTTGTTGCCTGCGTTGGGCATCTGGAGCGACTAAGGATAGCGGTATCATCGGCGAACGTTGACGTTGTTAGTTGTGCGCTCGTAGGAATATCCGAAGTATACAAAACATATAGACACGGACCGAGTGCGCTTCCTTGTGGAACTCCAGCTTCGTTGTGGAAGTAGCTGCGTTGCATCTCACTGAGAATACCCTATTGTAGAGATATGATTCTAGTATCTTGTGGGTGTATGTTGGCAAGTACGTTTTAATTTTGTGCATGAGTCCGATGAGCCAAACTCGGTCGAAAGCTTGAGATACGTCAAGGAAAATAGCGCTGCAGTATTCTCGCTGTTCGAAGGCTGAGCGAATTTCGGATGTTAATCTGTTCACGGTTTGTATTCGGTTTCATGGTTTCTTCGGAAGCCAAATCGGTGTGCCGGGATAATATTGCAAGCTTCCAGGTGTGGTATTATGCGAGTTAACAAGCATTTTTCAAACAATTTAGACAAACAAGATAGAAGGCTTATTGGTCTGTATGATGACGGAATTGTGTGGTCTTTTCCAGGCTACGGTATCATTATAATTATGGATCTTCCAGTTTTTTGGGAAATAGCCGAGATTAATGATTCCATTAAATAGTTTGCTAAAGCGCATTTTGGAAGTTCGATTAGCATCTTTGGGGTCAAAAGGTCACCACCCGGAACCTTTTTTGGTTTTAGCCCTCTTATGTTGTTTGATTTGGGCCGGAATGATGGTGCGGCTGGCTGAGGGGAGGACTCGTGCTGAATTACTGGCGGGAGGAATGGATTTGAGGCTTTGTTTGGCTGGAAGACACTTTGGAGATGTGTGGCGAATGTTTCAGCTCGGTCTTCGTCGCTGCGAGCCCAGCATCCCGAAGAGTTTCATATCGGGGTGGTCGTTTCAATTGGGGTGCTAAAATTTGGGTGGGCCCTTCGCAGGGGGTACTCGATTTGCTGGTTAGATTTAAAGTATTTGTTTCGATCTCCATTTTTTTCTATGAGGAGTAGAGTTTTAGCTGCCGTAACGAGTACTTCTTCCAGGGCGCTCGTAGTGTAGTCGATGTCCGATTCCATTTCAAACTCCGGGGCGAGTTCTATGTGGGCACTTACGTACTCACTCACTCGTCAGGCTGAAGGGGTGTTCGGTTATTGCTGGGCTTTAAAGAAGTGTTAGATGATAAGATGATAAGTGTTAGATTAGAAGACCGAGACGGCTTTGGCACTTATTAGTGGGTGGAACTTCCAGCGGAAACGTAGTCCAGTTTATTTTTCACATTTATAATTGCACTGTACAATTGCCTTACTTTGGGAGTCACTAGACGTGATCCTTAGTGCGTATGTTTGGCGTTGTAGACTCTTGCGGCTATAAAACGATCCCCAAGTGAATTGTAGAAGTCCATAAATTGTCTTCCGAGATTGAGAAACGAGGAGGGCAGTAAACGGGAGAACTCCAGAACTCCAGTTCCGCCGTGGGCTATCCCATCAGGATGATCTGTTCGGTAGATTGTGTAGGGTCTCATATGAAAGTTGTATTTGCTTGTAAGGTGCGTTTCCACCAGTAGCATAACGTCAATATGGTTTTCGATCAAGAATTGTGACAATTCTAGTTTATGCCATGACACACCATTGACATTCCACATTGATATTCGTAGCGCCTGCATAGATTATTTAGACTGTTGTGCTACGAGCAACTGTATCACGATGTTCTGGTTTTGAACAAGCGTTTGCATGGGCTTTTTATACCCTTGCAGAGGGTATTATAATTTTGTCCAAAAGTGTGCAACGCAGTGAAGGAGACATATCCGACCTTATAAAGTATATATATTCTTGATCAGGATCACCTCCTGAGTTGATATGAGCATGTCCGTCTGTCCGTCTGTCTGTTTCTACGCAAACTTGTCTCTCAGTTTTAAAGCTATCGACTTGAAACTTTGCACACACCCTTCTTTCCTTTGCACACAGTATATAAGTCGGAACGTCCCGGATCGGCCGACTATATCCTATAGCTGCCATATAACTGATTGATCGGGAATGGTATAACTTTGGTGTTTTTAGAGTTACAGAGTTCAAATTTGACATGAGAGCTATTTTTGGCTATTTAGAGCTATTTTAAACAATATGACATGCCAAATTTCATAAGGATCGGCCGACTATATCCCATAGCTGCCATATAACTGAACGATCGGAAATGACCCAACTTTCGTGTTTATGAAGATAGAAAGCTGGAACTTGGTACAAATTATATTTTTGGTCAGTTAATCCGACCTACAAAATTTCATTAGGATCGGCCGACTATATCCCATAGCTGCCATATAACTGAACGATCGGAAATGACCCAACTTTCGTGCTTTTGATGATAGAAAGCTGGCGCTTGGTACACATTCTATTTTTGGTCAGTTAATCCGATCTACCAAATTTCATAACGATCGGTTAACTATATCTTATAGCTGACATATAACTGAACGATCGGAAATGCTAATTGGTAGAAATATCAACTTTCGTATTTTTGAAGATAGAAGCTTGGGACTTTTTTTTAGATTTTTTATTGTAATTAATTGGTTTTATTATGATGTAATCATAAGGATCGGCCAATTATATCCGATGTCTGCGATATATATCCGGTTTTAGCTGCAAGGGTATATCAACTTCGGCTCCGCCCGAAGTTAGCTTTGCTTTATTGTTTATGAATGACATAAGCTCCATCATACTTTGTCGGAGGGTAAGCATCATAGTTTCCATTTTGCTGTGTGGCTGTTCTGGGGCCTGTTGAGCGCTTTGAGAGTTAGGCTGAATTGGAATTACTTTTCCAGATCGGCATAGGAGAAGCCGTTGGTGGTGTTTAGTGGACCGAATGAGGATCTCGCAGCTTTGGCGAAGAAGACGTCTGGCATAGTTTTTGACGTAGTTTGCCGTATGGTTGCCTCCGCAGTTTCCACATTTCTTCACGGTACTGTCCTTGTTTGTAGTGCAGTAAGCGGATTTGTGGGCATCTCCGCAGACTACACAGACAGCCCGTAGTGTGCAGAAAGACTTTGTGTGTCCATACTCTTGACAATTAGTGCATTGCACTGGACCGTTGCGTTTATGTGGCTCTTCAACAGTGATTTTCCGGTGCAAAAGATATTGCAGGTTGTAGATTGGGTGGACTTCGTTCTTCTTCAGCGACCTGCTTTCTGGCTCGAGGTCGACCTTGAAGAGGGGTTGTGGCTTTTTATCTTTATTTAGAATGTTTATAACATTCTTGGTGGCGAAGCCCTTTTCTTTAAAGGCGGTTTTTATTTCCGCGGCGGTAACATCAGGTTCTATTCCCGTTACTACCACTTGTAGGCCCTTACTGCTTTTCAGCTGGTACGTGTAATAGTTTTTCTGTTCAGGGTCCAGATATTTGGACACGATTAGGAAGTGCTCTTCAGTCTTGGCTTGCACCTTTCTTTCATGGATGTTCCCTTTGATAAGCGGAACAACATGAAAGTTGTCACCGTTTGGGGCTTGGGTTTTTTTGCGATGTCTTGGGCTGGTTGTTTTTCCTCAACCTCCGCCAGTAGGGCAAATCTGTTAGTAGTGGATCTGCCTGGTTCTTTATCAATCTTCAAGACACGGTTAATTTTTGGATGTAGCGATCCATTCCAGTCTGTGCGGCCGTGGCCGCTTTGGCACTATCCGAAGTTGTTGTTTTTGTACTCGCTGTAGTCGTTGACGTTGCGGTACTTTGAGTTGCAGTGGTTGTCGCTGTGATTGTAGAAATTTTTGCACTTCTAGTTTTTATTTCAAAATTTGTTTCCGATATTGGAGGGGGTTTTACACTGCGAACTCCATGACGCGGGAGTCGGAGTGAGCAGAGCGCGTGAACAAGACCGTGCTCTTTGGGTTTCAGCGGTCAGTAAAGCCGGGTTGCTCTTAATCGCCGATTATTCCACTTCGTTTCTTGGTTCAGAGTAGAAGCCGTTTCTTTGGTTCACTGAACTTCTACGCTCGTTCTTTTGATCGTTGCTCAATGAGCTCATTGCGTGGCATTTATTTTTTTTTTTAAACAATGCACTAGTTTTGGTTTAGCACATCACAACTGTTATAAAAAGCTTGTCTATTGCTTTTAATAAATTGTAAATCAGCGTCTTTTCACTTATATTGGGTTACCCAAGTTTTTTGGGTAACTTTATTATGGTGCAGTTTTCCCGAAGCTCGGACAAAGCTCGTCCGCTCAGTTCGGTAGTTCGATGATGATGGATATATATCCTACAGCTGCCATATAACTGATTGATCGGAAATTGTATAACTTTTGTGTTTTCAAAGTAAGAGAGTTCAAATTTGACACGAAAGCTATTTTTGGCAAAACATTACGACTTTACGATAGATTTCATAAGGATCGGCAGACTATATCCTGTAGCTGCCATATAACTGAACGATCGGAAACGACCCAACTTTTGTGTTTTTGAAGATAGAATCCGACCTACCAAACTTCATAAGGATCGGTCGACTATATCTTATAGCTGCCATATAACTGAACGATCGGAAATGGTTTTTGGTAGGAATACCAACTTTGGTATTTTTGAAGTTTGGGACTTTTTTTTAGATTTTTTATTATAATAAATTGGGTTATATTATCATATTCTCATCAGGATCGGCCAACAATATCCGATGTTTGCGATATATATCCGGTTTTAACTGCAAGGGTATATCAAGGGATATGTAGTTGTCGATTGGTTCATTTGCAAAGAAGCGATAAATATCATTATATTTTAAAAGTGTTGCAAAATGGCGGCGAATATTTGAGTATTTTGAACAATTTAAAATAAGATGTGAAATATTTACACGCCAAAAATTACACGCACGAGTTATTCACATTAGGAATAGTTATAGTTATTCACATTTCCTCTCCGGAGGAGCCGCCTTCGTGATCACGGTTAACCTCTATGCCAGGTAAGCGAACGCATGTCCGGTAAGGATTCTATATAATCGTTTTTTGTCTATACGGTCGAAAATATCCGTTTTATTTAACCAGGGCTTCTTAGCGTTTGAATAGCGCCAAGTCTATCCGTCAGTATGGCTATCTTCGGAAAGCAGTTGGAAATAGCAAAATCAATTGCTTTTTCCAAGGCTTGAAGTTCAGTGGTCATATACGAAAGCTTTTTGTTAGTAAAGAAACTATCAACAGTATTTGAATTTGAATAAACAAATGCATAACCTTTAAAATTTTCCGAAACTGAACCGTCTGTGTAAAAAAATTTCCATGTGCATGTTATTAAGTGAATTCAATTTTTCGTTTAGTAAAGTAAAAATAATGACTTCATTAGCTTGCTTTTTGTTAACGCAGGTACCTTTAAAAAAATGTGTGTCTAGGGATAAATTGCGGGGGAAAGTAAAAATAGGGTTGATGGGAGCAATATGATTAAAAATGTTTATATATTTGGTATAGATTCTACTAAAGCTGGTTTTAGTGTATGAGTATAAAAGAGGTAAGAGTGAAGCAGTTGGAAGTCGGTATGCGTAGGATTTGGCTAATTCTTTAGCTGTGGCGAATTCAATTCCGTAAATGGGAGGGAGTTCAGCAGCGAGATGATAAATAATTTTGACAGGAGTTGACTTAATAAGGCCTAATGCTTTTCTCAGGTGAAAATTAGCGTGGGAATTAATAATATTAAGAGCTGCTTTAGAAAAGTTAGCGAATGAGACACAGGCGTACTCCAACCTAGATCTTATAAAAGCTTTATAAAAAAGAAGCGATATACTTGGATGAACTCCGAAGTGGCAACCACTTAGCATTTGTAGAAACATATTTATTTGATTTGATTTTGAAATAATTTTTATACCCTTGCAGAGGGTATTATAATTTTGTCCAAAAGTGTGCAACGCAGTGAAGGAGACATCTCCGACCCTATAAAGTATATATATTCTTGATCAGGATCACCTCCTGAGTTGATATGAGCATGTCCGTCTGTCCGTCTGTCCGTCTGTCCGTCTGTCTGTCTGTCTGTCCGTTTCTACGCGAACTAGTCTCTCAGTTTTGAAGCTATCGTCTTGAAACTTTGCACACACCCTTCTTTCCTTTGCACGCAGTATATAAGTCGGAACGGCCGGGATCGGCCGACTATATCCTATAGCTGCCATATAACTGATTGATCGGAAATGGTATAACTTTGGTGTTTTGAGAGTTAGAGAGTTCAAATTTGACATGAGAGCTATTTTTGGCAAAATAAAACGACATGCCAAATTTCATAAGGATCGGCCGACTATATCCTATAGCTGCCATATAACTGATTGATCGGAAATGACCCAACTTTCGTGTTTTTGAAGATAGAAAGCTGAAATTTGCTACAGATTATATCTTTGGTCAGTTAATCCGACCTACGAAATTTCATAAGGATCGGCCGACTATATCCTATAGCTGCCATATAACTGAACGATCGGAAATGACCCAACTTTCGTGTTTTTGATGATAGAAAGCTGGAACTTGGTACAGATTATATTTTTGGTCAGTTAATCCGATCTACCAAATTTCATAACGATCGGTTGACTATATCTTATAGCTGACATATAACTGAACGATCGGAAATGGTATTTGGTAAAAATATCAACTTTCGTATTTTTGAAGATAAAAGCTTGGGACTTTTTTTTAGATTTTTTATTGTAATTAATTGGTTTTATTATGATGTAATCATAAGGATCGGCCAACTATATCTGATGTTTGCGATATATATCCAGTTTTAACTGCAAGGGTATATAAACTTCGGCTCCGCCCGAAGTTAGCTTTCCTTTCTTGTTTTAACATGAGGTACAGACGAGTTGTTAGAACTTATGATTCTACCCAAATAGTTGACACTATTTACATTATTTAAGGTGATGTTATTACACTGTACGTTAAGAGGTCTGCTCCTAAGATTAAAGTGTATAGTGGCTGATTTATTTGCATTAAATGAAAGATTGATTAAATTGCACATTTCCCTAAAAAGATTCACTTTCTGCTCTAATTTAGATTCAGCCAACGAAAAAACCTTGTCATAGCAGACTAAAAAAAAATCGTCCGCGTACTGGAAAAGAGTACTGTCATGATTGTTGCTTAGATTATGAAGCTCAAGAGTGTAAAGATTAAATAGAATTGGGCTAAGACAGCTTCCCTGACTAACCCCTTTGTCGACTGTAACCTCTGCCTTGCCCAAAGTTAAAATTCTTTTATTAAGGAAATTGATAATGAATTTAATATGAGAGTGATTAAAACCTAAATTAACTAAATTTTTACCTAGGATAGGAATTTTGACCGCGTCAAACGCTTTGTTTAAATCAAGAACTGCTGCTGTAACATGGAAGCCACGAGCTTTTAAATTAGCTATAGTGTTGATCACATCATTGATACATTGCGATGTTGAATGGTTTTTCCTAAAAGCATAAGACCTTGGAGGGAGGATTTCGTGTCTATTAATGTGATTCTCCATACTCGATTTAATTAGGCCCTCTAAACTTTTGAAAATTACACTTAGAAGGCAAATAGGTCTATTGTTTGTAATTATAGAAGAGTCAAGGTTTTTCTTTGGCACAGGAATAACTTTTATTCTACGCCAATTATCTGGAATATTACCTTGGTCTAAAGTAGAATTAAGCAAGGAAACAAGGTTTTCTAATTGCACAGTAGGTAAGGCTAGGAGCATTCTATATGATATCTTATCGAGTCCCTTAGCAGAATCAGGGTTACGGGATTTGAGAAAGACAAGAAGTTCATGATATGTGAAGATTGAGATAGAATTTGTGTAAAGTAAGTCGTCAGGGAAAATAACATCAGAACAAGTATCAGTGTTAGGAGCTGTGGCTATTTGACTAGAAAAGCTTGGTGGTCCGAGTCAGAAAATTAACTTTTGGAAGGTTTTATTTGTTTATAAAGTTTAAGGGAATGAATTTTTCCCCACATATCTTTCATTGAGGTAGGGTCAGATAAATCATCTAAAAGCCTGTTTAGGTTATTCTTTCTCATTTTATAAAAGTAATTATTAAGTTTTCTATTACTGTTAATATAGGCAATAGCATCTGTATAAAGCTTGGATTTAAAATATTTTTGTCTGCACGCGTTTCTTAGCCTAAACAGTTTTTCACAAACCTCATCCCAATATTTTTTAGGAACGTATCTATTATTCCCATTTAATTTTATCGTATTATTGGCGTGAATGTTTTGAGAAGAAGTAAAATGGGTATCTAGAATTCAATTTTAAAAATCTGAATTCAATTAGTAAAATTATTCCAAAAAAATTATTATTCTTCCTTAAATGATCCTTTTTAGTGGCGATTTAGGTGCCTAAAAATGCTTCAATTAAGTGTCTGAAATTATCCTTTTTAGTGGCGATTTAGGTGCCAAAAAATTCTTCAATTAAGATAATTCTTAAATTCAATTAATTCTTAACATACAATACCATCACCTTAAATAATGTAAATAGTTGGGTAGAATCACACGTTACCACACGTTAAAAAAATTATTTCAAAATCAAATCAAATAAATATGTTTCTACAAATGCTAAGTGGTTGCCATTTCGGAGTTCATCCAAGTAAATCGCTTCTTTTTTATAAAGCTTTTATAAGATCTAGGTTTGAGTACGCCTGTTCCTCATTCGCTAACTTGTCTAAAGCAGCTCTTAATATAATTAATTCCCACGCTAATTTTCACCTGAGAAAAGCATTAGGCCTTATTAAGTCAACTCCTGTCAAAATTATTTATCATCTCGCTGCTGAACTACCTCCCATTTACAGAATTGAATTCGCTACAGCTAAAGAGTTAGCCAAATCCTTCGCGTTCAAACTTCCATCTGCTTCACTCTTACCTCTTTCATACTCATACACTAAAACCAGCTATAGTAGAATTTATTCTAAATATATAAACCTTTTTAATCATATTGCTCCCATCAACCCTATTTTTACTTTTCCTCGCAAATTATCCAGCGATGTATATTTGTGTAATTTTAAAAATTTCTGTTAATGTGTAGCTTAAACATGGAAACATTTCATTGGCTTAGATTTAAAAACATAAGCAAATTACACTTACATTTTTTTAAAATTAAACATCACGTAACAAATAAATAAATCGCTAGGGCTAACATATAAAGATTTTTGGTTATATTTTGGTTTTTGGTTATGGATTTTGGTAATTTTGGTTTCCTTTGTGCAGTGCTACGAATTAATAAAAGCTGTAAGCTTATAATTCAACTTGGGAAATCTGTATTGTGTAAGTGGATGGTTGTAAGGTATAGGTTATGTAACTGGGTGTAGTCACAAACCAGATTTTATTTTTTGACCGGTCTTACCGGACCGGGTCATCTTTTCCCGTAAGAAGCTCGTATTTGATTCCCCTTTTCCAGAACTCTTGCTTTCGAGTCTCGTCTATCATAATTACTAGGTCGCCTAGTTGGAGCGAGTTCGCTGGTTGACTGTGCCATTTGCGTCAATATATGAGACTAGGTAGATACTCCTTCAGCCATCTCTTCCGGAACCTGTCTGCGATCTGACCTGCAATTCGATAGCTCGAATTCCAGCTCGATGTGTACTGCTCTAACTGTCAGGCACGATCCTTCGGTAGAGCGCCCATCTCGGGGCTCTCTGGTGTCGCTCGATTTTTCCTGCATCTCTGGTATGTCCTCGCCATGTGGCGTTCACTGCCTCTCAATCCAAGAATGCAGTATAGTATAGACCTCACTTATTTGGTGGTGAAATTTGCGGTGGAAGTGGTCGATTAACAAGCTCGTAATTATGTGTGATTTTGGTAGAATCACTGATTTTTTCACAAAAAATGGTATATATCCGACTCGATCGACGCGCCCTCGTACTCGTAGCACGTTGTCGTCGACTAGGTAGGGTGAAAACTTGAAAATTCTGGTCCTTCTTTGACGACGGTACCCGTCTCCACTCCTTGGGCTCGGAGCTCTCTCAAATGTTTCCTTTCTGCAGTGCTACCAATTAATGATACTTTCGTGTTTCGGAACGCAACCAATACGATTCGTTCTTTAATCGGTCGAAAACACGCGTTTTCTTCGCTTCGAAAGATAGCCTTTGTGCCATAAACTTGGCTAGTCCTAGTTCTAAGATGGCTGCGATTAGTTGCAGTCGTAGAATAGATATCGGTTTCAACGGTCCGAATCTTGTTTTTGATGCTAGTAGTGTACAATTTACAGATCCTTGCCATCCAGTTCGTAGGTAAGCGACTGCTGAAAAGGCGTTTAAACTACCATCTACAAAGATATGTAATTGAGAGTCTTCTCCATTTTCGACTGGTTCGTTCCAGCCCATCGCGGATCTTCATACTGATTGCATAATTAGTTTTGCTTGTATAATGTAAAATTCTAGTAAGCCGAGTAGATCAAATACGGACATGACCACACTCAACATGCTTCTCTTCGTTGTCGTCTGATTCTCGTGGAGCTTATTACTCCTATGTTGGTTGGTGAACACGAATTCCTCTATTTTTGGGTCCTACACCACATGCCTAGAGCTCGGTGTCGTTTGGGTTCGTTGGACATCTTTACAGTGTATACGCTTTCGTCGACGTTTCCTGATGAGGCTTTCATTACCTCATGACTTCCATAACTAGGCGAGTCATCTCGTCTTCAGATTCGCTGATTTCAGTCGTCAATTCGAAATCGCATCGTCGTCACATGCAGACGTGTATTTATTGTGCTCCGGGAAAAAGTTTCGTAAATCAACAACAACGCGAAAAGACGCTTTCAGCGATGAAATTGCTAATGTTTATATTGATTAATTAATTAATTAATATAAAACATAACATTTAAAACTCGAACAAACTCAACCTCGATTGCAATGAGTCTAAACGACGTTCCCACACAACGTCAACGTGAGCAAGACGAGAGACGGCTCTCAGTACAAAGAAACAACGCTTACTTCTCTTTCAAAGCAACCGAAAGTGATGCAAGCTCTTCCCAAACACGGTCAATTACCCCCAACTTGACCGAATTCTTAAACGTAGAGAGCGAGAGAGTGCGTTCTTGCTCCCCCCTTCCACCCCCCCCCACTCACCATCGATATCTCTGCAGCCAAAGAGCGCAGTAACTAACACCGCAACTTCTTTGACAACGTCAACCGTAACAACAACAACAACCGCAACTGTAACGACAGCGCATTTAACGATTTCATCAGCTAGCAGCGCAATCATTAATACTTATGCCGCTGCGCTGCCCGAAAAAGAGAACAAAAACAAAGAAAATATTAAGCCGGCTGTGCAGACTGGTATGGATCGCTACATCTAAATCAAAAAGCTAAGCCCCCTAAACTCTCAACGCAAAATAACCTGTGGCAATGCTAACATAGCTGCAATAGAAACGCCCACGAAATAAAACCGCTTTAAAATCTTGGCAGAATATGAGGATGACGCCGAATCTACAGAAGTCGAAAAAAGGAAGCCTAAGCCCCCGCCAATTTACATACGAGAAAAAAGTTCCAACGTTCTTGCCAACAAAATTATAGAGCTTGCCATTATATTGGCAAGGATAACTTCCACATAATAAAACTCGTAAAGGGAAACATTCAGGAAATAAAAGTACAAACGAAGTCTGAAGATAATTACAGAGTATTATCAAAATACCTCACCGTCAAAAAAAATAACTTTTACACGTATCAGCTAAAAAGCAGCAAGGGCCTGCAAGTCGTACTTAAGGGCATAGAGTCCGAAGTATCGCCTGTAGAGATAACAATGGCGCTACAAGAGAAGGGATTTAGCGCTAAGACAGTATTCAATATCCTTAACAGGGATAGAAAGCCGCAGCCACTCTTTAAGGTTGAGCTCGAACCAGGAATTATGCCCCTAAAGAAATACGAAGTGCACCCTATATACAATCTTCAGTTCCTGCTGCACCGCAGAATTACAGTTGAGGAGCCGCACAAAGGCAATGGCCCGGTACAATGTGCGAACTGCCAAGAATATACAAGGTCTTACTGTAAAATGCGCCCGGTGTGTGTAGTTTGTGGTGAGATTCATGTCTCCGCACACTGCCCAGCGAGGAAAGATGACCACAACTCGAAAAAGTGCGGCAACTGCGGTGGAAATCACACTGCTAACTATAGAGGTTGCCCAGTTTATAAGGAGCTAAAAAGTTGCATCCACCTGAGGCGAATTACTGCCCGCACCTAAAATAATCAGTTGATAGCCTGCAGGTCAAACCCTGAAGTCTTCTTCTCGACTGCAGCGAGATCCTCACTAGGACCCATAAACTCTGCAAAAAATGTCACATACGCAAGCACTTTAAAATCAGGACTGGCTACCCCAGCCTCAAAAAGCTCACTGCCGCAATCAGCACACCGAACCGAACATGGCTCAGCAGCATCAGCCGCCTGAGCAACCAAAAAGTAACTTTGAAACTATGATATGCAGTCTACAACAAAGCCTTACGGAGTTTATGTCGTTTATGCCTACAACTATACAAGATCTAATGCGAAACCAAAATCTATTAACACAAATGCTGGTTTCACAACAATCAAAATAATGACTTCCCTACGGATATCTACGTGGAACGCTAACGGCGTTTTGCAGCATAAACTCGAGTTAGCGCAATTCCGACTAGACAATCAAATCGACGTAATGCTCCTTTCAGAAACACATCTTACAAACAGATACAATTATAATCATATTATAATCATCTTCCCCATAGCCGAAGATGAGTTTATGCAATTTTTTTTAACACACTCGGATACCACTTCATAGCAGCAGGAGACCAAGCACACACAGGCGGGTGGGCGCTCAGCGACGCAGACAGAGCCAGCACGTTTGCCAAACACCTTAAAAATGTCTTTCAACCAAATCCTGCCACCAATGCGTTTAATTTGCCGAATCTATCATATGAGCCCCAGCCTCAACATGAGCCAATTGAGATTCGCCCAAACGAAATCGTTAACATCATCAAACGACAACTGAATCCGAAAAAATCCCGGGCTGCGACCTCATAACTCCCAAAATGATCATTGAGCGCCCATACTGCGCCGTTTGCACTCTCACCCAGCTCTTTAATGCCATCGCAAAACTGGGCCACTTTCCAGTGAGATGGAAAAAGTCAATTATAATAATGATCTAAACTCTTTGAAAAATGCCCAATGACTCGGATAAACATACCTGAGAATCCAGGAAGGAATCCCGTCACACCAATTTGGGTTTCGTAAAAAATATGGAACAATTGAGCAGGTCAACCGAATAACTTCAGAAATTCGGAACACGTTCGAAAAACGAGAGTACTGTCTAATGTACAAGATCGAGACAAAGCTCCCCTACAGCACCCACAAGATTTTAGAGTCTTACCTTTACGACAGAAACTTGGTTGTGAGGTGCAACACTGCTATATCTGATGATTACACTGTTGGAGCTGGAGTTCCTCAAGGTAGGGCCAATGTTACATGTCCTCTACACAGCAGACATCCCGACAAGCACACGACTAACAACATCTACGTTTGCCGATGACACAGCTATTCTTAGCCGTTAAAAATGCCCGATTCAAGCAACTACGCAGCTAGCTCTTCATATGGTGGATGTTGAAAAATGATTATCAGACTGCCGAATTAAAGTGAACGAACTAATATGCAAGCACGTTACGTTCACTCTGAACCGGCAAAACTGCTCGCCAATTAAATTAAACAACACTCTACTCCCACAAACAATCGAAGTAACATACCTAGGAGTACATTTCCACAGAAGACTTACATGGCGCCGGCACATTGAAGCCAAGAGAACACACCTAAAGCTAAAAGCCTGCAGCCTTCATTGGCTTATTAAGGCTCGGTCACCTCTTAGCCTTGAATATAAAGTCCTGCTGTACAACTCGGTACTAAAACATACATGGATGTACGGCTCCCAGTTATGGGGGAACGCCAGCAATAGCAACATTGACATAGTTCAGAGAGTTCAGTCGTAGATCTTGAGAACAATCACCGGGGCACCGTGGTACGTTCGCAACGAAAACATACACCGCGACTTAAACATTCTACCAGTCAAAGAAGTGATCGCAGAACAGAAGGTAAAGTACTTAACCAAGCTATTGGTGCACACAACCACCTGGCGAGAGGTCTAACAAGGTTGAGCAACCAATCACGCCTTCGTCGCAATGACTTACCCACCCAGCGACCGACCTGAGGGAGGCGCAACCAGAATGTAGTCTTAGTATACCGTTAGTTAAATTTTAATGTTAAGATTCTTCAACTTATTGTTAGTCTCAAAATTAAGAAAAAATTCAATAAATAAAAGCAAAGCAAAAAAAAAAAAACCCTGTCGTCAACGAAAGTATTCGTAGTATCACGTCTGCTGCATCTGGATACTCTTTCCATGCGCGACTCTAGGCACGCAAGTCGACGCTTTGCCATCTGTAGCGAGGACGGTAGCTCTATCTTGTCGTAGCGCTAAAGAAGACCTGTTTTCCATCGCTTTTTGTCTGGAATGTGTCTGGTTGTCTTGTCCAGGATTGAGTTAGCTGTTCATCTTTTGGATCTAATGGTCCCGTTGTTGCCACACACACCAACTGTGTATTATGAATAGGTCCCCTTACAATGCCTTCGTGCAGTATTGCATTACTCGTGCACGGATGCTCCTATTTTGGTCGCTCTTCTGCTCTTCTGGTCGCTTGCTCGCCCGTAGACCTACCAAGTCTTGATTTGGCAGCGATAACACATGCACCAACTGACTCTATGATCGTCAATGGCGCGCCTAGCTTAACGTTATCCAGCCCAATTATAATTTAAGCTCTTACATCCTTGTATGCGCGTATCGGTAGCTTCTTCAGGTACTGATGATTGTGGAAAACTGACTCCTTTAAAGTCTGCTCTGGTAAATCCGAGTGCCTAACGGTTTTTACGTTGCGTATCTCAAACTTGCGCAATGTCTTTGTCGATGATATGGATAAGTTTATCCTCTTTGATTCCGGTTATCGTTGTGTCTGATGGACCATCAATGCCTAGTTTTTCAGCTAGTTTTGACTCGGTAAAGGTGCATGCTGATCATTCAGTGCAAACGTTTCTTTCGAGCAGTTTGGTCCGTAAACAACGACTGGAACATATCTAAACAGGGTTGCTCCTTTTTGTCCGGTGTGCGTAACTACACCTGGGAACCTCTACGGTCGTCTTCGCCCAATCCATCTTCGGGTCGAATGGCAGCTTCTCTACTAGCTCTCGTAGTAGCATCGGGTCGTTTAAATAGGTCCTTAGTCCTATTGCTTCGACTGTGGCGCCAGAGCCAAGTTTTGAACAGCCAGAGTCAAGTGAACTAAAGTGTCTATGCAGTTGGGCTTTACAGTTGGCTCTGATCATTGTTTTGCTTGCAAGATGTGATAAATCAACTCCGAACGTCCAGACAGCGTACGTAGGGTCTCCATGGCCTGCCGGACTGTGGCTGCCGTCATCGGTTTTTCTCGTACGGCTTTCATCGCTGCTACATTTAAGCATTTCTGCAGTCTCATAAGATTCTCCAGATCGCTGAACCCGCTCAACCATCGCATAGTTGATTGATCGTAATTCACGATGAAAATCTGGCACTTTTCGGGATTGCCGATGAAGTATGGTAAATCCTTGCTTACAACTTGTCTTGTAGCAATCTATGGTGCTGTGAGGAAGGAGCTCGTCTTCATAGGAGTCGACGTAGGGTAGCTCACGGGTGGATTGGGATTATACATATACTGACTTTTTACATAGCTCGGTACATAGCACAGTGGTCCGGCTTGTATGGGGAGAGCGGCGAAAAATACTTTTAGTTGAGGTAGGGACTGGAAACTTGGCACAAAATATTTATATTTTTATTCTAAAATAATATGTTAAAATCAGCCAGATCGGCAAACTATATCATATAGCTGTCATATAACTGATTGATCGAAAATGCTATAACTTTGGTGTTTTTACAGTTAGAAAGTTCAGTTTTTGTACGAGTGCTATATTTGACAAAATAATACAACCTACCAAATTTCGCAAGGATCAGCCGACTATATCCTATAGCTGCCATATAAATGTTTGATCGGAAATGACCCCACTTTTGTGCTTTTTAAGAAAGATAGTTGAAACTTTGTACAGATTTTTGGTCAGTTGATCCAACCTACCAAATTTCATAAGGATCGGCAGACTATATCTTATAGCTGTCATATAACTGAATGATCGGAAATGGTTTTGGTAGAAATACCAACTTCGGTGTTCTTGAAGATAGAAGTTTGGGACGTTTTTTTTAGATTTTGGATTGTAATAGATTGGTTCAATTATGATATTTTCATAAGGATCGGCGAACTATATCTGATTCTTGCGATATATATGCGGTTTTTTTAAATTGAGGTTAGGTTACCTTTTTGTAATTTGTAAGCCGCACGGCCCCTTACGGCACTTGAACTAAACTTTCTTATATTCTTAAAATGCTTAAGAATATTATACAAAAAGATTTGTGAATGCCAAAGAGTGCCATCACAACTAAAACTCTAACCAAACACAGAAAAGACAAACTAAGAACGTTCACAATTATGTACTAAATACAACAATGATTTACACAAAACACAACCAATACTACATATACTTTTTATTGTAAAAAGAAAGTTAATACCTTTCTTTAAAATATTAATAACTTCCATGGCACAAACACTTGTTTTAAAAATGTTTAATAAGCTTTTTGCGGAGAGCTTCACTTGCACGTTGCTTGCGCTGCAATACACAATGAATATCATGCTATCACTTTCGATGCTATTCTTGAAGCGGACAGACAGATTAAAACAAAAAGATGAATATATTCAAATAGCTAGACCAATTATAAATAAGAATTGGTACATTTAAAGTCAAAATTTGGACTTTGGTTTTTTTATTTTTGGCCTACGGGCTGGACCACTGTGCATAGGTTGGAGTATAGAACTGTAAACGAAGCTGTTTGGTATTGTTGCTACTGGTTCTTCTAGCAGGATAGATGCTGTTATTGGAAATTATCCACTAAGCTTTTACATTAGTCGTTATGGGCTGTTCGTTTTGCTGTACGAAACCCATGTTTCCAATCGCAGGATAATTGGCTGTTGCGCGGTTCCACCCTCCTGTGTACACGATGGATTTCAGAAAGCTGCCAACTATGGACTCTCCTGGATTGCTTGGTAACTCTCTAGCCTTTGTGCCCTGAACTGGGTACGAAGCGTTTTCGAAGATACTCAGCTGTACATGAAATCCTAGATTTCGTCCTTCCTTACTGGCGAAATGACTTGATCCTTTTGATTTTGAAATATAGGGTTGGCTGGTACTCGTTGATTTTTTGCAGATAATCATGGTTATTATTATAAGTTACTGTCTTGTCGAAGATGTGAGTTCCTGAAACAATTCAAAGTGTGTCAGATTTTTAGTATAATTAATGGAATTGTT
This sequence comes from Drosophila malerkotliana malerkotliana, assembly GCA_018153235.1. NCBI lineage: Eukaryota > Metazoa > Arthropoda > Insecta > Diptera > Drosophilidae > Drosophila > Drosophila malerkotliana. The sequence continues at coordinate 2,003,173 of JAECXV010000020.1, read as the reverse complement.
ATACGTAAATATTATTTCTTCCATTATATCGTTGTGGTCTACGTTCATTTTTTGTTCTTTATTTGTTGTTAAAATAATTCTGTATATTTCCGTGATAGTCAAATGTAACTTTACTACTGTGGAATTGCTGCTAGACTGTTGGAAAGGGGTCAAATGGGGGGTGACATTATATCGGCTTAAAAAATGTTAAAAATTTACTCCTGCGAATTTTGCGCCTTGATCGTAAACAATTTTTTTGGGATGCCAAACTGACTAAAGAATGTTTTAATTGAAGGCCTGTTGTCAAAATGTATGCTTGTGCAATTTTGAGAATTTTAATTTCCATAATTGTATGGTGTAGATTGTGATTTATTGTGTATATATCTATGTGCAATATACTCAAAAATTTGGAAAAAAATTTATGTTGGTCATTGATAATTTTCAATGCCAGCAAAATAAAAAGCTAATTGTATTAAATTAAACGTTATAAAATCTTTATTTGGCCGCATATGAAATTGGGATCTTATATATGTGTGAAATATAAGACGAACGAGAGTGACGCCAACCTTCGTTAATAGGCAAAGCGGATGCTCGCTAGCTTTAGATCAGTAATCGGCACGGCCCTATCACGAGGGTAATTTCGCTGCCCGAGCTAAGCCACACACACAGTATAAATGTGTGAAACGTCATGCTCACAGCCTACTTTCTGCTATTCGTTACTAACAATAATGCGTTAAAATCATATCAATGTATTGGCCCAGCAAGCAAAATTAGGAGGGCTCAAAATTATGTGTCTGAAAAGTGCCGATTTTAAGAGTGTTTTCTGAGTAGACACATAAATAAGAGCATTTTCTGAGAAAATTTAATTTTCGCTGCACATACGGAGCATCGGTAAGTAAGTGCACAGTAAATTTTCTCAAATTCATTCATTTCGGACATTAAGAGCAGTAAGTTGGACGTGTTAAGCAAGTGTTAAAAAAAAACTAATTTCTTATTTCTTTAACTGTGAAGTGTATAATTTAAAGACGAAATGAGTGTTAACAGATCAAGCCGGTCGGAGTGCAAACAAATAATTAATGCCCTGAAGGCAAAGAATCGATGCTGTGAGGAGCCTCTGCCATCAGATTCCACCAATGAACCGCTAATGGATTCAGGACATGTTTTGGAGGAAAATTTTATTGAAAATGAAAAAATAGTGACCTATCTGATCCTTCGGAAGACCTTGAGATCAAATCTCTTCGGGACAGTTGTCGAAGTTCATAAAGTAGCAGACATTACACTTAAAGCTATTATTTTAAATCTTTTGTCTAATGAATCTAAATCTAATAAATGATTTCAGCGAGCAATTTTTGAGCACAGATAAATCAACTTCGGCCAATGAAGTTGCCTATACTAGCTAATACTAGTTTCTAGCTATGCAAATCAATCCACATCAAGTAAGTATAGGTTTGAAAATCTATCTTCAAGAAAACTAAGTAATTTTTCTCATTGCAGAAAAATGAGAAAAAATTACGTTGCAGCTTATTTACGACGAACTGCAAAAAATTAAACAAAAATGTAAAAGGTATAAAATAAACAACTTTCCATTTACAGACTAAACCAAAATATATTTTTATAGATATTAATGAACGTTTAATTAAATTGGAAGCTGATAAAACTAACATTCAAACTCGCATATTAACGGAAGTTACAGCACAACGAAAGCTTGTTCAAGGAGGAAATAAGCCTCGTATGTTGCTACCACAAAAATCCTTCAATAATATTGAAGACATCGACAAATTAGAAGCGGATTTAAATAAATCAGCAGAATTGTTTGAAAAACTGGTAAGAAAAACTAAAAATGTTCTGTAATTTTCAATAAAGTGCAGTCGTTTATTTTTTATATTTCCATTTCTTTTTTAGGAATCCGAAATGAAAAAATATAATTTTTCTGATCCTGCCAAATTTTTGCGCACGATGTTTAAGAAAATATTTTCGGATGAGGTTGCACTGATGTATTCGTCGAAGCGGACTCACGCTATGAAATGTGTAATGAGCATGACGATAACGGCAGCCATGAGAAGTAAGAACTGTTACACTTAAAATATTTTACTTGTATCAATTTTTCCATTCTTTAAACCAGTGGTGGGCAAACTCTCATTTTACATAGCACGCGAGTATAGGGTAGGAAATTCTGCCGCAGCGCTGCCGGCACACTGACAGTGTGAGCACTCTCTCAAATATTTTTTAGAACTCTCTCATTTGCTCTCATTTTGATTCATTTGACAGCACAAATTAAAAATCAAAATGTTTCCACTGAGAAAAATTTTCTCAGAAATTGGGTTGGAAAAAGTTTTGTCCATAGAAAATATAGATAGAGAAGCGTAGATTTTCATTTTTGTTTAAAACTCTGGCTAGCAAAGCTTTCTTTAAAACAAAATACACTATTTTAGTGCCCATTCCAACTTTTGAATTAACGAAAAATGAAATAAAAAAATACGTTTTTTTCGCTCAGTGAATTCTCTGCTCTCATTGTTTTTCTCTGCTACGCACACACTCAAATTTTAAACATGTGTTAGTTTTGCCCACCACTGCTTTAAAGTAACGTTTTTTTACTTTTTTTAAATGCTTTTAATAAAAAATTTGCCCTTGATGACAATGAATTTTCAATAATACCAAGCAAATGGTTTCAAACCGCTAAAGACAGAGTAAAATATTATACAGTTAAGAAGAATGTAAATAAGGAAAACTAAAAAATTAATTAAAATTATATATAAGTAATAATAATATATATAAGTTAAATTAAGATTTACTTTAAAACAAATAAAAAAAATCTGAATTCAATTAGTAAAATTATTCCAAAAAAATTATTATTCTTCCTTAAATGATCCTTTTTAGTGGCGATTTAGGTGCCTAAAAATGCTTCAATTAAGTGTCTGAAATTATCCTTTTTAGTGGCGATTTAGGTGCCAAAAAATTCTTCAATTAAGTGTCTAAAATGATCCTTTTTAGTGATCCTTTTTAGATTTCGGTGCTTAAAAATTATACTTTTATGAGCATTTTCTGTGCATTTTCAGTGTTTGATTAGGAGGGTGAAAGCACTTATTTCTCTGTCAAAAAAGAGTCATATTACCCTCGGCAATTGACCCTCTTAAGGGGTTATATACAGTTGTGATATATGAAAAAATCGATTTTTTTTTTTATTGCATATTCTTTAAGTATATTCTATTGGGAATACTCTCACAATTCATAACGATCGGAGCATTAGAACCGAAGCTGTAGCTATTTATAGCGCACTATCTGCATATAAAACTTGAACAAACTTGAAACTTTAAACGCGATTATCTCAGAATCTTTTTTTCGGGAAATTACCTTTGCGGTGGACACGATTACTAAAAAAACTACTAATCCGATCAACACCAAATTTTGACCACTTATTTATTATGATATTAGCTAGTCCGTGAACGAAGGATTTTCAATTTTTTTGACTCCTTTTTTAAAGCACAAAAAACGAAAATCTTATACGTTGAAAAAGTACATTTTTTCTTAAAAACGTCGCCATTTTTTTTTTAAATCAAAATTTTTAAAAATCCCTCGTTTACGGACTAGACAATACAATATACTAACTAAACTTTTTTGAATTTTGGATTTCGGATGAACCGTTTTCGAGAAATCATGTCCACCGCAAGACACCATCGAAAAAAGACGATCCGGGAATTCGGCTATAACATTTTTGTTATGTAATATTTTTTTATGAAAAAATTTAATTAAGTACCCAAAAACATGTACTAAACAACGTCGTTAGAACATTTTTCATAAATATTTTCTATGGTGTCAAAAAAAAATTGATAAAAATCCATATTTTTGCGCGGTACAACTGTATATAACCCCTTAAAGAACGACCGTTTTCAAGGAAAACAAGAAAGGAAAGCTAACTTCGGGCGGAGCCGAAGTTGATATACCCTTGCAGTTGAAACCGGATATATATCGCAACTATCGGATATAGTTGGCCGATCCTTATGAGAATATGATGATATAACCCAATTTATTAGAAAATAAAATCTAAAAAAAGTCCTAAACTTCTTTCTTCAAAAATACCAAAGTTGATATTTTTATCAAAAACCATTTCCGATCGTTCAGTTATATTGCAGCTATAGGATATAGTCGGCCAATCCTTATGAAATATGGCATGTCGTCTTATTTTGCCAAAAATAGCTCTCATGTGAAATTTGAACTCTTACTCAAAAAACACCAAAGTTATACCATTTACGATCAATCAGTTATATGGCAGCTATAGGATACAGTCGGCCGATCCCGGCCGTTCCGACTTATATACTGCGTGCAAAGGAAAGAAGGGTGTGTGCAAAGTTTCAAGTCGTTAGCTTTAAAACCCACTGGGGTTTTAACCCACAACCACTGGTTTGGACTTGAGACCAAGGAGTAAAAGCTGCTAGTAGCAGGTTCAGAAGGTTAAACTTGAGCCTTCATTCTTGCTAAAACCCATTTAAAAATATTTTTGCTCAATAATCACAGCGATGCAGACAATGCGGGGGGCTTCAGCCGACTCCAATCCGGGTGCTGTCATCATACATGGCCTACGAAAGTCCGGAACCCCCAGACGAGCTAGTGACAAGGGTAACGAATGATAGCGAGAAGCACGACATTGGCCTCCTAATAGGATGTGATTCCAATGCTCACCACACTCAGTGGGAGAGCACAAACATTATTATTTGCCTTATTTGACAGCACAAAATTAAAAAAAAAATGTTTTCACTGAGAAAAATTGTCTCTGAAATTTGGTTGGAACAAGTTTTCTTTATAAAAAATATAGATAAAGAAGCGTAGTTTTTCAATTGTCAAAAAACTGTTGCGAGAAAAGCTTTCTTTAATATAAAATGCACTATTTTAGTGCCCAGTCAAACTTTTAAATTAACGGAAAATGAAATAAAAAACTACGTTTTTTTGGAATCGACAGTGTTCAAGCATTGAACACAATTTTAAATACAAATTCTAAAGATAGAGTTTCAAGAGATCGGACCCTTGGCAATAAGAGATAAACAGCATGGTCCAACGGATCCGTTGCAGCCTAACACAAATATATAAGTAGTACGCTTATCACTGGAAATTATTAGATAAACACTCATTCTCCGACCACAGATACGTAGAAAATTGTATACTTTTTAAAAGCTCAAAGTCAGAAAGTTTATAAAAGCCCCGGAAAACTAACTAGTCTAAATATTCCCAAATCCATGCAAACAAAATCATACCACAAACACCAGAATTTCCACAAAACATAGAAAACCTGGACACATAATATCTGGTACATAAATTCACTTAAGCCTGCAACAACTCCCTTAAAAAGGTTGTCAGAGCTAGCTACTATAGCTATTACTATAGCTACTACTATAGACAAAAATAACACGACCCACCAAATTTCATAAGGATCGGCCGACTACTTCCGATGTTTGCGATATATATCCCGTTTTATCTGCAAAGGTATATCAACTTTGGCTCCGCTCGAAGATAGCTTTCCTTTCTTGTTTTTAATAAAATTTTGTTTAAATATTATTTCTATTATTCTGAAATTTTCAATTTAAATTCATTGTATATGGCATGACTTTTTCGTTCATGGCACAAACATATATTAACTGTAATTGTATTGCATAACTGTAAACTAGAGGTCGGCACGGCCCTATCTTGGGGGCATAGGAAATTTCTCTGCCCGAGCTCTGCCACACACATACAGTATAAATGTGTGAAACGTCATGCTCAAAGCCTACTTTCTGCTATTCGTTACTAACACTAATGCGGTAAAATCATATCAATGTATTGTGGTGCCGACCACTGCTGCAAACTATTTTAAGTGTAATTCGGTGTTGCTGCTTGTTGTCGGTTCTGGCTCTCTATCTTGTGCTCTCATCGCTCTCATTGCTTTTTCAGCGAGCTATGAGGGTTGATGCGGATCGCGAGTTGAGAGCGGAGTCAGTCGAACACCAGCAGCGATCTGAATCGGATTTAGTCATAACTAATAAAGGAATTATAAAAAGCAGTGTGTTGGTGTTCTACTTCAGGGACATTTGTTATATCTATATAAAATACAATAACAATTACAAGTAAACAATTAAAAAAAATTAAGTAAAACGAAAATGGTCGTTAACAACGCATCAATTGCGCAATTAAAAAGGTGGTTAAGTGTGTTACGGCTACCAACCACGGGAACCAAGCGCGAATTAATATTGCGCTTAAATAAAATTACAACGGAAAGGCGAAATTATCTGGAATCGATTAGGAATCAAGACAAAACGGTGATGGAAATAACGGTGAAGACGAATATGAAGAAGATCTGGAATTAGAGAACAACGAAGATGACAACTATAGATGGCGACGACGATGGAGGCAAAAACAACGACAAAGCTGGAGGCGAAGGAAATGACAAACACGGAGGTGAAACAAAGGGAAAAGATGGCGATAAAAATGAGAGCAAAGTTGGCGGCGATCGAAGTGGAAAAGACGAAGGCAAAAGAAACAGCAAAGATGGAGATGAAAGCAGAAGCGAAGCCGGCAGCGAAAAAAACAACAACGACGGTGGCGAAGGAGAAGACAGGGTGGAAAATTATGCACGGAATAACAGGAATGAAGCTAGCAGCAGCGGCGCAAAAGAAGGCGCCAGTGAAGAGGTGAAAAAAGCAACGTTGCGAAGTCGAAGCTTTTGGAATTTCACAACCCAAGCACCGACATTTCGTTGTGTTCAAGCATTGAACACGATTGTATATACAAATTCTTAAGATAGAGTTTCAAGGGATCGGACCCATGAAATACGAGAAAAACTGCATGATCTAAAACCGATCCCCTTCAGCCTAACACAAATACATACATAAGTGGAGCACTTATCGCACTTGAGAAAGGGTCTCCCTTGAGAAAGGGAGAAAGCAGGTCAGCGTGCATTGCGTTGATAATTAGTTTTAAATAGATTTAAGATTTTCATGTAACTTACTTATAAGAGAATTTTACAAAATAAAAACAGTTTCTAAATGGAATTCATTGGAGTGAGAAACTGTTTTCTCACTCCATTTTATTTGGAGCCTCAAATAAAGTGAGCCCCTCATTTTATTTGGGGCTCCTCTTAACATTTGGTCTTTCGAGACACCCTAAAGTTTCCCCCCTGTGGTAAGAGACTCAGGTTTTAAAGTGGCACCTATAAGTGGCTGCAAAAAAAATAAAAATTCTCAGCCTATCGTAGCTAAAAAATAAGGCAGCGAGAGCCCAGTTTAATCGTTGTCCTCTGTTTTTTTCCCCAATAGGTAAGGAACTTAGAGAATAAAATTATAAAAATGCCAATGAGTATCACGTAATAAAATAAAAAGATTTCAAATCGAAAAGTGTGTTTTTGTTTCGGAACTACTCCGAAATTAACAAAAATTACACAATGCGACAAAAAAAAATTTGGAGGAACTTTTAAAGAGACCTAGTAGGAATTGTTTATTAGGTCGAATATAAAACAAAACCGTGTTTGTAACACCCTCAAAATCTTGATTTATTTGGAAAAAACCGTTTTTCGTGACTTTTTTGCACTTAAAAATTTCTAAACGCGTAATATTGAACCGATTTTAAAATTACCGACGTTTTTTATTATTTTTTTATACAAAAAGGATACAATTTTTACACAAGAAACTGACCTTTTGGTTTTTTTTTTGTGTTTTTGGGTAACACAAACTTACAAGAACTTACAAGATATGCTATCATTATACCCTTGCAGAGTGTATTATAATTTTGTCCAAAAGTGTGCAACGCAGTGAAGGAGACATTTCCGACCCTATAAAGTATATATAAATATTTTTGATCAGGATCATCTCCTGAGTTGATATGAGCATGTCCGTCTGTCCGTCTGTCTGTTTCTACGCAAACTAGTCTCAACTATATAAGTCGAAACGGGATCGGCCGACTATATCCTATAGCTGCCATATAATTAATTGATCGGAAATGGTATAATTTTGGTGTTTTTAGAGTTAGTGAGTTTTCAAATTTTACACGAGAGCTATTTTTGGCAAAATAATACGACAAGCCAAATTTCATAGGGATCGGTCGACTATATCCTATAGCTGCCATATAACTGAACGATCGGAAGTGAACAAACTTTTGTGTCTTTGAAGATAGAAAGGTAGAACTTGGTACACATTCTATTTTTGGTCAGTTAATCCGATCTACCAAATTTCATAACGATCGGTCGACTATATCTAATAGCTGACATACAACTGAATTATTGGAAATGGTTTTCGGTAGAAATACCAACTTTGGTATTTTTGAAGATAGAAGCTTTGGGCTTTTTTTTTTAGATATTTTATTGTAATTAATTGGTTTTATTATGATATTCTCATAAGGATCGGGCAACTATATCCGACGTTTGCGATATATATCCGGTTTTAACTGCAAGGGTATATCAACTTCGGATCCGCTCGAAGTTAGCTTTTCTTTCTTGTTTTTGACACATATCAATATTTTCGCATTAATCCTGAATAAAACGAGACCAATTTTATTAAGAAATTATGAAAATTGTTGAAGCTATAACGCTTTTCCCAAAACAAGTCAGTGAAATTTTATTAGCGTTACAGAGTAAAGGTGTGTAAAAGAAAGGAATAAGCGAAATAGAAGGGCACCCTATTGCTCCGAAACGCTAGCAGGATTGCACTGAATTGTTTTAGGAAAAGTATTATAACTTCAACAATTCTCATAATTTTGTAATGAAATTGGTCTCGTTTTATTCAGGAATAATGAGACAATATTAATATGTGTCAACAATAATACCATTTTTGGAAGTTGTACCGAAAAAATGGCGTCAAAGTCCAAAAAACACGACAAAAATTCAAAAATGTCAGATTCTTGTGTAAAAATTGTATTCTTTTTGTTTTAATTAATTAATTTTTTGAAAGCTACAACATTTAACGCTCGCACACGCACATGGGTCTGGCCAGGCATATTTCGACTTTTAACGTTAATTTAACTTACTCCCAACTAAGATATCGAAAATTGCTTCCAGGTAATCTCCAAAAATTCTATTGGCTTCCGATATGTGAATGTTATAATTGAAAAAAGTCCTTAAAACAGGACAAAAAAAAAGATTTAAAATCCGCACCTTTCTACACGCACTTGGTGACTGGCCAGACCCCTATGTATTTTTTAAGGAAAAATACGGATTTTACATAGGATATTTGTTTTCATGCATTTCGTCCTTATTAACGATCTTATTGCTTATTCTTTTATTTCTCGTTTTTGTTTTGCTTCCATGTGTGAGTCATTTTTCGATAAAAAGCTGAACAGAAAACAACTACTGTCAGAGCTGAAAAACTTTTTTCGCTGTAATTTTTCGTTTGCTTGTTTCATTTTTGTCAATCATAAGTGATGAAGTGGAATTCGTTTATAATATGCGATCGCGTTACAAAAATTAAAGTACGGATTTTCACGCACGTTTATCAGCGGCGTCGAAAATTTTACTGCTGTAAATGTACGAATCCGGTGTGTCAACAACATTCGAAAATCGAATATATATGCTTCGCATGCCTTCCCCAGAAGACATGAAGAAATTTGATGTTATGTTTAACTACAAAACTCATTACTATTCCATTTCTTTTGTATTAAAAACTTTGTTGTGGCTCATAATAAATGATAAAAAAGAACGAAAGAAAAAGTTGTTTTCTCTCACATTCTGGATATTTTTGCAAGTTTATTTTTCCTCACATAGGTACTCTTATCTAAGTCGAAATAAAATAAATTGGTCAGAAATAAAAATATTTACCTATTCAAGATAAAAATTCGACCGCATGCAACTCTAATTCCCATACAAATGTAAACGTATAGGGGTCTGGCCAGGCACCATGTGCGTGGAATAAGGTTTTAAAATATGTGCGTGTACGAGGGTTAACTATTAAAAAACGTCGGCAAAAAAGTCACGAAAACGCGTTTTTTCTAAATAAATAAAGATTTTTATAGAACGGTTTGTTCTATATTCGACCTAATAAACAATTCCTTCTAGGTCTTTTCGAAAGTTCCAAATCACTGTCGCACTGTGTTATCGCAAAATCACTGTGTTATTTGTGTATTAGCGAGTCCGAGGCTCTACATCGGAAAAATAAAAATTATAAAAAAAAACAAGTAAGGAAAGCTAACTTCGGGCGGAGCCGAAGTTTATATACCCTTGCAGTTAAAGTTAGTTGGCCGATCCTTATGAGAATATGATAATATAACCCAATCTATATATATAAAAATGCTCTGTTCGTTTAAGCGTTTAAGGATGTAGTCTCATGTGTGAGGTTCACATATTTCGAAAGTACTGTTTATTAAGAATGTACTGTTAAAGTTTCAAATAAAATCTTCAAATAATGACAGAGATACAGCCCATAATCGAGAGCGTGCCTAAACCGAATAGTATGAGTTACTCGGTAGCGTCTAAACTTAAAACGCGTTTTTCTCGGAACGACACTTTTGTGTGCGGCGCAGGTGATTCACAAAATTCTATGGTACAGTTCTTTACGTTCTTCTCTCCTTGGGCTCTCCAAAGGCGGTCTTTTAACTCAAACTACCGTGTTCTTTTTAGAATCGCTCTAACACTTGAATGTCGGACTCACCAAAGGCGGCCCTCTAACTCAACGCTACAAGCTTCCTCAAAAAAAAAAACTCGTCACGATTCGCTCCAATGGGCCTCCTTACATATTAATTGGAGCACCCATTAGTCCTTCTAGATACTGCTCCTGCCGTTAATCCTTCTTCCAAAATCATGCTACTTTCTTGTTGGCGGGTCCGTCCGTGACCGCGCGAAGTTGCTATGTGGACTTTACGGGCCCGCTACACTTTATGTCGCCCCCTCCACTCCTTGCTCCACCGTTGATGCCAACCCCGCCGCACTTTCTAAACAGTCTGCTTTATCCCGGCGCGCTGCCCCCCTCACTGCTCCTTCTGTCTCATCCTTACTTTCCCCCATCTCCCCGTACTGCATGTGCTTGACCGCTTTCGCACCCCATTAACCTCCCTTCCTTGACTATGTCCCATGCCACCTGTCTTGGCGAGTGGGGAGACAAAGTCTCCCCACAATCTTCTATCATTATTCTACCTATTTTACAAGATACTTAAAGCCTATACATAGATTCCTTAGGAAAGTCATCTACATTATAAAGTGGTTTTATTCTATCTATGCTATGAAAATGTATTGGTAAGTTTGATGCTTTAACATATACTTACTCATATGGACAATACTCATGTGCCATAGACTGTGCCGTAATGAAACAGTATACAAAATATTGGATCCATATGTCCCAATCAGTTTTATCTACTGAAATGTAGGATCGAATGAATTCATTAAAAGTTATGTTGCTTCTTTCGACTGTTCTAACTGTTTGATGTTCAAGTTTTTACATAACTCATCTATTATTGCATATTTTTATTCTGTCCCCATGTCTGTAATGAACGTGTTCATTGGACCCTTTTTCAGATTAAAATCCTCAAATATAGCTTTAGCTACTGTTTTTGCACTTTTCGGTTATAGTCATTGTTGTCTTTGTGTTCTTTGTCGTTTTCGACTTTTTGGCATTAAGAACATTTGCTTATATAATTTAATATATATCTCGTTATATTTTTTCAATGAGCTTGTGTTCTAGCTATGCCTGTATGACGTCCTTGTATTAGAGCACGGAATGTAAACAGCGTTGCTTTTATTTCTTTATCATTATTTGATAATAGGGTTACCGGCTTGAGTAGCGCTACTCTTAGAGATTTTAATATTTTATTGTCCATTGTTTTAAAAGATTCTATTGAGATAGTATCAAAGATGTTTTCGCTCGGTGCCACTTTGAGTTGGCTGATATGAAGTATACCGGCTTCGTTTTCAAGCCTTTGGAAGAATTGACTTTAGTCGAGAACTCCATTGGAGTACAAATCGCTAGCATCAATTCTTGCTATAACTTTTCTGTGATACAGAAAAGGAAAAGGAACACTCAGAATTTTCTGTGTGTTCCATCCCGGTGCCGTGCCGTCCTCTTTTTTTTGTTATTAGCCTTCTTTAGTCCTGCCGAGAGTCCTTTGGGGTGATTTGTAGGGTTTTCGGTGTTCCATACAATATCACGGTCGCCATTTTATAGAGCCAATAATTATAAGTATTTGTTTTAGGTTTTTTATATGAACTAGTTTTATTAATGTTTGGTTAATCCGGAGACAGCACTGGTGCCGCGTCCAGCTCTGGATCGTCTCAGATCTATTATATCATTTCTTATCAACTTAGTGTAGTGTTTCCTGCCAGGAGTGTTATTTAAACGATTAAGTCCAGTTGTTTGTTGATTAAGGAGCAGACGTCAGCCTGCCACTGGTTGGTTCACTATGAAGCAGTGAGCAGCGCTTACATACATATTTTTTCGCTTATTATGTACAGAAACGGGAAGGTATCTGGCTAGCTGAGGGAGTCATGCGCGCACATATGTATACACAGCGATGGTCAAGCGTGGGAACGCTGACTTGGCTAACCATATTTCATCTGCACTTAAGTGTGTGCAGAGAGCACTTAGCGCTGCGACGAAGTTGCTGGTAATGTATGATTTCTGTTGGCATAACAACAAGGTGTTCCTGCCTTATTTATATGTATGTGTCGGAGATAAGTTAGATTTAATTTCAAATACCATATTTACTGATTAATTATAAGTTAAGTGTATAGTCTAAGAGGAAATAAATAAGTATTGCAAATGAAGAGAGACAAGCTATGTGAATGAGAGCGCGGTGGGGAAAGAGAGTAAAGCCCTGCTGAGCGTGGCGCAATGATGGAAAGGAGGAGGAGGAGAGGGAAGGCAATCAAGAATAGCCCTCTGAAGTGAACGGACGTACAAGAAGATCATTGCGACTAGCTGCGCGTTGTGAAATACAAAATGACAGAGGAAAACCTCCCCCATTTCCCGACATCAGAGTGGGATCACCGCCCGTACAAGATAACTCGGAAAATAGCTGGCGCAGGCTATTAGAATCACAAAATAGAGTGATAACTGAACTATTAAAAGTAACGCCGCAGCCTGACACGCGCGCCGCATCCGCGATGTTACCGAAATTCAACCCCGAAGCTGCAGAAGCCGACGCGGCAGCATGGTGCAAAACGGCGGATATGATTCTAAGTGAACATCCACAAGAAGGTGCATCCTTGGTGATGACGCTAAGCAAATCGCTGCTCGGTAGTGCATCGCAGTGGCTGTCGCAAATTTGTTTCCCTGGAATGAGCTGGTCGCAATTCCGAGAATTGTTCATGGAACGCTACGAAGGCAACGAGACGCCGGCAGCAGTATTGCTCAACATGCTCAAGGGTCGTCCCAATGCAAATGAATGCCTCTCGGTGTATTCCAGTCGACTAATTACATCATTATTGACCCAGTGGATATCAATGACCCATGAGGAGATTGCCATATCCCTAGTCTTAGCCCATGCATCCCAAATTGACCCTGGACTGCAGCGTGTAGCGTTCACCACAAACATAAAAACGCGTGCTGAACTGCAACAACACCTTAAGGCGCACACGTTCAATATGCAAATATGCAATATGCAATATGCAAATTTTGTCCACCATACAAGTCTCTGAATTTAATTTTGAATTGTTATTTCACGTAGAAGATATTAAGTGCCTTAAATATGATATGATAATTGGACAAGACATTTTTGAACTTGCTTTTGGAGTAACTTTAGAAAGAGACAGATTCGATTTCTACAGAACTCAAACCGTATTATCTCTAAACAACGACAAAAATGTAAATGCGATAGATCATAAAAGTTATGTTAATGTGGAATTAAGTAATAGTGATAAACTAAAATTAAACGACATATTGGCAAAATATTGCAAATTTCTTATTGATGGCATTCCAAACTGACGTGTAACTGCAGGTTCCTTAGAAATACGTTTAGTAGACGTAAACAAAACGGTACAGAGACGACCATATCGTCTTAGCGAGGGTGAGAAGGAAATAGTGAGAGAAAAGATTCAGCAAATGCTAGAATCCAAAGAAATTCGACAAAGTAGCTCCCCTTTCTCTAGTCCAATGTTACTAGTAAAAAAGAAGGACGGCAGTGATAGACTATGCATAGATTATCGAGAACTCAACGCAAATACTGTGTCAGATAGATACCCCTTGCCATTGCCCCTTAATAGATATCGCCTGCAGGGCGGAAATTATTTCTCTAGTCTAGACATGGCCAGTGGCTTCTATCAGGTGCCAATTCACCCCGATTCGGTTGAGCGAACTGCATTCGTGACTCCAGAGGGTCAATATGAATTTTTAGCCATGCCCTTCGGCCTCAAAAACGCTTCTTCTGTCTTTCAGCGTGCCATAGTTCGAGCTTTGGGGGACTTGGTTAATAAATACGCAGTAGTTCACATTCATGACGCATTAATTGTTTCTAGTACCATAGAGGATGCATTTGACAGATTCGAAACAGTTCTAAGCGTATTATCAAATTATCTACAGATAATTACAGAGTATTACCTGCAAACCGAGATAGAGTACTTAGGTTTTCTTATAAGAGATGGCGAGCTAAAGCTCAATCCTCGAAAAATACAAGCACTAACTCAAATGCCCAAACCAGAATCAGTTACACAAACTAGACAGTTTATAGGTTTAGCATCTTACTTTAGGAAATTTGTCCCACATTTATCAGAAGTAATAAAGCCGCTTTATTTGCTAACATCAAAGATGAACGAATTTGACTGGAAAGAAAAGCATGAGGAAATTCGTAAAAAGATTATTAAGGTGCTAACTAGTGACCCCGTGTTGACCATATTCGATCCCAACCTACCAATAGAGCTGCATACGGATGCTAGCGCCAATGGGTATGGCGCTATGCTATTACACATGGTAGATGGTCAGTGCCGTGTAATTGAGTACTACAGTAAATGCACCACACTGAATCAAAATATCACTCGTATGAACTCGAGACATTCTCGGTGTACAACGCGATCAGATATTTCCGACATTATTTAAGCTGCAGAAAGTTTACAGTATATACTGATTGTAATTCTGTAAAACCAAGTCAAAAGAAAGCGGCATTGACACTGCGGGTTCATCGTTGGTGGTCATTTCTGCAGGCATAAAAGGAGTCAAATGGCTCACGTTGACTGTTTGTCTAGGAATCCTGTCACTAAAGTAGAGCAGAAAAGTTTGAGTAAGGTAGTGGAGGTACGAGTTGACTAGGCAACTATAACCCACAACTGGCTTATATCCGAACAGAAGCGTGATCAAGACATATCGCCAATCATGGCCGATTTAAATAGTGATGAAATGCAGAAAGAAATAGCAAGTTCTTATGAAATCAGGAATAGTTTGCTGCATCTTAAAATTCAAAGAAATGGTAAGACACAATGCTTGCCAGTCGTACCCAGGGCATTTAGGTGGTCAGTAGTCAATCAGTAGTTAACCCTAGATAAGATTTACGAGCAATACTGGTTCGATGGAATGTCAAAATACGTGCGAAGATTTGTGGAAAATTGTGTAACATGTAAATTGTCAAAATCAGTGTCAGGTAAAATACAATCGGAGTTACATCCCATTCCCATGGTAGAGATACCGTGGCATAAGGTACACATAGATATTAGTGGGAAATTAAGCGGAAAAAAGGACGAGAAGGAATATGTCATCGTTCAAATTGATGCCTTCACCAAGTTTGTTTACCTGTACCACACCTGGAACTTTGACACGGTGAACTGCATACAGTCAGTAAAGTCTGCGATATCAGTGTTTGGTGTTCCTAACAGAATCATAGCGGACCAAGGCAAATGCTTTACAAGTAGCGAGTTTCGATAATTCTGTTCCAATAACAAAATTGACCTCCATGTAGTAGCAACGGGTGCCAGTAGAGCAAATGGCCAGGTGGAGCGTGTCATGAGTGTGCTAAAGGGCATGCTAACGGCTGTAGAGACGAGTGAACGAACATGGCAAGAGGCATTGGGCGAAGTACAATTGGCAATAAACTGTACCATGAACCATGTAAATAACCATAGTCCATTAGAGTTGATGATTGGCAAAGAAGCGAGGCCCCTGGGAATGCTCACTGTAAATGAGGAAGAGCAAGTAGACCTGAATAAGGCTTAGAAAGGAAGCTAAGGAAGGAATACGTAAGAATGCTCAATATGATAAGGCAAGAGTGGATAAAAAGCATGCGCAGGTAGTAAGGCATAAAATTAGCGATCATGTATTACTGAAAAACGAAGAGCGGCACCAAACTAAGTTGCATCCAAAATTTAAGGGACCATTCGAAATTGTACAATTGCTAGATGGTGACCGATACCTATTAAAATCATTGACAACTAAAGGAGTGTACAAATATCCACACGATAGTGTGGGTAGTGCGCCTAAAGATCGAGAGACATTAGAATTAGCGGGAGAGCTTGATGATGGCAAAAAGTAGTGCGTGTAAACAAGAGATCTGTGACCTAAGGGGGTGCAGAGAGATTTTTATGCAGAAGAGAACGTAGTACTCTGATTTGTGTGTGGGAAGCCTGCTAAAATGATGTTTTGATGATAATTGAATTGATAACCAGAGGATTGAGCTTGAGCGGAAGAGAGCGTGTACTCTAAAATATGTAAAAGAGAAGAAAGTTATCCTGCTAAGCTAATCTCTGATGGACATCCAAGTGGTTGGGTTTGAACGGAAGAGAGCTTGTACTCTAGAGAATTTGAGAAGTGTTAACGCTTGAAGGCACAAGAGGTGCAGTTAAATTTGTTTTAAAAAATAATTGAATTTTGTAATCGTAGAAATAAGATAGGTAATATAGGATATTGATAATGATAAGTTAGGATAAGTCTTGTAGTATGCAGAGCAACACGAGGACGCGTTATAGTCAGGAAGGCCGTGTCGGAGATAAGTTAGATTTAATTTCAAATACCATATTTACTGATTAATTATAAGTTAAGTGTATAGTCTAAGAGGAAATAAATAAGCATTGCAAATGAAGAGAGACAAGCTTTGTGAATGAGAGCGCGGTGTGGAAAGAGAGTAAAGCCCTGCTGAGCGTGGCGCAATGATGGAAAGGAGGAAGAGGAGAGGGAAGGCAATCAAGAATAGCTCTTTGAAGTGAACGGACGTACAAGAAGATCATTGCGACTAGCTGCGCGTTGTGAAATACAAAATGACAGAGTAAAACCTCCCCCATTTCCCGACATATGTATATACATATGTACGCATGCTACATTACCATAGTAAGGTCTAAGTCTCATAGCAGCGGAAGAGACGTTTATATGGAGCGCGAGGAAGTATGAATATGCACCAGAGTTCATTTATTCAAGGTCAGCATGTGACAGTTTATGCTGTAAAAGTAGCCTACAGAAGTAGCTTTATAGCCAATAAAGCAGACCTTAAGCTGTATAACAGAGAACTTTGTAGTCCAAAGAGAAAAGCCTAGACCAGGTTCTGGACAAGCATTCAGGGGACCTCGGAGGCCTCCCGCCTAAGGAAGGTCATCCCTAACCTTCACTGAAGGTCATCACTGCACGCCTAACATGTAGGTACATTAAAACCTTGGATAGTAGCTTGACCACGTCCAATACAGAAACCCGTGAGGGTCTGCACATTTCCTAGGGTGTTCTCAGGAGAAAACAATCCAGGAAACGCTGAGCCAGGGGACACCTCCCCCCTCCCGAGACAGCTCGAATACCTTCTAAGTCTTAGCAAAGATTATAAAGTATAGCGGCTGTCCGCTTATTGCGACGAAAACTCGATGGTTTAGTTTGTCCCCATACAAACTTATATGAAAGGAACTCCGCTTACAACGTTTTAACTTTTAGCATAAGCCGCTTATACCGACGAAATTTTTCGCAATTCAACTGGATATTGTGAAGTTCCGAAAAAAATATGTACAGCAAATTACATTAAACGACGCTGTTAGAAATATATGTATTTATAGGTGATCGGCACCCTTGCCTGTATGCGTAGCAGCGACACAGAGATTCTTCCACTCTCACTACTCTCTGTAATTTCTAAGTAAGTTTTTCTCTGTAAGTTGCGAGGTGAGGTTGCTACGTGCAGGGTCCCCCTAGTCCTTATCCTTTTCCTTTTCCGAAGCCTCTCAAGGCCTGTCATTGTGCAAATTTACAGTTTTTCTATCACGTTAGTAACGCTGCTGCAAGATAGTCAAAGTGCAATATTGAATTAAATTTTATTAAATTTTTTGGTTTTGATTAAAAAATTGATTTGTTTTATTTTAGAAACCTATTACGAACATGGCAACCATAAAATGATCAACAAAGTTATTTTTTTTGCTCCTTTTGGTTATAGCGTCGTCCGGATATAAAGACGGTCCCTTGAAAGTCGATATAACCGGATTCTACAGTACATAGATAAGACATCTCATACAAAAAAAAAAATTTCAAGGCCGGTTTCAAGGCTGGAACCCGTTGGAACGAGCGGGTTCCACAGCGCGACAAGTAAAGTTTGAGAAATTTTTCGCGAGACAACGAATGAGGAATAGCCGAGTGGTAGAGTGCTTGGCTGATGTGCAAAGTAAAACGAGTTCAAACCAGGCTCGGGACATCCAATTTTTTTTTTAATTTTTAACCTATTTTTATTATATTTTTATTCAATTAAAAAATTTTGCTGTCAAATGTTTTCATTTTTCCCGTCGTGGAACCCGCTGTAAAAATGAAAACATTTGAGAGCGGGTTCTACGACAAACGGATGGCAGATGAGAGAGGAAAAGAGAGAATTCTATTTTTAGATCGTAACATCTTTGCAACGATGAAAGTTTGAAACGATCAAAAGCAATGTTAGAGCAAAGAGATCAGGAATATCTTCTTCCTTACTCTTCAGCTCCTGACTTTTTGCGTAAAGCAATTGAAATCGAATTTTGTATACGCTGCATTTCGTAAAATTAATACATGTATGTTTAGGATGTTTAGGAACTACAGCGCAACAACGGTCGTAAAATCGGATTTTAGATCTGGCTTTTTTTACATAGGTGGTATTTCCTTTAAATATTTCTCCGCAAGAAATAGTTGGCAAGGAATGTTCCTCTGCGTCTTCTTCAAGCGCTAAGCTGGTTGTCGACGGCCTTCACCCGGTGCCAATGCAATGCGCTGAATTGAAGTATAATTATTTTCCAACAATGTTTCATGGCATCCGGGATTGAAATTTGCTTCGAGCTCCGCATCATTTTGGGATAGGTGTTGCTGCTGAGGAAGTTGTTGCTGAAGAAAAGCTGCGGATCCTTTCAACATCCGCCATAATTTCATTTCGAAATTGTGTTATAGGAAAAGCAGGGTTCCTATAAACAACAATCTATATATATAAAAGAACAACGTGTTTTATGTTACAACACTTATAAATCAAGAACGGAAGAACAGATTTGAGTGAAAATTGGTAGGGAGGTAGCTTAGAGCCAGGAGAAGGACATAGGATACTTTTTGTCCCGTTCGACAGCGTTCCTCCCTGGCCCATACTTTTTATTTAGGCAGACAGCTAAGAAGAAAATGTCAAATGTCAAAATGTCAGTTACAAACGAAGTCAAATTCATAGTCAGGCTCTCAAATTTAACAACGAACCAAAAAGATTGTGTTGCGCTTCCGGGAAAGTGAAATTGCCTCAACTTGAAGCACCACTAGAGCCTCTGCACTCTCTATTGATATTTGTAAGAAATCAATATTAAAACTATTTCTATTAAATAAATAATTAACAAGTGGATTGAAGTGAAGTGAAGTTTAATTAATAATGCCGCGACCAAGACGATCGAATCTTTCCCGACAAAGCCGTAATGCAAGAAGAATACAAAATACTGCATATGAAAGACGTGAAATTGAGAAATTGCACGTGAACAGAGCCGCAATAGTAAGGCTCGACTTCGTGCTTCTCAAATAGATTTTAATTTGCGACGAAAAATTTTAGCTGATTTGAATCGAGCTGCGTTTCGATACGATTGCAGCAATGATTACAGCTTGCATCCTAGCGTTTGCATTGGGCAAATGGACGTTGTTTGCGAGTATTGTGGTGCATTAAAGTTTTCCGGAGAAACGCCTGGATTATGCTGCGTTAATGATAAAGTGAAGTTGCCAGTAATTCCAAGATCTGCGGCTGCCGACGAAATAAACGCTTGCCTCAAATCGTCAAATCTATGGCGCTATGTGAAGAAACTGCAGCTGATAACAAACATGAGAGTTACATTGCTTAATGATACATCTGCTGAAGATTTCTCGGAGCAATTGCTGACTATCGGTAATGGTCAAGTACCTGTCGATGAATCGAGCGGATTAATATCATTTCCAAATAATTTTTGTAATTTTGTCTCATCAAAAGACGAACTTATCAACAATGTATTTCCAAATATTATTTCTAACTACAAAAATAATGAATGGTTGAGTGAGCGAGCAATTTTAGCGGCTAAGAATAAAGATGTAGATGACCTGAACTACATAATTCAAAATAAGATCATTGGAACAATGCATTCATTCAAATCTATTGACTGCGTCACAAATGAAGATGAAGCCACCAACTATCCAATTGAATTTTTAAACTCTTTGGACGTGCCTGGCTTACCACCGCACAATTTACGCCTAAAGGTTGGCTCCGTAGTAATCATGCTTCGAAACATAAACCAACCAAAACTGTGCAACGGTACGCGTTTGGTGGTTAGTAAATTGATGAACAATGTAATTTACGATACGATAATGATAGGAAAATTCAAAGGTGAGGAAGTTCTAATTCCGAGGATCCGGATGATCCCAACCGATATGCCGTTTGAATTTAAAAGACTTCAATTTCCGATACGTCTTGCATTTGCCATGACAATCAACAAATCACAAGCCCAATCCTTAAAAGTTTGTGGTTTAAATCTAGAACATTCATGTTTTTCCCATGGTCAATTATACGTGGCATGTTCACGGGTCGGAAGACCATCTGCGTTGTTTGTTTTTGCGCCTGATAATAAAAAAAAAAATGTCGTGTATCACAAGGTGCTTGAGTGAAGAGCAACCTATATACTAAAATACAGAAATAATAATGAATGATTAAGGAGGAGAAACAAAGAATATTGTATACCCACAAGTATTACAGAATTTAATTAATTTGAAAATTATTCTTTTTTGTTTGACTTATTTTTTATGCGTGCAACAACAATATGCCACAGCGAAACGTGGCAGGGTACTGCTAGTATAGGATGTATCGAGATATTTGACGGGAATTGATTGGTATGTAGTTCTTGAGCTTAAGGACTTATTTGTCTCAAACAAGAAAACTACATTTTCGGATATATTTCGCTTGGCATAAATTATAATTCCATTTTTGCCAATACCATTCAATCGATTGCTATTAATTCTTCTTATAATGTCGAAACCTTGTAAAGAAAAGTCTTCGCTGGGAAGAGTCCAACCTATAATTAAAGTATCGAGAGCACGTCACTGGATCGGATCGAATTAACCGAGAATTTTCGGAGCTGGAATGAGCTGGCGCTTCTTTCTCGTTTATAGCCCTATTGTCCGATAGATAGGTAGGGAAACGATAACTAAAAGTTCATTCCACTTAGTTTCAGCAAAGATTATACAGTACATAGATGGGACATCTCATACAAAGAAAAATTTTCTATGGCGGGTTCCAGCAGTGGAACCCGCTGGAACGAGCGGGTTCCATTGCGCGACAAGTTAAGTTTGAGAAATTTTTCGCGCGACAACGAATGAGGAATAGCCGAGTGGTAGAGTGCTTGGCTGGTGTGCAAAGTAAAACGAGTTCAAACCAGGCTCGGGAAGTCCATTTTTTTTAAATTTTAAATCTATTTATATTGTTGTTTTATTATTTTAATGTGTTTTCCTAAATTTATAATCCAATATAAAAATAATACGAAATTGTTAAATAACCTTAACATCGTCTCAGTTCGTAGTGGAACCCGCTGTAAAAATGTCTATAAGTGCGGGTTCTACGGCATTTTGGCAGGCCGCGTCGTGGAACCCGCTCTCAAATGTTTTCATTTTTTCCGTCGTGGAACCCGCTGTATAATGAAAACATTTGAGAGCGGGTTCCACGACAAACGGCTGGCAGATGAGAGATGGAAAGAGAGAATTCTATTTTTAGATCGTAACATCTTTGGAACGATGAAAGTTTGAAACGTTGTAACCGAACCAATGTGAGAGTAAAGAGATCAGATATATCTTTTACTATCCTTACTAGTCAACTCTGTTTTTGGTATAGATTCTAGCGCTTCCTTTAACACCAATTTTAAGTATGATAAAATCAACTTCGAGGGTGGCCTATATGAATAGTGCGCGGTCCTTATTCATGGGGTCCTGGGTTCGATTACACCAGCGGGCGGTTTTTCCATTTTTGATAAAGTTTTAGTATTATGATTCTTTTTATACATATTTACTTTTATTTTTTTTTTTTTTTTTTTTTTTTAATTTGTACGTTATTATTATTATTTTTAATTGCATTCTATTACAATTATTGTAAAAATAAGTGACGGACGTGTCGGATGACAAAATGCCGGAAGGACTCCCTTGCAATTTTATTACATTTTATTAGCGGGACATAATGAAGATTAAAAAATTTTTACAATTGTAAAATTAAATAAAAATATTACAAATAAGGAAAAAAAAAAAAAAAATAATTATTATAAAAGAAAGAAAAAGTTTGAAGTCCTTACGAGGATTTGAACACAGAGAAATTACACATAGAGTAACTACTCTATGCATCACGCTACCATCCTGTCCCGATCTGCTGCGATCAAAAATACTATTTGTTCTACCAACTACAACATCGGCGCATCGAAAACAGAAACGAGAAATTGAAATGGAAATTTGGAAGCCAAAACATTTTTACGCCGTCGTGCGAGCAGTCACACATACATGCAAAGGCTAACATTTTTGTTGACGAATACATGTAAAGAGTTCTAAAAATAGAATCGTATGCATTTGCGTTCCCCCCTCACCAACAAGCTCGAATAAAAAAGTTTACCGTTTTGGGCCCTGATGTCCCATCTATGTACTTTATAATCTTTGGTTTCAGCAAAGATTATAAAGTACATACAAAGATGGGACATCTCATACAAAGAAAAATTTTCTTTGGCGGGTTCCAGCAGTGGAACCCGCTGGAACAAGCGGGTAAATTTATTATCCAATAAAAAAAACACAAAAATGTAAAATCACCTTAACATCGCCTCAGTTCGTAGTGGAACCCGCTGTAAAAATGTCTATAAGTGCGGGTTCTACGGCATTTTAGCAGGCCGCGTCGTGGAACCCGCTCTCAAATGTTTTCATTTTTTCCGTCGTGGAACCCGCTGTAATAATGAAAACATTTGAGAGCGGGTTCCATGACAAACGGCTGGCAGATGAAAGAGGGAAAGAGAGAATTCTATTTTAGATCATCTTTAGAACATCAAAGATCATTTTAGAACATCTTTGGAACGATGAAAGTTTGAAACGTTGTAATCGAACCAATGTAAGAGTAAAGAGATCAGAAATATCTTTTACTATCCTTACTCGTCAGCTCTGTTTTTGGTATGGATTCTAGCGCCTCCTTTAACACCAATTTTAAGTATCATAACATCAACTTCGAGGGTAGCCTAGATGGATAGTGCGCGCTCCTTATTCTTGGGGTCCTGAGGTCGCTTTCATTAGTGAGCGGTTGTTTCAATTTTAAGTGTGTTTTAGTTTAATTATTATTTTTATATTTACTTGTATTTTTTTTATTAATTTTTGTTTTATTTTTACTTTTCATATTTACTTTATTATTATTATTTTTAATTGCAAAATGCCGACAGGACTCCCTTGAAATTTTATTAATAAAACAATTTTACAATTGTAAAATAAAAGAAAAAAAATTACAGTTAAAGAAAAATAAAAATAATAATTAAAAAGAAAGAAAAAGTTCAAAGTCCTTGCTAGGATTTGAACACAGAAATTATACATAGAGTAACTACTCTATACATTACGCTACCACCCTGTCTCGATCTCCAGCGATTTAAAATACTATTTGTTCTACTAACTACCACATCGGTGCATTGAAATCAGAAACGAGAAATTGAAATTGAAATATGGAAGCAAAAACATTTTTACACCGTCTTGCGAGCAGTCACACATACATACAAAGGCTCACATTTTTGTTGACGGATACATGTAAAGAGTTCTAAATATAAAATCGTATGCATGTGCGTGCCCTTCTCACCATCAAGGTCGACGAAAAAAGTTGACCGTTTTGGGCCCTGATGTCCCATCTATGTATGTACTTCATAATCTTTGGTATTAGGAATCTCAGTTGGGCGATAAACAGTTTTAAACCCTTTAAGTCGTCAGGCCCAGATGGCATCTCCCCGGCACAACTAACCAAAGCCGAACTGCTCTCATAAGAACTTCAGACCGATAAGCCTGTCGTCCTTCCTCCTCAAGACAATGGGGAAACTTATCAGCCCCCACATTCATCTTACCATTAACTCAGATGACATTTCGGTATCACAGCACGCGTAAAGCAAGGGCCGATCCATGGAGACGGCTCTGCACGAGATCACTACGTTCGTCGAAAAGCCTATTCTGAGATTCGTCAGAAGAGCCCGTTTGGAGGAGTTTGGCTTATTATTGTCTTCAAGGTATGTATTACATTACAAAATTAGCGGTCTATAAATGTGTAGGTCATAAAACGTAGGGGAAATTAAGTGCATTAACAAACCGCATTAGCGTACACCCGTCATTCGTGGAGTAGAACATACTGTATTTACCCCTATTCAGTCTAACTCTTTTACTAGTCGGAAGTGTGAAACATAATGCGTCCAAAATGTGTAATATGAACTGATATTACCTGCTATCTTTCATACTATGGTACTTTTTAGGCACAATGTCAGAAGCAAAAAGGGATATTGTTTTAGTATGGCACTGAGAAGTCATCCAAACCAAGGTATTTTTTGTCATAGAAAACTTTGTCTTTGGTACTGGAAGAGCACATCGAGAGTGGCAAAAAGTTGCGAAATTTTTCTAGAAGGCTTATAGTAAAATAAAAATACTGTGGAGGAAATTCGGATTTTTTCAAAAAAAAAAACACAGGAATGGGTAGATACGCCGCTAGTATTAATTGAAAGACCAAAAATATTCTACGACACGCCCACAAAAAGGGTATTTCGGAAAAATGCAAGTCAAATAATTTTCAGGTCTTACTGAAGATGTACGACATTTGTTACATTCTAGCTGCAGCTTGTATAATGGTGAAAAACGCATTGCTTCACAGTTGGTGACAATGCTAAACTCCGACGAAGAGTTAAGCGCAAGATAATGAAAACTTTGACTACTTCACAGCATTTACTACAGAAGCCGCCAAAGGACACAACTCCGATATATATCCAAACTACGATAAACTACGTTGTGCGAAAAAAATGCCCATCCCAGTGTCATCGAGGTCACTGAGCATTTTGCTGAAGCAGCACTACAAAGCTAGGATTGCTAGGATTATTAAAAGGAACCCATATTGAAAATAATAATAGCACCCAATTAACTACTTCATACAACTGGGACTGTGATGGCAGCAGCGGCCCTTCTATATACAGCCAAAAATTTCTCCATGTTACCATTGACAGTGCAGAAAGGACCGACAGTTTTATACACATCCTTCTTCAACTCGATATTGTCGACCCATTTAGATACTTTGTGAGAAAGAATTGGTAGACTTGGCTCGCAGAGAAAGTGAAAATATTAAAAACCAAGTATCAAATATCTTACCAACATTAGTTAGTAGCTTACTATTGTCGACATATTAAGATACATTTCGAGAAAGAATCGGCAAATTTGACTCGCAGAGAAAGTAAAAATATTAAAAGCCAAATGTCAAATATATTTGGCTATTTTTCAAACCAACAATAGTGAATAGCTTTAGAATTGATCACCAATTTCATATGACCATGCTTGATGACAAAACGTTTAGTGGCATATCGGAATCCTCTTCGCAAATCTGTAGCGCAATTCATAAAAATATCAACGATCTGAATTTGGTAAAAATCTTTTCTATGAATATTAATATGACCTATTTAAATACAGCTTATCAAGTCTCCACGCCTTGATTAGGTTTTTCGAGTGTGTTTTGCACATTTCATATAGAATTCCTTTACAAAAGTGGCAAGCTCGTGGTGTTGACAAGGATGTTGGAGAACATAAAAAAAAACTTCAGCAGAAGATGAGAGAAGAAATGCATTTGCTGGTAGATATACCAATTGCTACTATCAGTACAAACAACAGAAGCACTGCAAGGAGGTTTTTCGAACAACCAAATCTGGCTCATTCGGATCTTTCGCTTTGGAAGCTGCCGAATTATTTTTGAAAGTGTATCCCTTGTTTTACATTCTGTACACAGAACTTTAATTCATGAAGCATGATGTCCGGGAAAGCTCTTGAAGCCAGAAACAACGACTTCCGCAACAACAATACGAGAAAAAATTGGAGGAAAAATACCCTCGAAGAGATCTTAAATGCTTTATTAGTTTCTTCCGACCTTTGGATATCTTCATTGTCAAATGGGTATCCAATTTCTTCTCCAAAAACTTTTATAATAAAGCATCCGGAGAATAAAAAAAAGGTAAATAAACATTATGGACATATTTTTGTTCTTAAAATATTCTATGATTTTTCTCTGCGCAGTAAAAAAACTGACCTAAGATCTCAATTTTAGTTTAGAAGTTATTAATTTAATGCCGTTAGGGAGATCAATACGCCCACTTTGCGTGGCGGCAAGGAGTAAAGGGTTTCTCTAATATTTCATCTTATATAGAGCCTAAACTACATGGTAATCCTAATCCTAATCCGACGTTTATTCTTTTTTTTTTTAGTATCACGCTACACTCTCGTTGGCGGGATCTTTACCATGCCTTTTCGGTCCTCTCGGCCACGGACCACTGCTCAACTGCCGCACGGACCCGATGGTCTTCCAGGGATTGCTACGTTCCGCTTAGTCCTTCACTCTTTGGTCCTCCAATCTCGTTCACCCAGCCACGCTGCCCCTTTAAAGAATGTAACTTTCCATGGCGTTCCACTGCGTCTCGGCTTTCCTTTTCTGAATGAATTAATTTTGTGAAAAAAGTGAAAAAAATAAAAACAATGAGAGCTATTCAATGCAAGAATAGCCAAATCACTGTGAAACTTAGAAAATATTGTAAATTCAATACCAAATTGGCTTGAAACTCTATTGAATTCATACTGAAATTTACACTGAGTAAACAAAATCACACAAAATGTTTAACGAGATTGATTTATCTCACACTTTTGAAAATAACAAAATAAAGGTGGCTGCTAAATATTCAAAAAATGCGAAAAAACGAGAATGAAAAGAATGGTCGTGCCTCATCAACGTTATAATTTCGAATGTATTTCTCTCTAATCTTAAGCCTAATTTATCTATTGCGGCGAAGCGGGGCAAATTCGCACCAGAGCGAATATGAGCTTTTGCTTCCGCTCCGCCCTAAGCTATAATAGAGTAAATTTAAAAACTAAGAACTACAAAATACAGTTCAACTATAAACTATAATTGAAATTTTCGACAACTTCAATAAAATAGCAAAGCAATTAACATACTGGACCCTGCGTGTTAGCTTGTTATTTCGTTTTTCGTTAATTCAAAAGTTCAATTGGATATTTATGGTAAATAGTTCCTTTTCATATTTAAGAAAGCTTTTCTAGCAATAATTCTTATACAAAAGAATCACTACGGTTCCCCATCTATGCTTTCTATGGAGAAAACTTGTTCCTCCCAAATTTCTGAAATATGTATCTTAGTGAATTATTTTTCTTTTCTAAAGTTTGGGCTTTTAAGAGAGGGAAAAATATAGCTAAAGAAAGAGCTTCCAAGAAATTTGAACGTGCTCAAACTGTCGGCAGCGCTGTAGCAAAATTTTTTAACATATCAGGCCTGCTATGGAAAAGAAGAGTTGCACACCACTGAATTAGAGTAACCATTAAAATTTTATTAGTTCACCTTCGACAGTCTAACCGATCGGTCGTGTTCTCCCGCGAGACGTCTACGTAGCGCAGCTTCAAAACAACAACACAAGCACAAAGCAACGAAATAACGAAATCTTCTTATCTCTACTCCAACTGGAGCGACGGACAATTTTGGCAGAATTTAAGTGGCCTTAAAGTTTGTTGACCCCACAATTCTGGACCCTCCAGATATCTGGGGAAAACACCCTCCAGACGGTATATATTTGGTTGCAACCAGAACGGACGAAGATTCCCAGCCCCTGGCTGCAATCTGCCCGTTCATTATTAAGAAGACAATCGACAATACTATTCAAGGTGAAGTTTCAAGTTGTAAGAAAACCAAAGACGGCAATTTACTGATTAAGACTAAAAACTTATTACAAGCCGAAAAACTTAAGAAACTCGTCAGTATGCCTTCCAACACTCCATATGTCGATGTTCCCATTAAAATATCTGACCACCGAAGTCTTAACTCGAGTATTGGGATAATATATTCGAACGATTTGCGAGGAATTGATGAAAATGTCATCTTGGACAACCTAAAGTCGTAAAAAGTTGAAAGAGTCGAGAAAATATATAAATATATTCCCAACCAGGTTCTCAATAAAACTCCACAAAACGAAACGGGTCTAATAAAAATCTTATTTAAGCTAACCCATCTGCCAGACTTTCTCTATATTGGCTATGAGAGAGTTGAAGTGCGTTCATTTATACCGCGTCCTATGCGTTGCAACAACTGCTTTAGGTCTGGTCATACCGCAAAGTTCTGCAAAAACACACCAACTTGCGCCAACTGTGGTCTCGATGCCCACGTTAACTATGAGAACTGAGAAATTTGCCAAAACAAGCCGGATTGCATAAATTGCTCCCTTACAAAACTTCCAACATCTGACCACCATGCCCGCAACAAGGACTGCCCTGTCTTCCTGTCGAAGAAGGAAGTCCAGGCCATTAGGACCCTACAAAAAGTTGACAATAGAACAGCCTGGTCCATATACAACAGAAGACACCACGATGGATCTCTCTACTCCTCAGCAGCCAAATCCAATCTAGCCAACTCAAACCAGACCCAGACCCAGACGAACCTATGTCATCCAGCTGGGAAACTCCCTGCACTTCCCACACTGCTAAAAAAACGGCAAAAATCCGCTTAACACAACAAATAGAACCAAAAGGCCTTTTAAAAACGATCAGGGCGCAATTATTAAACTTAAATCCCTTGCCTCAATTGAAACTAAAACAACACAGTAACAATCATAATGACCCTAAAACTTCTACAATGGAACATGAATGGATACCTGAACAATTACAACGAACTGCAAGTCCTGATTAAACGCTTTACTCCCAAAATCATTTCACTTCAAGAAACCCACATAACGTACACCCAACCAATCCCTATTCCAGTTAACTACAATATTTACTACACAGCCTCGCACAGCCCGGATGGCGGCGCGGCAATTTTAATTCACAAATCTATACAGCACAAATCCACCCCTCTTCAGAGCACAGTTGATTCCATTGCATTGGAAATTCAGTCTGTAAAACAATTTAATATAATAGCATCCTATATACCTCCTAACAAGAAATTCAACCAAACAGATCTCCATTCAATTTTACCACCAGGAAACTCCCCAAATCTAATTACAGGAGACTTCAACAGCTGGAATACCAGCTGGGGATCCCCAAAAATTAATCTGAGGGGAAGAATATTAGGAAAATTCATTCTGGATAACAACTCCACTATCCTTAACAACGGACAACCCACGCATTTCTTAACACATAGGACCTTCACACATATTGACTTGGCATTCTGTTCACCTGAACTTAAAGTATATTGCGACTTCAAAATCAGTGACTCCCGGTGATCAGTGAATCACCATCGAAATTTTCCCGAAAAATCAGAGAGCAAGTCAAAACTTTGTACAACGATTCAATACTAGCAGAGCTGATTGGGAAAAATTCGAGAGGCTAACTGAAGACCTGAACAATAAAATACCAATATCACTAAACATTAATCAGGAAGCAGGCAATATCAAGAAAATTATTTTGCAAAGTGCATACGAGAGCATTCCACACACGAGACCACCTAAGACCCACCACAATGTTCCTTGGTGGAATAAAAAACTGGAAGGTCTGAATAAGGAAAAATGTAAAGCCTGGAGAACATTCAATAGAGATATGTCCAACGACAACCTCATCCATTATAAAAAAATGAACGTAAAATTCAGAAGGGAATTAAAATTGAGTAAAGCCGATAGCCTATTTAAATTGACTTCGACAATCTCTCCTCAGTCCAAACCGGAAGCAATTTGGAGTAATATAAAAAAGCTCTGTGGTCTTCACAAAGCTACACAAATACACGCTATCAAGGATAACAGCAGTAGCGATTTACTCACCAGCTCCGAAGATATTTCTGAAGCCTTCGCAAGCTATTGGTCACTCCGTTCAGAAGACTCCCAATTCTCCAACCTTTTCATTGAAGAAAAAAATAATCTAAATACGCTAAACTTTTTATCTCCCCCACACAAAACTGCAGCGTTCATGGAACAGGATATAAACTTTCTAGAGTTCTCATCGGCACTAAATAGCTTAAAGGGTCACACCCCAGGTCAAGATAAGATTAACTATGACATGATACGACACGTCGCTGATTCACTGAAATGAGAATTATCCGCTTTTTCAACAACATTTTAAAATCTTATATTCCTCAATCGTACAAAATCAGTACAATTATACCTATCCACAAACAAGGAGCAGACAAAACCATGACGGAATCATATAGACCTATCTCCCTCAACTCATGTTTATCTAAAACCCTTGACAAAATAATCTCAAAGCGGCTATGGTGGTTTGCTACAACCAACAAGCTACTGAACAGCCGTCAACTCGGATTTGAAAAAGGGAAATCTGCAATGGATTGTCTGCTTTACGCAGACGCTCTAATTAGCAGAGCCCTCGCTGAAAAAAGACACATATCCATTATATCTCTTGACTTCGCAAAAGCATTCGAAAAAATAGGTTTGCATACCATCACAAATCAACTATCAGTATGGGGCTGCGGCCCATTAATTATCAAATATGTGATGAACTTCATGTCAAAAAGAAAAATTAGAGTTCGTGCCAATGATAACACCTCAAGGACACACCACTCCACAATGGCATTCCGCAGGGATCTCCCCTCTCTGTAGTACTTTTTCTCATTGCGTTCAACAGTCTCTCAGATATAATCGACAAGCACAAGGAACTTCAACACACAGCTTATGCGGACGATTTTAACATCTTAATACCATTGAAAAAAGATAAAAACATTTCTATCAACCTCGACATGCTGTTTACTGAAATCAATGAATGGTGCCAAAAATCCGGTGCAATGCTTTCAATTTCAAAATGCAAACACATCCACATTTGCCGGAAAAAACAATGTTCATGCCAGGTCTCTACACAATCCGCAATTATAAACACAGTTAACGAACTAACTATTCTAGGTCTGTCCTTCAACACAAAATACAAATTCAAACCCCACTTCAATAAATTACACAAATCACTACAGAAATCATCAAATATAATAAAATGCTTTTCCAGCGGAAAATACAACAGCCACCCCAAACACCCTTGTTCAAATCGTCAAAAGCCTATGTATGTATTTCCAAAATTGATTACGCTTTACCGATATACGGTAACTCCTCTAAGTCACTTATAAAACCAATTAAAACGTTAATTAACTCAATCTTGCGAACATCTCTGGGAGCCTTCTGCTCTACACCCACTTTCAATCTATACCTGGAATCTAACATCGAACCATTAGAAACCAGAATCGAACACTTACAAACAAAAACAAATACCACTATCATGTACGAAAACGACACACCTCTAAGAAAAATTATCCAACAGATAACCAAAAACAACACAAAAAAATATCGAACCTCAACGGTTGACCGGTGCATTTCCCGAAGTCTAAAGCTAGAACTTCCAACCTCTCTTCTTCATAAGCCTAAACCAATATTACCGCCCTGGTTTCTAGATATCAATCTAATAGATACCCGACTAAGCCGTCTAAAAAAATCTGATACAAAGAAGGACATATTTGTTCAACAATTTCTAGAAATGAAACACCAGCTCATGAGGAAGAACTTCACGCTCCTGTTCACAGACGGATCCTTGAACAAGGAAATAATTGGCTTTGCAGTAACGACAGAAAACGATACCCTTAAACAAGATGTCCTCCCAAGCTACTCAACAGTCTACACGGCAGAGGCGATTGCTATTCTTGAAGCCATCAAAATAGCAGTCAAGATTAGAGGGAAATTCTGCATCTGCTCAGATTCCCTATCCACATTGGAAGCAATAGCCAACATAAACAATTCCAGCTTTTATGTATCGTCAATCCGCGACCTTCTGCTTAAACACAAAAATAAAATCAAACTCCTATGGGTCCCCAGCCACGTCGGAATCAAGGGCAACGAAAATGCCGATGCAGCAGCGAAAGGAGCGACCATCGCTCCACTATTTTCTACAAAAAATGTTAACCGTGGAGACATCAACAAAGAATTAAAATCTGAGTCCTCCAGCTAATTCTAAACTTCCTTAAATCAGCTAATCTTTTGCATCTCATATAACTTTATATGTTATTAAATTTATAAATAATTTAAGTGTAAATAACTTGTTACCACACGTGTAAATAATCATTATTTTTTATAAGTTTAATTTATAAGCAAATATGTATGTAACACCTTCCGGCCGAAAGCCACCGCAGCTATGGCCGATCCCCATCTGTACCTTAAGTTTGCAACTTTTGAGTGCAGAGTACAATAAATAAATAAATAAATTAAAATTTTATAAATTAATAAGGTGTCGCAAATGTAATAGAAATGAAACTTGATCTTCTCGATTCTTCTACATATGTTTTTTACATAATTCTGAACTGAATCTGCAAGTCTCAATGTATAATAACTTCCTTTGCAAATAAAATAAAAAAAACGAAATGTGGCATACAGTGATTAATGTTATGATTCATTCTTCAATTTTACTGTTTTTTTTTTAATGTGATAGAATGACATAAACAAATATGATAATCAAGTGTAAATACTGTATTAGAGAATCTTTAATACATTTAAAACAATACTTAATAACCCAAATTATCGATTAGTCATCGATTTATTATTCGCCATATTGTAAATGTTTGTTGCGCAGAGAAAATTTAAGACGTCACAATAATAATTCTTTAGTGCTAGTAAAAAATCGAAAAATAAATACATTTTAAAAGTATGTGTATGTGAACCCTATACCCTTAGAAATTTTAAATTGGTATTTTAAAAGAAAAGAAGCAATACATTTCTCTAGTTAAAAAGCTCAAGTCAATTATCTTGAAAGTCTTTAAGCATACATACATAATTATAATTAAACTAGTTGAAATGTTATTATGTGGTATGGATTTCATATGATTTAAAATAAATGAATGCAGACAAACAGCAAAATCGTTCGTTACATATCCGGAACATTTAACTGATGTGTTTATATATATAACAAGTGTTACATTGTATACATACGCAATGTTTAATAAGTATGTATGTATTACAGTTTAGAAGCGAAGTCGGTATGTTTATATGTATGCAAATACATTTTATGTTTTGGGAAGCATTTGTATCTTATTTAAATATTTACAACAAAAAAATTATGGTTTTTCAATTTAATTTTGTTTTACCCTCTTTTTAACTAAACAATTTCATAGCCCTGAAAATCAGTAATTCCATTTTTTGTTATAACTTATGTTTAGCCACTTGGCATTGGCAGGAAATAACCAATAACATAGACCTGGTAAATTTTCTTATTACAAAGACGAACGTTGTTTATATTCAATGTTTATTCTTGGTTAATAAATGAGTAATCAGCACGACGAGAAAAAATGTTAGTTATCTTCTCCGTTTTTAGGAATTTACCTAGCTCACAAGTAAGGTATTTAATTTTTGGAAAAAAAAATACTTTTTGACCCCATTAAGTATAAACAATGTGTCGACATACATCTGTATATCTGCGAAAATACCGTATGTAACTTTTTACAGAAGTGGAGATTTTAATGCTTCGTTTTTATAAAATATATATTTATAATAAAATATATTATATAATATTTTTATAAAATATATATTTATAATAAAATATATTATATAATATTTTTATAAAATAGAAAAATAATAGTAAAACGACATTATTTTATTAAAGAGTCAGATTCGATTCTATTTTTCCATTAGATTCTTTTGGGGAGTTTAATTTGTACACCCTTGTATGGTAAAAAAACACAAATTAATTGTCCAGATGTTTTTTATTCATCGAAGAAATAAACTAATTCAGTGGTCCGCAGGGCCCTATTCCACGGGCATAGGAAATTTTTCTGCCCGAGCTCTGCCGCACACACACAGTATAAACCAGTCGTCGGCAGGGCCTAATTCCAGGGGCATAGGAAATTTCTCTTCCCGAGCTCTGCCGCTCACAAAAAAAGTTTTAATTTTTCAGTAGAAAATGTTTGGAAAAAGAAAAAAAAGAAAACAGAAGAAAAAAATATAACTTTATTTTTTTTAAATTTTGGAATAATTGACGTGAAATTTTGCACACCCTTCTTTCCTTTACATGCAGTGTATAAGTCGGAATGGGATCGACCGACTATATCCTATAGCTGCTTGATCAGATTGATCAGAAATCCCATAACTTTTGGTTTTTTAGAGTTGAAAGGTTGGAACTTACTACAGATTCTGTTGTTGGACAATTGATCTGACCCATCAACTTCCATTAGGATCGGTCGACCATATCTTATAGCTTTTATATAACTGAGGCAGTCGGAGATAAGCCAATTTTGGTATTTTTAAAGAAAGAAGCTTGAGACTTTTTTAAATTGTTAATGGTTTAATAATGAAATTCTCATAAAGCCAACTTTATCCGATATTTTCGATTTGTATACAATCTTTACAGCAGATTGGAGATGGGAACTGGAGATTGAATAAGCTCCGATAGATTTACACTGTACGCGTTGTCGCATTCCCAGACAAAAGCTTATGTAAGGCCAGGAGGTGGTTATACCCGGTATTCGTAGTCACTAACCATACAGCATATAGACATCCCATTCCATACAACGAAAATGGACGCAAAAATTTCTTGCCACAGGCTTCAGCAGGCCCCAGAGCGAGTTCTTACTCTCTTTCTTAAGCCTAGTACTGAGTTGACGAAAATCCGCTCTTGAAATTCCGCTTGTGAAATTGCACTTTATTCAGCTACCGAGCTAGTGTGACCAAAAAAATTAAGAAAAAGGGTAATACTGAACAGCTGTTGCTTGTAAACAAAAAAACAATAAACAAATATGAATTCAAATCAATTAGATTTCGCCGCTAAGGAGCTGATTAAGAAAAAGAAAACTGGGTCAAAATCAAAATCAATCACAAATCATTTCAATGCCATTTTATGGCATTAAAATGCCCCTTGCGGGTCAAATCCTATCTTATGGGCTTCGCCCTGACCGCACTAATTAATTTCAATTTATCCTCGCGCGCCGAAAATTTTTCGGTCCGACAATTTTTTTCTTTCAAATTTTCCCTCCATGTTTTAGCTATTGAAATAAATAAAATGATTTATTTCAAGACCCCAAAATCAGCTGTTTATTTTTTTTGATCCGGCAACGCCATTCAATTCAATAGCTAAAATTTTTCTCAACTCAGTACCCGAAAAATTTAGGAGACGAAAAATTCTTCTTTTTTTTTTATTACCGTTTTTTTTATATGGAGTTTGACAGCTGTCAGATTTTCAAGAGCGGATTTTCGTCAACTCAGTACTAGGCTTTACGCTCATCGTTCGTTCATCTTACGCTCATGTTTTCATTGAATGCTTTGTTTCTCAGTCTCTGACAAGAGCGCGTTGAAGAAGGTTGGTCTGCGATTGGATTTATCTTTGTATGTATGCGGGTCACAGATTCACATACACTGGTGCATGTGTGGGTGCGATTTCGTTTCGAAGCCAGCGCACACAATTTTGATTTTTCTAACTTTTCAGGCTGTCTACCCTAACAAAATTCGGGTATTCGTTATTTGGTGAAATGACGAAAGAAATTATATGAAATTTTTAAAAATTTCAGCATACATTTTAAATATCCTTTAACATTTTAAATCAGTGGTGCCCAAGCTCTGCATACGGAAGAGCAAACTCCCATACCAATGCAAAAAATCACCAATACATTTGTGCGAGAATTTTTTTCCCATCCATGTGGCTGCACTGAAAAATAAAATTATAGTAACATTCACAAGCGGTTTAAAATATCAATATAATAAAAAATACATTTTATTACAGCCATTAAAAAAAAGGCCCTACATATTTTAGAACAGCTTATTATTATACTATGACAAATATGCAGAGCTTCTTAGTTAAAAAAAAATGTTCTGCGAAGAACAAATTCATCGCTACAGGTCGTCCATTTTGGCAGAAACAAAAACAAGAATGAATTTCTTGCAGTGAAAAGTTTTTGGCACACCAACAACAAAATTCATTCGGATTAGTACGATTGAGGAGAATAGGGAAAACACGAAAAATTGTTATTGTAATTGCCCTTTGCTTATGATGGGAACAACGATGCTTATGGCGTGAGCAACGAATCTTATGGCGTGAGCAGACTCACACAACTCGGTAGGCATGAGCATTTGCAAAAACAAATGAGCAGCGAGAGCAATGGGATGAGCACCACTGTTTTAAATCCTTTCTTTGGACGAAAATTTTTCTTAATCATCTGGACAAAGACTTCAAGGGTAAAATAATAAGTTAATCCCTCTACAAAGCTAAAAATGGCTTAACGATGCAAATATAAAAGGTGGATCAAATGTTGATATACACTTGAAGCTACGAACTATGGTTCAGACAACCCGTTTAAGGAGTGTGCCGAAAAGAAACTGCACACTTTGTAGCGCCAATTTCTCGAAGAGCAAATCGTTCGTGCTGGGAAATGCGTACATTCGTACATTTTGATCGTGCTGGGAAATGTACCGTTTGAAAGCTTCATTAATTCTGCTTTGTTTACATATTCTATTTTCATTATCTATCCTTTACTTTCGACAATGCCTCGAATCAAAGAGGATGTTCGCAAAAAAATTGTGCACAATTACTGCACAGAAAAAGGTGTTTCATATAGACAATTAGCTAAACGCTATAAAGTTAGTGTTAATAGTGTTAAAAACATTATAATAATGTTTGGGAAAACGAGTTCTACTAATGATTTACAAAAAACTGGACGAAAAAGGGTCCTAAAGATGAAAGTGTTGATAAAAAAGTATTGGCCTTAATCCACAAAAATAATGAAATGTCTGTTCGAGATTTGGCGAAAAAAGCACAAACAAGTATAAGTATGGTACAAAGAATAAAACGGCAGCATAATTTAAAAAAATATAAAAAACAAAAAGTTTGAAAAAAAAGTCTGCGACAAATGGAAGTCGGCAAAAAGAGAGCGAGAAAGCTTTATGATCGCTTGCTCACTGATGCAGTGGAATGCATTATTATGGACGACGAAACTTAGGTATTTAGGTATTTATTTATTATTAACAATGAACTGTTATTTCTATATTATTATAACTAAGAGTAAGGATAAATTAAGTTAAAAGATATTCCATAATTTTGGATTTAATTACATCTAGGGATAGTTCAGGGGACATTAAATGGGACAATGAGTTATAATTTTTACAAATAACACGGAATGGATCGTGTTCCGCAAAATTAGACCTAGAAATCGGTAACCAAAGGGATCGGAAGGATCTAGTTACTCTATTAGGCACAGAAAACATTAATTTTTCAAGAAGTACTTGTGAGTTAACCTGTCCAAGAATAAGCACATGAAGTAGGATAACCCCAGCACAAGTACGGCGCTCTTTTAAAGGAGGTAGGTTTAGTAGTTTTAACCGGCAATTATACGACGGGAGGGAAGTGGCAGTATCCCAGTTTAAGCTTTTTAACGCAAATAGCAGAAACTGCTTTTGGACTGATTCAATCCTCCTTTGGTGAACAAAGTATTGCGGACTCCAAACGCTAGAACAGTATTCCAAGATAGGACGAACCAACGATACGTATAGAGTTTAAGTTGTGAAAGGATCATCAAATTCTTTAGACCAACGTTTGATAAAAGCTAGCACACCTCTGGCTTTATTAACTGTTAGTGATATGTGGTCGTTGAAGGACAACTTATTGTCAAAAATTACTCCAAGATCGTTAATTAGGAAAACACGATCTAAGACGTTATTCCCAAGAGAGTACGAAACGATGTGAGGCACACTGCGATTGAACGTCATAACCTTACACTTAGAGCAGTTAAGCAAAAGGAGATTGTTTGAGCACCACAAGAAGACTTCGTTAAGGTCTAGTTGCAAGTGTCTATGAAGGAAATTGTCTGAGAAAGAAAGGCATAACTTGACATCATCAGCATACATAAATGTAGTAGCATAGTTTACAACACTAGGTAAATCGTTGACAAAAAGAACAAACAGAAGAGGTCCTAAGTGACTACCTTGTGGGACACCAGATGAAACGTTTATAATCTGTGATGAACTGTTTTTAAACAAAACACGCTGCGTGCGGTTTGATAGATAAGAGGTCAACCACTGTACTATATGTGGAGAAAACCCCATAAGACACAGCTTATGAAGGAGGAGATGGTGGTTCACAGAGTCAAACGCTTTGCTAAAGTCAGTGCAAAGATTATAAAGTACATAGATGGGACATCAGGGCCCAAAACGGTCAACTTTTTGCGTCGAGCTTGTTGGTGAGGGGGGAACGCACATGCATACGATTCTATTTTTAGAACTCTTCACATGTATCCGTCAACAAAAATGTGAACCTATGTGTGTATGTGTGACTGCTCGCACGACGGCGTAAAAAGGTTTTGGCTTCCAAATTTCAATTTTAATTTCTCGTTTCTGTTTTCGATGCGCCGATGTGGTAGTTGGTAGAACAAATAGTATTTTTGATCGCCGCAGATCG
Organism: Drosophila malerkotliana malerkotliana; assembly: GCA_018153235.1. Taxonomy (NCBI): domain Eukaryota; kingdom Metazoa; phylum Arthropoda; class Insecta; order Diptera; family Drosophilidae; genus Drosophila; species Drosophila malerkotliana. The sequence continues at coordinate 1,964,294 of JAECXV010000020.1, read as the reverse complement.
AGACAGGATGGTAGCTGAATTCCTAGAGTAGTTACTCTATGTGTAATTTTTCTGTGTTCAAATCCTCGTAAGAACTTTGAACTTTTTCGTTCTTTTATAATTATTTTTTTTTATTTTTCCTTAATTATAATATTTTTCTTTAATTTTAAAATTGTAAAATTGTTTTGTTCTTTATTATGTCCTGCGAATAAAATTTCAAGGGAGTCCTTCCGGCATTTTGTCATCCGACACGTCCGTCACTTATTTTTATACCCTTGCAGAGGGTATTATAATTTTGTCCAAAAGTGTGCAACGCAGTGAAGGAGACATCTCCGACCCTATAAAGTATATATATTCTTGATCAGGATCACCTCCTGAGTTGATATGAGCATGTCCGTCTGTCCGTCTGTCCGTCTGTCTGTCTGTCTGTCTGTCTGTCTGTCCGTTTCTACGCGAACTAGTCTCTCAGTTTTGAAGCTATCGTCTTGAAACTTTGCACACACCCTTCTTTCCTTTGCACGCAGTCCTTTGCACCGATATAAGTCGGAACGACCGGGATTGGTCGACTATATCCTATAGCTGCCATATAACTGATTGATCGGAAATGGTATAACTTTGGTGTTTTTAGAGTTAGAAAGTTCTAATTTAACATGAGAGCTATTTTTGGCAAAACAATACGACGTGCCAAATTTCATAAGGATCGGCCGACTATATCCTATAGCTGTCATATAACTGAACGATCGGAAATGACCCAACTTTCGTGTTTTTGAAGATAGAATGCTGGAATTCCATACAGATTCTATTTGGTCAGATTGGTCAGTTGATCCAACCTACCAAATTTCATAAGGATCGGCCGACTATATCTTATAGCTGCCATATAACTGAACGATCAGAAATGGTATTTGGTGTTTAGTAAAAATAACAACTTTGTTTTTTTTGACGATAGAAGCTTGGGACTTTTTTTTAGATTTTTAATTGTAATTAATTGGTTTTATTATAATGTAATCATAAGGATCGGCCAACTAAATCCGATGTTTGCGATATATATCCGGTTTTAACTGCAAGGGTATATCAACTTCGGCTCCGCCCGAAGTTAGCTTTCCTTTCTTGTTACTTTTATTGTTATAGAATGCAATTAAAAATAATAATAATAACGTAAAAATTAAAAGTAAAAAAAAAAAAAAAATAAAAAATAAAAGTAAATATCATATCGTAAATCATAAAACTAAAACTTTATCAAAATTGGAAAAAACTCCCGCTGGTGTAATCGAACCCAGGACCACATGAATAAGGACGGCGCACTATCCATCTAGGCTACCCTCGAAGTTGATTTTATGATACTTAAAATTGGTGTTAAAGGAGGCGCTAGAATCCATACCAAATACAGAGCTGACGAGTAAGGATAGTAAAAGATATTTCTGATCTCTTTACTCTTACATTGGTTCGATTACAACGTTTCAAACTTTCATCGTTCCAAAGATGTTACGATCTAAAAATAGAATTCTCTCTCTCCCTATCTCATCTGCCAGCCGTTTGTCGTGGGACCCGCTCTCAAATGTTTTCATTAATACAGCGGGTTCCACGACGGAAAAAATGAAAACATTTGAGAGCGGGTTCCATGACGCGGCCTACCAAAATGCCGTAGAACCCGCACTTATAGACATTTTTACAGCGGGTTCCACTACGAAATGAGACGATGTTAAGGTGATTTTACAATTTTGTATTTTTTTTTATTGGATTATAAATTTAGGAAAACACATTAAAATAATAAAACAATAATATAAAAAGATTTAAAATTAAAAAAAAATTGACTTCCCGAGCCTGGTTTGAACTCATTTTACTTTGCACACCAGCCAAGCACTCTACCACTCGGCTATTCCTCATTCGTTGTCGCGCGAAAAATTTCTCAAACTTAACTTGTCGCGCAATGGAACCCGCTCGTTCCAGCGGGTTCCACTGATGGAACCCGCCATAGAAAATTTTTCTTTGTATGAGATGTCCCATCTATGTACTGTATAATCTTTGGTCAGTGTATACCACATCAGTTTGCATGCGGCTCAGAAAACCTCTGTGGATAAACGAAGGGAATTCAAGAAGATTAGTTGTGGTAGAGCGATGCTTAACAAAACCATGCTGTGATGTGGAAAAAATGCTTTTACAAAAATGTTGCAGTTGGAAAGTAACCAGTTTCTCAAGCAGTTTGGGTATCGCAGATAGTTTAGCCATCCCCCGGTAGTTCTCAATAAGTGCTATAGAGCCTTTCTTATGAAGCGGAATAATAAAAGATTCATTGCATCTCTTGGAAAGACGTGCTAGCTCCAAGGATAAGTTGAATAAGATAGTGAGAGGATAGCAAAGGATATCAGAACAGTACCTTAGAACACAGCTAGGAACATTGTCAGGACCAGCAGAGTAGATGATAGATGATATATCTATTGTTGAAAGAGCTTCGAACAGATCCTGAATTCGAAATTTTGAAAAGTAAATGTTGTTTATACGTGGTAATTTATAAGGATAAGACGAATTGTGGTTATATGAATCGGACGAATAAGAGGTTTGAAAAAATGACGCAAAGAGATTAGCAATACCTTGCTCAGAAGAATGAAATATTTTTATATGATAGGGAAGGAGGAAAAAGATTCGATTTACGTTTCATATTGACAAAAGAGTAGAAGGAGCTTGGATCATTTCGAAAGTTTACCTTACAATTCCTGATATACTGCTTATAGAGTTGATCGTTGAGAATAATAAACTGGTTGCGAACATAAAGAAAGTTTGACTGGTGGCACATCGATCCTGACTTAAGAAACTTTTTGTAAGCTCTGGATTTCCTGTTCTTAAGACGAGAAAGGTGTTTATTATACCAAGGTGGTTTTGTAGACAATGATACTGGGACTTCCGGAACAAATTTGTTCAAGGCATTATGAATTATTTCGTAAAACGAATCCGTAGCTGCTTCAATTGTGTTTATAGATGAAAGAAAATTCCAATCGATTTCAGCTAAATGATTCCGAAGGGCCATAAAATCAGTCTTTCTGAAGCATTTGAAACGAGGTTTAGCATTAAAGCAAGCATCGTTGTGAGTAACACCGATGCTAATAGTGTAGGGTGGTGAAAGTCTTCAGGAAGCGATAGCGGTGGGGACCGAATGACTGTTACAGAGGATGACACATTAGAAAAAATAAGGTCCAGAAATCTGCCATGAGTGTTATGAATTGGATTAATTTGGAGCAGGGCAAGATCGGTTAAGCCATCGATAAAGTCGTTATGACAACTGGAAAGCAAGGAATTGTCTACCTCAGACGGGATCCAGGAAATGATGGGAAGGTTGAAATCTCCCATGATTAGGATTAAATCACGGTCCTTGGCCAACGAAGAGACAGACCTAATGGCGTCAAGATGGTGAAAGTACACAATATCTTCAGCCATGGGAGGAATGTAGGAACAGGTCAGAAAAATATGAGACGAGCCAGTTAAAATTTTCACCGCAATGAACTCAATTCCGAACTCGTTCGTGAAAGGAATAATTTCAGAAGGGTACTTATTAGTAACAGCAATGAGGACACCACCTGCAAAAGTTGGACGATCCAATCGAAACACTATGAATTTGGAAACAAGAATTTCATAATCAGAGACAGAGGAGTTAAGCCAAGTTTCAGTAAGCACGATAGCATCAAAATCAAAAGAAGCACTCTTTGTAAAAAACTGGCTCAGCTTACCCAGAATACTTCTAACGTTTTGATAGCAGCAGGAAAATACTATGTTATTCAGTTTTTTGAAGCAGTTTCTGCAGGGATAGGATTCTGAGCGTCTTTTGCTAAGAATACATGAACGATACTGTGCTCAGGCCAAGCTACAGGATCAAGTGCTTTTTCAAGGTAGGAATCAGGTAGAACTATTTTAAAAGAAGATATAGAACGCTTATGCTTAAAGTTAAACTTAAAAACAGCTATTTCATTAGGAGCTACCTTAAGATGGTTTAACAGGTGACTCTTGACATCATCAACAGTAGCATCCAGCATCAGCCGAGAGACAAAAATGGCCTTACGAGGAGCAACCGCCCTCAGCGTAAGTCCAGAAGATCTAACTTCAGGCGCCACACCAACCAGAGGCCTTGGAGACATCATAGCTAGAGCAGAGGGTAGGTTGTCCAACGATGGAGGTTGTCCAACGATGTCCAACGATGGAGGCTCCAAGATGAGAGGTGGCTCGAGATTTGTACTTGGTACGCTGATCACTTCTTGCAAGGGATGAATATTAGAGTGCCCTGAAGGAAGGCTCATCAAGTCCCTTGGTACTGGAACAGCATAAGTAGGTAGACTAGTAGGCGACGGTAAAATGTTTGGTGTTGAAAATTCATCGACTTGTACAGCATGGGATGTAGGGGTATTCAGTAATTTAGCAGTCAGCAGGTTGTTGTTCGGAATTTTTCGTCTGGGAGATTCGCTTAACAACTTTAGCCCAAGAAATTGAGTTTCAAGAGCGAGGAATTGCTCATTAAGGGCCGAGAATTGCTTGCGGACATCTAGGAAACCATTTCTCGTCTGTTTCATAAAAGTCTGCATCTCTGACTCAATTTCTCTACAAGCGATGCAAGACCATGTCAGGCCAATTTTCTTGTTGATAAGGTCACTTATCCGTCCATTGTGTCCTCCTCCAGCACATTTAATATGTGAGCAGTTATTGCAGAGCCAACAAGGCAGGTATGAGTCACCCGTGATGGTTCCACCAAATTCACATTTATTTTGCTGTGCAAGTAAGACTCATTTTTGGCTTCTTTTTGACGGAATGCAGACCACTGTAATAGCGTGTAAAGAACTTAGGCTCTCTGAAGCACTCTGTAGCCGAGAGTGGACGATCAGATCGGATGTAAGAGATGACGTTACAAAAGAGATGTGCAACGAAGGTTCGGCGTCGTGAAGAACAACAAACTCCACAGTAACTATGAATGTAACGGGTTACGTCCGGAGAGTACAGCTCTTATGTACTTATGTTGGAGAATATAGTTAAAGCGCAACAGAGATAACTTTAACCGATTAAATGTATAAATTGGAAATAAATAGTTCAATGAACTTATTAAGTCGAATTTATTTTTAGGGATTAATTGCTATATTTCAACTTGTCGCAGAAGGAGAAAGCTTGAGTTCAAGATCGAAAATAATTGCAAACTGGCAAGAGCGATCGAAGAAACACGTCCGGGTACGGCAAGTGAATATACAGAACTGAAACTTATGTAAAAATGGACTCAAAAACATTACCAGGACCTCAATTTTACACAAAACCTAAAGGTGTGACTGTTGACGACTCGGTGTCCAAAATACACATGGAAAAATTTGGCTAGAAAGTGCTTATATGGCAGGCCATTTACACCTGTGGTTTAAGAACCAGCTCTTTCTTTACAAAAGGAACAATAAACGCTGATGCTTATATGAGAGAGTGTCTAAAAAAGCGTCTGATACCATTTTATAAGAAACAAAAGGTATCTACAATATTTTGGCCTGATCTAGCGTCAGCACACTATGCTCGTTCCACCATAGAGTTGCTCGACTCAAAAGACATAAATTATACATTTAAAGAGGAGAACCCCCCAAATTGCCCAGAACTTCGCCCAATTGAAAGATATTGGGCAATAGTTGAACGCAACTTACGAAAAGGATGGCAGAACCTCAAAAAACATGCAGGACATGAAAAAAAACTAGATGCGTGCAACCAAAATGGTTACAACAGAGTGTGTGCAAAACCTAATGAGCGGTATTAAAAAAAAAATTCGATCAAAAATAAGAGGTGCAACATTGCTGTAATATTTTTTTTGAAATTAAATTCTAATAATTAAACAAACAAAATAAAAAAAAAAAAGTCAAATCGGAATAAAAACAGGAAAGTTATACTAAAAACAAATTGTGCAGTTTCTTTTCAGCAAATTCCTTATGTAGCAAACATCAATTTTTTAAACTTTGGAAATTGGTAAAGTTATCCATTTTGAGAAACTGTAAAGCAAATCAGATGTTACAGTCTTTAAATTGTTTAAAAACCGCATTACACCATGATACATAAGATAGATTCAAAAACTATGTTTTGTGTCCTTATCTTAGAAATCAAATGTGATATGCCTACAATTTGTGTCTAAAATTTAGACTCTAAATACAGGTTTACCGGTTTACAGCTACAGGTTTAATTTAGTGTAGATTTCTAATGTTTATGAAGAGATATAAGACGAGTTTAACCTAGTCCAACCATAAGATATGGTTCATAGGGTAGGGTTTTTTATTATTTTTGGATGCATACTGACTGAAAGTGGTATTTAATCACTTAAAAAAAATAATAAAATAAAAAGCTTGCTTTGAGATGAAAAATACTAGTTTTTTGACTCATAGTTGTCAAATTGTCATTTGTACCATTCCAAAAAAAGAAATTAAAGAAAAAAGAAAAAGAAAAGCAAAACAGAAATTAAGGTTTTAGGTTTTACATTAAGGGGTTATATACCTTTTTTATTTTCAATAAATCGAAAATTTTTTTTATTGCTTTATCTTAAAGAACAACTCCCTAAGAACATTTTTCCAAAAATGTAATTCGATTTGGTGTTTTAAGAGTTAGAAAGTTTAAATTTTACATGAGAGCTATTTTTGGCAAAATAATACGACATGCCAAATTTCATAAGGGTATAAAATGAAATAATACATAATACATGTATGTAAAATAAAAAAGGAATAATCTCTGACCCCATAAAGAATATCCGCAAGGATCCGAAAGGATCTCTGATCAGAACGAACAATTGTTAAATTGTTAATAAATAAATAATTAAATAGTAAAATTTAAAATAGTAAACAATTTTAAATAGTAAAAGATATTTCTGATCTCTTTACTCTCACATTGGTTCGATTACAATGTTACAAATTAAATTGTTCTATTTTACAGAAAAAATTTCATTACGAGCATTTGAAAACAAATTTGAAGTAAATCGGTTCAGTAGTTTTCCGCCAATCCATATCACCGCAAAGTCATTTTTCAAGAAACACCATTTCGAGATATTCGCGTTTAAAGTTTCAAGTTAGGAGCGCTGTAACTTTTTTTCTACTGCTCGAATCTCTATGAAAATTTGGGAAAATGTTCTCAAAGAGTTGTTCTTCAAGATAAAGCAATAAAAAAAATGTTGCCTGTTTAATGGGACTACAACGTGCTTTTATTTTTGTTCGTTCACTTTAATTCTCCAATCTGATACCTATTTTTCAACATCGACCAGATAAAGAGCTAGCTGCGCAGTTGCTTGCATCGGGCACTTTGAGCGGCTAAGAGTGAAATCATCAGTTATAGCAGTGTTACACCTCATAAACAATTTTCTGTCGTATAGGTAAGACTCTAGAAGTTTGTGGGTGGTGTAGGGGAGCATGGTCTTGATCTAGACTTTAACATTAGACCTTCTAGCCAGTCAATTGATTGAGAGACATTAAAAAATATTGCAGGGAAGAACTCTCGGTTTTTGTTATCTCTAATGTTATCCGTTTGACTTGGTCAATTGTTCCGTACGTAACTCCTAATTGATGTGGCGGAATTCCTTTTTAGATTCTTAAGTATGTTGTTCTCCTGGTCAATACGTGTTTTTTTCAAAGAGTTTAGATAAGCATGAAAGTAGGCTTAAAGTTTACGACGTTGGGATTGTGTGGTCTTTTCCCGGCTTTGCTATCATTATTATAATTGACTTTCTCGATCTCACTGGAAAGTGGACAAGATTTACGATGGCATTGAAAAGCTAGGTAATAGTGAAAGAATCTTAATTCTATGTTCTCACTTTTCGTCCGCTTTCCTCGTGTCCCAGTGTCAAATAGAAAAGAAAGCTTAGGCAAATGGTTAACGGCTGACTTAACAGAGATTCAACACCCTCTCAAACTATCGGTTCTGCAACTTCGGCGTTGCCGGATGCCGCGGGAGCTGTTTTACTATCTATCGTAGCAGGTTGCATTGTCTATTTGTAGTTTGAGGTGTTGAAGCTCGAACTGCAGAGACGAGTACAGACTCCAGTGAATTAACAAAGCTGTCAACGTAAATTTTTTTTCGCGGTAAATCTTGCACACTTGTGCGAACGACATATTTTAGCATCAAAGTTGATTTTTAACTGCTCTGGCGATTGATGCTGCTGAGCCGCATTATGTGTTTGGTATGCTGACTGCAGAAATGTACTTTTTGAGGCAGGGGTAGCCAGTCCTGATTTTAAAGCGCTTGCATACGTCATATTTTTGTCAGAGTTTATGGGTCCTAGTGAGGATCTGGCTGCAGTCGAGAAGAGAAGAAAATGATCCAATTGTATTATATATTGAATTAAATATTATTATTTACTATTGGCCGTGTAATTGCGTTGAATTGCGTTGTTATACCCTTGCAGAGGGTATTATAATTTTGGTCAAAAGTGTGCAACGCAGTGAAGGAGACATCTCCCCGACCCTATAAAGTATATATATTCTTGATCAGGATCACCTCCAGAGTTGATATAAGCATGTCCGTCTGTCTGTTTCTACGCAAACTAGTCTCTCAGTTTTAAAGCTATCGACTTGAAACTTTGCACACACCCTTCTTTTCTTTGCACGAAGTATATAAGTAGGAACGACCGAAATCGGCCGACTCTATCCTATAGCTGCCATATAACTGATTGATTGGAAATGCTATAACTTTGGTGTTTTTGGAGTTCGAGCGTTCGAATTGTACGAATGCTATTTATGGAAAAATAAATAAAATTACCAAATTTCATAACGATCGGCCGACTATATCTTATAGCTGCCATATAACTGAACGATCTGAAATGGTTTTGGTAGAAATACCAACTTTCGTACTTTTGAAGAAAAAAGTTTGGGACTTTTTTTTAGATTTTTATTATAATAAATTGGGTTATATTATTATATTCTCATTAGGATCGGCCAACTATATCCGATGTTTGCGACATATATCCGGTTTTTACTGCAAGGGTATATCAATTTCGGCTCCGCCCGAAGTTAGCTTTCCTCTCTTGTTTTACTTCGACTTGGTACGCATACATTTAAAAAATTATATGTACTAAAAACAATGATAGTCAACGCCGATCATTCGTTATATGGTACAATTTGATCAATTTCTTCTCTTAGGTAAACCGCGGAAACTGTGGGTGATGGAACCTATGTTTGTTCTGGACATTGGTTTAGCGGAGCCTAATGGTTTTGAAGCAGTTAAAATTATGCGTGGAGAACAATAAATTGAGAATGGTCGGCTTGTGTTATTATAATTATTTGTTTATGTATTGTACCTTTTTCTTAATTGTGAATTTGTTTTTTTCATTAGGTAACTCAATACATTTTTTAAATTTTTATTGTTTTGAAGAATGATGGAAACTAAAATTTTAAAAGTATAATATTCGTGCATCAGAGGAACCGGAGGTTCCTTTGAAAATGGAGGAACTATGTTTGGTCGAGAAAGGTAAGTGACTTTGACTTTGTTTTTTCTAAAATAATTTTTTGTACTTTTTAGCCAAACAGTTTGACATTGTCTATGAGTTAAAGGAATATCAAGTGAATTTTAATGCAACGCCAATGCATAGTTCTGTTTCAAGACCCACTACAGTATTAAAAAAGAGGAAAACATCTCTTATTTATATAACCAAAACTTTCGCTCTTCGAGGCCAATCAAACAATAGTTGGTGCAAGCATCGATTTCGGACGGCTTTTTTTATTTTTTTCAATATGCGAAATATGCTTCAAAACCAAGGTCGGCTGGGATTTTACATATTTTTGCTCTTTATTGCGTTTCACCACATTTCCTTATCGCAGTCGCAATACCTTGAAAATGATAATTTACTGGGTAACAGAACATATTTCAACACAAAATTAAATGGACAAGTCAATAGCACCAAAACTGAAAAGGACTATATGGAAAAGTATAGCAAGTTTGAAAACAGTGTAGCCGCTGTGTTGATAAAAGTTGCTTATGGCACTACATCTACAACAAAACGAAGTATCCCTGAAAATAATTATGGATTAAGTCTTACCACCGTTGCCACACCGTTTTTGACAACTCAAAGGTAAGCAAATAAAAAAGTTTTAAAAATAAATTTAATAACAACAAGAAAGGCCTTTTTTATTAACGGTCGAAAAGACCGTTTATTGAGAATGTACTGTTGAAGTTTCAAATAAAAATATCAAATAATGACAGATACAGCCCATAATCGAGAGCGTGCCTACACCGAATAGTATGAGTTACTCGGTAGCGTCTAAACTTTAAACGCGTTTTTCTCGGAACGACATTTTTGTGTGCGGCGCAGGTGATTTACAAAATTCTATGGTACCGATCTAGCTAAAAATTTTGATATGTTGTTCTAAAAAGTAACACTTCTGTCCCGTACTATAATCATTTATTTTTAATGATTAGTTTTTTTTTATAATTAATTTAAGATACATTTTTATACCCTTGCAGAGGGTATTATAATTTTGTCCAAAAGTGTGCAACGCAGTGAAGGAGACATCTCCGACCCTATAAAGTATATATATTCTTGATCAGGATCACCTCCTGAGTTGATATGAGCATGTCCGTCTGTCCGTCTGTCTGTTTCTACGCAAACTAGTCTCTCAGTTTTAAAGCTATCGACTTGAAACTTTGCACACACCCTTCTTTTCTTTGCACGAAGTATATAAGTCGGAACGGCCGGGATCGGCCGACTGTATCCTATAGCTGCCATATAACTGATTGATCGAAAATGGTATAACTTTGGATTTTTTTTTGTAATTAATTGGTTTTATTATGATGTAATCATAAGGATCGGCCAACTATATCCGATGTTTGCGATATATATCCGGTTTTAGCTGCAAGGGTATATTAACTTCGGCTCCGCCCGAAGTTAGCTTTGCTTTCTTGTTTTTTATTAAGGGGGGACATCTGAGAAACAGGCGAAAAAAAAACCGGATTTTCTGGAATTTTTTTTGGCCAAATGAAAAAGCCAATCGAAAATTTGTAAATGAGGTTTTACTATATTATATTTAAAGTACAAAATAAATTTTTTTTTTTAATAACACGAAAACAAAATGGCGGCTCTGCAGCCTTTATTCGTAGGCCCTATTTTTTTTAAAGGGGGTCCATGGCCGAACACCTAACGTCCTTAACTTTTGATCTAGAACAAAAAATCAAGTTTGGTTAGTTTCTGTACATCAATGGCTATCGACACACGTAGGATTTTTTCGATATATGGATTTTTTGCAAAATGGTGAGTGATTGAAAAAAAATTTCAATTTTTACGAACAAAAAACGTCACAAAATTGTTGATAAAAAAAAGTAAGCAATATAAAAAAAAATCCTACGTGTGTCGATACACATAGGTATTCTGAGTATACTGTCAAAATTTTAGATCGATAGGTTAAGAGTTGTTCAAGTTATGTGTTCGGCCAACTCAAAAAAAGCGGTTTCGAGAAAAACGCGTTTAAAGTTTTAAGGGGTTATATACAGTTGTACCGCGCAAAAATATGGATTTTTATGGATTTTTTTTCGACACCATAGAAAATATTTATGAAAAATGTTCTAACGACGTTGTTTAGTACATGTTTCTGGGTACTTAATTAAATTTTTTCATAAAAAAATATTACATAACAAAAATGTTATAGCCGAATTCCCGAATCGTCTTTTTTCGATGGTGTCTTGCGGTGGACATGATTTATCGAAAACGGTTCATCCGAAATCCAAAATTCAAAAAAGTTTAGTTAGTATATTGTATTGTCTAGTCCGTAAACGAGGGATTTTTAAAAATTTTGATTAAAAAAAAATGGCGACGTTTTTAAGAAAAAATGTACTTTTTCAACGTATAAGATTTTCGTTTTTTGTGCTTTAAAAAAGGAGTCAAAAAAATTAAAAATCCCTCGTTCACGGACTAGCTAATATCATAATAAATAAGTGGTCAAAATTTGGTGTTGATCGGATTAGTAGTTTTTTAGTAATCGTGTCCACCGCAAAGGTAATTTCCCAAAAAAAAAGATTCTGAGATAGTCGCGTTTAAAGTTTCAAGTTTGTTCAAGTTTTATATGCAGATAGTGCGCTATAAATAGCTACAGCTTCGGTTCTAATGCTCCGATCGTTATGAATTTTATTGAGAGTTTTCCCAATAGAATATACTTAAAGAATATGCAATAAAAAAAAATCGATTTTTTCATATATCACAACTGTATATAACCCCTTAAGGGGTTATATACCTTCTTTTTCGAAGAAAAAGAGGAAAGTTTGAATTTTTTTTTAGGTATGTAGCAATTATTTAATTACACGGATGTTTTAATATTTTAATAGTACACTTTATTAGAATGTTTTTACAAAATTTGGTGAAAAAATATTGAATAGTTTTTAAGGGGTGGCTGTTTTCCTTAGAGGCCTTTTTTTTTTTTAGAGCCTTGCGGTGACAGTTCCCCAGGTCAAACAGGTCAACTTAAATCATAAAAGTAAAAAAATTTCATTAGTTTTGAGTAATCTCTTGTGCTTGAACGATCGACTTTAAAATTTTTTGTTTTTGTTTGGATATGGCAGCGTTTTATGCTAAAAATGAACGTTTTGATCTCTAGAAATTTCACTGAAAAATTTATTTCGCCGAAAAAAAAGTTTGCGCGTGAAAAGTCGATCGTTCAAGCACAGAAGAATTTCATTACGAACATTTTAAAAAAAATTTGAAGTAAATCGGTTCAGTAGTTTTCCGTCAATCATTGTCACCGCAAAGTCATTTTTCAAGAAACACCATTTCGAGATATTCGCGTTTAAAGTTTCAAGTTCAGTTCAAGGCCGCAATGAGGCGCGCGGTTAGGAGCGCTGTAACTTTTTTTCTACTGCTCCAATCTCTATGAAAATTTGGGAAAATGTTCTCAAGGAATTGTTCTTTAAGATAAAGCAATAAAAAAATTTTCGATTTTTTGAAAATAAAAAAGGTATATAACCCCTTAAGTACTGTGGGATATATCTGTGAGGCATCGCCGCAGAAATTTCGACACTTTTAAGCGAAAAAAAAATTTTTTCATAATTCTACTCAGATGTCCCCGCTTAAAAAATTTTTTTTTTAAATAACCTCTAAAAAGTAGGCCGGAACATGAGACTACATCCTTAAGTTGGAAATAATGGATCAAGTTGTCCGATCGTTATGAGAATTTCATTACAAAATCAATTTCATTGATTTCAAAATCAATTACAAATCTTATAACACAAATCAAATCTTTACAATCTTTACAACTCTTTTAAAAAGCTTCCAAGCTTGTGTCTCCAAAAACACCCAATTTTGGTAATATCCAATTGTTATATGGAAGCTATAGTTGTCCGATCTTTTTGAATTTTGGGAAATAGGATCAGTTCGTCACATAATAAAATATTTATGGTACTCGAAGGTTGGTACTCGTACAAATAAAAATAGAATAAAGAATGCCGATCCCGGTCGTTCTGACTTACATACTTCGTGCAAAGGAATGAAGGGTGTGTGCAAAGATTCATGTCGATATCTTGAAAGCTTTTTTTTTTTATCTTTTAATTTCGTTTCAGAATGTGAAATTTGTAGAACGCAGAGAAGGAGACATCTCCGACCCTACAAAGTATTAGGTTGTTTGGTAATGACATACTTTATTGGTTTCTTTATTGGTTTTTGACGACGATTTTAACATTTAGCATTGTCCGATTTAAGTGCTGTATGTGCCCTTACCTTCGATGATTTTCTGTCATTTTGATGGTTACTTGTATATGCCTCTCCTAAAGAAGTCCTTGTCTCTACTGGCAAAAAACTCGGAAAGCCAATTTTCACAGGACTCTCTTGTGGCCAACTTCTGACTACCAAGCGCGTTCGCCATGGACAGAAATAGGTGGTAGTCACTTGGTTTTAGATCCGGACTATATGGTGGATGCAAAAGAACCTCCCATCCGAACTCCCGGAGCTTCTGGCGCTTCACCAAAGATGTATGAGGCCTGGTGTTGTCATGATGGAACACATCGCCCTTACGATTCACCATGGCTGGCCGCTTCTGTTTAAGTGCAATCTTCAATCGCTCCAGTTGTTCACAGTAGAGGTCCGAATTGTTGGTTTGGCCATAGGGCACACTTCATAATGTATAATTCCTCTGATATCCCACCATACACTCAGCAACACCTTCTGAGCCGTCAGTCCTGGCTTTGCCACCGTTTGAGACGACTCACCGTGCTTCGACCAGGATCTTTTACGCTTTATGTTGCCATATGTGATCCATTTTTCATCCCCAGTGTCTAACCGATCCAGAAATGAGTCGAGTTTATTACGCTGCAACAAAGATTCGCAGATTGATACACGGTTGAAAAGGTTTTTTTTTTGGGATAACTCATGAGGCACCCATACATCGAGCTTTTTTGTTAAATTTTTCGACTTTAAATGCCTATGGACGGTTTCCGTGCTTAGTTGCAGCTCCTCTGCGATGGTAGTCACATGACGATCTCGATCCACTATTTCCATGATTTTATCCGTATCAACGGTCACTGGTCGTCCGGAAGGCTTGGTTGTTTCGGTATCCAAATTGCCACTTCGGAATCGCCTAAACCACTGTTCGGCGGTTTGAATCGAAAGTTTGTTATCTCATAAGACCACAATAATCTGTCTGCGAGATTCTGCAGCAGTTTTCCCCTGTGCGAAATAAAATTTCAAAATTGCCCGAATTTCTGCGTTTGTGAACTCCATTTTAATCGATTGTAATTTTTTAACGTGAAAGCTCATGTAAACAAACTATATGTCATTTTAAAGGTGATTCCAATACCTATTAAACGATTCATTGCCAGATACGATTATATTTGACTTCGCAGGCGAAACCGGTATGTCATTACCAAACAACCTGATATATATATATATATTCTTGATCCGGATCACCTCCTGGGTTGATATAAGCATGTCCGTCTGTCTGTCGGTTTCTTCTTTCCTTTGCAAGCAGTATATAGGTCGGAACGGCTGAGATCGGCCGACTATTTCCTATAGGTGCCATATAACTGAACGATCGGAAATGGTATTTGGTAGAAATACCAACTTTGGTATTTTAGCAGATAGAAGCTTGGGACTTTTTTTTATTTTAGATATTTTATTGTATTTAATGGGTTTTATTATGATATTCTCATAAGGATCGACCAACGTTATCCGATTTTGGCAATATATATCCGGTTGTAACTGCAAGAGTACATCAACTTCGGCTACGCCCGAAGTTAGCTTTCCTTTTTTGTTTTCTATTCTGTTTTGTTCTGGTTGAACGAAGACCATTTTGTCGCGTTCAGTGCAGCAATAGGTCTTTTGCGTCTGTTTTGCAGAATAAATATATTAATTGCGATCGTGAATTAAGTGTGTGAAGTGTGTATGTAAAGATCGTTTGCATTGGGTGTTTTTGGTCAATCGCACTTTACCACTGCTCATTGAAGGAGCGACATACGAAGAGCTCAATGACAGCAAGAGTCGTTGACTTATATAGTCGTTAAACGGCTTTTGCGACTTATATACTGCGTTCAAAGTAAAGAAGGGTGTGTGCAAAGTTTCAAGACACCTTTAAAACTGAGTGACTAGTTTTTGTTTAGAAACAGACAGACGGACGGACGGACAGATGGACATGCTTATATCAACTCAGTGATGATCCTGATCAAGAATATACAGTAGCGGTCAATAAAATCCGGACACCTAAGACTTGCACTAAATGTGAACTTTGCGTTAGTGTGGTAGGAGCGCGAGTTATTATATCGAGTTGAAGTTTAAAGCAGTTTTTTTTTAATGACTGAAAATGTCCAAGGGGCCAAATCTTAAGCTTCCGAGGAATAAGCTCTAACGTTGGAGTTATTAGGTCCTCTTTCGAGGATTTCCTACCAAATTTTGAGGAAGCCAGAACTCTTGCCAGGATCAGGAAAGAAAAAGAAGACCAACTACCACGAGGATCGAATCCTTTTACGATTAAGCATGACTGATCGTTTCACTCCAACCGTTCTAAGGAACATTGAGAAGAGGACTTCATGGTCGGCGAACAGCGAAAAACCCAGTCTTGACTGCAAAAATGCTCCAGAAAAGGCTACAGTTGGTCAAAATGCACGAATCTTAGACTGTACATAATTGGCGAAATGTAATTTTTTGTAACGATACCAAAATAATCCATTTGGCTTACAATAGTGTGAGCTACGTGCGCCCCAAATGCGACAAACCCTTAAAAAATAATTGCTTACGGCGAACGGCCAGGCAAGGAGCATGTCAAATGGTCCGGGGATGCTTTTCTTACTATGGCGTTGGTGATTTGGCATTAATTGATGGAACTATGAATGCCGAAAAGTTCCAAGGTGTTCTTAATCGTCGCCTTCTACCCTCTTTAGAAGGAGCATCTTTCTTATGTCCCAAACATAATCTTTCAGGACGACTCAGGTCCTTGCTATCGTGAAAAAAGGGATATATATTTCTTTAAGGATTTGTTTAAAAGATAATTAAAGATTTAAATTTCTAGTATTTTTTTTAAATTTAAGCCTATTACTGAGTTGACGAAAATCCGCTGTTGAAATTCCGCTAGCGAAATCGCACTTTATTCAGCTCCCGAGCCAGTGTGACCAAAAAAATTAAGAAAAAGGGTAATACTGAACAGCTGTTGTTTGTAAACAAAAAACCAATAAGGAAAAATGAATTCAAACCGATTGGATTTTGGTGTTTTGTTTATGTATTTCGCCGCTAAGGAGCTGATTAAGAAAAAGAAAACTGGGTCAAAATCAAAATCAATCACAAATCATTTCAATGCCATTTTATGGCGTTAAAATGCCCCTTGTGGGTCAAATTCCATATTATGGGTTCGCCTTGACCGCACTAATAAATTTCAATTTATCCTCGCGCGCCGAAAATTTTTCGGTCCGACAATTTTTTTCTTTCAAATTTTTGCTCCATGTTTTAGCTATCAAAATAAATCAAATAAATTATTTCAACACCCCAAAATCAGCTGTTTATTTTTTTTGATCCGGCAACGCCATTCAATTTGATAGCTAAAATTTTCCTCAACACAGTACCCGAAAAATTTAGGAGACGAAACATTCTTCTTCTTCCTTTTTTTACACCGTTTTTTTATATGGAGTTTGACAGCTGTCAGATTTTCGACAGCGGATTTTCGTCAACTCAGTACTAGGCTTTAGGTATTAAATTATTTCCAGAAAAATTAAATATCAACATTAGCTGGCCAGGCAGTAGTCCTGATTTCTATCCGATTCATAAGAGAATTTAATTTGACAGTGGAAAGTGTCTGTTATAAAGAAATAATTAAGAAAACTAACGAGCACTTGGTATATTTTATGCCATAAAGAATATAGGCCGTATTAAAAACTGAAGGAAGACCAACTAAATACTGAAGAACCAAAAGAAAATTATTTTTGAATACGTTAAATACCAAGCTATTAGGAAATAATTTTCAAAAATTTTTTTGTTACATTGGAGTAGTTTCAAAAAAATTATTTTGTTGTTGCCTACATTTTTGTTAAATCCATCGAATATTGAAGTATACGTTTTATTTCCAAATAAAACAAAATAAAATTTAAAAGAACACGTTTTGAATTAACATTTATATTAATTTCATCGACTTAAAACAAATTTACTCCATAAAGTAAACGCTGGGTGAAAAAAAAACCCCAAAAAAAGAAGTAGTTTCTGCCGGTCCTGGTTTTATTGTCCGCTACTGTATATACTTTATAGGGTCGGAGATGTCTCCTTCACTGCGTTGCACTCTTTTGGACAAAATTATAATACCTCTGCAAGGGTATAACAATCGGAAATAAAAATGTAATAAAACTCCAATTTTTTTTATATCCTCTTAACATTATTATTATTATTTTTTATTTTTTTTTTTTGTTTATAGAAAATACCCAATCCTTAGCCTAATATTTTTTTTGTTTTATCAGGTACAATCCTGCACACCAGCAGCATGGAGTCAATGGTCGACAAAGAAACTATGAACTAGATTTAGAAAGAGATCATGCATTACCAACTTCTGCCCCCAATGCTGACATACTTAAAAGTAATAACAATCCGACTTACCCAAATCCAAATCGTCATCATTCTCATGAAAGAGATCGACACCGAAATAATTTGCAGTATAATTCTACACCGAATCCCTTAGGTAAGTAAATCGATATTTCAATTATTTGAACTTTTTTGTAACACATTTTATTTTCTTTTTAGTCTCTAACATTATAAAAAAAGCAAATGGAGCGCAACCTCCTACAATACCAATGTATTCAGGAGATGTCCCGTCATATTCTCCACCTTCGAGAACATTTTTCACTCCACCACTGCCACCTGAATTTAAAAACCCATTTGCTGACAAACCAACATTGCGAGGCTCTAATAATGAAGGACTCTTAACAATTAACAGACGACCGATTCCACCCCCAAGCCTAATGCCCAGTCAAGACAGAATACCCATACGACCTCCAGAATTGTCTGGAAACAGCAACGATCCAATATTAACATCTTCAGAGGATGTCAGTTCTGTCAACGGTGGCTTAAATAATAAAAAATCCTATTCTTTTAACAGTGAATTTGGTACAATGCCAGATATCGACGGATTCGATAAAAAAAAGAACCTTAATACACCAGCACGCGCAAGCAGTGAACAATTGTTAAATCAAACGGTTAAGTCAAGGGGACCAGAGTTCCAATTACAAGATACTCTTGATCCTATTAAAAAGCAGGAAGTTTTGCCTAACATAAGGCGTATTCTAGGATCAACTGGAAACAATGGGGATATACCTGCGGTTCTGTTAAAACAAGTAACCCAGCGACCCATTCTAAGCGTTCGTCAGCCACCATCTTCTCCAAAAGTACTAAGCGAAAACACTTTAAAAAACGATGATCATTTTGATGGTGATCAATCTTCAGGGGCTAGTCAAAATATTAATCAGAGCAAAAATGTACCAGGCCACTTAGACTTTTATGATAAGGCAAACCAAAGCACAGGTACTACGCCATCGGCAGCAGCTGCCATTGGAGATTCGTCAGCTACTTCACTTTCATACGCTACTACAAATGCAGGAGATTTAGAAAAGACCTCAAAAATTAGTAATGAAAAGGAATCGGAGGCGAGCCGTGGAAGCCGAAATCGTGAAGTTTCTGCTGCAGCAGCTGCATCTGCACATACAACATGGACTTGGGCATGGAACATACACATTTATCTGTCGGTTGTGCTATTTACTATCTTATCTGTATATTTGTTTTACAAACTCCTTACATACAATAAGCTCACACATTTATTTACACAATCTTATTTTGTGTGTATCAATCTAATACTTATTGTTATATGTATAATGAGAATATTTTTTCTTTGCTTCGATGCTTATAACATTCATGGTACCTTTAATATATTTTCGGCCGAGCTATTGTTAAACCTCCCGTCAACCTTTTTAACAGTTGCATTTTCTGTGTTGATATTATTCCTGTTTTTAAAATCATTGAACCACAAAAATAATCGATATTCAGCTCTAATAAGACCATTGACTGTCGTTGTGGGCTGCGGCGTTCACGTTGTTCTTTGCGTTACTCTGCATTATGTTGAATCTTATACTTTACGAAACCAAAATTTATACTTTCAACAACAACAGCAGCAGCAATATTTTCGTCGCCAGCAACTATATTATCAACAAAATCAAGGTAATACACCAGGGACGCCTTCCACTCTGGTCAGCTTACCTCAGGCTCCCCGTGTATTGACTCTTATCTGTCAGATAATTTACATATTTATATGCCTCAGTTTAGGGTTCTTGTACTTGTACTTATACCGCATTTTGAAACGCATTCTGCGCAGTAAATCTCAAAACTATATTCATGGCTACCAGAATCTTTCTTACGCCATACACATCACAATTGCAACTGCTTTGTTGTTTGTACTTATGGCAGGTTTACAAATATTTGGGGCTATATGCATCTCAACATCCCGTCAAACTAACATGTTTGATGTCGATTGGCTTCAATGGGGATATCAGTTCTCCTTACGCCTCTTAGAAATTTCAATAATAGCACTTATTTCATGGGTAACTGGACTTAAAACCAATATCGGACACAATTCGCAAAATGTCGCAAACGGTGAAGTTCGCACAACTGGTGCTAATATGTCCGCCATGGGGGCATACGGCCAGGCAGAAAATCCTAGTAACAATGTTATGCGACAGAAAAATATCGCCAACGGAAATGGAAACCACAACTCAAATGTTACAAACTTTTTTTTGCCATGTACATCAAGTTCTAGCCAGGAGCACTTTGAAACCGATTACCCTGCTATTTGTAATACAAATACGAATCTTCATACTTATACAATGCGTACAGGGAAACTTATCTACGACGATAGCTACGCTCTGAATTCCATTGGGTCAGTTCCAGGCACATCTTCGCACGGCTATCAGCTGCAGGAGCCAATGTATCAAAGACCTTATGATACGGGGTCCATTTGTAGTACCATTAACAGCCAGAACATAGGGGAGTATGCGTCTCAAACAACACAAAAATACCACCATAATGATCAAACACATCAAAAGCGTTTTCAAGAAGCAGCAGGTTATATAAGTAAAGACTGTTTGACCGATTCCACCCCAGACCACTATGAGAACCCAAATTTTAATTTACGTTCGAATTCCACAAGTAGCAGCATGCAAAGTAAAAGTAATGATCAAAATAAAATCGGTGTACCATCCTTTTCGGCATCAAAATTTTCCCAGCAACAAGTATTACTGGAATGCGATAGCTATTCGGAACCGCTTAAAGAGGAAAACACAAGGTATGAATTCAACACTTTCGAGCGCCCCATATTTAAAGATAAATGTCTTAAAATTGTTCAATCTAACATAGAATGCAGACAGGAGCGTGACCACCACAATGGGCGAGAACAAAATCTTAACAGAACACTGGAATGTAACAATTTTGAAGGTGACGCTTCCCTACCTGGCCCTAGCGATGGGCGGTGGGCGGTTAGCTATAATTCATTCGACCAAGGAACTTTTAATGGCATAAGAAAGAGTGGCACATCAAGCAGTATTGCTAATAGTGGTAGTGGAATAGCTCTGGTTGGAGTGCCGCACGTCTTAGATTCGCCAATCGTAATAGCTGGCACTAATCACATAACAACTACTTGTGCCCAGACGATATCTACTAAAAATAGAGAGAAAGCCCATTATTATCAGAAAGCTCGTCAAGGTAACGGCAGAACGTGTGGTAATGAGTTTTTTAAAATTAATTCTCGGAAGCAGAACCAACTACATGAACTGCCTTATGATCATGATTCGGAAGAAGATGAGGAGGAAGATGACATAACATCAGAAAGTAATGTTGAGTGTACAAACTTAATAAGTAATGAAAACGGGGATTTATTTACTGCTGAAGTGAATACAGAAAATTCTCATTCCGTTAATGGCAAATCTTCAGTGATATGTGTTGCTCCTGCTCGAAACTTTTCCCATGACCCTCTGTCAAATACGTATGTTCACGGACATGGACACCTTAAAAATAATAAACTATGCTCTGAATTGAGCACGATTTCCTCAGCTTCGGTTGCATCTGTCTCTTCCAACTCGTGCGCAACTTCTAGTGCATCAGATAGCATGTTAGTGACAGATCAAGGATTTCTACGTTTTCGATCAATAGAAGATTCAAAAAGCTCTCAAATAGGTTTAGAGGCAAATGATAAAGAGACCTCTCGTCGCCACAAAGGTTGCAGTGCAACCGTGAACGGCATCGATTGCTAAAATTTTAGCCCAGAGATACATAGCTTGGCGTGCAAGCCGGCACAAATCATCTTTTTATAAACAGCTACCAAATCAATATTCTTTAAATTGTCCGTTTATGCCAATAACAGTAGGTAAACCCCTCACTTTCTACTATCTACAGATATGTGATATACATAGATATAAAAAAAAGTAGCGAACTTAAGCTAAATTAAATAATCACATAAACAATTTTTACGATATGCCAGAAAATTTGTACATTGATCCCTCTTAAAATTAACATACACTAAAAAAAATAATTCATTGAAAACACATATTAAATATATACTTACTAAGCGTCTTTAACTAATAATTTATTTAAATAAGTGATATCCAAAACAATTTTCTTACTCCAAATCAACATTACATTATATTGAACATTAAAACAAATATATTACGTCTAATAACCTAAAAAATTTTATACTTCATCTGCCCGCTTGTTTACTTAAAAATATGTTTTCTCTTGTTTAAATATTTAATTTAATATTGTGCAGAGTCTTTGTAGTTGAAAAATTTATTATTCTGATAAAAATATTTAAACAAAAATAAGCTATTATTTTTTACAAAAGAAAAAATACATTTTTTTATTAGAACTTATTATTGAAATGAGAAATCGACGATTTAAGGTTTATTAAACCTACTTGTAAATATTCAATACATACAAAAATGAACACCGAAGTACATAATACTGCAAATGCGCTTGCGCTTTGTTTGCTTCGTCTAGGCCACAAAATATACATTTTTAAACAATTTTAGGATTAAGCAAATTCATATGCTTTTAATATGGAATAAACAGCCTGTTAAAATAAAACGTTAATATATAGTACTGATTAGTTAAGGCTTTTGCATTTTCTATTGTTAAAAACATGTATTCTAAAGATAATTACTATTATAAGAGTAAAACATAAATTAATAATTATATGGTTAAAATTATAATGAAGCATATTTAAGCACCTTATCATCAATCATTAAATGGAGTGTCATGGTTAAAATTCTTTAAATGAATTATAATAAATATATCTATGTATACTCTATTTGTACGTACTACCAACAGTCTTTCTAAATTATTACTCTACTTTGTACACATTGATAGAGACTAGAAGGACACATATTTTCGATGTAACTAATTTTAATACCCTAGCCAGGAAAAATAAAAATTTGAAATATAAACATTTTGTCTTCTTCTTGACGATTTGGTGTAAAGCCGATGGTGCACATTTTATTTTTAAATTGGTCCCTGTCTTTGGAAAAACACCGACAGAATAAAATCTCCACTAGTAATTTCTGTCGAGCTCTGTTTATCGAGATCATTTTATCTCTCACAAATAAAAAACAAAAATTAATTTTATTGGTGGCTGCTAAATATTAAACGGGAAATTAAAGATTCTGCCTCTTCAACGTTATAATTCGATCTATATATTTTTCTCTAATCTTAAGGGGTTATATACCTTTTTTATTTTCAAAAAATCGAAAATTTTTTTTTTGCTTTATCTTAAAGAACAACTTCTTGAGAACATTCAGAACATTTTATAGAGATTGGAGCAGTAGAAAAAAAGTTACAGCGCTCCTAAACGCGCGCCTCGTCGCGGCCTTGAACTGAACTTAAAACTTTAAACGCGAATATCTCGAAATGGTGTTTCTTGAATAATGACTTTGCGGTGACATGGATTGGCGGAAAACTACTGAACCGATTTACTTCAAACTTTTTTTTAAAATGTTCGTAATGAAATTCTTCTGTGCTTGAAAGATCGACTTTTCACGCACAAACTTTTTTTTCGCCGAAATGAATTTTTTAGTGAAATTTCTAGAGACCAAAAAGTTTATTTTTAGCATAAAACGTTCTCGTATGCATAAAAAAAAATTTTAAATCGATCGTTCAAGCACAAGGAATTACACTAAACTAATGAAATTTTTTTCTTTTATGGTTTTAGTGGACCTGTTCGACCTGGGGAACTGTCACCGCAAGGCTCTAAAAAAAAGTCCTCTAAGGGAAACAGCCACCCCTTAAAAACTATTTAATATTTTTCCACGAAATTTTGCACAAACATTGTTAATAAAGTGTACTATCAAAAAATTAAAACATCCGTGTAATTAAATAATTGCTACATACCTAAAAAAAAATCCAAACTTTCCTCTTTTTCTTCGACAAAGAAGGTATATAACCCCTTAAGCCTAACTTATCTAGTGCGGCGAAGCAGGGCGAATTGCACAAGAGCGAATGTGAGTTTCGCTCCCGCTCCGCCTTAAGCTATCTAATACTAAATTTAGATAAATACATAACTAGAGATAAGACTATACAATATAGACTATAGACTATAGACTAACAAATTCAAGTAAACAAAAAAAATTCAATTCAAAAACAAATTAAAAATTTATAACAAATTCAAATTCATAAACAACTCTAATTATAAAGGCCTCCATCCGGCTTCAACTAAGCCCGCCTGTCAACTCAGAGTATCCAGGGTTCTTGATTTCAGGACGGCCTTAACTCCAACGACAACGGTCTGAAGCTCCTTCCCGGTCAGCGTTGCCTACTGCTCGAAGCAGTAGGTGTTTGATTGTGTGACCGCGGTATTGTGTAATCGCGTCGACCTCGTCCTCGATTCTCCGACGAAGCTCCTCGAAGTGGCGACTCGATCCGATGAAGTTCCTTGTACAGCAAAAAGCATACATTTACCATTTTGCGATGGCCCTTGCAAAAAAATTTGTTTTTGACAGTAGAAAATTTTTAAACATGTTATTAGAATCAAATCCCAAAAATGGATTTTAAATTTTTAAGTCAAGCTTAAATACAAAATAAAGAAAGTTTTTCGTTTGTGAACTTCAAAATGCAATAGTTTCTGCGAGAATATCGAAATATTTTATATAATTTACATTTAATTTATATATTACACCAGCTGATAAATTTTTCTTCTTAGCCTTCAAATTATAAATTTTGCTATACAGCAGACCTCCCGGCTTTTTGCCGATGTTAAGATCTATCATGCACTTCCACAATTAGCTCTAGTTTAATTTAATTATCGTTTTTAGTAACTTACCGGCGAATAAGGAAGCAAACGCTTCTCAGTTTATCTTTTTGAGCAAGGAATCCATACGGCTATACGGCTATACGTCCGAAACGGCTAAAGCAATTCTAATGAAATTTTGTGAGCGTATTGAATAGGTCTGAGAATCCGCCAACGTCTATTTTTCATCCTCTTAAATCCGGTTCGACATACCAAAAATCGTATATAAAGTGAGCTACTACCTCATCACACTGACAAACTCACGCCACCATAGCATTTTAACTCAATTTAAACTGGGGAAAAAATCCTTCATCATTAAGTAAATACATTAATTCTATTTATGAGTGTTTGCCAAGAAAACGCAAAGGGTGTGATTTGAGCCGTGATACAAGTAGATCTCAAAACATGCGAAATAAAATATCCGAAAGAACCGACGAACAAATCCAGCAACAAAATACTGATGTACGTGTTAGAATAGTGCAATTGCATCAAGTCATTCAAAAATTAACCAATCAATGCGATTGGTCATTCAAAAATTAATGAAAAACGTGATCGAAGCCAGAATTTTAAATGGAAAGTTCAGAGGTGAAAATATACTAATACCACGGATTCTTATTATACTTATTATTATACTTACAGATGCGCCAATTCAATTCAAACGTTTTCAGTTTCCGATTACGTTGGAATTAGCAATGACTATCAACAAATCCCAAGGTCAAACGATGTCTATTTGTGGCTTAGATTTAAGAACACCATTTTTTTTACACGGACAATTTTACGTAGCATGCTCTCGAGTGGGTAAGCCATCCAGTTTGTTTGTGTTTGCCAAAGATGGACTAACAAAAAATATTGTTTCCGCTATAGCACTAAGAGATTGACTTGGTGAATTACGATCAAATAATAACTTAAAAATAATGTTTACCTTTTGTTATTTTTATATTCTCTCATGGTTCACAGCGCTCCAGATGACTTTATAATACATACCTCAGGGAAAGAAGTATATGTGCATTGAAATTATTTAAAAAAAAAAACCATAAAATAATTATATTATGTTTTTGATTAAATTTATTTATATTGCTGGAATACATATTAACAAAAAAATAACAATATAGTTTTCGTAAACGTTCGAAAATAGTTTTCGCCGAAAATTCGAAATACATATTGGAAAACTTTTCAAAAATTTTAAGTACACTTCCTAATCATTTATAAGACTTCCTTTCATAATAAAAATTTGATTAATACGATTGGGGATTGAATTTGCTAAGTTTTTCAGCGTTGTCGGATTAATTTGATCCCATTCCTTGATCAAATTCCTTGATCATATGAAATAAGTAAATGTGCATACTGGCCGAAAATTCGAAATACATATTGGAAAATTTTTCAAAAATTTTAAGTACACTTGCTAATAATTTATATGACTTCCTTTCATAATAAAAATTTGAATAATACGATTGGGCATTGAATTTGCTAAGTTTTTCAGCGTTGTCGGATTAATTTGATCCCATTCCTTGATCAAAGCCTTTTTAAGGTCATTAACTGTGTCGAACTGGCGACCATTCTTGTAAACTTTATTAGAAAGAATTCCCCAAAGATCTTCTATTGGGTTTAGGTCCGGGCTGATCGCTGGCCATTGCAATAGAGGTATTTTTCTAGCTGCCAGAAAGTCTTTTGTTTTGCGAGCTGTGTGGATTGGCGCGTTGTCTTGCTGGAATATCCACTCATCTCCATAAATGTCTCCAGCAAATTCAATGAGCACTGTTTCTAGTAACTCTATATAAATTTCTGCATTTGTTCTAGTCGGTATAAAAAAAAGTGGAGACTTCCCAGCATACCCAAATCCGGCCCAAACCATTAATGATCCTCCACCGTGGTTTCGTTTATGGCAGACCTGCCGTGGTTGCCTTTTGTCGCGCCAGTACTTTTGACAGGAGTCAGGGCCGTCTAAGTTAAATTTTTTTTCCTCCGAAAATATAAAATTTTTAAACTCCTCCGACCAAAATTTGTATTTCTTAGCAAATTGTAGACGAGCGGTTATGTGGCGCTTTAATAGCCTTGGTACAGGGTCGCGTGAAGCATATGTAACCATTGCGTTTTGGTTTAAAATTTGGTTTATACGTCTTTTGGACACTTCAAGATTAAGTTGGCCTTTTATCTCCATGCAAGACTTGTTGTCTTGAACTGCTAGACGCCGAATTTGTCTCTTGCACCGCTCGTCGATTTTAGTGGGCCTGCCGCTTCGCTTTATTTTTCCATAACTTTCTGTATTTTTAAGGAAGTTACTAATTGTATTCCTGTGCCTATTTAATCTGGCAGCAATATAAGAAATGGTCTGGCCAGATTCAGCCAGTCCTTTGATCATGCCGCGATCTTCCTCTGACAAATGTAAACCACGTGGCTCTCTACCGTAAAATCAAACTAAATATTAATTATTTTATTATACAAAGATAAAAAATATATTTTACTTACGTTCCGCTGACTAAAAAATATTTTTAGATCACACTTCTTAGCTTAATCGCTATCAATAACAGAGTAATCTCAATATGCACATATACTTATTTCCTATTAAAAT